>JARDYH010000003.1:45299701-45902602 GCA_029215795.1 Anniella stebbinsi | reverse complement strand
CAAATTTTTGAAATCTCCATCCTTTATTTCAGTAATTTTATTGTTCTGTAGGTCCAGTAGGGTGGTATCTGAGGGAAGATCTTTTGGAACTTGAGTAAGACCTGTGAGGGGAAATAAATAAATAAATAAACTATTGCACACAGAAAAGATGCTTAAAAGAATGTTAGGGGTTATCAATATTTTTATTTTTCAGTAGCACCTACTTTCTAGGTTTCTTTACCTAAAATTCACAATGATTTGTATGAACTGTCCCTCTGGAACAGACAAGTAGTTCATCTAACTCAGAATCTTGTATTTGATAATAACCAATGACCTCAATAAGAGTTTAGAGACAATAGACAGTTCCTGGTCCTCTCTTGGACCCATTCTTCTTATTGAGGGAGATGACAGAAATCACACAATCAAGTGTAAAAGTATAACAAATGTCTATTTTGCTACCTGATATCTTCAAACAACTTTTAATCATACTCCAGTGTTCTTATACTCCAATAATTAATCTAAATCTTATGATCTCCTTTGCCTTGGCAACATTTCCCATCAATGAGTTCACAAGCCACAAAAAGAATTCTTCCTGTTGTAGTTTGAATGGTATCCATTATTATACTATGGAGGCACTAAGAAACAATCTTCACACACATTTTTCTACTCCATTGATGGGATCATTCAAATACCCATCAGCTTTCCATTCTCCATCTATTCAAACAAGCCTTTATACAATGTAAAGTCAGGTTTTATGTGGATTGATTTATATTTTAAGTCCTCCACATTCTAATTATGGTCTGTTAGACCCTAAGCTGTAATTCTTTATGACAGTTAGGGGCCCAATCTTGGAAACTTTCCAAATACCATGTTCTGCTGACTTCGGAAAAAAAGAAGCTCTTGAAGAAAGGCCGTATTTGGATACAGTTCCTTGTCATACATCTGAAGAGAGTAAATTGTATATAATCAGTGTAGTCAGACCAAAAACATGCCTCTTTTGATTTGCATCCTTCTTCCACTAAAGTAAACAGCTAAATTGTTACTGATTGCAATGAGTAAAACATCAGAGTATAATTAAAGAAAAATATATAGCATGATTTTAACATTTAGACTTTTCTGCATACCAATGCTCTCATAATTTTCCTCATCAAAATGTTCAAATTATTGGATTTATGAAAACTGAGAACATGTCTAAATGAAATTGCATAATCAAATTCCATCTTCATTTCTGTTTGAAACTGAAACTATATTCAGGGTGGGGTTGTTGTTTTTAAAGAAGATATTTCTTTCTGCTTCACTGTGAATGCCTGAAGAACATTGGACAGTTTGATTAAAAACACTTGTGAGACCATTTTCAGAAGCGTAGCACAGCCAGGTGAAGCAGTAGAATAAAAATTATTTAGTATTATATAATACGAGGTAGCTTCACTTACATTGCTTTTGCACTATAACTCAATCTAACCGAAATATCTTTCATATCTTTCATATCTTTCTTTAGTTGGATCTAGACTAGGTCTTATTCTAGTTCCATTGAAATTAATGGGGCAAGTTGCAGTGCAATCCTCTTCATGTCTACTCAGAAGTAAGCCTTATTAAGTTTAATGGGATTTACTTCTAGGACAGGTTGTATAGGATTGCCCCCTTCATTGTGATTGTTCTCCCTCTTGTTCAAAGTGCACTTGAAGCCATTATGTCAGTGAGCTTGTTTAAAGATATGGAGTGATTGGTTTCAGTGGTACTAAAGCATGACTAACTTAGTATGGAATCAAATCTGTATATATCCTGGGTCAGGCTGAACTTCTAGAATATTCTGAGTACAGCCAACTTCTTGAGAAATGCTACACATTAAGCATGCTCCTGCTTTTAACTCTAAGTATGCCTGTATTCTTTTTATGTATTGCTTTAGTAATTATATTGGTATTTATATGGAACTTGATGATAAACTATGAATTATTTAAATTACTGGAGGGGAGGTTCCCTGAACCATTGAAAGTAATTTTAATTAAGCTATAGTAGTACCAATAAAAGTTGTTTACCTACATAGTTTGAACTATTTTTGATAAAGTATTTGTAATTATCATTCAACTACACGAAAAGTGTTTAAACAAGTAGTTTAACATCTTGTAGTTTAACTATTGCCCATGGTATCTGTAGATGCTAAACATTAAATATTCTATGTTGTTCCCTTTTGCCATTTAATGCCAATCAGCAGAGGAAGCCCACTGTTGATTGAGAGTAGTATGGCATATTCCATCACCAGATATGTCTATTTGCAATTACAGGAGAGGCATGCATACATCACTTTTAGGGTAACAAATCATAGGAGCTTGCACATGCCATGCATGCCAGCCATATTGGTGGAAACTGTATGCATGGAAAAAGTCCTTGGGAAGTCAGAATAGGAGCGTCATCAGACAAGTGTTTTATCGCTCGCTCGCTTGCTCACTTGCTAATGCTCACTTACAGATGTTTGCATGTCCTTTAGACAATGAGGTCCACCTCCCACACACCTCCCACTCCTCCCGCTATATAACCCTCTTAAGCCATCATTTTTGAAAAATAAAAATGTGCTGCCATTTCCTTCTGTGTGCAGGAAAAGCAGTGCAATATAAACTGCCCTTGAATGGTCCATGTGGTCATTGCTGCTTCCTCTTTATCTCCCTGTGTAAAGAGACCATTGCTACTGTGGGACAGCAGCAGTAGACCATAGTAAGAGAAATGTGAAAATCCACCCATCTAATGATGCTCTAGGGCTCCAGTTAGTCAGAAACAAAAGCAGACCAGGAAAATGATACAAAAATAAAATTTATGTCAGGCAAAAGTAACACTAGAGGACATTACAGAAGTACTTGTTTGGAAAGGTTTTAGAAGGGAATCGGGCCAGAAAGAAAGTCTGCCGGTACAGGTTACCTCACCTCATGGTATTTGATAGGAATGTGCATGGAACCTCGACTATGTCTCTGAACTTGATTTGGTGCTTCAGAAAACGGCCCACTTCTGCTTGGATCAATTTGGAGTGTGTCTGCTTTGACTTGGTTAAAACTGTTATAAACCATTTTAAAGCAGTAGTGTAGATAGGCTCCAAGACGAGCTTCAAAACTTCGATACTTCATGTTTCCCACTGATTATCATGGTGGTTTGGGGAGCAACCTTTATATGAAAATGGCATACATTTGGGCAATTTGTATGGCACACAGTTTGGGAGATGGGCAATTTGTATGGAAGCGGCATACCACAGAGATGTTCCCAGGCAAAAAAACTGCAAGTTTTTAAAAGGATGGGTGCATGAAAAATTCATTTCAGTTCATTTTTTATCAGGATTTAAGCAGTTCACAGCTCCCAAACCAAACACAGATTCAAATGCAGTCTGTGGTTGAAATCTGCATATTTCTGAGCTTGCAATGTGATTTGCAAATCATAAACATATGTTTGGCAGAAATGTGCATTTAAAATTCATCATTTTGAAAAGTGTGCAAAAATACATGGTTTAATCAATGGGAAAAATATGTTCATTTCAAAGATGTGCACAATTGATGTGTGCATTTGGAAAACTATTCACTAAGATATGCACACATTTTCACATGAAAAGGGGCGAAATACAAAGGAAGCAATCTATCTGACATGGAAAGGAGGCGGAATGAGCTTCGAGGTAGAATTTGGAGAACTTTGGTGAGCTTGAGCTTTGCTTGTAGCCTGTTAGCATTGAAAGAATGGTCTCATCCTTTACCGTTCTCCAGAATATAGTGATTGGAGCCCCTGGCAAATGTGTCCTAGGATTGGACCTAGGTGGACCTATCAGTCACTCAACTGCACTCCCTCCCTCTTCCAGCAGCATTTAGAGAAACTAAAGCAAAAGATGCTATATGGAGACATAAAGGTTGACACATGTCCAAAAGATGAGGTGCTGATAAAACCATTCTGGGGCAACTTCAGTTTTGTTGCTTTGAAGGGAAACACACTTCACCTTGGGAACCAACTGAACCAAGCAGAAGCAACCCATTTCTTCTCAGGGTTTGGACTTCATCTGAATCCAATGCACATCCCTAGTATTTGAAATTAAAATGAAGAAGAGTGATGTGAATATATTAAAGCAATAAAGAACAATAATGTTACATTTATTAATCAAAACTTTAAATTACCATATTGCCCTACTAATTTTTTGTTCAATTTCCTGAACTTTACTATTGGAACTTATTCCTATTATATTTCCAAATATGTCCAGGACTGAACTTCTCATATTTCCCCTTAAGCTTTCCTCACCTTGTATACTGACAATATTGCCATCCACGACATACAAGTTTGGTCTTATTTCCTCCCTCTCCTTAACTCTCCATATTCAGTCTGTCGCCATCACTGAACAGTTTTACCCTGTACAATATTGCAAAAATACAGCCCTAGGTAAAAAGCCTTGTTCGTACTCTGTTTTTCTCCTGCCTTGGTTACTGCTGCACTCATCTTTTCTTTACATTTACATTCTCATATGTACCCTCTCTCTATTCTGAACTTTGCCATCAAAACAATTAATCTCTCCTGTCATGTAGACCATGTGTCTTCCCTCTTCAATGGCTTTTTGTCTTCTCCCAAATTTCTCATCTTTACTTCAATGCCCTAATCCTCTGAATTCTGAAATTGAAAAAGTTGACTGTGGCATTAGCTTACTAGTATAGTTTTCTTGCTGCAGGAACAGCCAGAAGCATCTGATGTATCTAAACCCACACTTTTTTATTTATATATTGTACTAAGGTTTAAGATAAGGCTCCTTACTACAAGTTTGTATAAATTTCTCATTTGCTTATAGAACTTGTTGCAAATACAACTTGAATAAACTTGCACAATTCCCTACCCCCTGGACTTTTAGCAAACAGATCCAGCATGAAACAGATCCAGCAACAGGAAGCCATAAAGGCAGTGATTGATTTTCTGGAAGATTATTCCCTTCATTGCTCATACAGATCTCAGTATGAGTCATTGGATCTATAAATGTCCTTTGTCTTTTCTATCTTTTGCAGTATATACTCTGCAATGGCTTTATCAAATTTAATTGAAATTTGGCCAAGGAACTCCAGCACACTAACATTTGACTTCAAACGAGAAATGTCTCTAAAATGAGAGCATTGCTAAAAGGAAGTTGAAAGGGAAAGTGCTTTGGAACCAGTGCTTTTTAATTCAATGCTATCAGCAAACATGGGGTCTCTTTATATATGGGGAAAGCCCTACATTAGTTGTGGATCTGCGCTGCATTGGTTAAATGACCCAGGTACAGCTTTGGAGCTACTGCAGGGCTTCCCCGGGATGCTGCAGTTTGAAAGAGTCATGGATTTACCCCGACTTTTTCAAAGAGAGCAACATCAACACGCCGCTTCTGCTATGTGACGTTGCTCCGAGGTCAACCCGGGGGTGGTGCCTGGTGGAAGGCAACCGGCAATTGGTTGCCTTCTACCAGGAAGAGGGCAAGAGCAGCTCCAGTATCTGCGTGGCCGCCCAGAACTCCACATTCTCTCCTTGGCATCAGATTACCTGATGTCGCCCCAAGAGAGGGAAAGTGTGGAGTTTGAGAAGGAGGAGGTGCCAACCTGGCACCATGAAGACAGCTCCTTGGCCACTTCACTGCTTTTACCTACGTTATGAGCAAGTTTGAAAGCAGTAGCACCAATACTAGGGTGACCACATTTGGGAAACTAAAAAAGAGGACACCCAGTGGGGTGGGGGTGGGAAAGCAGCTTTCAGGGACCTCTGGGATGCATGTCATTCACCCCCACCACCTTAAAGGCCCGAAATAGGGTGGAGGAGGGGAAAGTGTGTAATTCCCACCCTCCACTGCTCCAATCAGGGCCTTTTCTATAATGTCTGGGAATGACACGCTTTCCCCTTTCAGGCCCTGATTGGAGCAGTGCGAGGGAAATGACCCACCTCCAGAAGGTGTGTCATTCCCTCCCACCATGCTAATGTAGCCTTTAAAGGGAAAGCGTGTCTTTCCAGGACATTATAGAAAATTACAGAAAATCCCCCCTGACACCCAGAATAGAACAAAAACCAGGACAAATCCGGGGAAATCCTGACAGTTGGTCACCCTATATACACATCCTCCAGGAACCCCATTGACTACATCCCTCGATTGTAAAGAAGTGTCCAATTATTCCTGCTCTCTGTTCCCTGTTCTTTAATCAGTTACCAATCGAGAGCAGGACCTCTCCTCTTATCCCATTATGCATTGTAGTTCAATATAAGCAAGTGTAAAGTGATGCACACTGGGGCAAAGAATCCTAAATTCACATATATGTGTGTGGCTGGGCTCTCAGCTGGCAGAAAAAAGATATTGGTGTTGTGGTGGATAGCTTGATGAACCCATCAACCATGTGTACAAATGCTATAAAAGGGAATTCCATGCTGGGGATCATGAGGAAAGAAATCTTGGGTCCAACCACACTTGAAATATTGAGCATATTTCTGATCACTGCACCTAAAAAACAATATTGTAGAGCTAGAAAAGGTGTAGAAAGGGGCAAACAAAATTATCTGGGGATTGGAGCAACGTCCCTATGAGGAATGTTTCTTCTTTTTGGAGGTGTCTATACGAGGTCACATTTACGCCTTGAGCCCCCACTATCTCGCACTTGCGCTCCTGCCGGTTGTCTCCATGGCAAGAAGCGCAAGTACTGGGTTTGTAGCTGAAGGAGCCGCCACCGCACCTGTGCACTGCCGCACCCATGCACCGCTGCACAACTGCGTCTCATTGCACAGGCAGTACGTCCACCACTTTTGAATTTTAATGTTTACTTTTTTGCATTTACGCACTTCTCTGGAGCGGCCATACTTCTTCCATGCCAGAGAGGTGCAGAGGCATCATTCTATGGATTCTGTGGCACATGTACATGTCTCCCACATTTTTAAAAAAAATCTTATTTTTTACATTTTTTTTATGTTTATAAGCTTCAGCAGCATGGGCATCCTGCCACTCCAGAGAAGCGCTGAGGCATTCCAGTGGCCATTCGGCTCACTGGTCCGCCCCCTCCTCCTGTCCAGTGATTGTGACCAATCAGGGGGTGCTACTGGCCGGGACACACCTCTGGCACAACACTGAAGCAAGGTGACAGACAGCAAATGTGCATCTGTGCCTTGCTCACAGGAAAAAAATGAGGTAAGTCCTCAATTTTTTAAAACTCGAGCTTTGGGGAATGCCCTGGGATGGCTCCGCAATGGCTGCTGCATCATATAAATGACTTAGTGCCACTGTGGATCCATCTCGGTGCTTTCCTCTCATCAAGACAACCCCACAGTCTCATAAGACTAGAATTTGGAGTAATCCAATGAAGCTGAATGTTGGGAGATTCAGAACAGACAAAAGGAAGTACTTCTTTTCACAGCATACAGTTAAACTGTGGAATTTACTACAGCAAGATGCAGTAATATATGGGCAGTTTAAATTAGGCAGATTTGTGGATTATAAGGCTATAATTTGATCAAAATGAGAAGTGGAATATAAATATTACTAATAAATAAGTTAGTGCTATCAATGACTGAGAGACATGATGGCTATATATTATCTCTAGTATCCAAGGGAGTGTGCTTCTGAATACCAGTTGCTTGAATACACAGGTGGTAGGGTGCTATTGTGCTCATGTCTAGCTTGTTGGCTTCCCATAGGCATCTGATTAGTCCTCATTGCTAATCCACATTCCTAGCACTTTTTCTTCCCTCCCTATGCATTGCCATTGCTACTTTTTCTTAGTTCCTTCTACTTTTTCTTCCTTCCTTCTGCTCATACAGTAGACCCAACCACCTTTTGTTCATCTTTCTTCATAGTCCACTGTCTTTCAGCATCTACTGCACTGTTTCCTCTTCCTCCCTTCTCACCAACTGCTAAGAGTCTACAGCAGGGAGAAGTCTCTCCCCCCCCCCCCCCCACACACACACTACATTTCTGCTGCGACTACACCACTGAAATGTGAAACAAGCTAAATTTGTTACTTTAAACCTCTTGCCGATTTGTGGTGCTGGTGGGGTTACTGGTGGCGCAGCAAGGGAAACTGCACGAGAGGTCAGGGAGGCCACATGTTGCCCACATGTAGGTCCACCACCAACAAATTGGCTGGTTAATTGAAATCACTATGTGAATACATATAATATTTCCTGTTTGGAGCTTCTATGGGATTTCTACACATAGATGATCTGGGTTTTATTTGCCCTGCTTTCCTCAATTCCATGTCACCACTGTTCTTTTCCTCAGTCTGTCTGTGTCTCCTCCATGCACCTTCTCTTAGGTTGCTTTGCCGTAGGAAATTGTGTGAATCCTAGTGATCTATTTCACACAACACTCAAATGTGGCAGGAAGCCTTGTTTGGCAACAACTTTCCACCACATCTGCATGTTACAAAACCCACATGGGATTCATGTGGTTCTCTACATGGAAGTAATGCCATGTATTAAATTTCTATTTGCATGAGACAACATGTTTTTAAAGCCTTGGTTCCATAACACTCCTAATTGTTAATTTATCTATCTGTCCTTTAAAAAATCCTACCTTTCAAATGCAACTGGAGTATACACAGCAAGGCAGCTATTAACAAGACATTTTAACACCCCACAAAATACATATACTGGACATTCAATATGCATATTTTAACAATATTTGTTTTTAAAAAGCAGCTAAGGGCACAGTTCTATGCATGGCTTGCTGGGGAATGCTGGAACTCGTAGGATTTTTCTGTCTAAATATGAATGGGATTGTGCTTTAGGAGTACCACACTAGTAGCAAACCTAAAGTTGATTTAACCCTATCTGTCTCTGCAACTTCCAAGTGTCTAGCATAATATGCATCATGGGGACAAATTGGCAATGTGGGGGGATGCGTTTTTTAAAAAACACATCCTTTTGAGCTAGGAGTGGATCTCAGATTCAGTTTAAAATAAGGATAGACCATCCTCACCTCTAGTCAGTCCTCTTGCCAATAACTCCCCCACCTCCATTTCTGACAAAAAAAAATCCCTTTAAGTAAGGGGAACCAACAGCAGGGAGCATTTCAGTGGAGACAGACATCAGCCTCTCTTTAACTGGAAACAGTGTTTCGGAGAATGCTCAAGAGCCATTTCCTATAAGGGAGGATGAGATTTGAAATTTTACCTCTCTCAATTTAATTCAGGGGGTAAAGGACACTATAGGAAATTAGGCTTCTGAGCACGCCCCTGTGGATAATTTTCCATTAAAGGAAGTCCAGCCAGTTTTTCCTTTGTCTAATGAGCCCTCCGGTTATCCCATCTCCCTTCTCAAAAGGAAGGTTTTTTTCTGCTTGAGAAGGAAAGGGGGCTAGCAGAGAACAGAAGGCATGCTTCCCCCATTAGTTTCCCCCCTCCCAGTCTTCTGAGAAGAACTTTAAAAGAAGTAAACAACTGACATATTGATGACTCCAAAATCTAAATAAAGCAAAAGTTTTTAGTGAATACAACTTCCTAGGTAATGTCTGAAAGAGAATAAATGTATTTCAGGGCTACTCTTCAACTTAGTAGGATTGATTGCTAAATGTGCTGGAGATCTTCAAAAGCAAATATTTAGTTGGACACCCATCAAGAGTAAATATTAGGCCAATGAAGGAGAGAGCCAATTGTTGCTGTAAGATTTTCTGTGGCATATAGAGATTCCTTCACAGACACACACACTGTTTTCACATTTATTTGACTTTCATCTGTTCTTCAAGAACTGGCCTAAACCAAATCGACAATAAACTCATATGAAGTGAGGCTCTGGTTAAACCAGATCCTTGTAATTCAAAGCTTTTTATTCAAAAAAGTGAATAGGATGCACTAGGATCGAGGTACCTTTATCTGCTCTCAAGTGGATGGAGTTAGAATTGTGAATTCAATAAAATGCAAGAATACATTGGGGTGGGGAAAAGGTTCTACATTTCAGTTACAAAAAACAATAATGAAAAGTTAGCCACTGCCCAAATTGTTAAGCATTTGTCGATATTAACATAAGCTATCAAACTCAGCCAAGCAAACTGTCCAAGAACATTTGAACATTTGAACATTCAGTCCAGAGGGATTGTCAGCATACATAATGTAAGTGGTAATAAACTTTTTGAAAGGAGATTGTAATGATATCTTGTTCCACCCTTGCACGCTAGGGAAGAAGAAGTCTGGATAACAGTCAACTACAATTGTCACAGCAAAGCAGAATTAATTCAAGTCAAAGTTCTGGGCCTTCAACTGCTGACGCAAAGCAATAGTTTGCTTGATGTGGAAAGACGTGGAAGGTGAAATTCCTGTTCAGTCACTCCAGTGTTTTAGAATAGAAAAACATAGTTCTACATGTGAGAAATGCATATCATATGCCAGAGACAAAGCATACATTGTTGAATTGGGTTATAATTACAATCTTCAAAGAGCCATCATTCGTCTGTGCAACTTCAACTAAACAGAATGCCTGTGGTGCTCCAGTAATACACTTTAGAATTATCTTATCAGATTCTTTGGGATGACTTAGCCATGAAACATAATTATTTCCTTTTACACACCTAAGGGAAGTATTTGTCCATGCAATTTGATAAAAGTCTTTAAATGACAAAGCTGGACTGAAATAAAATCACACACTGAAATAGAGAACTTCACACATTTTGGGGTTCTTTTTAATATTCCATTAACTGTTTTAAGAATAAGTAAAGGGGAGCAGGCAAAGAAATGTCCAAAGAAGTTTATATATTTTATTGTTGAAATTAGGTCTGTCCATGCCCTCAGGCCGAATCCCCAAATCTGAGTCGAGATGGGCCAATTCGGCCTGCCTTGGCCTGAATCCAAGGCGGTACTGGGTCAGTCCAAGGGACCTGAGGCTGAAGCAGTTTTGTACTGAGGCCCTTAGGGTGCCTCAGGCCAATTTGGGGCAGTGGTGGGCTGCTCGCGTAAGCCTCGCATGTTCACTAAGCACTGCATGGCTGGCCATCTTCCAGCCGAGTCGGACCAGCGAGCACTCAGCATTGCACATGTCTGAGGCCTCTGGAAAGTGAGTAATTCCCACTTTCTGGAGGCCTCGGACATATGTTTTCCCTCCCTCCTCCCCCCCCCCCACGCCCATCTGGGCCTGAAAGGCCCCTTAACACTTGTGTTAAGAGGCCCTTTCAGGCCATGATGGGCCCGGGGGTGGGAGAGACACAGGAAAGTACACTTTCCAGAAGCCCAGAAAGTGTACTTTCCTGCATCCCCTGCACCCATCAGGGCCTAAAAGGGCCTCTTAATGGGCATGGGGGAAAGGAGTGGCATGGGAAAGCACACTTTAATGCTGTGGCTGGGGCAATCTGCACCCTTTCCAGAGGCCTGGAAAGTGCATTTTCCCACCCCATACCCCACACCCATCAGTACCTGAAGGGCCTCATAACGCTTGTGTTCAGAGGCACTTTCTGGCCCTGAAGCGCGTGGCAGGGAGGAGAAGAGTTTCTCTCTTCCACTCTAATGGTGGCCCCACAGATTCCACCAAAACTCTTTTAATGTTCCTGCTCCTGGGAAAGAGAACTAACAAAGAGCATTCAACACTGAATGAGTTGTGCAATATATTGCTTCCACAGCCAAAGCACTGGGATTGGAGAGCACTGGTAAAATAATTCATGAGTTGAAATAACTAATTGCAGTGCCTCTCCAAGCCTTGATTTTAGATCATTGTTGTTTCTCTTGACTGGGTCCAAGAAAGGATGGCCTCCTGTGTCCCAGCACTAGTGCTAATGACGCTGTGCTAGTGTAAACCAAGGCTTACACAATGTAACTAGCACAATGGGGAAAAGTGACCATTCGTCGCCGGCACAGAATTACAGCAGCAAATCACCACAGGGTCCGTTTCCTTTGTTTGGGATCTACCTCCTGACCTAGACATCTGACACCTGCTTCACATTCAAATCTGGAAATTATTAAGTACATATTGGTATTTGTCACTGCAGAAAAAAATGCTAAAGCTTAAATCAAATTAAACTCATTCATAGATACTAATAGGACTAAATTAAATCAAATACCAGAAAATGCTTTTAGCTATAACATGCTCAAGGTAACAATAACAATAACCACTGGGTATCCTCTCATGTGGCCATTCAACATATTGATGGTGGGTTTTTTAAAGGAACCACTTGATACATAACTACTTGATGAAATTATGAATAGCAGAATTTGATAGACAGAATTTAGAACTTCTCTGGGTTTTTAATAGCATCCTGGGGCCAGAACTACACCAAGCAGGATATAGCGGTATATGATATGTGTCAATGGGGCCCAACAGTTGTCAGTGCACTTCAATACTGCTCCGCTTTCATACCACTTTCATACCGTTTTCATACTGCTTTCATACCGCTATATCCTGCTTGGTGTAGATCTGGTCTGGCTGTGCAACCCTAGTTCATGTCTATTGAGAAATGCCTGTGGTCTTGAATGAAAGGCAGGAAAAAATGGGAAGCAAATGGCTACCATTTCCTTCATGGTGATCCATCACAAAGGCCCTATTTTTCTACTGACCTATGTATAATTCTCTCTTTCCTAAATGTCTGTGTTGACAAGAATATTATACAGATACTATCATAGCAACAACTAAATTATAGCATGACAAGAGAACATAGTAAATAGGGTTGATTTCCTAAAATAACTCAATGTTCATTGTGAACTAGCAGAAGCCTACATCATATGAAGTAACATTTCATTCAGCTTACCTAAATCAGAACACTGCACCACTCGAAGATGGCACTGACAGCGGAATGGACATACTGGGATTGGAGGATATGCTCCAGGAGTATCAGGAGTCCCAGAACCTGCTTCATCTTCAAGCATAAAGTCAAACAAGCCTTTTTGATGGAATGGCTTGGCCAAACAAAGTGGCAGGAGTAGAAGGAAAAAGGCAGCCACCTTCATGGTTTAGTTCATCTATTCAGGGGAACAGCAGTGAATCTAGAAGCCAAAAACAAAGGTGTACAAATTGGTAGCATTGTGTTAATGCTCATCTTTTTTTACAGAATTATCATTTAATTGGGTTTTGGTGGATCAGTGCTACAGCCGGGTAAGACAAGTAGAAACGCATTGCATTCATATAATTTCTACAGGAAACCAGCAAACATTAGAGATTCACAAAGGAACATAGAGATAATTGTAAGTACATATGTATGGATAGATTAGTTTAATTTTACTTATATAAATTAGTAATGGGCATCTATATTAGGATTCTGAACAATAATTTAGGAAAGGAGACCACATGTTGCATTTGCCAGCTCTTAGTCAATATAGCAATATGTGGACTGAATTCTCCTCTTCCCAAATTTTTCATTATTGTGGTTAATCTGAAGTTCTGAAACTTGTGATTGGGGGTTTTGCGGGGTGGGTTCATAGTTTTTTGTTTGTCTACTGACCATTAAAAAAAACTGCCAGGCTGGCAAGGTCTTGTAAAAGAAAACTTTAGTTGCTTGAACTAAATCTTATACAAAATTTTAAAGAAAACGTTCCATGTCTGGTTGGTAATTCTTGGCTTCCTTGAGAGTGAATCAACATTTAACCCAACCTTCAACAGCCTGCCGCAGAAGTGCAGGTAGCCTTTAAAGCTGATAAAAATTACACCCAGGCTCCCTGCATCTACATTCAACCAGCTGACATTTATCCAGGATCAGCCCTAACTTTAAACAGATTGAGGGAACTCTCTCAGATGATATTCTGGTAGGCAGCTCCCCTGCTGCTGAGCTACTCAGCTTTTCCCTCCTATTGGAAGCCTGAAGTGTATGTAGGGTAGCCAAAAAAGAGGATATTCATCACCCAAAATAAGGACAAAAGAGAACAGTGATTTGCATCAAAATTGCATGTTAATTTATATGTACAGGGGCAAATTTAGAAATAATTATTATAACTTAAATAGAAATGCAGTACATCTCATCATAATGTGAAAGACTACAACCAGGTGTTCAGGTGCTAACTGTTCAGGTGCTAACTTTCAATTGGCAACAGTTCTTATAGTGTTAAACTGGAATTGGGCAATACAGCCTTTCAAATAGAGGGCAATCCTCTGGCAGCCTGTGAAATAGAGGACTGTCCTCTGAAATGCCACCCTATGCCACAGCACTGTCCCCCGACAGGTCCCCTATACTGCTTCAGATGCAATGGAGAGCACTATCCTGCTGCCAGTGTTGAAATAAGTTTCAACTACCAGTCCAGGTGGCTTATGTATGCAAAATGAGGAGGTCACACCATCTTGTCCTTTGCCTTGCTTTTATCAGATGTTTCAGATCTCCCAAGGGGTATTGTACATAGGGAAGAGGCACAGGATGGGCCTGGAAGGTTGCTGTAAAGCCCCTCTGATGCTGCTTTTTAACTACAATGCAATAACAGAAAGAAAGAAAGAAAGAAAGAAAAAGAAAGAAAGAAAGAAAGAAAACAGCTCATGAAAAGGGCTGCGCTATCTTTGCTATTTTATAAATATGTAAATCAACCTTTAACCCTTGATTCTTCTTTTTTCTTGAGTTTTTCTTTAGATTCAGGAATACAGTCCTACATAATCTCGTTTTCAGTATCATTAGGTCTAATTCATATGTTGACAAGGTAGTATGAATATTGTTTCTCATAGTTGGATCCCATCTTTCAACCACATGGGATGAATAGATGACACAGTTATTTCCCACAAACGCATTGCCAGAGTGGAAAGAAACCATGTTGTCCATTTGTTTGCTGTTTATAAATGTTACTTGGGCCAAAAGAACCTGCAGTATGGAAGCAGCTCCCATGCTGCAGGGGTCACATAAAAGTACGCCTTCTAGTAGAAAACTATTGCAAATACATAGGATTTTAAAGATTTTGACATGTAGTTTTCCACTATGCATCCTCATAGAGCAGGGGTAGATAACCGTTTTGGGCCCATGGGCCCATTTGGCAATATGAGAAATTATCCTGGGCACCACACAAAATGGCAGCAATAGGTGGTGTGGCTAGTCACAAAGGACAAGTAACCTGCCTGAAGAAGACTGAGTAGAAGGCAGAGCTGGTGCTTGATCACCCCACACACCAAACAACCCATTTGAAGCCAATTATCAGCATCAACAGAAACATATTTCACAGAAGGCAACTCTCTTTTAACCCCCCCCCCCCTCAATTTGCTCTGTCAGCCAACTATTTTTTCTTACACTCTGGATCAGCACCCTTATACATGCTCCGTCTCAATATAATAATAATAATAATTTTACATAAAACAGTGGGAGGGGCAGAGCATCTCAACAGGTCCAAAAATGGTGTCCATTGAACCACATTGCCTACACCTGCATAGATCATAACTACTTGGAAGCTGTATCTTCCAGACTCGAGCATGTCAAAATATTTGAAACTCAGGATTAGGAGGATCACAAAGCTAACTATTTAGTAGACATTTTATAGTACATTCATGTGTTTGTGAGATGCCATGAGAGAGAGGAGCTACATGCCTCCCTCTTGCCTGAGAAAGAAAGAAGGGTCAGGGTGGGGCCACATGATGTCAGCAGAAGGGGAGGTGCTTCAAGAGCAGACTCACCCCACCCCTTGAAGTCATCCAGCCCTCCAGATTGGTCGGGGAGCAATCCAGCCACTGGACCAAAAATGTTTCCTTGTCCCTGCTCTAATTTAACTATTTTATTCTAAACAGTGGCATCTAAAGTAAACTGAGCAGGTATCTTTCTCTTTGACTCCAACTGCACATGAATTAAAGTGCAAAAGAGGAAACTACAGCCTTCGTTTTCTTTTTACTACATCCTTCCCTGAAGAGCTCTTGGTGCTTTCTGTGGTGTCCTACTACACACAGCACCTTTTAGGCTCATAACCGTGTGAGGAAGCTTGGGCTAAGAGATAGTAACTGGCCTAAGGTCACCCATTAGGTCTATCACTGAGCAAGAACGTGGACCCTAGTCTTCCTTGTTCAATGCCAACAATCAAGAATGGTACTACAATGCATTGACACTTAGTCTCAGACCTTATTAACTAAATTTGCAGCTAATAGCCTGTAGCATGCTTCTGGATTAATACATTAAATATAGATTAACAAATTTTACTAGTATTTCTAGTCCAAAGGACTATCCTGGGGGATCCAAAATTGAAATATAAAAGGGCATTAATGGCTTATTCCTTCTTTCAGCCAATCAAATCAATGATTCATGACATAGGGATTATTTATATGAATTTTTATTCCCTTTGGGTGCGAAAACACATGATTCTGTGAAAACAGTATGGTGCCTTGGATTACAGACTAGAATAAAACTTCTAACTTTTTTTTTTAATGAAAAATGCAACAATTATTGGCAAATAATCAACTGGAACTACTGGTCTCACTTTATATGCATAACTGGCACATGGGAAATACCATGGTAGTTCTGTAAATTATTGCTAAAAGGAAATCTACCAAAAAAGTACATCCTTTATTTTTCTCAGTATATATGTGGTCCCACAATAAAGAATAGCACAATGCTAACTGAGTTTGAGGACAAAAGATTTAGGAATGTTTTTATTAAAATAAACACGTTATTGAAATGTCTCAAACCATATAATTCATAAGGCACTTTTACAGACTACCAATTAACAATGGCATTCTGACAGATTTCAGAGGAACTTAAATTTAGGTAGATGTGCTGAGGATCACAACCTAAAATATATGAAAAGCTCTCTGTGATTACCAACTAACAACAGGCCTTTTCCTTCAGTAACTGCAGTATTTTTTAATAACCGTACCATTCCTTAAGTAACTTTGATATGGCTGCAATCTTGAGTAGGGAGTAAAACCCATAGGATTGTTCTGCATGTGAGTTTGATCAAAGTTTTTCTTGAGGTTAGCAAACAAAGGCTGGGGATTACAGTGATTCTTTTAGCATATTAACTCACATACAATAGGAGAAGGTGTGTGCCTTGAAAACAGAATATCCACAAAATGTGTGTGTGTGTGAGTGTCTGTTTATAAACAATCTGCAAAATTATATACATTACACCGGGGGCGGGGGCGGGGGCAGGTATAATTCCATACTGAACCATGTTGCGGTATTTCTATCCAGGAGTTTAAATCTCAGATAGCCTGATCCATGAATCAATTGAGCCAAACTCCCTGGAAGTGGATGCTTGACTTAACTGATTTGCAGAGTACAATACTTGTCTTTTGGAAACATAGAGAACAAGAAGGGCCCTTCTAGGAAGGGAGGAAACTATAATACAAAACTTGCTCCATCTCAGTCCAGAGTTATCTTGTTAAAAGCTTCAACAGAAACTAACATATTGCATTTATTTTCACAGCAAATATAAGACATCAAGAATTGATGAGGCAAAGAATTCATTCTGCTGGACACATTCAAGACTTTTCAAGCCCATGCATTTCCATTTTTCATACAGCATGAATGCCTGCTTACATGGTTTGCAGCCTTTTACCATAGCAGAGCTATGTTTGTTTACCTTTAGCTCTTTCAGTCAAGAATCCTCTTGCCTGAAATAGGTAGTCACAGTTTACATATGTAATGTACCACTTTGCAGTGTTTGGAAAGATATCTGCTACTCTGGGCAAAACAACCCTCCCCCCACACCTTTTAACAAATTAAAAATGCCTCCTAGTTTTCAAACTGCAAAACATGAAGATTGAACGTTGTTTCCTCCTACAACATCATATACCCCAAACATTACATTACAGTTAGAAAATGCACAGCTGCAAAACGTCTTAAGGAACAGACAACATACCAATCCTTATGGAAATACAAAGAAATGGCCCCAAATGTAAAAAGACTGCTAGGACATGTCCACAGTTCTCGACAAAGTTCCCAAATAGTGCAGATGTAACAGAGCTAAAGTTTTAGTTAAAAGCCTCCTCTCTCAAGCTCCTTGTTTCCTCTAGCTGTGAGTGAAGTTTTACTGTACTGCAGCAGAGTTCAGGATAATTATTGAAAGCCATACCTTCTAATCCAGGGATTTGCAACAGGCGCCCTCAGAGCTGAGATGCAATTAAATGAAAAGATTCAAGCCAGGCAGAAGACTGTGCAGGTGTGGAAAGGAGGAGGGGTAGGTTACTGCTCCGTGACTGTCGCTTGGTGGAAAAACCTCCTGCTTCTTCTATTCCATTGCACAGTTAAAAAGTAAGGTTTCCCTCAATGAACAGAATCCAGGCTGCTGACACCCACAGTCGATCATATGGTAATGATAAGTCTCCTGTATTGTAGCCAGAAACTTTTATCAGCCCCCCTTTTCCCCTTTCCCATTATTTCTTTTTTATGTGTTCAGGTTCTTAAGTGCTTTTACAGAGCAGCACAAATGCTTGATGTCATTTTCTCCCCTTATTTGCATCATTTCCTACGAAAATCACATATTTTGCTTAGAGGGCTTTCTAGCTTTGAATCATTTCCATTCGTGAAAGAGAAATATCTAGAGAGATTTCTTGTTTAGTGCCTGATACCCAAGGATGTGGGAGGCAAGAAATCTCTCCAAATGAATCAAAATATACATATTTACAGTAGACAACAAATGAGCAGTCTTAGATTAAAATAGTTCTGAAAATTAATTTGCCTTTACATAACAATATAGGAAGTACGTAAATATTGTCCTTATATTATTCCATTATTTTGCACTTTAAAAAGCAGATAGGACTAGAACTTGTAGTTGAATTAATTATCTTAGGCTTTAATCCAAAGTACATTTATTTGAAGTAAGTCTCATTAAACTGAGTGGGACTTACTTCTAAGTAATTTTGTATAGGATTGTGATGCATATGTATGATCAGATATCTGTCATGCTGACAACGTTAAAAGTAAGAAGCATGGAATGGAAATTAACAAGAACTAATTTCTAAGCAAGCAGATTTTAAACAAAATAAACTACTAATATACGTACCCCATTTTTAGTTGTTTTAGTGATCAGTAATTCTGTGCATTATAAATACTTTTTAGTATAGCTTTTCAAATGGTACAGATTCTATTCATATATTTTCTAGTGAAGGCACTTACAAAAACTAGCATTTATTTAAATGTGTAGGTTGGACTAAGGGCCATTGAATGCAGTGTAGCTTACTTCTAAACAAACACACATAGGATTGGGATGAGAGTATCAATGAGCACATGTAAATTGCCTCTATTCTTATCTTTCCTGCATAGAATGTGTGGGTTTGTGACTCTGTGTTTAAACTTGTACCATTCTCCCTCCCCTCAGGCTGTGGCCAGGTGCAAATGCAAGAATCAGCCAAAGCCTTTTTAGGAGACTTATACATTATAGACGCATAACGGTCTTTTAAGTTTTACCCATTTCATTTTCCTGATTGGAAGAACCAGAGATTTGAAAATAATTGGGTTTGTTCCCATTTCCCCTAAACGTGGGGTTTAAGAACAATTCACTTTAGGTATGACTGATTGCAGAATGCAAAAGTTCCAATCAAAAGAGATTTATCTCTTACATGCTTTGGGTCAATGTAGAAGCTACAGGGAACTGATACTCCCTTTGTACTACCCACTGAAAATAATAGTTGGCATTTCTTTCAGATGACACATTGTGGTGCAAATGATTGCTTGTGCCCTGGGCTGAAGCTAATTCTATTCAGGAGTCACTGTTAGGTTCACTGCAATTGTGATGGCTTCTTAGCAATATCAGTTATTCCAATCCAGGTCACTTGCTGTGTCTGCTGCCAGTGGAAATGTCTGAAGCGAGATTTTTGATGGACAGGAGGTCAGGCATTAGGTCAGTTTTGAACCTCCTCTATTCCTTCAGAGTCTTTTCCCATCATTCAACAAAACTCTTGTACAAATGGCTAAAATAACTACACGTGCAAGTTATTCACTGTTTAATCCTGAGCCTATCTACACTACAGCTTTAAAACAGTTTAAAATGGTTTATAACAGTTTTGAGAACTGTTGAGGCCCAGGACACACTCCATATACAGTTTTCAAAACATTTTCAAAGTGTTTTATCCTGCGTGTGTAGATAGGCTCACAGTCTTTTCCCAAGAAAAAATGAGGATGGAACACATATTCCTCATCCGTCATACTTTGTTCAACTTCATGGCCTCTGGAGCACAGATAGCAGAAAATGAAAATTCTTCAGAATTTGAACTGTTAGTAAGAAATTGTCAGGATACGGTTCAGTCCAGATGTTTAGCAAACCAACCTGATCCTAACCTAAAACAGAGGTCAGGAATGCAGTTACCCTTAAGTTTTTGCACTTCTCTGAGTTTTGCAATGCAGTTCCTGATTGAAAAAAATGTACCAAGATGCATTTAAAAATGCTTATTTTAAGTTAAAATGCATACTATTGTGTGTGTATTTAGTTAACTGTTGTGCAAACATGTGTATTTCGTGAGAAAATTAGTTTTAAAATGCTGTGAATTTTCATGCATTTTTTTAAAAAATCGAAGATCGATGTGAGCCCTTGGAAAGAATGGACACATGCAAAACTGCCACAGACCACCTATCCCTAACTGGGACAGAGGAGTTATGCAGTTTCAAGCCTTCCATCAGTAGGTGGAATAACACTGTCACTGGATGATTAAGACAGATGTGTTCAATGATTGCCACTTTCTCATGTCCTCCATGTTGTACAAAAGCATGTTCAACAATAGACAGACTAGAGAAGGACTAGAGAAAGATGGATGGGAGAGTATTTAGAAGATACTGTTGTATCATAAATTAGCTCTGCCAGGTCATTGTCGTCTTAATTTTTGTGGGGAAAGGCGTTGTGCACCATTGTAATATCTCAAAGGGACCACACCAAGATTCATTTTTATGGTTGTCATTGAAAAAATGGGATATATATATCCTTATGAAGTACACTGATTTGTTTTTCTCTCTCTTGCCGTTTTGTCCTTTGAAATGGATAAGTAATTGCATTTTCACATATTTGCAGACCTATGACTATGGGTTAGTAAGTCCATGATTAGTCATAGTTCACTCAGTTCAAAATCCACCATTGGAACATGCTGTCTCTTTGGAGGGCTTTTTCAAAGTACAAAAAATAATTATTTTGAATTCCATTGTTTTTAATTTCTTGGGTTTCAGCAGTCCCATTGATTTGAACAGTTTGGTTATCTTGCCACAGTTTCATGTTCATGTGTCAAGACACAATGGGCCTGTTCAGACAACATGGTAAGCCATGGTTAGGCCGCTAACCCATTTGCAGCAATGGTTAGTGAGCATGTTTAAATAATGGTTATGTAGCCACCATGGTTAGAAATGGTTCATATAACACACTCTAAGTCATTATTATTATTATTATTATTATTATTCGCTTTATTTGTATCCCGCCTTTTGCCCAATACTGGGCCTCAAGGCGGCTTTTCAAAGTTAAAACATATACAGTTAAAAGCTATAAAATACACAAAAGTTAAAAATATAATTAGATTTCAATATTAAAACATTTCCACATTTAAAATACATATTAAATTTTAAAAATCTTAACATAAATGGAGGTCCATATTATTCACCAAATGCCTGCCGGAATAAAAAAGTTTTTGCCTGCCTCCGAAAACGTATCAAGGAGGGAGCCAGTCTAGCTTCCCTGGGAAGGGAGTTCCAGATCCTTGGAGCAGCCACCGAGGAGGTCCTCTCACACGTACCCATCAGGCGTACCTGGGATGTTGGTGGGACTGAGAGAAAGGCCTCCACAGATCTTAGAGTACAGGCAGGATCATATGGGAGAATACGGTCTTTCAGATAACCTGGACCTGAGCCGTATAGGGCTTTATAGGTGATAGCCAGCACTTTGAATTGTGCCCAGAAACAGACCAGAAGCCAGTGCAGCTGTATTGTATGTTGTATTGTATGGGGAGTTGTATGTTCCCTGTAACCAGCTCCGATCAACAGTCTGGCTGCAGCTCTTTGAACTAGCTGAAGTTTCCGAATACTCTTTAAAGGCAGCCCCACATAGAGCACATTACAGTAATCCAATCAGGATGTAACCATGTAAGTCAGGGTTCACATGACACATTAAACCATAATGTTTAGCCTCAAAATGATTAACTGCCATGGCTTTGCATGGCTTCAAAATAGGGTCACAATCAGCTGACAAGTAGGGACTGCATTGCAATGTATATAAATCCATAAATCTTCTTTCAAGTTCAGCCAGCCATTATTTTGAGGCACCTTTATTAGGGTGACCAGATTTTAAAAATCAAAATCCCGGTTCCCCCCCGCCCCCCCACCAAGCCCCCCCCCCAAAAAAACCAGCCTGGACCTACCGCCGGGTTCCTCTGCCGCCCGCGCGGGGTCCTCCTTCGCCACCCGCACGGCCGCGCCGGGTCCTCCATCGCCCGCGCGGCCGCGCAGGGTCGTCCATCGCCGCCCGCGCGGAAGAGGCGGGAGAGGGCCGGATCCGGAAGTGACGGTTACGTCACTTCCGGATCCAGCCCTCTTCTGCCTCTTCCGTGCGGCCTCTGGCCTTACGAGCCGGGCAGCGGCGGCGAAGGCGGCGGAGGAGCCCGGGAAGCGGCCGCCCCAGCAGGTAAGTGCCCCCCTTCGTGCTTACCTGCTGGGGCGGCCGCTTCCCGGGCTCCTCCGCCACCGGGTCTACCGCCGCTCCTTGCTTGCTGCCACCGCCACGTGACCCCCCGCCACCCCGGTTTGCCCCCCCGTCCCCCGGTTGGGCCGGTTTGCCCCTGGATTCCCGGTTAGGACCGGGAAATCCCGAGCCACCTGGTCAGCCTACCTTTATTCAATCAGGACATGCTCAGGAAAACACTTGAACAAGTCACAAAATCAGATGGAACTCTGTATTTAACCTTGAGTTAAATAAACCAATTTAACTCAATAGGAGCAGCAAGGAATAAGGAAGCATTTATATAAGCTATGCTTAACATGAATTTAATCCTATTGTTACTCTTGTTGAATCTTGCGTCTTTTCCACATATTTTAAGTATTGAAAGTAAAATCAAGGACCCTGATTCAAAGCAATGTCAAAAAATATGCACGTGTCTTTGAACCCTGATATCGTTTTTTTTAAAGTGTTTCAGTTTCTTTGGCTGTAGTCATAGGTATGTATTTCCTTTTTAGTGTGCTTATGCAGGCTCATGTCCAAGGTACTAAACTGAGCTCAGGGCTCACAAAAAAGTGGGAAAATAAGGAGTGGGTCTGAATGCTCCAAGAGAAGCACATGGAGAATGAATTGCTCAATAGGCAAAGCTCTGAGAAAGGATTCAGCAGCAAGAAGAACCGGAAGCAGGTACTAGAAGGCTAGCTAGAAAGTACCAAGAATGCTGTGGAGGAAGGCTTCATGGGGAGGGATAAACGTGATATGAGCAGGGTTATAGAAGAAACAGGAAATGTATAGAGAGGAAGCAATGGAGGTCAGTTGTACATATTGGGATCTTGGGTGTGAAATTATTCCGCCATGAAATGGACAAGGTTTGAATCCCTCCCAGTTCAATGTAAACTACAGCCCTTTCCACACCAGGCTGTTTCCCTGGGATGGCCCCAGGCTGATCCCTGTGCACCGATGGTGCATATTAGGTACTTCTGGGATCCCCTCCCTCCCTGTGCACTGATGGTGCTTATTAGGTACTTCCGGGATCACCCTCCCTCTATACTCCTATGGTTTAGAAAGGGCCTACTACTAAATAGCCCAGGCATCAAATGATGTTGTGCCATATCTGAGTGTGTTTGCCACTGTGGCTAGACTAGTGGAGATAGACTAGGGAGACCC
Source organism: Anniella stebbinsi (assembly GCA_029215795.1). Lineage (NCBI taxonomy): Eukaryota > Metazoa > Chordata > Lepidosauria > Squamata > Anniellidae > Anniella > Anniella stebbinsi. Next base: position 45,879,020 of record JARDYH010000003.1, on the reverse strand, counting down.
AATGTCTAGGGTGACCAGATAAAATCCAGGTCAGGGCTCATGTAACTTCAACAGTTGTAGAGAAAAGGGAATTTCAGCCAGTGTATGCAATAAGTTCCTGGTGAAATTCCCTCTTCATCACAACAGTTAAAGTTGCAGGGGCCCTGCCTTCTTTTGTATATGGTCACTCTAGTATAGAGCCTGCACCTTTAACTGTTGTGATGAAGAGGGAATATCACCAGGAACTAATTGCATACAAATGACACTGGCTGAAATTCCCTTTTCTCTACAACTGTTAAAGTTACATGAGCCCTGACCTGGATTTTATCTGGTCACCCTACCAATGTCAGATCTCTGCTCCATTAGGGTGACCAGATAAAATCCAGGTCAGGGCTCATGTAACTTTAACAGTTGTAGAGAAAAGGGAATTTCAGGCAGTGTCATTTGTATGCAATTAGTTCCTGGTGATATTCCCTCTTCATCACAACTGTTAAAGTTGCAGGGGCCCTGCCTTCTTTTGTATATGGTCACTCTAGTATAGTGCCTGCAGCTTTAACTGTTGTGATGAAGAGGGAATATCACTAGGAACTAATTGCATACAAATGACACTGGCTGAAATTCCCTTTTCTCTACAACTGTTAATGAGCCCTGACCTGGATTTTATCTGGTCACCCTATGCTCCATCCAACGCTTGTTGGGTGATAGTTGGGGAGTCACAATCTCTTGGCCCAACCTATTTAACAGTGCTGTTGTGAAGATAAAAATGGGAATAGTTTATGCTGTCCTGAGCTCCATGGAGAAAGGGTAGGATAAAAATGCAATTAATGTTTAATAAAAAGCAATGCCCCATTTATCTTTTAGCTACTTCCCCACCCCACCACTCAGGCCCATTGTGATGTCTATAGCAAGTCAATACAGACCTTCTTGTTGTCTTCTTCCTGTTCGTATTTTTGTTTCTCAGTCCTCTTAACTAAAACTAGTGACATTTTTCAATACATCATTTTTCTCTAGCAGTCTTTTCAAAAGTCTTAGGAAGCATCTGAAGGTTGTTTCATATTAATAAAGAACAGCTATTGGTGTTAACACAGTAAAACATGTACAAAATGTTTCCACTAAGTACGCTGTAGACAACAGGTTCTCTATCAGCTGAAATATTCTTTGGACCTCAAAGGGAAGGTTTAGCCTGTCTGGAAACATTTTTTATGGCTTCCCCTGTGAAATTATATCTGGAAAGAGCTTACTCAAAAATGAGACCATAACATGGATTTGTGTTTGTAATTAAAGCATTGAGGATAGTTAAACTGAACTTACTGGTGTTTCAGGTCTAATGTTTGTTCTAATGATGTCTTATATTTCATCACGGAAAAATAGAATTAGGTTAATGCTTTATAACAAAGCTTTGCACAGCGTTGATTAGTGTAGCCTAAGGACACGTTAGTCTAAAACTTGTGTGGTCTTGTTTGAAACACGATTCTCTCAAATAAGAATTCCATCCCCGTTATTAAAAAACTTTTCTAACTCTCATTTTTCCCACTCTGTCATGAACAATGTTTTGTGCCATGTTACCCTGAAAAAGTAGAGACCTAACTTTGATGTGTGAAAAGAGTTGAGCCATGGGGTGTGATGGGATATATGTGTGCTACCGGAGCTTCTTTTTTTAAAATCACTATAAAAATCTACTTGTAAACTGTGACCATACTATTGGCAGTATTAATGGGAAAAGCACTAAGCAACTTCTTAACCTCAGAAACTTCCTGCTCCCATATTAATCTGGTTTTAAGATCAGCCTCAGAGGTCCTTGTCTCTCTTCTGTCCATACATGAGATCAGGCAGGTGGGCCCAAGACATAGGGACTTCTCAGTAGTGGCACTGAGATTGTAGAACTCTCTCCCACTGGGCTCCCTCTGTGTCCATTTTCAGCTGGTTAGTAATATAACTTTTTTTTTATTCTAGAAAGCTTCTAATTTATGATCTGATGGTTTTTGCCCTGAATCTACTGCCATTCAATTCAATTGTATTATGAGAGAAGCCCTAGTATTGTGAGAGAAGTATAAAATGCTGTCTCTATCCATTTTCTCTAGACTGTGCATAATTTTATAAACCTCCATCATGTCACATGCAGCCCCTTAGAATTTTTTTTCTAAACTAAAAGGGCCTGTTTCTGAAAGTGCTCCTCTTAAACATGTGTACAAATTCATGCACGTACTACAAGATACACATTCGCTAAAAAAGACCTTTTGCCATTGGCAAGAGGTCATCTGTAGCAAAGAAGGAAGTCCAAAACAGTCCACACATACACGTAAGCTTTAGAAAATAAATGTTGCATTTATTGATTACAAGCACCAATTTAAAATGCACATGCTGATTTGGGTGTAATAACTTAGTAGATAAATTGTATTTCAAGCACCAGAATAGTGAGCCTTTAAGCCTTCAATGAGAACTGAATTTATGGGGAAATTAGCTGAGTTCTCATAGAGAGCAGCTCTGGAACTTCATCACACCTACATTTCCCCCCCCTGTTTGCTTCTGCGGGTTCCCCCTCCATTTCCTATGTGACTAGCATTTTGAATTACACCTGATCGGTATTGCTGCAATACCTGCATGTTCCAAATTTGCCTTTCGGACTTTGCCCATTCAGGGATACATCGAAACAGAAACTAAAAACTGTGACATCAGGGCAAGAGAACAGCATGACAGGGTTGACATCATGCGAGTCCAGCGCTGAAGAAGTGGAGCAAAGTTGAAGTGGGTGTGCATCAAACCGTGCATGTAATAACGGCCCTGGAATCTAAACTAGGCTGCTGATTGTTCAGCTGACAGTTGGAAGAGTTAATGGGATGAGAGCTTACAAAGAGGGATTAGAAAGATCAAGAGTCCCTAATACTCTTGGGAAGGAAAAAGAGAGGGTTGTGGGTGTATAGAGAGTAAAGGAGAAAGAAGGGAGAGAGAAGGGATTTGTGTAGAGTCAAAGTGATGCGGTCAGGCCAGTTCCCTTGGTGCAGTCACTGTAGCCAGGAGGAATGGGAGGAGTCTACCCAAAGTTATACTCACACACATTGGCTCAATTCGGACGACACGCTGAGCCTCGGTTGTTGAATCACCTACTGACGGTTGTTGGAAAAGGTGGCGATCTACAGACAACACGCTGCAGCAGGGGCTGCAAGGAATCGGCTACCACCCTGGTTGCAGATTGCCTACTCGGCTCTGACGGACAGCTCGGCCGCCATTTTCCCCACCTACCGAACTCCGTTAGTCCTCCAGCAGGTATCCCAGAAGGCATTGTGGCCAAAAACCATGGACACCGCCATTGAAGCCGATGCAGGACATGCCTCCCAAACCCCATTGCACGGGTAAAGAGGCAGCCAGGAGGAACGGAAGCACCAATACAACAGTCGTACCCAGCATCGCACCCCAAACATTGGCACCCACGCCCCAGGGAGCCACCCCTGCCCACCCTATATGGGAGACCTGGCAGCCGCGAGGGCCACCCAACTCCCCCAGCCCCCTCGTACCTCCCTCCCAGAGCAGCCACCTGCACACACAGGAAAGGAAGCAAGAGTGGAGTGGTTTAGAAAACTTTATTCAGCAGGAAGCACAAAAATGGGCAATAAGGCACATGGGCAATGATATGCCAGGGCAGAGCCTACGATAAGGACAGGTGTCCCCGGGAAGGGAGGAGGCACCTGGAAGGCACAGCGGTGAAGAGGGGATGGCCGAGGCCACACCCCCAGGGAGCCAAGCATGGAACGTGCCAAGGGGATGAGGTGGAGAGGGGCGGCACGCCAGGGAGAGATGCCAGTTCACAGATGGAACTCCACAGCTGACGCTCACACAAAGCCAGATCCAGGCACTGATGCTTTCATGCACCCGGGACGCCTCTGCACAGGTGCGATGCTCCCCAACGGGATTCTTGGGGCCCGGCAATGGCTCGATGTCCTGCCCATCCACAGCGATGGCGTCGGCGTCCTCGCCCGCCTGGGGGAGGTTGAGATGCTCGGCCAGTAACACGTCCCCACGGGACTCGCAGATGTTGTGCAGGATGCAGCAGCACACCATCACGTCCGGAATGATATTGGCCTGCAAGTCCAACAAGCTGAACATGGAGCACCAATGCTCCTTCAGATGCCCAAAGGCACGCTCCATGGGCAGGGCATGGCAATGGTAGTAGTTGTATTTACGCTGGACGTTGGTGCAGGGGTAGTGGTACAGGGCCATCAGCCACGGCTGCAGGGCGAACGCCTGGTCGGCCAGAAGGAGCAGACCCACCGCACAGCCGCACATGGAAGTGGGCCCGGAAGTCAGGAAGCGTCCCGATGTCAGCTTGGCAGCCAGGGGGGAGTTCCAGAAGATGGCCGTGTCATGGCTCCGCCCAGACACACCCGCGTACACGTCCAGGAAGCGGCCCTTGGCATCCACAACCGCCTGCAGAACCATGCTGTAGAAATGCTTGCGGTTGTAGTACTCCTCGCCACGGGTGGGGGGGCCAGGATGCGCACGTGGGTAGAGTCCATCGCCCCCACCGCCCACGGGAAGCCCAGGGCACGGAAGCCATGCATGTTCTCCTTCTCGTCCCCCATCTGGATGACGTTGGCCAGGTATAGCTCGTTCAGGATGCTCACCATCTCACGGAAGATCTCGCACGTGGTAGACATGCCCACCCCAAAGACGGTAGACAACGGAGGTAGCCCACGTTAAACGCCAGCTTGTACAGCGTCAGGCCGAGCCGATGGGAAACTGGGATACTTCAGTGCATATTTGTACACTCCCGCTGCAGAAGAGGTGTCACCTCGGCCACCAACACCTCAAAAGTTGTGCAGGGCATGTGGAAGCTTCCACGGAAGCACTCGTCGTCCCAGTCCTCCAAGTCCTGCATCTCATTCCACATGGCATCCGTCCGGGGGGACACCCAGCGACGGACGCTCTCGCGCTCAGCAAGAAGCTTGGCCGACGTCGAGACGGGGGGTGTGCGGTGGAGGGCTTCTTCGGCCGTGCTTTCGGCCAGCTTCTCCACAATCAACGTGGGTGCCCCACGGGGACGAACCAGTGGCAGGATGGCAACCCGGAGACAAGGCATGGCCTCCATTGCTCTGAGGGGCCAGTGGAAGGACTCCATCCCAAATACTGGCTTCGCGGGCATGGCTCCACTCAGGTGCCTCAGCTGGGCACGGAATAGGACCTCCTCGTCAGCGTCGCCATGATTCTGCATGGCTGCCTGGATCGCTCCTTGCAAGCAGACCATTGCAAGCAGGCCGGGGGGGTGGCCAGGACGGGAGGAGTGGTGGGCGTGACAGAGCAGGAGGGAGGAGGGAGGTGGGGCAAGGCTGGGAGCCTGGGACTGCCAACTACGGTAGCGTGGGAATGGGAGGGCAGGAGGATTTGTTTAGGCTGAAGCGCACCTGCGAGAGAGGGGAGTGACAGGAAGCGGCCAGAGGGGGGTGCGCGAGGGGGGATCGGCACAGCAGGCCGAGTCTACGCTACGGCGAGGGGGGATGGGCATGAGCCTCCATGCCGGTGGGAAGGCCTACGGCTGGCCATCAATCGGGCAGCGGCGGACACTTCGTTCCAGACATCGTATGCGACGTATGACTTCTCCCAGGGCCACCTCCAGAGCGTGGAGACGTTGTGCCTTTTGGGATCTCCGCCTTCTGCGGATGGCCCAGCGGAGGGAGCGTAGTTTCCCTGGGAGACGAGAGCAGAAGGGAGGAGAGGAGGGGGGGACTGCCATCAGTGACACGGAGACCACAGCAATGCCAATGCATCCCGCTCAACAGTCCCACAACCAACCTCCATGCCAAAGCGCCCTTCGGCGTCGGACAATGCGCACTGCTCGGTGCCCGTCGGACCTGTAGGGTGGTGCCATCTTGACTGGATCTGCCGGGAACAAGAGGCATCCAGCACGTGCAACAATGTTGCATAGGGATGCTGATGGACATAGCCTTGAGTGTCTAGACCGGGCCGAGGGAGGCGGCGGCCATAGGGACGGGGGTCTAAAGGGGCCTTATCGCGTATAGCGGTGGGGGCGAACCTACAACTACATTCCCCTATGGTCCCATGGCAGATGAGTCTAGGGACCCATAGGACGACTGTGGCTTAGGCCATGTCATCCTGGGAGGGTCTTTCCGCCCCCTCCTCGTCCTCCTCCTCTGCCTCCTCCCCCTCCTCCTCTCCCTGTTCATCGGAGTCTGGTGGGATGTTGCGGCCCCTCTTCGGCCGGCCGCCTATGCTTCGCAGCTCCTGCCCTCCGACTGCCCCCCCCGCCTTCCCTGAGGCACCTGCTGCTGCCGACGCCGAACGTGGGGCCCGGTACGGTGCGGCCATTGGTGGTGGCAAGTACTGCTGTTGCTGCAGCGGCGCCATGTATCCATACAGCCCCATGTAGGGTGGGGGCTGCGGGCGCCCATGGTAGGCGCCCTGGAATGATTGGGCGAGCTCCCTGAGCACCTCGGTTTGGCGGTCGATGGCTGCTGTGCGCTCCCGCATCCCTTGGTCGATGATAGCATCGGTGGCCGCCATGGCCTCGGTCATCCCAATGAAATGGCGCTCCAGACCTATACGCACGTCCCTCCCTGCCTCCCGTATGGCTTGGGCACACTTTTCCATGGCTTGACTGACTGTGTGCATGGCCCACACAGTGAGGACACGCTCCTTGGTGCGCCTGGTCTCCTCCTCCTCCACCATGCATGTGAATAGGCCGTGGATGCGTTCTCCTGCTGTCTCCATCACCAACTCCCTCGCCACCTGCAGCCGGTCAGCCCTGCGCCTGTTGCGCATACGGACACACCTCTGCGCGTTGGTCAGGGGATGGGCTTCTTCGTCCACGGCCGCACCGTCCTCGCCTGTGGGTGGCGGTGGCTCCTCCTCCAGGGGGGCCACTCCCTCCATCGGCTCGTCATCTGGCTGTGGAGGCCCCTCAATCTCCTCCTCGAGCACTGCCTCCCCAGCCTCGAGCTTGCCATCCAACGGCGCCTCCTCCTCCATCGCCGCCATCTCCACGAAGATGTCATTGGTGGCCTGCATGTTGATGTCCAGCAGCTCTTCCTGGGACGGTGACAGCTCTGACTCCAACACGTTGGCCACCTGTTGTTCCACGAGCTGCTCCATTTTGACCTGATCCTCCTATGACACCAGCCCCATCTCCATCACAGCATCCAAGATGCTGCAACTGAAACCCTGCACCATAGTTGCGTGATTTGAGGACCCCAGCCACGTACAGGGTGCTGGTACTGGCCGTTGCGCCCGCCCTGCGCTGACGGCCACACTCCCCTTCGCGGGTGTTTTCCTCGGGTGCGACGGCCCTGGCTCTTCATCCTCCTGCTGGGTCTCTGGCACCAGGGGCTTGGGTGAATGGTCCTCAACCTACATGTCCTCATAGATGAGCCAAAGGAAGGCAGTGGGGCTGCTGCTGGAAGAAGCTGGCGTGGGGGAGATACTCCTTGAGGTGCTGGCTGTCCTGGGCGACACGGGTGGCAGCATCGCCAGCAACGAAGTGGCAGTAGAGCAATGATGGGGGGGGGGGGAAGCAGAATGCAGGGCAGCCTGGGTGTTGGGACACATTTCCACTTTTTGACACCGGTAAGCCCCACCGCCTTTCCTCCCCACTGCTATCTCCAGTCTCAGACAGTCGCTGGAATGAGAAGTAGCAGGTTGGGACTCACCCGTTTGCACTTCTTCCTGTGGGGGTGAGCCCTGCTGCGTCTTAACCACACTGCTATCTATCTCTAGTCAGAGATAACGGTTCCCACTGTTAACGTGTGGGGAATGCTCACCATTATCTCCAAATTGAGACAGCAGGGATGCCCTCCCCTCAGAAAACCCTCTGTTTCCTCCATGGGGTGGGGTATCGACCCTAATCCCTGCTCTGTGGAGGAACTCCAAGAGATGGCACAGTCTGGATTGGTGTACCAGCCCCTGGACTGAAGGTTCTGCACTGCTGGTTTATTGGATGTTTTCATTTTCCAATACAGTACAAACACATGCCCTGTTTCCTCCCCCGTTCCCTCCTGTTATATGTTTGTACCGGGAGGGCCCCAAAATGATACCTATGCAATGTATGTTGAGCTACATAATACAGAATAAATAATTCCTCAACATCTACCCTTTCCTAGTCACAGGGACACTTTGCTTTTACCTTTGGTAATAAAAGGGTGTACTCCCTAACTTCCAACACCTGATTTGGGAATTCCTGGGTTTGGTGGTGTGTAACCATCCCTGTGACTTACTGAGCCTGACAGAGTGACCTTCACCTTATAATTCTGTAATGTGCCCATCTGTTGCTCCTTGCCAGACTATGGATTGCACAAGAGAATTTAGTTTCCTGTGGATCATGCCCTTAGCCATCTAGGACAGCATTATGTGATATGGTTCTTCCAACAAGAAAAATATGTAGACAGTTTTGATCATAATACTTCTAAGGAAGGTTTGTATATCCCATCGTTCTTCCTCAGACTTACAATATGGTAATCTGAAAATAAATAATCTGGAAACAATTTTCTGTGCAGACAGCAAGAGATTAGCAACAAACAGATTAGCAAACAAACAGTTTTGAACAATTTCTTCAAAGATCTTTTCTATGGACTGTTGATATTGAAGATTGAACAATTTGCTATCCAACTTGAGGCAAACATGAGTTTATCCAGATCTCCAAAGGCATAAATAAACACAGAAGCAAGTAAGATACTAATTGGCGCAGGGGCTACATTGCAGATGCTCATGACTGCAAAGGTTTGGACATGTCACCATCTGTCTTGAGGTTGACCATCAAGAAACCACGAAAGGTATTGAGATAGATCCAGCTCTGACCAGTAATTTCCAGAAACCTTTCCAGCTGATTCTGCCTTGAAGGCCATTATGAAATCCACAAGGATGAGATCAAAAATCTAGACTTGGGTTTTGCATATTTTCCTGATACTGTCTTGCTCTAAATACTTATTACTGGAAGTCAGTAACAGCAATAGAAATGGTGTAATCTTGCAATAAAATACCGGTAAAGATCTTCACAGCAGTGATGATAGACCCAGAGTGCCTCTAGATGGCTTATTTGTGCCTCCTTCACTTCACAGATGAACGGGGGGCAAATCAGCCATCCATCCAATTTATAGCCTCCGTTAATGTGCATTTTCAAAATGTCGATTTACCATGACTTTAAATTTTTCTCTGCACCCACAGCACAATATCATCATGTAACCAATCCATTCAGATTAATGCTAATCATGGGCGTAGTTTGGAGGACAGGGCTGGTGCTGATGTCATGAGTGAATGACTGCCCCTTCTCTTCCTCTATCTGGCTACACCTCCCAGTTCTCCCTCCATGTTTTTAGCTTTGGCGCAGAGTTTAGATATTTTTGCCTTGGTACTTCGTTGCAAAAGGAAGGGGGTTGGAAACAGGATATGCCTGTTCAAATTGAGTAAAATTTGAGGTCCACTAAGGCTTTGTATCTACTCCAGTTCCCTCCCCACTTCTCTCTTGCTGGGTCCCTGGTGAAACTGACAAAAGTTCTGGGAAGTCTAGTCAATTTCACCAAGAATGGAAATAATAAGTCTTGTCAGTTTCGCGAGCAGGAAAAATTTCACTAGTGAGTTCCTGGCATTGAGCAGCAGTCTTGCACGCTGTTACTTGGGAGTAAGGTACATTGAGCAGGTGGGGGGGACTTGCTCCCCTGGAAGCGTGCCACAGGATGGGGGATCGGGGTTGCATAGCTTCAAGCCTTGGCACGTTTCCAGTTTGAGCCTGGCCAGGGCTACTCGGAAGTAAGCCCCATTAGGCTCAGGGAAGGCTGTACTGGATTTTCCCATTGAACGGAGTGGCATTTCTTTCCCATCGAATAGGCACACCCACCATATGCCTGCAGATGCCTTTGTTCTTGATCATCATTGTTACTAGTAACTGGGGATGTGCACGGATGCAAAAATCATATCGGAATCGGAACTTCAGATTTTGGAAAGTATTGTATCGGAAAAGTAGGAGGTCCGTCGTATCTTATTGGATCCGATACTGATATGAAAATCAGCTGTCCGATTTTTGAATTGGACGCCATTTTGAATTATTATCCCCATAGCATAGTGTTATTTTAAAGAAATGTCTATAACTTTTTTATTGTTTTAGATAGAAACATGAAACTTGGCCACATTGCAGATGGGTTAGAGTTACTTCTGTGTGAGAAGTTTCAGAAAGATTGGTGCAGGCATGTTGTGTCTGTGATGTTTTCTAAAATGAACCTGGAATGCCTATAACTTTTTTTATTTTTAAAGATCCACACATGAAACTATGCCACATTGCAATTGTTATGTTGCTACTCATATGTGTGAAATTTCAGAAACATAGGTGCTTGCCTTGGGTGGCAATTACATTTTGAAAAATGGGGAGCAGTGGGGGAAATACACTTATGCCTTCAACTTTTTTTTATTTTTAAAGATCCAAACATGAAACTTTGTCATATTAGAGATGGCATGTAGTTAGTGATGTGTGAGAAATTTCAGAAACGTAGGTTCAAGCGTGTAGTGGCAAGGTAATTTTGGAGAAATGAGGAGAGAAACCCATTTAACTTTTTCATTTTTAAAGATAGAAGCATGAAACTTGCCCACATTGCAGATGGGTTTGAGGTACTTATGTGTGAGAAATTTCAGAAAGATAGGTCCAGGCATTTTGTGGCTATGAATTTTTTACTTTATAAGTTCCAAGTTACTTTAAAAGTTCCAGCTGTCAAACAGCACCCCCTCCCCCACCTTCTCCCCGCTCTGTTAGCTGTCAAACCCACCGTATTGGAACTTTTAAAGTTCATAGCCCTTCTCCGATTCACAGAGAGTGAACTCCATGGGCAGGGGTAATGAAAGGCAGGAAATGCAGTCAGCCCTCTTTGTCATCCATTCATTTTAACAACTGCCTTTTTAGCCATTACAGTATACTGTTTAGGAGAAATAGGTTGGTATTTTGCCTTCTGAGATACAAGATAGACCTCCCCAAGTAATTGTCCATTGGAACTCTTCTTTGAGAAACATGAAAACTAAAGCATTATTCAGTAACTGTTTTCCTTTCCATGTGTGTGGGAAGGGGGATGCATTGTAATATCTGAGTGAAAGCAAACAAGATGACTTCAATTAATAACTGCTAGCATATATTCATTGGCAGATGTTTTCTTTTCAGTTTAGTAAAGTACTTCTAAAAAGGCATCATTTGATCATTTTCCATTCAAATTGCATGTTTTGTGTTTTGATTGCAGCCAGCCAGAACTCAAGTCATAAAGTTTAGTCTTCTGTATGTTCACAAGTGGTCCCAAGAAAGACTCCAAGTCTTAGTCATAATCTGCCAAGCATTGTTCCCCATGCAAGTTTGTTTGGAACTGACTGTGACTTTACATGCACAATCCCTGTTTGATCACACTCATTCCCTATAATGACATGTCTGCACAGTGTTTCTTTCAAAGTCTTGATCTCTTTTATTCAGCATTTGCGAGCTGTGTAATCCTTATGTGGCAAATGCTCCAACCTACATTCTCCTTAGCTTTTGTGGTGTGTATCTGGCTCTGTGTGAAAACGTTGAACCTAGAGTCCAGGAAGCTGATATAGGTATGTACCTTAAATTAGAATGACCAACTGTCAGGATTTAAAAGGGAAAGTGTGTCATTCCCAGACATTATAGAAAAGCCCCCGATTGGAAAGGGGGGGTATGACATGCTTTCCCCTCCAATTGGGGCCATTAGCATGGCAGGGGGATGACACACTTTCTGGAGGCCCCAGAAAGCCACTTTCCCACCCCGCCCCCACTGGGTGTCCTCTTTTTTGGTTTCCCAAATATGGTCACCCTACTTAAATGTATGTCAACAAGGACAATATAGAAGGAATATACTCCACTAGGGCTTCACTGTGGATGAAAATAGCAGGCCCCCAAAACACTGGGAATATACTGTGGTCCTGGTGGCCAAAATTCTGAGTGTGGCCTTCTGGTGGACAAAGACATCAGAGAGGCAGCCAAAGAAACAAGTATTGTAACAGTGGTTGAGTTCAATTACCCTGCTGGGTAAATGCATGTTTGGGTCATGGCAATGAGGCAAATGTATAGATACCACTGAGCCTTGGAACAAATTTGAAGGATATGCTCTGGTTCCTCATTATAAAGGGTTGGAAGAGTTGCAGAAGAGACCAAGCACAACAATCAAGAGGTTGGAGCACCTTCACTTTGAGGAAAGTCTAAAACATTGGGAGCTTTCTTTTTAGGGGGGTGGGACAATTACAGGCCACTTAACACACATGATTTTGTTAGGCAAATAGCCAAAGCTGTGGTGGGTGGGTGGGGATTGATTGGCAGTAGGTTCTGGACAGTAAAAAAAAATGCTTCTTCACACAACACACGCCTCAAGATGTGGTGTTGGCCACTAGCTTAATTTGCTTTAAAAGGGGATTTGACATATACATGGAGGATAGATGTATCAGTGGCTGTTAGAAAAATGAACTATGGGGAACCTCTCAATCTGGAGGCACTGTGACACTAAATATCAGTTGATGGGGGCAACAGCAGCGGAGGTTTATTGCCTTCATGGTCTGCTGATGAGCTTCCTAGAAACATCTGCCTGGATAAGGTGAGAAACAGGATGCTGAGACTTGATGTTCCAGTGGGATTTGACTTGTTTAAAGGATACAATCTACTGGTACTTCACACAAAGGAAAGCTGCTTATATTTAAATAAAAAGAATTCAATAAACCATGCAAGTACCTTCTCTGAGTCTCTACTGCTCTGTTTGAATGATCCCTTCCAAAGCTTGCTATTAATCTGATTTCAGTAGGAACCCATTTAGGCACCATTTACATTACAATTTGCCATGAAATAAAATAGTTTGGACACAGGAGGCAGGTGCAAAACACATTAGATTTTTTTATGTGTTTTTCTTTCAAATTTTTATAAAATGCTGACAGCTGGAAGTCAAAAAGCAATGCTTGAAAAGTAAAGAACTGTTATAAAACATAAGGGAAAGGGATTTGAAGAACAGATATAACAAATACTAAATATTTCAACCAAAGACAACTCAGTAGATAAGTACAGATGACAGAATAGGACGAAGGTTAGCATCATAAGAGTAGCAGAAGCTGTTCTTGGAAGGCAAACAATGGTAAGGATGAATGATAAAATGGAGAGAAAGAGCCTGTAATTCACTAACCACTTAAACTGACACACGTACAGAAGCTGGCTTTCAGGCTCCTGGAGACCATAGTGCAAGACAGCTATCTTAAATTAGAAACTTAATGCTATGGGCCAGATTTAGCTGCAGTAGCACATAGAAGTATACAGCACTTATCTCATGAAAAATGCCCACAAAATTAAAACAGATACACAAATGAACTGATCACTTGGCTCCTGGGTTAGTGAAGGAAGCCTTATGTTGAGATATGATTAGCTTCTTGCTAATTCCACCTCCCCTAATGTAAACACAGAAAAGAAAAGTCCTTATATGGCACTTTAATTCCATTGTAGGTAGAGATAGGTGAGAGTTTTGTTTCAATTTGGGTTTGATAAATTAATTTTAAAACCATTTTCAAACGGATCCTTAACAAAAGCAACATATAGAATAATAATAATACCTTTCAACTAAATGCCAATTTAGACAAGTACGTTTTAAAAACCTCTTAAAACTGCAACAGATGCAGAAAGGCTCCTTGCATGATTTAGAAAACACTGATCTCCTGACATGATTTAGAGCTGCATGTGTAGATCAGGCTCTACATCAAAGACTTTCACCCTCCAACACAGTGGACAGTGGGAGAACTAGATGACATGGATATGAGAAAGGGGCTGGGGCCAGCAAGTGCATCCCTATTGTCCTGTCACATGGCTCTAATCACCTGAGGGCTTCAATGCCTGAATGAGGATGCCCTTGCTGTTATTATGATGGAAGTGGAGTTATGGTGCCATTCACTTCCAGTGTGGATGGACTAGATGACTATAAAATGGCCAAATCTACTTTGAAAAGAGAGAAATATTAGTTTGTTTAAGCTGAAATATTATTTAATAAATTAGTTTTGTAAACATGCTTTTATTTTGGGAAAGAATGTTAGACAAACATTTTTTTCATTAAATATTTATATGTGGTGTGTGTGTCTGTGTGTGTGTAGAGAGAAAAAACACTTTAAAATTGCTGGTGTTAATCCAAATTGAAACATATTTTTAAGAAGTGATTAGAAAGCAAAACCATAGAATCATAGAATAGTAGAGTTGGAAGGGGCCTATAAGGTCATTGGGTCCAACCCCCTGCTCAATGCAGGAATGGTATGGTAGTTGTATCTCCTACTTTATAGAGGAATTCCTCTATTTGAAGAGCTGTTGGAGGACATCTTCTAGATGAAGGCCTCCTCTAGTTAAGATGCTGTCCAATCTGAATGGCTCTTGAATGGTCACCTGGTCACAATCTTTGCTATATGAGAAGTACTATATTGCTATTTAAACTATATTGATTATGTCTAACATTTGTAGCTATAAATGGTACTTAGCACATGCACATTATGCAAATCTGCATCTTCTTTTTTGGTGATGTATTTCTACTTTTGGGGGCAAAGGATAAGTGGCCATCCTAGTCACTGAGGGTTGAACCGGGAATCTCAGATTCTGGAACTAGGACCAAGCTTGGTGGAGATACTGGGAAGTGTATGTCCTTAAACTCCCTCAATGTAGAAAAGAACAGGCATGTGCAATATCAGCCCCTTCAATATGGCAGAAAGTAATCCAGGCCTGGGCTGAATACTAAGAGCCAAGCCTTGCACGTTTCATATCAGGCAATATTGCTTGCTGTGTGTCAAGCTCCTTTTAGTCATCCATTGCCTTCAGCTCACGCCTGGGTGTCAGGAACTAGATTTAGGTGCAGCCATCCATGCCCAGGTCTTGTTCTGGAAACTGTTGCAAAAAAACAAACAAAACAAGAACAGGAAGCTGAAGATTCTGTCTCCAGATAAGGGCATGTGATGGCTGTGTGAAGCCCACAAGAAGGTGATGAGTAAAATTGCACCCTCCTGCTCTTGTTTCCCAACAACTGAAATTGAAGGCATGCTGCTTCCAATACTGGAGGAAATATATAACCATCATAAGTTGCAGCCATTGATTTGATAGCCTTATCTCCTAATAGCTTTATAAAGCTATTGAAGTTGGTAGCCATTGTTACATCTTGTGAATTCTATAGTTTAACTATGCACTGTATGAAGAAATACTTCCATTCATCTGTGCTCAATCTCCCACCATTCCACTCCTTTCAGTGATTGCTGGTCTAGTGTTATGAGAGAGGGAGAAAAAGACTCCTTCCTAGCCACTTTCTCCACAAAGTGGATAATTTCATACACCTTGATCATTCCCCCCTTGCCTTTTTTCGAAGCTAAAGAGTATAAAATGTTGTAAAATCTCATCGTAGTGGAGGTGCTCCATCCCTTTGATCATTTTGTTTGTCCATGTCTGCATTTCCAGTTCTACAATATGCCTTTTTGAGGTGCAGTGACCAGAACTGTACACAGTATTTCAAGTGTTGTTGCACCATAAGTCTACTTAAAGGTCTTATTATATTGTCAGATTTATTTTCAATTCCTTTCCTAATGATCCCCAACCTGGAATTTGCCTTTGTCATAGCAGTGACATACTGGGTTGATGTTTTCATTGAGCTGTCCATCACAACCCCAGGATCCCTTTCCTGGCCAATCACTGCCAGCTGAAACCCCCAATCTGCATCACTTTACATTTGTTTATATTGAACCACATTTGCCATTTTAAAGCCCATTCCTCCAGTTTGGAGAGATCCCTTTGGGGATCTTTGCTATACCTTTTTGTTTTAACTATCCTGAATAATTCAGTGTCATCGGAAAACCTGGTTACCTCACTGTGTATAACTCTAGATCATTTATGAACTAGTTATGAACTAGATCATTTATGAACTAGTCCCCATACAGATCCTTGGGGGACCCTGATATTTACATCCATCCATTACAAGAACTATTTCCTACTCCCTATATTTATTTATTTATTTATTTATCACATTTCTATACTGCCCAATAGCCGAAGCTCTCTGGCTGGTTCACAAAATGTTATGTTCTTTAAACAGCTACCAATCCATGACTACTAAGATAAAGAAAAAACATTCAAATGGAGAGTGTTCCAGTAATTCAGAGACAAAACCACATAATTAATAAATGCTTAGATACTGTTTGAGAAAAAAAATGTTTCATCTGAGACAACCTTGTTTAACTGGTTGGTAAGGAACAAAAATGTGTTCCGAAGGACATGAATATATTTAAGGTTTTCCTCTATGCAATGTACTAAAACTATTAGATAACTTTTGCTGTGTTTATTTTGATCTCATGCAGGTCGGAGTGATTGATGGTTACCAAAGTAGCAATCCATTTTGCTGACAATTGCTGCCTTCGTTAAACTTTTGGCATCATTAGCTAGTACTTTCTGCAATTCAACTACAGCCTTGAGTATTATTAGAAACCATTACTTTGTGAAGTACAGTATTTTGAAAAGTACAGTACAAAATCTGCACACAAGTGCACACTAGATTCTAGTGGGAAGCCAAGCCATATATAGACTTCCACAGAAATGTTACGGGGAGACAGGGACCTAATGTTGATCCTGTTGTCTTTTGGTTTGCCGTCCTACAGTAATTTCCTATCAAATGGGAAGGTATGCAGCAACTAGATTGTAATTGAAGAATAACCAGTCTTTTGTAACCGAAATCTTTATGCCACTTGAGGTGTATCATAATTTCAGTTCAGTTTACAAAGTTAATTGTTACGAACCTCCCAGAGAGCTTTGGCAATTGGGTGGTATAGAAATGCCATGCATAAATAAATAATAAAAATCACTCAAACTTTCCTGATTCACAATTTCAAACACAAATAGGATGCTTTAAAAAAGGTTTCATAAATGGTTTTGTATAGCCAAATATGACTTTTTTTTTGTTTCTTCTAAATCAGCAGTGTGGAAAGAATCTGTGACTCCAACACCCATAATCCCTGACAATTAACCATGCTGGCTGTGGCAGATGGGAATTAGACAGTCCAACAACATCAGAAGGGCCACAGCCAGATTCCCCACCCCTGTTCTAAATGTTGTTGTGGTTTGGTATAAGTTTTGTTTGAAAGAAACATATGAACATTTTATACAGAATCTGATGAATGGTCCATTTAACCTGATATTATCTAATGACTGACCACAGCTCCCCAAGGTCTCAGATACTGGCTATTCCCAGCCCTACTCCCTGAGAGCTTTTTATTTGGGGATGCTGGTATAAGGATGGACAAATCTGTCAATTGTAGTTTCTCTATTTCTCATTTTTTTCAATCTTAAATTCCGTTTGACTCACACTTTGAGAATTTCTTAAATTCAGTTCATCCCTAATCTGGAGATTTTTAAAAAATGCATAAAAAATAATAAGCATTTTTGCACATTTGTCCTAATATATGCATTTATCCTTAAAATAATTTCTTTTTTTGGCCATCAATTTTCCTAATATGTATTTGGAATGCCATTTTCACTAATATACACATTTTTATGTATGTATTGGATTCAAGAATGGCATTGGAAAATTTGGAGAAGTGCACATTTTGAAGGATTTCACTTCAAAATATTAGTTCGAAAGTGCAAAATTAAGTAAGTTCACATTAAAATGTGAACCAAATTAATATCTCCCCATGGTGGAGCCATCTTCATGAGATGCTGTGGAAAGAAAGATTCCTCACCAGATTTCGCATAGTTTATGGCTCCACCATTGCCAAGCCACTGTAGCATCTAGCATACCTTGAAACCACGAGTGGCGAAGATTACATGCAAGTTAGCAGGCCTCCAGCTAGTTTACAGCTTCTTCAGTTCCTTTTGTCAGCCTTGTCTTCCCCGAATTAAAGGGGAATCTGGCTTTCAATGCGTTTCTTGACACGACACATCTTTTTCAGGCAGGTGCCAAGCAGCAGCGTCGTGGGCGCACACCCTCTCCTGACCTAGCTCTTCACGATAACAGTGTGGAATGTAGCAGCTGCTGCAGGCTTCCTTTGCAAACTGTCTATGACTGGATTCCCTTGATGGCCCACTTTATTGGTATGAGTAGGAACCTGAAGCTAAGCTGACTATGATACATAGGGATATTAATGCATACCTTATGGGAGGGATTGCTGAAGAATTCGATCTTTGCAAATTCCCTTATGGACTGACTTAATCTGCACTTCCTTGACTAATGTCTGCATCAGAGCAGAGTTATGCACCGACTTCCCAAACAATCCAACATAGATCTCAACTAGAATATGTATATGAAAATTCATTTAAAATAAGAGAGAAAATGCATCCAGAAGTGTGTATTTTGAGGTAAAGCATGTTTAATGTATAAAAATGCAAATTTAAATACACAGTTAAATGCAATTTTTTATACTTTTTTTAAAAAAATTGCAGATTAACACAGAAACAGGATGAAATATTTATGGGTGGGTATTTGCAAATCTGACACAGACAGGAAATAGACTGATTTGCCCATTCCTACCTTGATGTGACCTGAAATCTCCAAAGATGTAATCTATACTTCACATATAACATTGACGGTCATACTTTGGCCCTGTTCAGAGGACACTTCAGGCTCTGTGGTTAGCAAAACTGTGGTTCTCTGGGGTTGGCACTAACCACAAGCCATGCTGGTGCACACAACACTTTAAGCCATGGTTAGAGCCACTAACCCTGCTGAAGAAAGTCCGTGGCTAGTGAGTAAGCCGGGTTTAGCAAAACGCATCACACAAGACACCTTAAACCCTGCTGCTTAACCAAAAGCCTTAACCAGCAGGGTTTAAGGTGTCTTCTGAACAGACCCACTCCTTATAGATGTATTTACAAGTGTATTTCAAGAATAACCAATCAAAGATGACAAGGAAGCAATAGGGAAAAGAAGGAGAAGGAGAAGGAGGAGGAGGAGGAGGAGGAGGAGGAGGAGAAGGAGAAGGAGAAGGAGAAGGAGAAGGAGAAGGAGAAGGAGAAGAAGAAGAAGAAGAAGAAGAAGAAGAAGAAGAAGAAGAAGAAGAAGAAGAAGAAGACAACCTGGTTGTTATTCTAATTTGTGTAATCAGTTTTCCCAGAGCCCGGACTATTGCTTGTTAAGCAAGGAGAGGGGTAAGACAATATAGTTTATTGCTCTCTGACACAGTTTATTTTCATATTTCCAAGAAGCTAGTGCTGCTTTTACAGAGTTTTCATCTGCTCGTAGTCTCCAGACGCTGAGACTTAGAGGAGCCTTTCCTCCCCCATATTCTGGCTACGTTGCCTGCTTCATTTGGGCCAGAATTGCTTTCATCTTGCATTTGCCTGGAAGTAGCATGCAAAGAATGCTGTGAATGCAATGTTAAAAATATATTAAGAGACCTTTTAAGGAGATGTTCTTGTGTGATGCCTTATCAGGGAATGACTCCAACATCTCATTCATTCAGAGTAGGTACATTTTTTTCAGGTAATTGCTTGCCACGAAACTGCCTACATCGACCTGCAGTATACAGTATTACGTTAGCACCATAAAAACATTCAAATTTCTATTAATTATTGGTGAGAGCAGAAATATGTCCCTTATGCATGAACTCACCTTTGAGAAAACCCACCTGGATGTGATGATGATATAGAGGGTGCAGGAAATCCAAACAGTCCATGCTTGTTTGTCCACTAAGCATAACAGTCCCATCTTTAAGAAAATAAGTTCACTTGCAAGGCAGGAGTCTGCATGTCTCCTGGGATAACTCTGTTTTACTCTTTCTTTAACTCTACTTTATGCAGAAGTGAATCAAGTGGAAGTGCAAGCCTAATCTGTGACATGTGATTCAAAGAGTTGTGCCACAGATTAATCAAGTGGGTTGCTAAGTGTGATGAAGGGCTCATCTATACCTAAGGGTGTAGAGGGAGGGAGGGGGAGGATCGCGGATTTACCTGCTTCTGCGATCCTCCTCCAGCATCTAGGTGGCTGCGTGACATCCCAGAAGGGAAGAGGGACATCACGACCTCCATTTTAATGTATTTTTTTACATTAAAAAATGTAAAAAGAGGAGCCGCATGTGGCCCCGATCCACCAGAAAAAGTAAACCCCACCAAAAAAAGCCCCTGCTCCACAACCCCACCCCACCCCCGCCATCCTGGGGATGGCAAAATTGTTTCGCCCCGCCACCTCCCATAGGCACAGAGCCTCCCTGTACAGCTCCAGGCCCACTTTGAAGGCCGCACTACTCTCAAGAGGCGGGAGCGGTGGCCACACCACCCGCAGTCCTTGGGATGGTCCCAGGACCACAGGGAAACTTGGGATAACTGGGGAACCAGTTATCTCGGGAAAATGGAGGGATCATCTCTGCCTGCCCCTGGGATCCCCTGTGCATCATTTGGACGACCCAGGGAAAAAAGCATGGTGTAGACATGGCCATAGAATATGTACACCCTTCTATATAGAGAAGAACTCTGCAAACAGCTCTCTCTCTCTCTCTCTCTCAATCGCTACACATTTCCTGTTATGCTAAGAAATCCTGAATTTAACAGAGAGCAAAAGGTGAACCAGATCCCCAATATTCACCTTTTTCTTAAACTCTTTCCATTGTGATGGCTTTGTGTACATGCACTACCTTTTTAGTGATAAAGTTTTGTCTGGAGTGCATGCATTGATTTATTTAAACATGCTTTTTGTTTCAGTAAAATTGTGGTAGGGGCTAACAAGAAAGCCTGAAACAAACACTTCAAAGCAACATACTTAAAAGCAGACATAGCCGAAACAGCAATTTACACAAGTAAACACATAAAAACATAGAAGAGGCATAAAACTAGATGCAAAAGCATCAAGTAATGTAAGAACAATATTAAAATGCCTGGGCAAACAGAAGAGTCTTCATTTGGCACTTAAAACTAAATTAAGAACAAATTCATTCTCCTTGGGGAAGTCATTCCATACAGACAGATGAAGACAATATCAGGGTGCTATTCATAGCTCTAAATACTTGTTCAAAGCCCTAAACTTAATTGCTGTACTGCTCTGAACATCTTTTCAAACACAGATTACTATTTTTCAGTAAGCAACATACATTGCATTACATTTACATATACAGCCTGAGCCCAAGTGTGTTAAGTTCCACTGAATTCAATAGGATTCACTCCCAGAAAAGTATGCAGAAGACTGAAGCCTAAGGGCAGTATCCAATAGTGTCATTCCTCATACTGAAACAGCACTATTGGAGCTCTGTCAAATCTTTCTGGTTGTGCAAGTGGTTGCACAGCCAGCTGCCCAATTGCTTGCTCAACCCCTTGCACAACCATCACTTTCATTGGATTCTCCTCCTGTGCATAGCTTGAAACCTCGTTCCACTAGAGCAACGTCATTTCCTCTAGCAGCTCGACACAATTGATACTGCCCTAAATCTGTAATAAATTCTGTATGTAATGTATTTCTAACATAGAAAATGTGCTGCTATATGCTAGTTAAAGCAGGTAACGTAGATGGTGTCTTTTGCTAATTCAGTGCTAAACTGCCTCCTAAGAGATCGGTCTATTGTTTGAAACAGCTACGTTCTGAAAATATACATGATAAAGATTTTCCCAGCAAGTAAGTGCAAAATGACCACTGTTGACCAATGTATTTCCCTTGTGACCTATAACTAATAAAACCAGCCCTGAGTCATGCTTAATTTTGTTGATGTTTCTCTCTCTCTCTCTCTCTCTCTCTCACACACACACACACACACACACACACTTAAGTTTACAAAAAGAGTTCACTTATTGCTGAATCAGTGCGTGTTTGTAAAACAGGAAAAGAAAAACAATAAATTTGCCTCCATAATTCTGTGGAACAAGAACATAATCAGAAGCAGCCTTACAGCTGGCTGTTGCCTGCTTGCCAACTGGATATTGGCAACAGCTCGTAATTAAATTCAAAAGCAGAGTTATCTTTTGCTAGCATGGGAAACAGGCTTAGCTGAGAGAAGAGCAACAAGTCACAAAGGCTTTTTAAAAATGAATCTGCATTATCAAACCATTACATCAGTGGTGGGGAACATGTTTTGGGTGGGGATTGAGCTGGCTCCTACTAGACCCTCTGTGGGCCAGATGGTACCAGTGGGTGAGGCCATGGCCATTGATGTCATTGTCCCAAACCCCCCACCCCTCAAAAAACCATAACATAGCCACAATTCTCTCCAACATGCATCCTAGAATGGGGCTGTCTCAGAAAAACAAAATGGCAACCACCAGACAATCATAGCTACAAGAAGCTCCAGTGAGTCTACCTCCCAATCACTATGGCGACCATATGAAAAGGAGGACAGAGCTCCTGTATCTTTAACATTTGTACAGAAAAAGGAATTTCAGCAGTTGACATTTGGATGCATGCAGCACCTGGTGAAATTCCCTCTTCATCACAACAGTTAAAGCTGCAGGAGCCCTGCCCTCTTTTGTATCTTGTCAAGAGGGCAGAGCTCCTGCAGCTTTAACTGTTGTGATGAAGAGGGAATTTCACCAGGTGCTGCATGAATACAAATGACACCTGCTGAAATTCCCTTTTCTATAAAACTATTATAGAGACAGGAGCTATGTCATCCTTTTCATATGGTCACCCTACCAATCACGGCACAAAATTGCCAAGAATCCCTGATTTTGAGGCCTGCAAATGATTCTGCAAAATGGAGGGGATATTTTTTGCTAAGACTCCCCAGACATTTGGTGTTATTTCATGTGTTGAACTAAGCGGAAAGGCTTCACCAGGCATGTCGGAATGCTGCATTAGTGTTGTCAATTTGATAAATTCTTGGTTTCTTGAAGAGAAGCAAATCTCTTAAGCATTCTCCTTTCTTTGCCTCATCTCTTTCTTTCTCTTCCTACAGTTGTCTTTGAATATTTGAAAACATCTGGTTGAGCTCTTGTTACCAATTCAACTACACTGAGGACAAAAAGAACTAAACAGTTCTTAAATGCTTGTGTTGCTCACGTTCTTGCACTTTGGGCTTGATTTTTTTCTTTTCAATGCAAAAGAAAAATTAGCTCCACAGAATGTTATGAAATAGGTTACATAAAGTTCAAACGGATGAAGAAAACAGCTGTTGCAACTGGTTCACACTGCTATAGATGCATATACACCAAAGAGATTTCATAGGATCTAAAATATCATGAGATTTAAAACAACATGCTTAGTCTACCCATTGGATTGGCTTTGCTAATGTGAGTCATTAATTGGACCCATGGAGCTACCAGATGGCTGGATTTATAAATAGGAGTAGTCTTCAAGGGCTGAGCAAAAATCACCTCCCCAAAGTTTCCACGTTATTTGTAAATGGCAAAATGGAGTGGGGAGATTTTAATAATAATAATAATAGTAATAATAATAATAATAATAAATTTATTTATTTATCACCCGCCTCTCCCAACGGATCAAGGCGGGGAACAACACCAAACACAAGATACAAAAACTGATTAAAAGCAGATAAAACCAGTACATCATTAAAATACCAATAAAACACCAATAAAACACTTTAAAATTCATCTAGGTAGGCCTGCCGGAAGAGATCAGTCTTTATAGATCTTTTAAATTCCTGAAGACTAGTAAATTGGCGAATCTCTCCCGGCAGGTCATTCCACAATCTGGGAGCGACAATCTGGCATGGGATGGGGAAATAAAATTCCCTTCTAAGGGATATAAGTTAATACTGAATTCAACTATATTGATAGTTGGTGGATGAGATGCAGCAATGTGCTAAGAGAAGAGGACTGGTCAATTTGTTCAACAATATTCTGGATCCAAAGTTGCGTATCAAATTCTCCACCCTAATTCACAGTTGTGTATTGTTGGAGATCTGAACAAGATCTCTCATGCTATTCTTTGGAGAAGAGGTAGGTAAACTTTTTGGGCCCTTGGTACATTTGGCAATTTTAAAAACCAGCATGACCACCACCACAAAATGGCTGAAGCCACCTGCCATCTTCATTTCCAAAGACTGTCTCTGAGCCCCATGTGTGGCCCAGAAGCATTCATGGGAAAAGAAGATGGGAATAGCTAAAGGCCCTTACTTTGCTTTGAAATGATCCCACCTGCCTCTATTCTTTAAAATATAGTTGAATTATTATTATTATTATTATTATTATTATTATTATCCGAGGGTGCACCAGTGTCCATGGGCACCACATTCCTCACCCCTGTTTTGGAGCATGAGGCTGCCAGAAATTCTAACAATGCAAAGTTCTCCCTATAAGCCCTCCTCAAACCAGAGAGACAAGCCGCTGGGAAGGTCACCTTGCACTTGCTGTCTCTGTTGGGAAGGCATTCTGTATCCCATTGTCCCCAGTGAGGCCAACCTTGAAAAGTGCCTGGAAGCTACACTTGGTGCAAAATTTGGCACCTAGGCTGCGGACTGGATACCAGTTGTTTTCAGAGCTCAATTCAAGGTGTTCATTTTAACCTTTAAAACTCTAAATTGCTTAGGGCATGGTGCCCATGAGGAACTTCAGTGGTGCCCATGGAGCACGCCACCCCCTGTCCCCTTCAAAAATGTATTTTTAATTTTTAAAAAAACTTGAAAAAAATGTTAAGGTGCCAGTTTTTCCTTCCTGTTCCTGAACCTGCTGTTGATCAGCTATTCTGCATACAGGAAGAGAAGGGAAGTGTTGTTTCCTAGACCTGTCCAATTTTCAGCCCATACAGACTTCCCCTTTACTTTGCCTCTCTCTCTCTCCTCAATTCTACCTGCTAGTCTCCCTCAAAACCCTTTGCTCTTTCTTCCCCTCTACCCCATTGTTTTGATATTTCCCCCTCCTTCCCAGCTTTTAGCCTTACTGTTTGTCTACCCACCACTTCATTACCTCATTGACCTAATTTAGGCTGACCATATGAAAAGGAGGACAAGGCTCATGTAACTTTAACAGTTGCAGAGAAAAGGGAATTTCAGCCAGTGCCATTTGTATGCAATTAGTTCCTGGCAAAATTCCCTCTTCATCACAACAGTTAAAGGTGCAGGGCCCTTGCCTTCTTTTGTATCTGGTCACTCTAGTATAGTGCCTGCATCTTTAACTATTGTGACGAAGAGGGAATTTCTCCAGGGACTAATTGCATACAAATGACACTGGCTGAAATTCCCCTTTCTCTGCAATTGTTAAAGTTACATGAGCCCTGTCCTCCTTTTCATATGGTCAGCCTAACCTAATTACCTAATTTCCTCCTCCTAGCCTCTAGCCTTCCCCTATTCCTTCCTATTTCCCCCTCCCTTCCCCAACTAGATGTTCTTGTATCCAGTTTCTTGGGTGAATTACCTGTCATTTGACAAGTCAAGCCCACATGACAGCTATTATGTGATTAGCCACATCCTCCATGGGAGCCATTTTGTAATGGTGCCCAGAACAGTTTCTCAACTTTCCAAATGTTCCCATGGGTCCATAAGGTTGGGGAGCCCTGGCTTTAGGGCATGGCTCTCTGCGGGATCATTCTTCTTGAGAGTGTCAACAAATATATAGATAAAGGTGATCCGACGGACATTGTTTATTCGGACTTCCAAATGACTCTTGGTTAGTCCCTCACCAAAGACTCCTGAACAAACTTAGCAGTCATGGAATAAGAGGAGAGGTCCTCTTATGGATCAGTAACTGGTTAAAGAACAGAAAGCAGAGAGTAGGAAGAAATGGTAAATTCTCCCAAACAGAGGGAAGTAAATAGTGGGGTCCCACACGGATCTGTATTGGGACCAAATCATTTCAGTTTGTTCATAAAAGATCTGGAATTAGGAGTGAGCAGTGAAGTGGCCAGCTTTGCCATTGATACCAAATAATTTAACAAAAAAAGGATTGTTAGGAGTTTTGAAAGGATCTCTCCAAGCTGGGAGAGTGGGCATCCAAATGACAGATGCAGTTCAATGTAAGCAAATGTAAAGTGATGCACATTGGGGCAAAAATAAAAATCCCAATTTCAATTATAATCTGTAGGGATCTGAGATCTTGGGTTTGTGGTGAACAGCTTGATGAAGATGTCAGCACAGTGTGCAGCCACTGTAAAGAAGGCAAACTCCACGTTAGGCATTATTAGAAAAGGAATTGAGAATAAAACTGCCAGTGCTGCCTCTAGGGTGCGACCACACTTAGCGCTCCATCAGACAAGTGTTTTATTTCACGCTTGTTACTGGGCACTCACAGATTTTTGCAGTTCCCTCTCATGACGTCATCTGCCTCCCGCGTGTCGCATGCCCTTCTAGCCCCCTTTGCACCACAAAAAAACAACCCAGTAAGTCCAACTTATTTTTAAAGATGGAAGTTGCTGCTATCTCCTGCTGTGTACAGGAGAAGCAGCATGATCAAAATGGCCCACTGAATGGGTCATGTGCACGTTGTTTACTTCCTTTTTCAAAAGAGGAAGTAATGAGGGACAAACACACAGGCGGAGAAGCAACAGTAAGCAAACGTGATTTTCCCCTATGTGATGATGCTCTTAGAATACTGTGTACAATTCTAGTCACCATACCTAAAAGAGATATTGTAGAGCTGAGAAAAGGGCAACTAAAATGATCAAGGGGCTGGAGCTCTCCCTTATGAGGGAAGGTTGCAAGATCTGGGGTTGTTTTGCTTGGAAAAAAGGAGGCTAAGGGGAGACCTGATAGAGGTGTACAAAAGTATGCATGGTGTGGAGAATGTGGATAGGGAGATATTTTTCTCCCTCTCCCATTATACTAGAACCTAGGATCATCCCATAAAGCTGATCGGCGGGAGATTCAGGATAGATAAAAGAAAGTACTTCTTAACACAGCACATAGTTAAACTATGGAATATGCTACCACAAAATGTAGTGATGGCCACCAATTTGGATGACTTTAAAAGGGAGTTGGATAAATTCCTGGAGGAGAAGGCTATCAGTGGCTACTATCTTGATGGCCATGTGCTACCTCCAGTATCAGAGGCAGTAAGCCTATGTAGACTAGTTCCTGGGGAACATGGGTGGGAGGGTGCTGTTGCACTGTGTCCTGATATGGTTCCTTGATCGACAGCTGGTTGGCCACTGTATGAACGGAGTGCTGGATTAGATGGACCCTTTGTCTGATTCAGCATGGCTCTTCTTATGTTCTTATTACCTACCTCAATAAAGCAGCTTAGTTACTAAGATCAATGGGAGAAGCCCCTTTGAAGGCACCTTCATTTATAGAGGCCCGCTTGTCATGGGCTTTCTCCAGTGTTTCTCCAAGACACACTCTAAAGTTGCATTGATCCCCACTCTCACTGCATTCAGGATGGAAGAAAGATACATCTTTTTAATTTGACCTTTTAAATTATTGTTCTGTTTTTAAAGAATGTAATGTTTTACTACATTTGTATTTGTTTATGATTTGTGTTTTCTGGTTGTTGTTGTTGCAAACTGCCTTGGTTGGGTTTTCCAGAAAGGTGGTATAGAAATATTTTAGTCAAATAAAACACTAGGGCATTTGAACTGCATAGACCCATTCTACAGATAAGCTTCACTTTTGGCACTAGATTTGATGGCCTTGATGCTTTGGCTGCAATCCTACAGTATTTCCTTGGGAAGAAGTTCAATTAAATTTAGTGGAACTTCTGGATAAACATGTGTAAGTAGGTTTAGAGTTCATTAGAGTGAACTATAGAACAAGCTCAAATCTTAATATGTACAAATTCCATAGATTATAGAGATCAAAACTAATTTTGTAATCATTTCGACATTCAACAACTAAAATATTTGATTGAGGCTTAAGCCCTGTTGAGCTCTGACTGCTAAACAAACACACAGTGCTACATCACTAAAAGGATCATTGGCAGAAACAGAACAATGCGTGGGCTGATGTGTCAGGAGAGCTATCTGACAGAAAACATGCTTTAAATACTCTGTTAGCAAAGTAGTGAAAATCTGTAACATATCAAAAATATAGTTGAGTTCAAGAGGAAAAGATTTGAGAAAAAGGCTTTTAAAACACTTTAGCTTACATATAATTATTCAGTGGGGGAGTAGTATTGAATACTATTCTTTTACATTATTCTTAGGGAAGAATCAAGTATTGAAATATGATCAGAACATTGGGCTAGAAAAGAGATGAAAGAAGAGAAAACTAGAGACTGAAAATATCTTATTCTTGGTTTTGTGTTTTGTTTTGTTTTTTCATAGATGTGGGCAGGAGCTAACTCCTTTTTTATATAATTGCACAGTGCCTAGTTTCTGTATGAACTTTGTACTCCTCCTCATTATCATAATCAGGTAGCACATTTTGGGGAGATCTTACTATTAGCAGAGCAACTATCCTTTATAGTGAGTCATTAATAGCTTTTACAAATAACACATGGAGTTCTTGAATTGAACATTCAGACATAATTTAATATAGTGTCTAAATTGGCACGATTCCTAAATTAGCAGATGGTTGTCCTCTCTTCAACCTTTATATTTCTCTTCAAACATTATGGCATTTCTGAAGCATCTGAACAGAGATGTCAATCCTACAGTTGTCCATTTTATATAACTGTATTTAACTTTCACCAATTTAGGGAATAGTTCATGCCATCCAATTACTCCACGTGGTAATATTTCCAGATGCATGGCACTTTCCCCAATCTGGGGACCTCCAGATGTGTGTGACTATAAATTTCATATTCCCCAGCCAACATGGTCAATGGCCATGCTGGCTAGGGATTAAGGGAATTGCAACCCAACATACCTGGAGAACACCAGGCTTGGGACGGATGCAGCATGAAAATTAAAACTAGTAAAAAGAAAGCTGTACATGTTGGAAGCCAGCAACCGTTTTCACAATCACAGCAAGCTCCACTTTCTTCAAGCAGCCATCATTACATCTTGGCTGTTGTCTCCATACCTGTGTTCATACAAGAGTATTTCCATGTGAATTTTTACATGCAGAATCGTACAGAGGGGTTGGTGCTGTGAACTAGCTCATGGTTTACCTATGTGGCAACTGTGGGAGACCTGGAGGCCATCCCACTCCGGCTACACTCCACAAGGCACCAAAAAAAGCAACAACCACAATTTTATTTTTATTTATTTATTTATTTTAAAAAGGTGTCTGAAGTGCTACAGAACACCAAAATGATCAAAATTAGCTTGTTTGTATTGACTGAGAAGCAGTAAAGGGGTCAAATTTGGTGTGCGTAGGATTAAATAGTACAATGCAGGCCTAAAACCAAGAAAAAGTTTGACACAATTAATAGAATCCTAAATAATACCAGCTCAGATAGAAAACCATACTCAGCCATGTGCTCAAGGATCATGAAGATTGCTCTCTTGAATGCTGAAATTCCCTGGAAGTGAAATTGGACTCTTTTTTTTTTACTGCTTTGTACCTTCTTTACTACCAGAAAAATGAATTTTATGAAATTTCCTGTTAATCTGCTTGACCCATCACATTTTCAACAAAATTGTTTTTTTGATGCACACTGTGTGAGTTTAGATCCTCAGTTGTATTAACCCTCCATTTCTGCCATAGTGTAAATACACAGACAAGAAGGAAAAAAGACAGCTCTTGTTTATCTGACTTCACAACTCAGTGATTAGGTAGTTTGGACAGATGTTGTGCAGGGAAGGAGGCAAATTTTCTTTGATAGAGAAAATGCATGCATGCATCTGCTCTGTGTAGTGAATCACTAAGGTGCAGGTGGCAGCTTCTCAATGAAGAACCTAACAGACCTGGACTGACTCCTCCCACTCCCACCCCCACCCGGCTTGCCGTTGGATCCTTCTGAGCAGGAAAGAGTATCAAGGGCTTCCTGTTGCAACTGAGCCTTGCTTGAGCAACAAGGTTTACCTGAGCTGTGATGTCTCTTGCATTTCTAGTCTTGTTCTATGGTCCTGACTCCATGCTTGTTCTCTCATGCTGTGTTGTAGTTTACCCTCCAATTCCAGTTGCTCTTTGGTTCTGCCTTCTGGTTTGTTCCTTGATCCTGATTGCTGTTCAGACCCAACTCCTGGTTCTTTGCTGTTAATTTACTCTACTCCAGACTGCTATCCATGGCCCAACCCAGACAGCAGGAAAGTCAAACTCTCAGCACCAGCGCTTCAGCCATAGTTCAATTCCAAAGAACTAAAAGCAGCCACAATTCTTCAGCATTGAGCACTTATGTAGGCCAGGTGTTCATGAACCTCTATATTCCAATAGCCAGTTATTTATTTATTTATTAAAACATTTGCATCCTGCCCTATATCAATGGAATCTCAGGGTGGTGTATAGATAAAATCAGTGCAAAGAGTATAAAACAATAAATAGTGTACACAGCTAAAAATGTATTAAACTATTAACAAGCTAAAACCAGTAGAAAATTTAAAAGTGATAAAAAACATTGAAACTCTGTGCAGCTTTTAGGTACATGTAGCTTTGATAAAAAGTCACATTTTAACTTGGCACTGAAATGAGGCCAACCCTAGTACCAGTTGGACCTCCAAGGGCAGGGCATTCCACAACCAGGGTGCCACAACAGAGAAAGCCTGTTTAAGGCCTTCTGCTAGAACAACTAAGAAGTGTGAACAAATGCACAAACAATTCACTCTTGCTACTGTTGCTGCTTTGATGAAGAGGATTATTATTATTATTATTATTATTAACCCTCAGTCTGTATTTACTTGAAGACTGTTGTGGTGGGGGACATTAAGAGCCTATCTACACTGTATCTTGGAATGTTTTAAATAGTATTTTAAAATGTTCCAAATAGGTGTGTTCTAAAACGTCTTAGGCCACATTAAGGAGTACTCACATTACAGGAGAAAAAATCTTCAGTCTTCAAAGAGGTGTGTGCAGTCACACACTCTTCTGTCTGTCTCTTTCTGTTTCGTATTTACAAAGAGTTTAGGGCAAAGCATTGTGGGCGCTGTAGTTCAGTCGCCCACTTCCTCCTAAGCCCCTCTTTCTTCCCCACCAATCAACTGCTAAGCATTTGGGCGCCGGTAAATGAAGCACTGCCCCCACAAATCACAAATGGTAAGGAAGGACACATTATTTTACTTAAAACGATTTGTTAAAAGTAAAATTGTTGTATATAGCTGAAGTGAGTTTTAAAAAACCTCGGGTATACATCGTTCAAGGGAGTGTGTCATTTGGCCCAAAGAGTTTTCATAACCCTTATGAAACGTTACACAATTAGAGCGTAGATCGGCTCTCTGTAGCAAATGTCACTCAATTTAGACATGGCAGAATAATAAAAAAGAAGTTACAAGCTCCTGTAAGATCACTATTTCTGTGTGGTAAGCTGTGTTGTAGTGAAGCCAGGACTCATCACCGGCGCTTTGATTAGCAAGGATGATGATGTCATCTGCCATCCCCCTCAGAAGAATTCCCTGATCCTTCTGCCTTTAGCTACAATCTACCCTGTTGATTCCTCTCTCAGTGGGTTTCAATACCATCAAGCATGGTACCATTCTGGTTTGTTTATCTGGGTTGAGCTTAGGAAGCACGGTGTTACAATAGTTAGTTCCATGCCTTCCCGGAGGAACAGTCTCAGAAGGTTGTGCTGGGGGACTTTTGTTGGTACTGTAAACTTGTTTTCTTTGCATTATCTTTTGGAATTACTATCATTATTCTAATTTGGCACAAAATGATCAAGCAAGACTAAATCACCTCAGTCCAGCAAAGAAGTTGCTCCCACAGAAGGTGCTTTCATGAGGACAGAGATGCATATTTTGTACGTCTATGCAAAATTCACCCCCAGTCATTGTCTCTGCCTGTCTTCCTACATCTGGACCTCCAGGATATATTCTGAGGATATTTCACACACATATCAGACTTCAGAGTATGAATATTGACTGAATTTACGTGGCATAGCGGGTGTGCCTTGGAGGCAAAATATGTGAAAGAATGTATTCCACTGGAAGTAATTCTAGCTTTGTACCATGTGAGTAAGAATGAGTCTATGTCGGAAAGTGACTCAAATTTCCACACAGAACATTTTTGTTAGTTTTGGAAGTAAATGAAAGACTGCTTATTCTATTCCATTCTTCCACCTTGAAGGTTAATCCAGATTTTTAGGAGATGTGTGTGCGATTTTAAAAAGAAGAAAAGTTTGGACTTTTAAAAATAATTGTCCCACCCATTCCTGTGGTTCCCTGCTTCTTCCTGCATTAACACAACTATGAAGTGAGAGAAATATGTACTATTATTACTCTGTTACTCTATTAGGATGAAGATAGCCACATAAAGAAAAAATAGCATCAGTCAAAATATGATTTAGTTATTTAAAAATCCAGTTGGTTTAGGACTAGAGTTAAGGCTATCTCATGTTGGCTCACGCTCCACAAAACCAGGAAATTGACAGTTTAGGGTGATGCCTTAATTGACATGCCCCATGATTAGTGATGATGTCATGCAATGTCACAAGTTGTGCTTGCTTACAACTTATCTTCCATGTGCCCACTTTTCCTTGTTTTTTCAGGCCCAAATCCAGATGGGAAAGATGGAGTGCCTGAAACCAGCAAAGATGCCCCATATTGTCCTGGTCCTGTATTGCCTTATAAAGCACCTGAGCCTTGTTATATTGCTAGAGGAATCCTCACGCGAATTGACCCAAGCCTATTTGTTGCTCACATCAGTAGCTGGCAGAGGTGATTAAACCCTGGGTGGGGGTGGGGGTCTTCTAGGACCCTTCACTATCCATATTCTGGATCAACAGAGAGGAAGTTTTTGTGTAGCATTTCAGTGAGACGGAATCAACACTTTAGTTATGCTACGGTACGAAAGGGTAATGACCACTCATTGGGCCACATGACACATTTACTTTGATGATTTTTCTTCGTGATATTTTACTCCTATCTTCTGCGATATATGCCGTGGTATTTTCATAGGAAGCGTTGCAAGAAGGAGCATGTGTCCTTCCTGATCGTCATCGCGTCGCTAAATTCATATCCATGTAATCCAATCAAAGAAGTGTGGGCGTGTTTCGGCTCCGAAATAGTTAGTGTTGCCATTGGCTAAAATTCTGCACTTCCCCTTTAAGACTTAATGCTCTCTTGGAAGCAGATGAAAGAAAGAGGGGGTTATGGGGAAGTGGGCGTGGAAACTAGGTAATGACGATGTCACGGCACAAGAAACGACGTGGAAAAGAAACAGTGAGACCTGCCTTAATGCTGTAACTACTGGAGAAATTTACTGAGCTAACGTAATATTAACTTCATGTGACCCAGGACATTTTAAAACATGGTAATTCCCTACGTTATGATGATCACTTTAAAACGTAACAATCTTATGTGTAGATTCCCCGGTAGTTCAATATTCTAGATTTGGAGCTGCAATATAATGAGCAAGAGAAAGATAATTATTCAGTACCATGTCGAGATTACCGTCAGGAGGCATGTTGCCAGACATCTGAGGTGCCCCTTTAATATTTTGCTAATCTATTTCTTTAATTTCTGACCCTTAATTTAGCCCTGTGCTTTCTGTTTTTATCTGACAGAAAATAATATTAGAGCTTCTGCTTGAAACTGTGGGGCATTGTTGTTTGCAAGTGGGTAACTTTACACAGTTGCATTGTTGTTTTAGGACTGCACTGCTAATAGCATGCATCATTTACCTTTTTATTTTTATTATTTATTATTTATTTATTTTAAGAAAAGAAAAACTTGGAGAAACATCTCTGACTGTGGAAGGAAGGGGAGTCTGCAACTAGGCTTGGCTTTTAACTTTTGAAACACCTATATGATGATAACTACAATAGCTCTGCACACAACTCAAAAAGTAGACAGTCCAATGGGAGTTTGTGACAGCTGAACAACTCTCTTGTAAATAAAGCTGTGCACAAATACCTATCAAAATTCTTCACCCTATTTGTGGGCAGAGAAATTGGGAAAATTTCACCAGGGGAGGAGAAATTCACCACCAGCTTCTCAGAGGTAAGATTCACCATTAGCAGTTCTACAAAACCGTTTTTGCTTTAAGCCAGGACAGGACAATAAGGATGATCACAGATGCATCATGGGCAATGACAATGACAACTCTAAGGCTGCCCTGGCAATGGAACTCTCTTCCAAAAGAGGCCTATCTTGGCCCCTCTCTAATGGGCTTCCATTGCAGAATGAAGACTTTCTATTCTGGCAAGCATTTGATATGTTCTGGTCTTTTAAACAGGTGAATGTATTTTAGCTGTGGGATTTTTAAAATCTCTTTGTGTTTGGCTAATTTGTATTGTGATTTTGAACATATTAACTGTGTGGGAAGCTGCCTTGGGCATTTTTAAAATGGAAAAGTAAGGTGATACATCATTTCTAGATCTCCCAAATGTCATCATTTGAACAGCCTGAGATGGGATTTTAGGAGCTACAATATCAAACTCTGGCTGAATTCGGACAACACGATAGTCAATGGTGGGGTAATAATCAACTTTACAGTTGTTCATCTAGGGGATACACCCCACACACCATGGTAATAAATAATCAACTGTGGTGTGGATTAGGATCAGCGCTGAGTTGACTATGGCAGCATTCGGACGACACGATAGTTAATACAACTGACGATTGTTTCCCCCACCCCAGTTGCTTATTGTGTCATCCAAATTCAGCCTCTGACTCCCACTCACCATTTACCTAGGGGCTGTCTATATGCTCCGGAAGCCTCAGGGTGGTTATATGATGCAGCCACTGATTTGGAGCCATCCTAGGGCAAAGAGCTGATGATCCGCAGCAGACTTGCCCTGAGTTTTCCTCCCAGAGCTTGGTCAGTGTGACTCTTCTGTCATCTCTCCTCATTCTGGTGCTGCTCTAGGGGTGGAAGGTGACCTCTTATTGGTCGCTGGAAGCTGCAGAAAGGGGAGGGGGCAAGCCTGGTGAGCCCAATGGTACCAGAAAGCCCATGCTGCCTCCCCCAGTGGGGATTATTCTGTGGGGTTTGGTGGCAGAGCAGTGCTAACTTGGTGCCGTGAAGACAGCCCCCAGTGCACATTCAAGATTAGGGTGCAGTTCAGGCAAAGTGGTTTCATTTATTGATGCATTGAAAATATTTTTAACTACTCTTCCTCCAGGCGGATTCCAGGATGATGTAAAAGGTTTCAATAAAATTAATCTCCCCAATATAAATACAACAAAACATCAATTAGAACATACAAGAGGCAGATAAAACTATAAAAACCACAGAATAGACATTTAAGGGGGGCGGAATAGGGAGTGGACTGTCTCGGCTCCTGGTCTGAAAAGCTTTTAAAAGCAGAAATCCCTTTGAAATGGAATTGGATCTGTAAGTAAAAAACTCTGATTTATGTGGGAAACTTGGCAGCATAAGTTAGCTGATAATTGGGCTATTTGCAGAAAAGATAAACTTGGCCTGGCTCTCAAGTAAAAAATTTGGCTGGATGCCAAATGTGGAAAAATGATAATTCAAACAGAAGGATTTGCCAGCTTGGACTAGAGCAAAAAAGCATCCGTCTGATAATTCGTTAAATCGTTTAAGCAGGATTGCTTTGGAAAAAGGAAAAATGTCTACAAAACTCAGCCTTCAGAAAGGTGTGGGCAAGAAGACAGGAAGTACAGAATCGTTACAGACAGGAGATGGTACGCAGAGGAAGGCGGGAGCTGTTTCCAAGGAGACGAAAGCTGTGTCTGGAGACTCACAGCTGGCTGTGGGGGAGATGCTCGAAGCCTTTCAAAACATGATGATTCAAAATAACCAAGCTTTGGTCAAAGACCTGAAGCAGGAGATGACAGGGGAGCTTGATAAAATGACTAAGAAAATTGAGACAGAGTATAAAGCGGTCAGAGAAGATTTTAAAACAATGGATTCAAAGCTTAAACAAGTGCAGGCTGCAACTGAACAGCGTACAGGGAAACTGCAGGATCAAATTATAAAAACCCAGCAAATGGACTTAAGATTGATAGCACTTCAAGACCAAGAAAGAAGAGCTAATATTAGGATTAAAGTTTTCCCAGAAGTTGCTGCAGAGAACCCAAGGATCTTGAGAGGGAAAATTATGGATTGGTTTAAACAATTGACACCAGATATGGAGTGGAAGGAAGAAGATATTGAATGTGTGCACAGGATTTCCTACAGAACGACAGGAGAAAGACCAAGGGATATTGTGGTGAAATTTGCAAATTACTACAAAAAAGAGCAGATCATGATAAAAATGAGACTGACTGGGCAATTGAATTATCAAGGAACCCCAGTACAAGTTTATAATGACTTATGCTCACAAACAATTAATTGGAGAAGAGAAGTTAAGACCTGCACAGAAATCCTTATTAAGAATGGGATTAATTATAGTTGGGAGTATCCAGTTTTTTTGAAATTTTACAAAATAACATCTTTGGAACAAGGAATGGAGATGCTGAACCAACTGGGATTACTCACACCTTCTTGATTCATCCACGGCCATTCTCTTCTGAAGAAAATATTTTGTTGCTTTGATTGTAGTATCAGAGGAATCATAGCATCTTAGACTTGGAAAGGGGCTATTGAGGCCAAACTCCTGCTCAGAGCAGGATTCCAATTTCAAGCATCCATGGCAGATGGCTGTCCAGTATCCACTTGAATACTTTCAAAGACAAAGAGCTCAGCACCTCCATAGGCAGTTAGTTGCTCTCGCATGGTGTTTTCCTTACCCCCTTCTTCCCAGTGCTACAGTGATCTTGCCTCATAAGGAAACCATCTCTGTGGCTGGTTCAACCTGCAATGGGGCAGGGGGAGAGAGAGATTGTGTCCCCCTCACTGGGCACAACAGACACAGGAGGAGTGTAAAAGGCTACATCACATCAAACCGGAAGGCCTACACCATATTGAAATGTGATAGGTGGTTAACTTTGCTCCTACCAAAAGTCCGATCCCATCCCTGTAAGTCCCACTTCCAGAGTCCCACCCCAGAAGGAGAGATCACTGGACAGGGGTCATGTGACTCCTCTATGAACTTATCATGCTCCCATGGACCAATATGATGAGAGGGTAGGCCCCTGCTGTATATGTGGGGGACTGGAAGTGACCACGTAGGGGTCATTTCCAACCTCATGCCCAGACATCCCACCCTGGAAGAAGGGAT
The DNA here is from genome assembly GCA_029215795.1 of Anniella stebbinsi. Classification (NCBI taxonomy): domain Eukaryota; kingdom Metazoa; phylum Chordata; class Lepidosauria; order Squamata; family Anniellidae; genus Anniella; species Anniella stebbinsi. The sequence continues at coordinate 45,842,110 of JARDYH010000003.1, read as the reverse complement.
TACCTAATGAGGTCATGTGACCTGTCTACTAACTCTAGGCTGACCATCTGAAAAGGAGGACAGGGCTCATGTATCTTTAACAGTTGTAGAGAAAAGGGAATTTCAGTAGGTGTCATTTGTATGCAGTTAGTTCCTGGTGAAATTCCCTCTTCATCACCACAATTAAAGTTACAGGCACTATACTAGAGTGACCAGATACAAAGAAGGCAGGGCCCCTGCAACTTTAACTGTGGTGATGAAGAGGGAATTTCACCAGGAACTAATTGCATACAAATGACACTGGCTGAAATTCCCTTTTCTTTACAACTGTTAAAGTTACAGGAGCCCTGTCCTCCTTTTCAGATGGTCAGCCTATCCCTCCCTCTACACCCCTATGTTGTAGAAAGGGCCGTAAATGGTTTCTAGATGATTTGTTCCTTGGTGACAAAGTATAATGTGATTTGAGTTGCAGTCTGTGCTTAAACTCAGCTCTTTGGGTGATCTGCTCTACTGCTGCATCATTGACCACTTCAGCTGTGCTAGATAAAAAAGAGAAATAGAGCCAGGCGTCATCAACATAATACTGATGTCAGAGCTAAACATTGAGCATTTTGAAGGATCCATCTTGTGAAACACTACTGTAGCCCTTCCTTCAATGTTGCCTCCAACCTGCAAAGGATGAAGACTAGGGCTGAATGGCCACACTGAATGTATGGGTAAATGAAGCAAAATAGGCTAGGGTGACCAGATAAAATCCAGGTCAGGGCTCATGTAACTTTAACAGTTGTAGAGAAAAGGGAATTTCAGCCAGGGTCATTTGTATGCAATTAGTTCCTGATGAAATTCCCTCTTCATCACCACAGTTAAAGTTACAGGCACTATACTAGAGTGACCAGATACAAAGAAGGCAGGGCCCCTGCAACTTTAACTGTGGTGATGAAGAGGGAATTTCACCAGGAACTAATTGCATACAAATGACACTGGCTGAAATTCCCTTTTCTTTACAACTGTTAAAGTTACAGGAGCCCTGTCCTCCTTTTCAGATGGTCAGCCTAACTAACTCATCATGCTATCTCTTCCTTTTCAGCCACAATTGCATGAAGAGTTCGTAGAGGGGTTACATGATTCCATCTGTTAAACTTCCATTCAGGGCAGGAATTTGGAAATAAGGACTTCTTGGGATAGGGTGGGAAATAATCCAGAGTCTGCTACCTCCCTTCTTGTATCTTGCCCTGTAAGTGTAAGCAAATGCATTGGCAGTAGTGGACTTCCGTGCCCCCTCCCTCCAAGGTCAAGCCCCCCAATCCTTTGAAAATGCCACACAAGGAGACAGGAGCTGAGTGGGATGAGCTGTGGGGTGTCTGAGGCAGGGAGGGACCCCCTCCCAGAAATGAGGCAGAGGAAACTTCCCTTCTTCTCAGAATGACCCTTTCTCTTGTACAAAGCAGATCCTTGGATCCAATCCCATGGTCACTTTTTGGAAGGGGGTGGGAAACAATATTAGTGTGCTCCTTGAGCAACTGCTCAATGGGAGTTTAGTCCTTTCTTGTATTTGGAAGACCCTGGTTTAGGGGTGACCACCACAGGTTCTTCAATTATACTTCCCAACTCAGCTACCGTCTTAACTGGCAATGTGCATAGAACAACAAAGGAGATTGCTTGGCAATGGACTGATGGAAATTATGCAATGTGATTGGTTGCTCACCTGGAGTTCTATACTCCAAAATTCTAGATCTAGAGAGATTGTGTCCCCCTCACTGGGCACAACAGACACAGGAGGAGTGTAAAAGGCTACATCACATCAAACCGGAAGGCCTACACCATATTGAAATGTGATAGGTGGTTAACTCTGCTCCTACCAAACACACAACACCCTTCTGTAGTGCCACCACTCTTGGAATACTGTGTACAGTTCTGTTTGCTGCTTCTCATTTTGTACAGTTGGGATGGCAGGGGAGGGCCCCTGATTTCACACACATTTTTTCCCCACTTACCTTCAGCAATGGAGCGCAAGAGCTCTCTTCCCGAAGTCTGGGGAAAAATGGCAGCCACGACAGCCTGGGAGGAAGCTGGGATGTTATGCCCATGATGTGTATTAAGAGTGATGATCCTGGAAGTAGGTACTTCCAGGATCAAACTCCCTCCCTCTCTAGGCTGACCATATGAAAAGGAGGACAGGGCTCCTGTAATTTTAACAGCTGTAGAGAAAAGAGAATTTCAGCCAGTGTCATTAGTATGCAATTAGTTCCTGGGAAATTCCCTCTTCATCACAACAGTTAAAGTTGCAGGCACTATACTAGAGTGACCATATACAAAAGAAGGCAGGGCCCCTGCAATTTTAACTGTTGTGATGAAGAGGGAATTTCACCAGGAACTAATTGTATACAAATGACACTGGCTGAAATTCCCTTTTCTCTACAACTGTTAAAGTTACAGGAGCCCTGTCCTCCTTTTCATATGGTCAGCCTATCCCTCCCTCTACACCCCTATGTTGTAGAAAGGGCCGTAAATGGTTTCTAGATGATTTGTTCCTTGGTGACAAAGTATAATGTGATTTGAGTTGCAGTCTGTGCTTAAACTCAGCTCTTTGGGTGATCTGCTCTACTGCTGCATCATTGACCACTTCAGCTGTGCTAGATAAAAAAGAGAAATAGAGCCAGGCGTCATCAACATAATACTGATGTCAGAGTTAAACATTGAGCATTTTGAAGGATCCATCTTGTGAAACACTACTGTAGCCCTTCCTTCAATGTTGCCTCCAACCTGCAGAGGATGAAGACTAGGGCTGAATGGCCACACTGAATGTATGGGTAAATGAAGCAAAATAGGCTAGGGTGACCAGATAAAATCCAGGTCAGGGCTCATGTAACTTTAACAGTTGTAGAGAAAAGGGAATTTCAGCCAGGGTCATTGTATGCAATTAGTTCCTGGTGAAATTCCCTCTTCATCACAGTTAAAGTTGCAGGCACTATACTAGAGTGACCATATACAAAAGAAGGCAGGGCCCCTGCACCTTTAATTGTTGTGATGATGAGGGAATATCACCAGGAACTAATTGCATACAAATGACACTGGCTAAAATTCCCTTTTCTCTACAACTCTTAAAGTTACATGAGCCCTGATCTGGATTTTATCTGGTCAGCCTAAAATAGGCACAACTTACAATTCACATGCTTATCATGAACAAATTCATAAGATTCTTAAACCTTCCCTTAAAATGAAGTTTTTGATCATAGAATTTGAAACACACACACACATATATAGGAAGTAGAGCGAATGAATTACATGTGGTGGCATCCCACCTATGGAATTTCAGAGCCTCCAGGGAGATTCATTTGGCATCCTCACTGTTAAGTTTTAGGCAACATGTCATGTCATGCATTTTAGTTTGGTTTACTGTGCAGTCTCTAGCTGATTATATTCAAAGCAATTTTATCCTACTGTTTTAACTATTGATTTAATTCTGCTTTTATATTTTGCCACTGTTTAAATCTTGCTACTTATATAATTTTTTTTTTGGGGGGGGGGGAATGCTGTAATTTGTTTTTACTTGGTCACCTATTTTGTAAGCTTATTTTTCAAAGATGAACTATGATGATTCAAATTAAATCAGTTGCATATCCCATACCAACATATGTTTAATCAAATCAAAAACAGCAAAGTAAGTCAGGCATTATGAGCAGATTTGGAGACATGAATCCTCTTTGGGTGACCAATACACATGTAGAGAGATCAGCATAATGTTCAAGTCCTCATTTCGTACATTTGTGCATTCATCAGATGTATATGAGCATAGTCTCTGTGCAAAGGATACAATGAAAATGTGGGAAGTTGAGAGCTAGGACAGTAGGAGCAGGTCACCTGAACAGGATGTTGGTCTACTATGGTTGTAGAAATGGAAAATTTATTTCTGACAACAAGCAAGGGATGGGGGTAAATTAATCAGGTTGCATTTCATTGCAAACTTACCTAATTCACACTGAACTAATCAATACGTGAACAGAAATGCAGTTACCTTTCGGTATTTGCACTTCTCCAAATTTGGAAATCAAAACATACATACAAAAATCAGTGCATCAGGGAAAAGGTGCATATATATAGGACAGAGAAAGTCTAGCTGCAGTTGTCCATGTTCTAGGAACCTCTCAGCTGGATTACTGTAATGTGGGTCTGCCTTTGAAAATGATCCAGAAAATTCAGCTAGCCCAAAATAGGACAGTGAGATTTTTAATGGGGACTGTTGAATGTGATCATATTATGCTAGTTCATTTCTGAGCCCAATTCAAAGTGCTCGAATTAACGTTCAAAGCCCTAAACCTAGGGTCTCATTACCTGAAGTATTGTCTCCTCCCATATATATCTGCCCAAATCCTAAATTCATCTTCATCGATCCTTCACCAGGAGCCCTGGCCAAATGAAGTGAGCTTGGTGGCTACTAAGAAGGGGGCCTTTTTTCTGTTGTGGCACCCCAGTTGTGGAATGAGATCCCCAGACAGGCTCGCCTGGTGCCTACATTGTGTTATTTGGTGCCAGGTGAAGACCTTATTTTCCCAGGCATTTTAGTCTTTCAGTTTCTGTTATTTGAAATCTGTAGTTTAAATCTTTGCACTGCTGCTAGGTTTTATTTTTATTTTGGTTTATATTTTTTATTTTATATTGTAGTTTTAAACTTTTATATTATATTTTATTGTGTTGTAATTTATGGTTTTAATTGTTGTGAACCACCCAGAGAGCTTTGGTTAGTGGGTGGTATAGAAATGTAAGAAATATATAAATATATATGCATTATATTAGGGAGAATTGTTGTCACGACACACACACAAACACACACACACACGGCACAATTGTGTACAAAATGTGTATATTTGGAGAAATGCACATGGAAATGTGTGCTGATGTTTGTGAGGACTTAAAAAATGCACACTGATGCGGAAATGGGACAAAACAAACTTAAGGAAAAATAAGGAAATGTGAGAAATCAGGACTGACAGATTCATCTATCCCTACAACCAGCCTCATGCAAAACCATTTTTCAGCTGCAAAATCTAATCTTCTGCATGGTTAACCAAAACATTCCAGCATTATCAGAACCTTAACCTTTCAGACTTGCTGTGCTCTGGTTGTAAGTTGCAGTGATAAACTATTTCATTTTAAAAAGAGCCAATCTCTTGAAACACCCAATCCTATGCATCTCATATATGTGGGACTTCTTCCTTTCTCTTGCCAACCTGCGTGTTGCCTCATGACAGTTCAAACACTTGCCCCAAAGTCTAGCCTTGTGTTCTTCCCTGCATTTTATATCTATCAAGCTTGCCATGCCTTCTCCCCACCCCACATAAATATGAATGGCAAACCAAATGAAAACATATAAGGAAAGCAGGGGTCAGTCTGTGGTGTCCTCAGTTTCTTTGTTGCCCCAAACCTGCAGAGAAAAAGTTAGGGTGACCAGATAAAATCCAGGTCAGGGCTCATGTGACTTTAACAGTTGTAGAGAAAAGAGAATTTCAGCCAGTGTCATTTGTATGCAATTAGTTCCTGGTGAAATTCCCTCTTCATCACAGCAGTTAAAGTTGCAGGGGGCCTGCCTTCTTTTGTATATGGTCACTCTAGTATAGTGCATGCACCTTTAACTGTTGTGACGAAGAGGGAATTTCACCAGGAACTAATTGCATACAAATTACTCTGGTTGAAATTCCCTTTTCTCTACAACTGTTAAAGTTACATGAGCCCTGACCTGGATTTTATCTGGTCAGCCTAATCAATACAAATGACATAAAATACATAAAACTAATTAAAAACGTATAAAATTAATACATTATTAAAATACCAATAAAACTCTTAAAATTCGACTGGGTAGGCTTGCAGGAAGAGATCGGTCTTTATGGCTTTCTTAAAGTCAAAGAGACTATTAAGTTGACGAATCTCTTCCGGCAGGCCATTCCACAGTCTGGGAGCGGCAGAAGAGAAGTTCCTCTGGGTAACAGTTGTCAGCCTGGTTTTGGACAACTGAGAGGAGAAGAAAGAGAATGAGCTTCTCCAAAACAGAGAGTTGTTTGTCTGTTTTGTTTTTGCTTTTTATTGCATCATTTTATGAATTTTATTGTTTTAATATATTGCTTTGTGAGATCAGTCTTTAAAGTAATATATAAATAACTTTAATAAATCAATATCCAGTTGCTGTGATGTCATGGCTAATTTGGCCATTAGATTGAGAGCTCCTGAAAGGCCATTGTAGCTGCAATAAATCTGATGTCTAGTTAATCTCCTCGATGCAATCTCAGGTTCCCTACCTGCTGTCCTGTGGAAATGATGGGGCCTTAGTTCATACAGTAGCACGACGGATGATGGAGAAAATTGCTGAGCCCATGCTAGACTGAACAACCTCTCTAGTTGAGGAGAACTCAAACAGAGGACTGTCTCCTGACAGTCCTTCAAATAGAAGATGGTTGCCAATATGGCCTATTGTTGAAATGCCCTCCCCTAATTCACCTCCTAAAAATGGGATGACAAAATGGGGGAATGCACTTCGCTGCAAACCTAGGGCTCTTCTATACCCTAGAGCCCTTTCGGGAGTGGGGAGGGATGATCATGAAGCTTTCAGCTTCAACAATTGTCCCTCACAGGGCACACATTCCAGGGAGAAGTTGTTTGTTTGTTTGTTTGTTTGTTTGTTTGTTTGTTTGTTTTACAACTCGTGAGGCTTGTGCAAGATCAGTGTTGCGATCCTGCACAAAGCTGTGGGTTGTGTTTTTTTTAAATGCTGCTGAAGCACACTGATACCCATTCAAAACATGGTGACAATGCTCTCCCCCTCACCCCTGATACCCATAGGATCACTCCACGCAGCTGCTTGCCTAGTCGCTGAGTCCTGCTATTCACGGGGAATGGCAGCAGCTTTGGAAAGGGAGAGCACACCAGCCAGCCACCTCAGAATTGTACTGGGGGGGGGGGGGACAGGACAAAAGCCATCATCCATATCCCAGGAAAACTGAGGGGTCGTCCCCAAATCACCCCAGATCAGCTGTGCATCATGTGGCCAGTAGGGACGACCTCAATATTATCATGGAATAAATGGCTGGTGTGGATAAGGCCCTAGTCTCCGTCCTCTCTCTTTATCCCCCCAACTCACCACTCTGGCAGCCTGCTGTACCCTTTGCTTTAACTATTCCACTCGAAGGAAAAAAACCCGACCACAATATAGTATTAAAGAAAGGGCATACACCACCACAGTCTCAAAGAGGAAGTTGATAGCTACCTCTAACTTGGAAGATCCTCCTTTTATTAGGTTCTCCCTGAGTGGATCAGGAACTGTGAAGGACCAGAGGTCTATGATCACTCAAAGGGACTGACTTCGAAGTAAACATGATTATTGTTGTTATTAAAATGTGGCAATTGCCTTTCTACAAGCAGCCAGCAGTCAAAACAACATGCAATACTATAAACATGCAGAGCAGAGCAGCCTAAATAGTCTAATCCTAAACATATTCCCACCCCACTCATTGCTACTTCATAAAATCACTTAATTGTATACAAGACCCACAAGCAGGATTAAATGGTTTCCCATTACGCACAGATGGCGGTATTCCGATATGGGGCCATAATTGTCTTTATTTTGTTTCATTTTAAATCCCTATAGTTTGCTGAAAAAACATTTATCTAACTTTTACTGACTAGAAAATTCTGGCAAACGCCTCCACAATCAAGCAATAATTATTATTCCAAACTTAATCCAATTACATTTTCCCCTCCCAAAACATATCAACCAAAATTAAGCAATATGAGATGTTTCAGGGTAGGACAATGCTCAAGGCAAAAAAAGCGGGATGTGTTGGCAGTCAACAGAAGAAAAATGTGAGACCACCTAGGCAGACTGATGGTTGTTTTATAATGCTACAGGCAGAATTAATGCAAAAGTGAAGCCATTGACAGCTTAAAGAAGGATAGCAAATTGACAAATGATACAATCTGGTTATATGGAACTTTTGTTTTGTTTTTGGAAAAGGTATGAGAAAGGAAGGCAACATGCAAGAAAGAAGAGGAAAAGAAAAATATCCTCTTCGCAATTATGTCCTGTGTACACTTTAATGCACACATGGAATTCTGTATTTGCAGGGGCTTTCAAGAGGCTGCTTCACATACTTCAAGGGAGCTCAATCAAAACACATTGGGGTTTGCCAAGAATGCATAACTTTATCTGTATTTCACCTCACTGTATTTCAAAGACTCCAGGAGATCAGAATGTATTCTTATTTCACATTATATCTGCATGCAAATGGCAAGGTTGATTTAGTTGAGAAAAGGTGAGTTGCCCATAGCTAGTGATGGGTGAACTCACTGTAGCTCGACCCCTGCTTGCTGCATATGAGCCAAGGAGCAGTCTGCAGGTGCCCAGCAAGCAGCACAAAGGTGTCCAGTGAGTGGCGAGTAGTCCCTCGCTCCCTTGCTGAGCGGTTTGTACTTTTTTTGTAAAGGGCCATTTACTCAACATTACAGGCGCAAATGTTTCATTTACACTTATAATGTTGTGTAAATGGCTGATTTATGGCTGCAGTTTGCAAAAGTGGTCCTTTACAAAAAAGGCCGAGCCATCATTCTTAGGCTGACCATATGAAAAGGAGGACAGGGCTCATGTAACTTTAACAGTTAGAGAGAAGAGGGAATTTCAGCTGGCATCATTTGTATGCAATTTGTACCTGGTGAAATTCTCTCTTCATTACAACAGTTAAAGCTGCAGGGGACCTGCCCTCTTTTGTATCTGGTCACTCTAGTATAGTGCATGCAACTTTAATTGCTTTGATGAAGAGGTGATTTCACCAGGTACTAATTGCATACAAATGACACTGGCTGAAATTCCCTTTTCTCTGCAACTGTTAAAGTTACATGAGCCCTGTCCTCCTTTTCATATGGTCAGCCTAATCATTCTTAATCAAAATGGTGGCTCAGTAAGGGAGCGGACTGCCATGCAGTTGCCTGGCTCAGCACATGTTAGCGTCGAGGAGGCCTAGCTGGTGAGAAATCATCGAGTTTTTGAGCTCCAACCATGCTATCCTCACCTAAGGCCACCCTACGACAATCTGGACCATCAAATTCCAAAACTACTGTAATCGGGCCATTTAAAGCCACTCCAGTCCCAACATTCTACCCATTGCAATATCTAGCCTAGATTTGGAATAATCACATTCCCCTTTAGATAAGCACATGGTGTTCTACCAACATTGCATACCTATTACTTTATGCCAGAAGGGGATTTCTGGCTCCCTACTAGTGGTAATGGGAAGAAGCTGGGGAAAACTGAGGCTCATCATGTACCATTACATTACAACCTTGCAAGTATTAAATTGATGGGAAATGACAACCAAGAAGTATGGAGGAACAGGGAAGTTAAGTCATCTCTCACTATGCAGGCAGGGTGTAATGTTGGCGATGTGATCTGCTCAGTGATCATGAATGGTTTGAAGCTTGGAAAGGAATATGTGGCAAATTTAAAAACACACACAGGCACACACACACACTAAAAGGCTGAGAATTGTCTGCCTCAAACTCAATAACCTTTTCAAAGCATGAGGCATCTACCTCCTGACTTCACAGCGAAGCCAATAATGACAAAAGTCCATCTAAAGCTAAAACACTACTGCCCCTTGGCTTCCAAGTGGCAGCTGGTAAAAATATAGTCTTATTTCTTTTGCAGGGTGAATTTTCTTGAAGTTTCCACTCTGTTATGCTGAAAACAGCCAACACTGTGTATTTACTGGTGGTTTTGCTAAAATAACCCTTTTTACTCATTCATCTTTAACAATTAACTTTAACCACAGCAAGGAAAAAGAGGCTGATTACAATTCCACAAATATCAGGCTATAAGAACGTTGGCAGCGCATTGCTGTATAGAGAAATCCATAATGAAGTTAGAGTACAGGGCAAGGGTTTACAAAATATTCAAGCCTTTTTAACATGGGCTGATTCTGACAAAATGTTTGGCTTGTTGAACGTTATATACATACATGTGGAATATGATACTTCATTTTCTAATATTTTTCCTGAGCTTAAATGTTAGAGTCATAAACATAGCATTTCAAATTTGGGGTCACTTTTGGTTTCCAATTTGTCAAAATATCTGACTACCCACTCATTCCATGCACTATCTAGAATTATTCTGAATCTAGACTTGTTATTCTGAATCTTGTCTCTCAAGGGACAAGTTCTTGAAAGATCCAAGTTGCATGAGTGAACTGGATCTACCTCCACCATCAGTGACCATCCACACAGGGATAGCTTATCCAAAATGCAAGCTATGTGCCTCAATTTATAAAAAATCCAGGATTCAACTATGCAATTTTGGTCAATGCACATAGAATTTTAGAGGCATAGGCTACATTTCAGTGGCCTGTCCCCATGTCTATCATGGAGGCAGGGCCAGCAGCACCCCAATTTCACGTGTGACTGTCATCTGAACTGGCTCACCTCATGACTCCAGTAGTGTTTGAAATCTGGAGACTACATGGGAGGGGTGTGTGATATTACTACTGCCAGATCCTAAAGTGCACCACTGTGGCCAGATCCACCTTCCTCAGAGAGGAATGCAGCTGGTACATCAGCTGAAACTGGAAAAAGGCATTCCTGGCAACAGCTGCCACCTGACTATCCAGGATCAGTACTGGATCCAAGAGCACCCCCCCAGCTGTGTTCCTAATCATTCAGAGGGAGGGCACAGCAATCTAGAGCAGGTTGTATCCCCAATACTGGGTTGGCCTGCCTGTTGACCGATAGGACCTCCATCTTGGATTGATTCTGTGTTTATATACCCACATCCAGTCCGTCACTGCACCCAGACAATGATCCAGGACTTCCACAGCCTCCTTATTTTATTTATTTATTTATTACATTTGTATACCGCCCCATAGCTGAAGCTCTCTGGGCGGTTTACATAGGATTAAAACAATTAAAAACAATATACAAAAATTTAAACAGCAAAAACATACAACATACACACAATACATACATACATTTAAAACCACTACAACAGCCCAAAAAGCTACCAAAAACAAAAACAAACCCAAGCTTCTCAGATATTGCCAAATGCTTGAGAGAAGAGGAAAGTCTTGACCTGGCTCCGAAAAGATAACAATGTTGGTGCCAGGCGGGCCGCGTCAGGTGATGATTTTGTGTGAAGCCCATGTGTTTGGCCCTCACCACATGGTGGGAGGCCTTTAAATGTTACAGTAGTATAGTGGGATGAACCCGTGGAAGGACAATTCCTCTTATTAGAATGTTGAAAAGACGCCTCATTTTAAAACCAAGATGGGGCGTATTACCCAAGAGCTCTTTTGCTCATTTACCTCAGCCTCTAATACAATTTCCTTGCCTGAGTAAATACATCCAGAAGCATGATGTTTCAGGGAAGCAGATCATGCCAATAAGTTCTGTGAAGATTCAGAGGCAACTCCATAAGGTTTTCCCACTTCATCATGACTAGGATAAAGGAAAGGGATTGGTTCCTCTTGGGGACCGTCTGAGTTTTCTATTTCTCAGCTGACTCTGTTAGAATGACAAACTTCATGTTTACGGAATTTGAAAGATGTGCATTTTCCTTTTCTAGGAAACCAGATGGGAGACTAGAGTGCATTTCATAGGCCACTGAACAATAACTATATGGGATCTGCTTACATATACTTTTTGACATAGTTATATTTGAACCAGTAACCCACAGTCTGCACAGCCGTTACGATTCCTCTGAGCCATCTAGCCTCCTAAGTGGTTACCCTTGGATGCAAGCTGATGTCGCAATGAATTGCAAAATATGGGTGTTCCAGAGGCAGGATGAATGGTTTACAGCCGTTTTACTTCATCTGGTTTCAAGCAGATTTCCATGGGCTGATCTTTGTGGCTTTGTCTGCTCTTCTTCTTTGGTCTTTCTTTTGCAATTTGCTTACAATCATCCCTCAAGCTTATCATTAAAAGCAGCCAGCACTGATAGGCTTTCAACCGATTCCATAACACAGTTTGCATTATTAAGACTCAAAACCACAATCTGACCCACTTCTGTTGAAAAGCGAAACTAACTTGATTCCATGTGGGTTACACTGTAGGAGGCCGATGTGTACAGAGACTCCAGACTTGAGGTAGCGGGAGGAATGGTTGGATTTGATTGTGCTCTCTCCCTTTCAGACTGACATTTTCATGGATGCTTTGGGTCAATTACAGTAAATATCCAGACTGACTGAATCACAGGGCATATTACTATACTAGAGTGGAAAATGCAGCTTACTGTGCAAAATGCAGCTTACACTAGATAGATAGATAGATAGATAGATAGATAGATAGATAGATAGATAGATAGATAGATAGATAGATGATAGATGCTTTTGCGTTATCAAGGAGCACAATCTACATCCCTAGATCTGTTTCGTGTGTGTGTGTGTGTGTGGCTGAATTCAGACATCACATTAAGCAACTGGGGGGGGGGAATAATTGTCAGTTGTGTTGCTTATTGTGTTGTGTGGAGGGTAACAAGCCACTCACAAACTACTGATGGTATGCTATTCTGCCCAAATAAGCAACTGAAAGAAACAACTGGCTTGCAAGTTGTTTAGCTCAAAGCCAGTTGTTTAAAGTGTTGTGTGGAGGGGTGGGTGTGTTAATGGTGTGTGGTGAGTGGGTTAAAACACAAGCCCATAGAGGCAGACGACAAGAGCGAGCAAAGCTGCGGCTGCCACTCTGCTACAACTGGTGCAACTTGCAGAGGCTGCTGGGATAGAACTGGGAGGACTGAGGGAGGAGGGAGGGTAGGGAGAGGGGCGGGGGTTGTGTCAGTCAAATGCTGGGTTGACTATTAGTCCACTCAATGCCAGCCCCAACCACCCACAGTTGTGTAGGAATATGTTGTGTGGGGAGTACCCACAAAATAACCAACTGTGAGTTGGCTACTCAACCCACCATTGACTAATGTATTGTCCGAATTCAGCCAGAGTGTGTTTTAAAGAACTGAATTTAAGACTTCTGGGTCCAAAGCATGTACTAAGCACTGAGCTAGGGCTTCTCCTCTCAAAGTAAAAGCCAGTAAAATGTTAGTTTAACACAAAGAACTAATTTTGTTCTTCTGTTTCCCTATTTCATAAACAGAATGTGTTTTCTCTGATTCCAATTATATCTGATGGGAAAAGGGATGCAATTCCTTTGCCCTTACAACTTAGCAGTTACAATATGCTGAAACAAAACATTCAAGGTCTGCTTTATCGCAACATCGGGACTTGATGGACACCAGCTGGCTAATAACCCTGTTGAAATTTTAATTAGTTAGATGAGGAAAATGGGAGGCGGCCCCTTTTTAATTTTGGAGACAAAACCCAGTCCCATTCAGTTTTATCAAGCAAATTAAAATAAAGCACATACAGAATACATAAGGAATGTCGTCTTATTGCAAGCAGGACAGTTCTTCCTTTTTTTCTAAGCCTGAAATAAACAGTCATCTCTGCCTTGCAGAAACACATGCAGTAATGTAACACTCAGCAATGTCCCCTCTGCTGTTTACAGCTGTTCTCTGGTCTGTGGAAATGTAGGCAATCGGATGGTGGGTCCGCCTGGCTCCCCTGGCTCCGAGACAGAGAGAGAAAGAGAAACGGAGGCTACACAAGCGCCACCTGACTTCCAAAGGGGTAATCGCAGCAGCTTTGGCACCATGCATTTCCTTATGCATCATGCATTCGAACAAAGCATTTCACTCTTACAAATTCTTGCAAGCAATGTACTGATTCCCCATCACCACCAGCAATGTTTTACGAAGAGACAGAAGTGGGCTACAAGGCAACACCATATCACTTTAAGCTAATCTCCTTAAACCAGTCAGTTGCTGCTGAAGTAATGGAGAACGGCTTTTTTCAGTCAGATTCAGTGGCATCAGAATTGCTCTTCTTGCTGTTTCGATCCTGCACTTCATTCATTGCCATTGAAACGGGTATGGAGATTTACAGCGCCATTCTATCAGACCACATGTTTTATATTATCAGACAATCGTATGGAGAGGGAGAGAACAAGATGTGGGGCTGCTGCTGCTGAGACTGCTGTAACGTGTTGCTCTGGTCCAACAGTCCCAATTCTGTGTTTTGCAATAGTTTTGAATGTGCTGCTGGCAGAGTCACTTTTCCATTGGTTTATCCCACGGTGTTGCTGCAATGTTGAAAAGCCTGCAGCCACATGGGCAGGGTCTTTTCCACAGAGTTGGATCCCAAGGAGAGGGAAGGTGCATATTCCATGTGAAAGAGCCACATGCTCTACCCTGACCACATGGCTGCAGGGCTTTTTCATGGTTCCTCCCTCAGCTCTGTTTCTAAGACATCCATCACACCTAATTCCTCCCCCCCAACAGTTTCCCTCCATGTTTTCTTACCTCTGATGCAGAAGCGCATCAGGCTTATGATCCCTTTCACCTGAATAGCTGCTCTTTTGATCCTTCCCTCGTTTGCTCTTCGACTCTACCCCTCCCCTTCTCTTTCTCCCTCCAGTCAGGTCCTGTCAAATGAGTACTTCAACCAGACTGCCTTTCTGCCGGGCAAAAATGGAATGACGCTTTAGCTCTCTGGGGGCATTGAGGGAGTACAATCCTGTCTCTGCAGAGATTCAGGCATTGTATGATTTTAAAAAATGCTTTCGAGCCTGGGATGCAAGGTTTGGGTTTTATATTGAGGCTTGGAGCCAGCTGCTGGGAGAGATTGCTTTTCCCTGCCAGGACCTGTTGCAAGCCATTCAAGCCTTCAGTTCTTTTAAAACTACACTGAGGCTTACATTAAATGCACTTAGGGAAAATAATCCAGACTTTTAGCATTCTAGGAAAAAACAGAAAAAGCTGGGGAAGAGGCAGGGTGTCAGCAGGACAGGCAGGGCATCATGTGAGTACCGTGCTGCAAATCCATACACCAGGCATGGCAAGAGTGCAATAAATCGCTGGTGTGATGGGGCTCTAAGATGCTCTGTTCTCACTTTCCCCCCCTCTCTCTCTCTCTGCATATTTATATGCATGCAGCACTAGGCTGACCATCTGAAAAGGAGGACAGGGCTCATGTAACTTTAACAATTGTAGAGAAAAGGGAATTTCAGCCAGTGTCATTTGCATGCAATTAGTTCCTGGTGAAATTCCCTGTTCATCACAATAGTTAAAGTTGCAGAGGCCCTGCCTTCTTTTGTACATGGTCACTCTAGTATAGTGCATGCACCTTTAACTGTTGTGATGAAGAGGGAATATCACCAGAAACTAATTGCATACAAATGACTCTGGCTGAAATTCTCTTTTCTCTACAACCGTTAAAGTTACATGAGCCCTGTCTTCCTTTTCAAATGGTCAGCCTATGCAGCACTTGTTAAAAATATCGACTTATATCCAACAAGACACGACATAGAGAACATCTTCATTTCTATGGAGTGGCAATACGTGCAGTGAAGAAAGCTTTCTTCTCTGCACGCATTGCGTCTGCGAATTCATGTCCAGCAGAACTGTTCAGGGTGGTGAGGGGTCTAACTCAGGCTCCTTCTCCCCTGAATCCGATTGTAGAGCCTTCGGTAGTTCGCTGTGATGCTTTTAACGACCATTTCACAGATAAAATCTCTCGGATAAGAGCCGACTTAGATGTCATCGTTGTAGCAGAGGCTGACAATGGAGTGTCCAGCAACTCCGCAAGTAGAATTACACTGGATCAGTTTCAGTTGGTGAGTACCGAGGACGTGGACAAGCTCCTTGGACGAGTGAGGAGGACGACTTGCCCTCTCGATCCCTGCCCTTCTTGGCTGGTCGCCCAGGGAGGAGATGTAATTAGATTACAATTACAACATATCATTAATACATCTCTCAGGGAGGGGAGTTTTCCATCTTGTTTAAAAGAAGTGGTAGTACGACCGCTTCTTAAAAAGCCCTCCCTGGATCCCCTGGACCTTAATAATTACAGACCAGTATCGAACCTTCCGTTTCTGGGCAAGGTGATTGAGAGGGCGGTTGCCTTCCAACTCCAAGCAGTTTTGAATGATACAGATTTTCTAGACCCATTTCAAACCGGCTTCAGGGCAGGATGTGGAGTTGAGACTGCTATGGTCGCCTTAGTGGATGATCTACGCTTGAGTATTGACAGGGGGAGTGTGTTCCTGCTGGTACTTCTGGACCTCTCAGCGGCTTTCGATACCATCGACCATGGTATCCTTCTGGAACGCCTGAGGGGATTGGGACTTGGGGGCACTGTGCTTCAATGGTTCCAGTCCTACCTCTCGGGCAGGTTCCAGATGGTGATGCTTGGGGATAGTTGCTCCTCAAAGAAGGAGCTGCTATGTGGTGTACCACAAGGTGCTATCCTTTCCCCGATGCTGTTTAACATCTACATGAAACCGCTGGGAGAGATCATCCGGAGGCATGGGGCGGGGTGCTATCAGTATGCTGATGACACCCAAATATATTTCTCTATGCCTCTGAGAACAGCATCAGCTAAGGATAGTGTGTCTCCTCTGAATGAATGCTTGGAGGCGGTAATGGGCTGGATGAGGAAAAACAAACTGAAGCTGAATCCAGACAAGACGGAGGTGCTTACTGTCAATGGCCACAACCTGGGGTTGGAGGTGTGTCAACCAGTTCTGGATGGGGTTACACTCCCCCTGAAAGACTGTGTTCGCAGCTTGGGGGTGCTCCTGGATCCGTCGCTCCAAATGACATCCCAGATAGATGCAACGGCCAGGAGTGCCTACTATCAGCTTCGGCTGATACGCCAGCTGCGCCCCTTCCTAGAGTTGGAAGACCTAAAGACGGTAGTGCACGCGCTGGTAACTTCGAGACTCGACTTCTGCAATGTGCTGTACATAGGGCTACCTCTGTGCCTAGTCCGGAAACTTCAACTAGTTCAAAATATGGCAGCCAGGTTGGTCACTGGTACACCTAGGGGTGACCATATTACACCAGCTTTGAAATCTCTCCACTGGCTGCCAGTTAGTTTCCGGGCGAAGTACAAAGTGTTGGTCATTACCTTTAAAGCCCTACATGGTTTGGGTCCAGGTTACCTGCGGGATCGCCTTCTCCCATACAATCCGCCCCGCACGCTTAGGTCCTCTGGGAAGAATTTATTACAGTCAACAAAAAGTAGACTGACAACTGTTACCCAGAGGACCTTCTCTTCTGCCGCTCCCAGATTATGGAATGACCTGCCGGGAGAGATCCGTGAACTTACCAGTCTTCAGGAATTTAAACGATCTATAAAGACTGAGCTCTTCCGGCAGGCCTACTCAGATGAATTTTAAGTGTTTTATTGGTCTTTTATTGGTATTTTAATGATATATTGGTTTTATGTATTTTTAATCAGTTTTGTGTGTTTTATGATGATGTTGTTCCCCACCTCGATCCGGAGGGAGAGGCGGGTAATAAATAAATTTATTATTATTATTATTATTATTATTATTATTATTATTATTATTATTTGTCACAACAGTTAAAGCTGCAGGAGCCCTGCCTAGTGTGACCAGATACAAAAGAGGGCAGGGCTCCTAAAGCTTTTGTATCTGGTCACTCTAGCTATACCCCTGCAGTTTTAACTGATGTGATGAGGAGGGAATTTCACCAGGTGCTGCATGTATACAAATGACACCTGCTGAAATTCCTGTTTCAATACAACTGTTAAAGATACAGGAGCCCTGTCCTTCTTTTCATATGGTCACCCATATATATATATATATATATATATATATATATATATAATCACCCTTCATGAGGAGGGATTCTTGCAGATGGATGATAAAATGTCAATACTTGAAATGCCTGAGGGTGGGGAAGGCTAACAATGTTGATGCCAGGCAGGCCTCCTTGGGAAGGGCACTCTACAGCTGACAAGGCTCTGCTTTTTGAAAAGAAGGCCTCCACATCTGACTGGAGAGTAGGGGCAGGATGATATGGAAAGAGGTGCTCTGTCTGCTATCCCTCTTCCCACTTGCAGTGGCTGAAGGAATACAAGAGCCCCATCCACAAGCTGTGAAAGGTCCAGAGAAGTAGAGGGGTGGGAGAAAATATGGCTGCATTATCTTCAGCAGCCCTTAAAGAAGCAGTCTCGCTACCATTTCAGAGATTCTGAAAGCACTCCTGTTCACTAGGGATGGACAGACTCACCTCAATCCGCTTTCTCTGGGAGTTCGCCAAGCCGCCATCTGCCCCTGCTTGCTGTGTGAGCTGTGAAAAGACTTGATGAGGGTTCGATGAGCACCATGGGTCTGCCCGCCCCCTTAGCAAGCTGCCATTTTGCGTAAAAACTTGTTAAAGGGAGGGGGGCGTCTGCCAGGTGCTGATGGACTGTGCCACACTCGGCCAGTGGGTCCGGTAAGTGGCAGTGGCTCAGCAAACAGGATCTGGGAGGGGAGGCTGAACGGGGAGGAGTCCATCGGACTCCAACCCCATTTTGGATGCCCACAACATCCTTACACTCCACATACCAAGGATCACTCCCCCAAACCTCCCAACCACCATTACAGATGACGGATGCTTCTGCTCCGTCTGCTCCCTGTTGTAGTTGTACTCATTTAGTCTGAAATAGCCTGTCCTCCACGGATGTAAAAGCTAAGAAGACATTTGCTCTTTGTGTTCAGGATACCCTAGGAAAACAGAAGTGCTCTAGCCATAGCCTATTGGCACTTCAATATATACCTACATCTTTATATGTTTAGATGGCATTAAATTAGGCTGACCATATGAAAAGGAGGACAGGGCTCATGTAACTTTAACAGTTATAATAGAGAAGAGGGAATTTCAGCCAGCGTCATTTGTATGTAATTTGTACCTGGTGAAATTCTCTCTTCATTACAACAGTTAAAGCTGCAGGGGACCTGCCCTCTTTTGTATCTGGTCACTCTAGTATAGTGCATGCAACTTTAATTGCTTTGATGAAGAGGTGATTTCACCAGGTACTAATTGCATACAAATGACATTGGCTGAAATTCCCTTTTCTCTGCAACTGTTAAAGTTACATGAGCCCTGTCCTCCTTTTCATATGGTCAGCTTAATTAAATCAGTATTGTTGGTTTTTGTTTGCTTTGCTGTAAGCCATTTTGCAATCACTGGTGAAAATCAATTTTTTAAAACAGCCCCCAGCAGCTGCAATGTATGAAATAGAGGCTACAGTTTGTTTTTTGCCTGCTGATTCCCCTTTAATTCATTTGGTAGATTCTGCCTATGAAAATCTGCAAAAGTAGTAGTAGTAGTAGGAGGTTCAGTGGGAGTGATGTACCTGCTGTAATTTCTAGTTCTGGCCTTACCGTGGATGTATAAACATTATTGTTATATCCAGATCCATTGCAAAACCTAAAATTCAAGTAAGTAATCTGACAAAACAATCCAAGCATGTAATATTTGAATGCAGCAGATCTGAGGCATAGAACCTTCATAAATATATGCAGTTCAAAAATGCACATATAGGTGACGCACAGGGACTCTCGGGGGCGGGGGGGACAGGCACGGGTTTTCCCAGGGATAAGTGATCCCTGGGAAAACCCGATTTTTCCCATGGTCCCGGGAACTTCCCGAGACGGCTGGAGGTGTGGGTGCCCATCCCGGCTGGTGCCCACTTACTCACGATTAAGCAGGCACCAGAAACAGTCACAGAGCTGCGCAGGTTGGCTCCATGCCCATCAGGGAAAGCAAGTCTGCCATCCCCAGGATGGCAGAGTGGGGGTGGGCCCCCAATTTCAGGGTATTTCTTTAAAACAAAGCCCTACCTTTCTGCTGGAGTGCAAAGTGCGCTCTTCTCGGCTTCTTAAAAAAAATGATGGGAACAACTGTGCAATGTCCTGGGAGAAAGCCGGGACATTGCACTTCCTGTTAAGAAAGAAGAGGACGATTCCAGAAGCAGGTATGTCCAGGATTGTCTCCAGGGCCATACTGGCTCATGGAAGGCCACACAGTCCATTCGTGACTGAACTTGTTGCTCATGATTCATGCTCTTAACCACTATGCTATACTAGCTGTCTGTACACAATTCACAAGTAGTCTTGTGTAGTCTGAATGCTGCCATAGTCAACTCAGCGCTGATCCTAATCCACACCACAGTTGGTTATTTATTACCATGTTGTGTGGGGAGTACCCCCTAGATGAACAACTGTAAAGTTGATTATGACTATTGTGTTGTCCGAATTCAGCCAGTGTGTGTATGTGTGTGTGTATTGTCTCATCTTTCCATGTACTGTCATCTCTCTGGCAGTCTGCAGCCTCTCCAGCATTAAATTTATGCTCAGGGGAAGACATCATGAGGTAACCCCTCTCATGGATCTGTTTCAGACCAAGAAGTGGAAGGAGCCAGGGAGGCTGCAGAGCAATGAAGAGGTTACTGATACCCGACCAATCCGGTTGGAGGGTGGAGCTTAATGAATTTTTGTCTACTCAGCCCCTGGGGGCCCATTCTCTCTTCCACCAGCTGACCTGACTCAGTGTGCAATGAGTCGGACCAGCTAGTAAAAATTCTGTAAATTATATATATATATATATAAACTGTGTTATAAACATTTGTGCAAATTGTAGCTATAAACTGCACAAATTTGCATAATTTGTCCAAGTTACTGTCATGATTTCTGCAAATTATGCAAATTTACACAATTTACAGTAAACGGTTGTGGAGATTATGCAAATATGCACAATTTGTAGCCATAATTAGCACAGCTTTATTTGCGCAAATTGCGACAGAGACAAAAAAAAATGCATAAAAAGGCCCTGCTCATAGAAACTGCATGTTTTGGCTCTCAAAAGCAAGCTAAGTCAGGTATGCCACAAAAGTCTGAATGGCCCAAATGAAGTACACCTGAAAAGGAGTCTTTAATGTGGTGGCCCCCTTTCTATGGAACTCTATGACTCTGGGGTCCGTCAGGAGCCAATGTTATGTTGTTTTCAGCACCTCCTGGAAACATCTTTATTTCAAGAATCCTTCCTTGACTGACCAGTCATGGTTTTTACTGTTTTTTTAAAATAAATAAATAATTTTTCCTATGGTCTTTTTTCCTTTTTAAAAAATCTTTTATTGTCACTGCTCCAGAATCTGTTTAGATGTGGAACAGTATATAAATGTTGTAAATAAATAAATAAATAAATAAAGCTCAGAAACACCACCCAAAGAATTTTAAAAAAATGGGGTGGGGGATTAAGCCACTATGAGAATGAGGCAAAAAAAAAAAAAAACACCCAAAAGCCTCTGTAGCAGAGGAAAAAAACCTTTGGGAAATCAGAGGAGAAATTTTGCAACAGAACTAGTCAGTAGGAAAAGGTGGTTTAAGGCCAGCAAAGTGAGTAAAGACAAACCCATCCTCCCTCTAACTGAGAGAGTACCTTCAAAGGCAGTATCAGTGACCTGCTGGAGGAGTGAGTGGTAGGGACCAGGATTCATTGACCATGTGTTCACTGCTATGATATATTCTCAAAGCACCAACAGAAATCATACATTCATGGACCTTTAGGAACTTGTTAGGTCTGGAAATGAATGCTAAAGCTACCAGTGGTGGTCAGAACTACATCAAGCAGGTATGACACTTTGAAAACAGTTTGAAAACTGCATATGGATTGTGTCATGGCTCCCAACAATTGTCACTACTGTTATAAACCATTTTAAAGCAGTAGCGTAGATCCTGCCTTAGTCATAAAGGCTACATATTACCCCGAGTATCAGGGTGCGGTTGCACTCATAGGTGTCTGGTTTACACTAGGGTGACCAGATAAAATCCAGGTCAGGGCTAATATAACTTTAACAGTTGTAGAGAAAAGGGAATTTCAGCCAGTGTCATTTGTATGCTATTAGTTCCTGGTGAAATTCCCTCTTCATCACAACAGTTAAAGTTGCAGGGGCCCTGCCTTCTTTTGTATCTGGTCACTCTAGTATAGTGCATGCACCTTTAACTGTTGTGATGAATGATAAGCTAATATGTAAAATGAAAATAAAGAGGGGAATGTCCAGTAAGAATGATTTTGGAGATATATGGAGTCTATTTTTGGAATATGTATTAAGAACGGGGAAGGGGCAAATACCTTCAAAAGAGTCTACACTTTTGGAAAGAAGAATAATGTATAATTGAAGGTCTCCTGGGGGGAGGGGAGAACGGGGGGTATGCGGTATGTATTGTATTTTATGTTGTTTTATGTTGTATTATGTTGAAAAATAAAAAATATATATTTTTTAAAAAACTGTTGTGATGAAGAGGGAATTTCACCAGGAACTAATTGCATACAAATGAAACTGCCTGAAATTCCCTTTTGTCTACAACTGTTAAAGTTACATGAGCCCTGACCTGGATTTTATCTGGTCAGCCTAGTTTACACTATAGGAATAGAATCCTGGACTAGGCCTTTGGTCTGATCCAGCATGGCTGTTCTTATGCTCTTGACTGTCCCCAGAACTAGGCTGACCATCTGAAAAGGAGGACAGGGCTCATGTAACTTTAACAGTTGCAGAGAAAAGGGAATTTCAGCCGGCGTCATTTGTATGCAATTAGTACCTGGTGAAATCCCATTTTCATCACTACAATTAAAGTTGCAGGCACTATACCAGGTACCAGATACACAAGAGGGCAGGGCACCTGCAGCTTTAACTGTTGTAATGAAGAGGGAATTTCACCAGGTACGAATTGCATACAAATGATGCCGGCTGAAATTGCCTTTTCTCTACAACTGTTAAAGTTACATGAGCCCTGTCCTCCTTTTCATATGGTCAGCCTACCCAGAACACCCCACCCAGAAGTGGCACCTGACATGTATCACCCTCATTGGTGAATGCTTTAATAATACCTACATTTTCAGGGACTGTGTGTTCCAAAAGAATTGCTTCTATGACTATTTGATTAATTACTAAAATAATGAAGTACATTTCCTGGAGTTTTTACTGTGGAGCAGAACACTCTAAAGCACACTTCCTTTTCTACTTTAATTAGGAGCTGCTCTTCAGGTTATAAATGAACCTTATCTTAATTTACAAAATGAGACTCAATTGACATATTGGAATTAGTTGCCTGTTGTGCCGATAAGGGATTAATTTGTGCAAAGGGAAGGGTGGTTTTCTTTTCTTTCTTAGCAGAAACTCTAAAAGGTTATTGACAAGTATACCCATTATGGAAAAGGAATGCTGGAAAGATACTACAGAGCTATCTGACAAATAGAGCTGCAAGTTTAATGCCTACTTCATGCATGGGAAGAACACGTTTCTCCCAGCAGAGGTGGTGGCATCACATATGACATCACCCAACTTTATTCTCTTTGCTCATCCTTTCATCATACTACAGGGATAGGCAACTTTTCGGGCCGTAGGCACATTTGGCAATTTGAGAAACTGGGGAAGCTAAATTGTATATATATATATATATATATATATATATATATGATATTATTGTATTTATGCAGGTTACTTCTGGTATTGTGAAATATTGCAGCACAACAATACTGTATTTTCCTCTATTGTCTTTTAATGTATGTTTTTAGCCTGCATAGATAAAATATTAACATATGTTTCCAGAGAGAGAGAGAGAGAGAGAGAGAGAGAGCTTCATCAGTTTGCCTATCCCAATTTTATCTGCCCTAAATCTCCCACCATTCAGCTTCATTGGGTTTTAGCAGTATAAGAGATCCACCTTCTACACTACCCATTCCCTGCACATAATTTTGTACACCTCTAAGCTAAAATGCCTGAAACATTGTAATCGTTCCTCATAGGAGAGTCACTACAGCTGCCTAGTCATTGCTTTTATCTTGTAAAACAAGTGATTTGGTTTGTTTGGAAAACAGACTTCCCTTAAACAGACTTCCCTTAATTCAGAAGGTGAGACAACGTGAATTCGTTTGAAAACTCATGAGACTGGCAGACACCCTGGAGGTATGCTGTTGTTGCAGGAGGTGCACCATGCACACGCCTGTACTTAAGAAACAGCCTTTGTATCAGGTCAGGCAGAAGTTGTCCACTGCTGCTTTCTGAAGGTGTGGCATCCATGTTCTGAAAATGGAAAACCAGACCTTATCGAAAACACTTGTGGAAATGGAAAGCAATTTAAAAGCAGATGACGAGATAAACTCCAGAGGTGGAAGAGTGTTTTACTAGGTCCCTTCATCCTCACTTGTGCTTTTGTGGTGTGTTTTATGAGAAATACTTGCATGTTGTCTTTTTGCATTTGGGTAATGAGCTTTGCTTGTAACAAGGAGGGTCCTAGAGGACCAAAAGGCTGGCTTGGTGCAGAGGGGGATCACTAGGCTCTCTGCATGCACAGAGTTAACTTTGTTCATGACTTCTAGTTCACAGAAAACGTATATAGCATCTTGCGAATGTTTACACTGCACGCTTGCTGAACACTGCAAAGGACAAAAGCACACATCACCAGATGAAAATCTGTAAGCAGCAACCTCTGTCAGCTTCCAGTTCGGCACACCGCTCTGATCTCAAGAATCCACACATTTTAAAGCAGTTTGTATGTGATGGCTTATTTCTTATTTGATTTAGGATTGGGGAGGATCATGATGGCTTTCCCCCTTTCTTTTTGTTTTCTGTATAATTTTGTCTTGAACGATTTCCTCTTCATTGTGCATTCACAACACAAACACAACTTTTATATAACTTGGACATCAGTAAGCATCCCAAGAAGCACTGACAAATGTATAATTTGGGGCTGGAAAAAGGGAAAGGCATGAGACTGAATGTGGACAGCATTAGTGAAGAACCTTGATAAACAGGTTATGGGTGATAAAGGAATAGCACAGATATGGGAAACAAAAAAACTGGCTTTACTGACATTGTTTCAAAGAGTTAAAGAGCAATCCTCTGGAAGGCAGTGGAAAGAGAGAGATTCCATGGTGGAATAACACCAGTTCTTTAGCCCTGTCAGGCTCACATCAGCCAGGGGCCACTTCTTTCTTTCCATTTCCTGGGGGGGGGGGGGTTTACATGATTGTCTATTTTGGTTTCATTTCCCATTGTTGTTGTTTTTGCCCTTGTTGGGTGGGAAGGGCAGTACAAGAGGGCTTTGGAACCTGCAATTCTAAAGCCTCCCCCAATCTGCCCCTGACATACTCCTTTTCATCCCCTGTTGCCATCAGAGGAGTGATGGTGGTGAAGCAACAAGGGCTCTGTCAACTACAAACACCCCAAACTAGTATCTCCTCCAAACTTATGCCAAATGTTCACATTTCTGGTGACAGCACAAAACTCAGGATTTGAGGCACAAAACTAACCCAAAACATGACATAGGGTTGGAGGTGATATGACAATGTTATTTTTGTGTGTGCTAACTGCCACTACATTTTATCTGTCAGCACAAAACTAGCACAAAACTTTGATGCAAATTTGGAGGTGATGTGAGAATGAGGATTTTTCAGCATTTGACAGGGCCCACCTAAGGGTATGTCATCTTCATTCTTTTGGTGGTAGCATAAAAGCCAGGATTCGTAGCACAAAACTTTGGGATAGGTTTGGAGGTGATATGAGAATTTTTAGCATTTACCAGGCCCCACTTAAGCATATGTCATTTTCACACTTTTGCTGGTAGCACAAAACTCAGGATTTACCAAAATACCAAAACTAGCACAAAATATTGGCATGTGTTTGGAGGAGATTCTAATTTGGGGAGGGTCTGTAGTTAACAGAGCCCACAAAAAGGGGGGCTCTGGTGGTAAATCTCCTTCTCTGCCTGTGGACCTCTCTTTCTGGTGGCAGAGAAGGAGTTTCACTTAGCATTGCTTCCTAAAAGTAATTTGTACTGTGTTTTGTTACATAGAGCCTATCACATAAAACATCATCCATATTCTATAGGCATATGTTGGCAAGCTTGGCTAGAATCACACTGCTCTAGTACAAAATTGCTTCCAAACACTAGTTCAATCCTTTTGCTGCTTTCCCCAATTAACAACATGGAAAGAAGAGGCATATAAAAGTGTATGCAATTATGAGGTACAGAGGTGTGTTCAATTATGAATGATCTGGAAACAGTGGATCAAGTGAAGTTTCTTTTTCTCATAATGCTAGTTCCTAGGTCATCCAAAGAAGCTGAATGGTAGGAGATTCAGGACCGACAAAAGGAAGTACTTCTATACACAGCACATAGTTCCAACTATTGAATTTGCTACCTGAAGATATGGTGGCAAAGATGGTTGTAAAAGGGGGATTAAACAGACTCATGGAAGAAAAGGCTATCACTGGCTACTAGTTATGATGGCATTATATTATCTCAGGTATTGGAGGGAGTATACCCCTGAACACCAGTTGCTGAGGAATATCAGTGGGAATGGGCTATTGTACTCATGTCCTGATTGTGGGCTTCCAGTAGGCATCTGGTTGGCCACTATGGGAATCAGGCTATTGGACTAGATAGGTCTTTGGTCTGACCTAGCAGGCATCTTCTTGTGTTCTTATGTTAATAGGTGCCACCTGCATACCGATGATACCCAAAACACTCTCCCAGCAGTATCAGGTACATGATATAAAGCATAAGACATAGGATGGAACCCTGCTCCATACACCAAAGACTATGGGACAGAGCAACACTCTCCTAGTATCACCTTCTGGTACCTACCCACTAGGAAAAGACCAGCTCAAAAAACAACTCACCCAAGCACTCACCCAAGAAAGCCTGGAGCTGATTTGCTACCAGGTGCTAGGGCTCTGCATGACCTCATCTCTCCACATGCACAGATACACTACGCATATACCTTCACTGGACCTTTTTCTTCCAGTGAAAGTTGCAGTGGAGAACTAATGCTATTTCTCAGGGACACAAACATTCCAAGTGGCGGAGTACTTAGTATTACACAAGGTGGCCAGGTGGTATTCCTGTTAGTTTGTTTGTTTGTTTGTTTTTCAAACAATGAACCCAAGCCAAGCTGATATGCTAAGCAGCCAGCTGTCAGTTCCTTTAAAAATGTTTTCAGAATGGCTTTGGAAATGATGCTGCATAATGATGTAATGTCATTCCCAGTGGCATTACTGAGGGAAAGATGGCTGTCTCCATGGGCCCCACCCGACCACATGCTCAGCTGTTTTTCTAAATATTTGTATGGCTTTCCATCCATGTTCCATCTTTGCCTTCATAATCCTCTGCAATTTATTCTTTTCAGTCTTCGAAGTAGGAATGCATGTGGTGCTCAGTCCGATGTGAATTGTTGTGCCATAGCTGACTGTTGAAGCTATGCACCTCCAACCAGATTTGCATTGGCCCAAAGAGAAATAACTGTAACTTAGTCTGACAAAATTCGGGGTGGGTGGGATCTGAGACTTTTAATATCTTAACCACAAAATATGCAGGACTGCAAACATTCCAAGCCCAATGTTAGCACTGAAACAAAAATGTGATAACTATTGAAGATTAGTCTGGAATAGGGCTGAGCTGAAATTAAGCAGACATTTTTGCTTACATTTTAAAAAAAGGCCCCCTGTTTCTCAGAGTCTTTTTTTTTTTGGCACTTTGTTTGATTTTTTTCCCTGCATTTCTTCCATGTTTTGAAATATGTGGCAAAGTTCTTGCACTTAGTAATGTCCTTACATCTACCCTCAGCAAATACATTTGATTGGCTGTGTTGACCCAAATGATTGGTCGTGTTGAGTCATGTGACCTTATTTAAGGAAGTCAAATAAGATGGAGATAAAAGGCAGCACTGAAAAAAGGAAGACAGTTAATAAAAATTTGCTGATTGAATTGGCACAACAAATGCCTCACTTAGGGGCTGTCTATAGGCCCTATTTACCCCATGGTCACTGCACAGTGGCACTGCGTTGGTTATACGATGCAGCTGCCAATTCACAGCTACTGTGGGGCTTTTCCCGAAGCTGCACATTTTAAAAGTTGGGGACGTACCCTGACATTTTGCATTGGTGAAAGGTCACCACCATCTATTGCTTTGGCTTCCATCTGGAAGCATTCCAAGGACAGATTATGACCTCTGATAGATCGCCGGAAGCAGGGGAAGGCCAGGCAGAGGGCAGGAAAACCTGCTCTCCCTCCTTCTGTGATGCCACAGGCTTTTAAAGGAATGCAGTGCCGAAGCATCCCCTTCATTGACAAGCCTCTATGTGAAAACAAACTCATTGAGCACATCTGTATTCTGGGCTTGGTTATTCAGTTAACATGGGAATTATACCATCTTATCACTGCACTCAGCTAGGACAAGTGATATGAAAAATGGTCCCTTCACAGCAAAGAAAATGAAGAAAAGTGTGACTTTATATTCCAAATGATATGTATTTATTTATTTCCATGGCTATAGGCTGCCTTTCAAGGATTAACCCCTCCAAGTTGGATAGCAACATATTAAAAACTTAAAATTAATTGTGTTACAAATCATAAAACCACTATATATAAAACACTAAACCATCTAAATGTATTATAACAGCAGCAATTAAACAGCAGTGGCTGAAAACAAGTGGCAAAGTACAACTAGCTCCAGGTGTTGATAAGTTTCCTCAATAAGTCATATCACCTTTTAGTCCTCAAAATATTCACAGGAAAGTTGGGATGGACATCTGTAAGTCCATTAGTCTTTAATAGTCTCAATATTGGTGTCCTTAAACTACAAATGAGACCTATCCACAGTTCTGCCTGGCAGAGAGGTAATTACTCATTAGTATTAGTATTAGTATTAGTAGTATTTACATTTCTATACTGTCCCATACCTACAGCTCTCTGGGCAGTTTACATAAGATAGTGAGACCTGATGGGTATTTTTCAGGCTATGCCTGTCTCTGTTGCCAGAAATCAGGTGTTCCTTCAGCTGTATTTAAAACAACAGGACAAGTCTGCCAGAGGAAATACTGTTAGCATATAGGAAAGCATGTAGAGCATGTATAGACATGGTGCTAAAAGATGTTCTTAGGATGTTTTTAGGATGTTTTATTGCTATTTTAATAACGTGTGCCATGTTTTTAATTAGTTTTATGTATTTTATCATGTTTTATATTTACTGCTGTTCCCCGCCTCGATCCAAACAGAGAGGCGGGTAAGAAATAAATTTATTATTATTATTATTATTATTATTATTATTATTCCTCTTCTAGAATCATGCAACCATTGTAAAATCATTTAAGATATATAAGATTAGTAACTTGGATTATTGGCAAAGTTCAGAAATCCCAACAAAAATTTCAGATGCATTCATGGTGAACATGTTATTCCAAATATTATTGTTATTAGAATTATGGGGTTTGTGGGTGGATGGGTGATTTTTATGGCTATTCTTTTTTTTAGATTGCTGTTATTACTATTATTGTAATATTTTAATTTGTTTATGGCCTACATTTTATGTAATCCACTTGATTATAAAGCAGAAAAGTGGAGAATAAAGGTTTAAAATAAATAAAATACAGTATAAAAACATGGTGAGGGAGAACCCCCCGCAAGATGGATTAAAAACTATTCTACGGAAGAGGTTCTTTGGGAAAACCCAAGAATGTGATGAAATAAATGTGGCCAAAAGAAGATACTAAACTAGAAACTACACAAATTAAATTAAAGAGAAGTTAGATACCCAAAATGTTTTTACTATATCAACAAGGAAGGGACTAATTTGAGTAAATAAAAGCAAAGTTTCTATAATTTGTAAGTATGATGGAATCTTGTGGAAGGGGAATTTCCACAGCATTATACAAATAAATAAATAGAAAATTACTCTAGAGTCATAGGCCTTTGAAAAATAACACATCAAGATCATTAAGTAAATCAATATTGTCCTGACTCAAAGCCAGTTCACCTCACCAAAATATTTTCTTCCCCAATCTGTGTTGCTTTCATATACTGCTCACCAACAATGTGGATCTACTATACTGTTCATCTCTCTCTCTCTCTCTCTCTCTCTCTCTCTCTCTCTCTCTCTCAGCAAATAGAAAATTACTGCATTGATTAAAATGCAGAGAGAGAAAGAGAGAGATTCATGCCTATGTATTTGACATCTATTTAGTTTGTTGGTTAATAGTACTTTAATTGTTTACAGACACATTGATCTATTAGTTTTGATTTTAAAGATTTCATATACTATACTATTGCTATACTAAACATCTCCAAAGCTACTGCTATACATTCCCCAAAGTTCTCTGGTATTTCAGATACCTGGCTCTATGAGGTATTTCTGTCTTGGGTCAATAGGTCAAATAGGCTAAATTGATTCTGAAATCAAAGGTTAATCTAAGGTTCACATTCCTCTTTAATTGCATTCCACTTTTTGCTGCACCAAACAATTTGTCTGTTCTGTGTGTGTATGTGTGCATGCGTGCATGTGTTTAATAAAGGCTGACAGCCTGAGAACCTTTTAAACCCAGACCACATATTCATACTAGCTTTGTTAGCAATATACTAAATTATATGAACAAGTTGGCTCTCTACCATGTGACTCCATCCTGATAGTCTCCTGGAATACTTCAAGCAATTACTCCAGATAAGAGAAATTGTGACATTATACTGAATCTTCTAAGCTATAATAATGATGCCCATTAGAACACAAGCATGGATATAGTACAGTGCTTAAAGCCTGGGGCTTTAAGCATTTCTCATTCATCGATCTTCTGATGTAGTGTAAACTATATGCAGACTTGCAACTGACTTTCCACACTTTGTCAGGCATAGCACTTCCACAGGCAAAATCTGTTTCTTATGTCCTGCCAACTCCCATCCATAAGTGGTGTCTGCTGTTTGCAGAACAATGATTTAGTACTCCCAGGGCAACTGGAAATGAGCAAAAATGTTCATTTCTGGAACTGGGCAGGTTGGTGGAAGTCTCATAAAGGACCTCCACCGACCTGTCCCAATTGAGAAACTAGAATGCCCAATGATTTCTGGGCTTCCTCTCGGAAGAGCTAAATCTCTGTAGATGCCCTGTGAAAAGTGAGTAAGCAAAGAGTAGCAATTCGAGAGCAAATAGTGTAGAAGCACACTTGCTAAAAGACTTGTACTCTTACATGGAAGTCAGTCCAATTTATATGAGTGGCACTTACTTCCAAGCAAGTGGCTTAGGCTGATGGCCAGCGCACACTTAGACATACTACACTCCCTGTGTAATTCCCTGTGCTGGAACGTGGTCTTCTTTAATAACAGAAAGTACTATTATATCTGTTGGAATATGTTCTTTTGTTGGGTCAAGTGAGTGCAATGTCTAATCACATAGGAATTCTCTTATGACTTGACATCATACCAGTGGAGGCTGATGGATCCGATGTCAGTGGGGTTGTGAATCCATTCTGGGTTTTAGTTAGAACCAGTCGGAACACTAAAGGAGCTACCCAAGGTGCTGAACCTAATTTCGTTCAGCACCTTGGATAGCTCCCTTACAACTGGTTCTGACTAAAGTCAGAACTCTAAGGGAACTCTAGGTGGATTCCCAGCATCACTGACAGCAGAACCACCAGCCTCCACTGCATGATGCAATTCCCCATTACCTTCAAGTTCGCTCCATTTTTTTTTGGAAGTACCGAATTAATGCGGGCAATTCTTTAACTCACTTTAATGATTTGTTACTGTTTATTAAAGTACGTAATGGACTATGTATACTGAAGGGCTTTGCTGTATGCCAAACATTAGAATTGCTTTGAAGCACAAGTATTGCCTTCATTTTCCATACAATAGACTTGAAGGGAAAAACCTCAATCCAGAGTTGTATGCACCCTGTGGTCTATACGTTGACCACCTCTGGTCTATATGGTCATGACTCATGATGAACCTGATCTAGCTCCCAGTCCAAATAATTTCTGCCTCTGTTCTGAGTAGTCGGATGGGCAGTGTAAAATAATGAATGAATTAGTTTAATTAGTATTCATGTTATAGTAAAAGTAATAATAGTAAAATAATTTATAATAGTAATAATAACTTATTCCATTACAGTTTTGTTTCTTTAAAAAAGCAGCCAATTTTTGCATAACAAAGGGCCCATTATGCTTCTTTGTAGAACTCTGATTGCTTGACTTGAACCAAACAGAAGACAATTATGTCTTCTCTGCTCAAATTGTTTTGATTACAGATGGTTAAGCTTAAAAATTTCCTACAGTCTTTTCCTTTTGATTACTTGAAATATCCAAATTCCCCTCTAGGGATCATAGGTTTTATTATTTCCTCATACATCATTTTTATAATCATTTCTGTTGCTGATGGCTGACATTTACACATTGTGGTATATGCCTCGGCACATTTTGCAGCTTTCACTGCACCGTAGGCAAAATTCTTCTGTTATTACTGCTATTATTTCCCATTTTATGTGCCAGAAATATCCACCTGGAAAAGATAATGAATACTGAATATGATCATGCTACTTGTGCTGATTAAAATGGCATTAAACAAAGAGCCTATCTACACTACTGCTTTAAAATGGTTTAAAACAGTTTAAAACGGTTTATAACAGTTTTGAGAACTGTTGGGGCCCAGGACACACTCCATATACAGTTTTCAAAACATTTTCAAAGTGTTTTATCCTGCGTGTGTAGATAGGCTCAAAGAGAAATGTCTCAGTCAAGCATATTGAAATGAATCTGGTTAAAATATTATTTTCCTGAGCATATTTTAAATTTCCAAAATTCTTCATTTAACCAAGGAAGTTCCTGTTTATTTATTACACAGATTTATTTATTTATTATGCAGAATTGTATCCTGCTTTCCAATGAAATGATTAATGTGGTTAACATGATAATAATATAACCACAAAATAATCACTGCTGAACCATAAAACTGTAGTTATAATTGGCTGAGTCACACCTCAGGGAAGGCTTGCCAAAAGAGGTAAGCCTTAAGCAGGCACCTGAAAGTCAAAACTCTCGATGCCTGCTTGATGTTAAGAGGAAGTAATTTCAAGAAAGCAGGTGCTGGAACACTAAATGCCCTGAAAGCATGCAGCACCATCAAAAGTGGTCCTTCTGAGAACTGCAAAGACATAAGCGGTGAGGCAATCCCTAAGGTAATGTAATATTCATGGTTGTTGAAAATTTAAAAGTTGGAGGGAGCATGTTGAAAAGGCTGAGAAATTACCAGGCTCTTTATAATCCACATTTGACTAAGAATGTAGATTATGACTGAATATGAACGGTGCTGTTGGGTTGTGAGGCAGGGTAGGGTAAGATCATTGTTGAACGAAAGAGGAGTGTGTAGAATTGGGAATCCTTCATCTTTTTGAAGTCAGGTTTCCTTGTCACAGTTTTCTGTCTTCGTTCCCACCTGCCAACTCTGGACTTAAAGTGGTGATAATTGAGAATCTTCTATCCGTGGATGGTGAAGCCATCTAGATCTTATGCCTAGTAGGGCAAAGACAGAAGGTTTCATGTGCTTTAGGGTATTCCCTGGAACTTCATGCCCCTATCCCATGCTCTCAAGGGAAGCTTGCCACGCAGTTTGAGAACCACAATCTCTTGGTCATAATAGTACATCCAGTCCTCTCACATGCCTGGTCCTTTACCTTTTAGATTCTGGTACCACTGCAGACTTCGTTTCTATTTCTTCCTCAGGCCAGACCTACACCATGTGTCAAATCCTTATAAATGTAGAATAAAAAACAGGAAATAAAACTATGAAAGTGTTATATGGAATGTGGATTGTGCCCCAACAGTTATCAGTGCACTTCAGTACTGCTATAAAGCAGTGGTGTAGATCTAGCCTCTATCTTGCTTTCTCTTTTCTCCTATGTCTTGAAACTGAAAGGTGCAAAGTGAAATCTTTTATCTGCCCCCTTGTGCATTTCCCCCAGACCTCCACACAGATTAAACATTATTTTCAAAATCTCATTTCACTGCCCTTACCATCCAGTTGGTTCATTCAGACAGTGCATTACCATACAAAAAGAAAGCTGAGCACATCATTACATATTGGTACATGCTCTTTACTTCCTTGAGTGGTGTGGAAGTTTCATGAAGGCACAGTGTTTACACAGGTTTGGTTTCCTTTGGATGAAGACTCATGTCATTTCTATAACAGTTAAGTTTATTTACATATGTCAAAGTTGAACATAGGTGGAGGCACAGCTTAACTCCTACAAGCAGCATATTCCACTTCCCCACATCCAATTTCCAGAAAGGCAGCCCCTAAAAAGAACTACCAAGACCTCAAAGCTAGTGCTCTGCCTCTTTCTCAGCTGTGGCTTAAATTCCAAATTGATGCTTCTTTTTTCCTTTTAAGACTTAGAGACCTAGTTTATAGGGCTGTAACCAAATCCCAAATCTGAAGCGAATTGGGGTGATTCAGAGGGCTTTGAAACAAAGCATACCCGAATTGGTCTTATTCAGAGGGCTTTGAAACAAAGCATACCCGAATTGGTCTTAAGTAAATTGGCATGGTCCGAATCAATATGGATTGATTTGGATTGATTTGGACCTTTTTTCAAGCGCAGACAGCCTGTCTGTGCTTGCAATATTTCTGTTGTTAGAGGAGGAATGGGGGAAGGGGAGTTTGGAGAGGGAAATTGGCTGTTAGCTCCATCTCCCAATCCTCCTGATGTCTACCAATTCTCTCCAGCAGCCTCCAGTCACAATAGTGGAGGGGGGCTTAAGGACAATCAAGAGATTGAGCTTCTGTCCCTGCTCATTGTGGGTTAGACTTGGTAGGAGTAGGATAGTTTGGGCTGGCTAGCTTAGGTTTCTGATTGGTGTGTGGTTTGGGGCATTGGTACTTGGATCTTTCTTGAGCCTTCCCCCTTCTCTCACTGTTATCTCTTGCATCTATTTCTCTTTCTGCTTGTCTTTTTTAAAAAAAATATTATATATATATATATATATATATATATATATTCTTCTAGTTGTTAGACTTTATTGTGTTTGTTCCAATCCTTCCCCCTTCCTCCATTTTCCCTGTAAAAAGCAAATTTTACCAGTTGATTACACAAATACTACTGCACCATCTGCCTGGAATTTGGAAGATATGAGCACCTCCACAGTTTCTTTAAGTTTTCCAGATTTTATATTTGTATCATGAAAAATGAAAAAAAAAAGTTATAGTACTTTGCTTTGAGTAGTTTCCCTAAAAAATAATAATAAAAAAAACTTGACCAGTTGATTGCATCAATAATATTGCACTAATCTGTCTGAAATTTGGCAGACATGATTACCTCCACAGTAGCTATAAGATCACTGAATTTCAAGTTTGCATCATGAAAACTGAAAATGTTATAGGCATTTCTTTTTTCCAATGCAAGTCTATGCAAAACTGAGAAATCCGAATCTCGATTCGGAAATTTGAATCTCAATTTGGATCCAAAGCCAATCAAAACAGGTCTGAATCAATTCGAAGAGAATTGGGCCCAATTTGGACCCTCCTTATATCATCCTTTGCTGGGGTGGGTTGAGGGGGGGAAAGATAGTTCCTATTCACTGCAGTCAAGGTCTTCCTGTTTCATAGCTATTGAGAGAGCATCTACTGGTTATTTAGCCAACGATCTCCATAACAAAAGGAAAGTATAGCTAGGATTTGCTGAGAGCTTTGATTAGGGATGTCTGAATCAGCAAAACTCAAACTTGGTGAAATTCTCCAAATTCCATCTCGAAACTCATTCTGTCCCAAGTTCATATCGGATTGTGAGCTTTTTCTTTTTGCATAAAAATTTGCGCGTATTTCCATGTAAATGCATATTTTTCCAGATGTATGCATCAATTGTGTACATTTTTAAATGTACACATTCTTCACCATAATTAAACTGTATTTGTGCACATATTTGAAATTTACTCCTTTTGAAATGTCTGTTTTTTAAAAATTTAAGCATGCAGTCAATTGCATGGCCAGGCTTAAAAGTTTAAAATGTTTTAAATATCAGCTATTTTATGTTTTATGTTTTTAAATTTTGTATATTGACTTTTTAATGTTTAATCTTTTAATTTTTGTAAACTGCCCAGAGAGCTTCGGCTATGGGGCAGTATATAAATGTAAATAATAATAATAATAATAATAATAATAATAATAATAATTGCATTACAAGCTCAAAAGCATATGGACTTCAACCACAGATGGCATCCAAGACTGCATTCAGACTGGAAAGTGCGAACTAGATACAATCCTATTCAAAAATGTACTGAAACGAATTTCTCATACATATCTAGCCTTGATCAATAAGAAACTATAAACAGTTATTCTGCCACTTCACCCTTTTCCAAGATCCTTTGCAGCAATCAGCTAGCAGTCTTATAACATTATAACCCTTCATGTCATGAGAAGACAAAGGTAACCCTCAAGATATAGAATTTAATTACTGAGGGAAGTTTGGAGGATGGCAACAAGACAGATGGCCTTCTCTGTGGTGGCCCCCCAATTATGGAACGATCTCCCCAACGAGGCCCGCCTGGTGCTTACATTGATATCTTTTCGGCACCAGGTTAAAACTTTTCTCTTTTCCCAGGCATTTAGCAATATGTGATGAGCTTCACTGGTCCTAGATCTGTTTTTAAAGTTGTTTATAGTTGTTTAAAACGTATGTTTCTGTGTGAATTGTTGTAGTTCTAAATTCTGTATATTATTTTTAAATGTTTTAATCTTAAGTAAACTGCCCAGAGAGCTTTGGCTATGGGGCGGTATATAAATGTAATAAATAATAATAACAATATAATTTAAAAGTGTACTTACAAATAAAATCAAATTTGTTTATAAAAATCAGAGACCAGGAAAAACTGGGAATTTCATCTCTTGATTACAAGTTTATTTCTATTGGTTTAGCTCTCAAGAACTGATCACACACTCTATTTTAATCTTCCAGCAGGTTTGAAAATGCCTTCCCTTACTGACTGGAAAAGTGTGTGTGTGTGTGTGTGTGTGTGTGTGTGTGTGTGTGTAAATAATAAAAGAAAATAATTGTGAGATTATGGAACAGTCCTGTTAATAGTGCTGCTGTATCTTTAAGGGACAGATTTCTTTAGCCCTGGAGAATATGAACTCTGTGTATGCATCTCGTAGGGAGCAGTAGGTGGGCTTCTTGTGTGTCTTGCTTCTGCTCCTACATTTATTCTTTGGTTTCCAAATAAATTTGCTTGAGACTTGAGGATAACATTTTTCAAGACTATACTTCATGGATTGAAGCCTAGCCAGTTCCGAAGAGAACATGCAAATAAATTGTTCAAATCTTAATGCTAATTATCCTGACTAGCTATGTAATCTTCAATACGTATCTGACATCTCCTACACAATACTGAATAATCTGTTCGCAGAAGCTGTTTTGAGACCAAGAGCCTTTTAGGAGAAAATTATTGAGTGTACAATCCTATGCATGTTTAGACAAAAAAAAAAGTCCTATACTTTTCAGCTTGCCCTAGCCAGTATGGCTGACTGGGGCAGGCTGGGGGTTGTAAAACTTTTTTTTACATAAACATGCATAGGATTGTGCCCTAAATTGTCAAATCTTTAAAATCCAGCCAGTTTCTGTCACAGATAATCTCCAAACTGTGTGAATAAGATAGGATGGAGTTCCAAATAAATGCATACAATATGCTTAAAAGTACATTTCATAATCCAGATATAATGATGATTTGAAGCCTTCTATTGTCAACAGCTCTATTATGCCCTGTTAATTAAAACTTACCAATTCTTAATGATATCTAAGCAATAAAATATATGCATGGTCTTAATATGGGTGATTCAAAACAAAACCAAATTGACAGTCTCCATTCAGTCAAATTTCTAGCTTTGTCTTCCTTGTTACTCACACACAACAATGTTAAATGTTGTATCACCTCATGACTTACTTGATGAACGTATACAAAACCTGCTTACAGGTGTTTATACACTAGCCTGTTAATCTGTTGTATCTACTTTCAGTTTGTCCAAGCGCTACATGAAGAGTGTTTTGTTTCGTGCTTTTCTGCTACATAATTTGAAGGGAAGGACATCCCTTGTTAACTTGAAGGGAAGATCATCCCTTTGTTTTCTATGTTCTAATGCTGATAAATACATACCTTTCAGAACATCTAAATTTCTTGTCAATGCCCTACAGATGTGTGCTATTAGGGATGGCATGAGGATCCGGCTGGGTTCATGAGGGGAGTGGACCCCTGCATCTGGCCCTCAAAACCCAGTCGTATGTGCTTACTGCAAGTGGGGATCCATGCCCGAGCACTCGCGAGCCCCTCCTGCAGCCACACAAACACAGGACCACCCTGGCTTCCGGCCCTTCCCCCTCACTGTGTTCATGGCAGCCATCATTAACGCAGTGGGGAAAAGGGCAGGAAGCCAGGGCAGGTGGCTGCCGAACTCTCACAAGCCTTGTGAGTGCTTGGCGGGGGCTCACTTGGGGGGGGGGGCTGTAGCAGCGGTGGGGCTCTCGCTTGCTGATTTTGGCCAGCCCTACATGCTATAAAGTTTAAAGTCTGTATGGAAAATTATACAACTTTTGATGGTGAATTAGCAACATTTTCAAATCTATAATGGATTTTCACAGTAATTGTGTATAATGGCAATTTGCTGAGATGCAATAAAGTTTGCTTTTGTTTGCTTGTTTGTTTGTTCTGCTGCATAACCTCTAGGTATTGCTTTTCTATAGTGGAATAGGCAAAAACACAAGTGCAAAAAAACATTTTCTTTTGCTTTCAGATATAAAACTGTATTTTCCCTGCTCTAAATAAAGTTGCTGCATAACTGCTCTTTTAAAAACAGAAGCAAAACTGGAGGATTCACATAATTGTTAAAGAACCCATAAGCAGGGAACGATGGGCACACAAGAAATGCCTCATGTAGAAATATTCTATGCCAAAGAAGAGAACAGAGAAGTTGTATCAGTAATTGATGGAAATAGGGAGAGTTCTGAGGAATTTATCCACTTAGCTCAACAGAAAAATGTGTCCCTCCATATACAAATATTGCAATAAAGTGTATATCCCTTACAGGCCAGGAAAGATGAACCAACAATTAACATCTTTTATTCGTCAAGTATATATGTACAATTAAAAACTCCAATTCCAGAATCAAAACCTGAAATGTTCCAATCAAATATCAAAAAATGTGTGTGACTTGTGCATCTAGTTCGAGTTCTAATATGTTCTTAAAAAGAAATGGTAGGATCAGCTCCCAATATGCTTGTCTTCCATCTTCCAAACCTTGGGCACTCTTAGCATTGCATAAGCCAGAGAAAATTGCCATGTTCTAAGGCAAGGATATGTGTGGCCCTCTAGAGATTCTTGGACTGCAACTCCCATGCTGCCTTGCTGTTGGCTATGTTGGCTAAGATGATGGGAGTTGCAGTCCAACAAAATCTGGCGAGCCATCCTTCTTCATCCCTGTTCTAAGGGTTAACCAAAATGCAGTAACATTGCTGCACGAAAAAGCTTTTCTCTTCAAAAATACTTTCAGAATTTCCAGCCTGTTTGCCAACGAGGCAGCATTGTATTGCAATTTGTAAATCCTGGAAGAGTCCCCTAAACGAAGGAGGTCAAGCGTCCAAAAAGGACATGCCTTTTCCATTACTCAACTGAGGTTTCAGTGACAGATATAATCCCCAACTTTATATCTATATTCCCAGAAATGGATTTGCCACATATCTGTTTTTCTGGGGCTGAAGGAACTTTCTCCTCAATTTTCTAAATGCTAGCTTTATGGCATTTTTTTTGTGAACAGCTTTTGCTCAGTTACGGATTTCATAATGCAATTCACTAGTGACTTTAATTATTTCCATCCATTGCTACATGCCAGAATCTAACTGTCGTACTGAGAAATAATGTTTGAGTAGCTTGTGGTTGGATGAATCGCTGCTGAAACCACCCAGGGGCTCCATTTTTGTCTCTCAGTCTTCCCTGCTTTATGTGTTGCCATGAATCTCCTGGCTTTTAAAATAGCAGCCTTTGCTTATTGCTCTGATTCTTATCACCAAACATCTCAGTGCCTTCTATACTTGTATAAAATGGCTCCTACTCACACTGTCAGCTCTTTCCCTAGTTTGTTTGGCTTCCCTCACTATTCCTCTCTTGACTTTGCCAAAACACAAGAAAGCTGATATTAATTTCTAGTCATGGAATGGACCAGATTGCTCTTCTCATTCAGATTCCCTTGATTTCCCATTCTTATCTTCAAGGTCTGCTGCACTCAACCCAGATAAGAGCTATAAAAGTACTGCAAAACAGCTTGGGATAGAGATCTGAATTTTCAACCCTCTGAGGGAACCTGGTCTGATGTACATAGTGACAAAAGAACTTGTTATGGTGTCCAGTGGGCCCAGTATAAGGTCGTTTTCAGATGGTATGTGAATCCGGCTAAATTAAATAAAATGTCACAGTTTATTCAGTTTAAGATGTCATAAAAAGCACTTAAGGGCACAATCCTATGAAGATAGTTGGCTGCTGAATATCCAGTTCAGGGCAACTGCAGCATGGAGATGATCTTCACTGCCGCTCTCCAGCTTCCCTGCATTTTAGCTAGATGGGCAATTTTAGCTAGATAGGCAATTTTGCCCATCCAGCAGAGGCTTCGGGGAGGGAAGGGAAGGAGGCTGGGGACAGCTGGGGATAGCTTATAGCCCCATGCCCCCAGTCCCCTCCCCTCCCCACCCCCAGGAACACCTCCTTTTCCCCATTTCCATGCTCCATTTTGCATGCCTGGAGAGGTAGCTGCTGCAGGTCTCTCCACTCTGGCTATGAGGGGGAGGGAGTGCAAAGCCAGAAAGCTGAACAATCCTATGTCCCCCAAGACGCTGTCTGAGGAACATAGTATTGCTCACTAAGTTAAGTTTTATACATCTTTGGTGGAGTTGCAAGCAATATGATTCAAAAACATTAGAAGAATGTTCTGGAGGTTATTGGTCCAATATGAGGATATTATTATGGTGCTTATAATTGCTTCGCTTAATAACTTGGATAATTCCCTCTTTTTTCTGTAAGATTTTTTACTCTGAATCTGTTAGTAGTGGCAAAAAAAACCTTCTAGCCAGGCATTAGAAAGCTTCAATAGTTCCAGCAATCAAAGCATAGTTCAAAGCCTTACAAACTGCAGACATTGGCAAACTTACCTGTACTGTTAGAAAGAGAAATGAGCTTATTACTTCAGTATTATTAATAGATAAATGTGCATCTTTTGTTTATTATTGAGACATACATAATAATTTTATTTTATAGGACTGAAATTTGTTTTTGTAGAAATTTTGTTCAACAGCATCACACTCAACTAAACCTTGGAAAAGGTGGAGATCTAATGCCAAGCAAGGGAAGCCCTCTGGGCCAGGTCTACATCAAGCAAGATATGACACTCTGAAAATGGTTTGAAAACTGTATATGGAGTGTGTCTTGGGCCCCAACAGTTGCCACTACTGTTATAAACCATTTTAAAGTAGTAGTGTAGATCCTGCCCAAGTGTGCTACCAAACTTAGGCAATCTTAAAGATGGAATATCTATTAAGTTCTAGTTTCTGTGTTCGGATTTAACAGACATTCTTTTATCATAGAGGAGAAAACAGTGAGGCTCAAACATTTATGTGTTAAAAAGTGACAGGCAAATGAACTGCACTATGAATGTTGAAATGGCAGCACAAAGCATTTGGCTGCTAACTGTGTAATATTTGCTCCAAACAGGCTTATGGAAGAAATTAAATCTTCAAATGAGGTGATGGATTAGTTTTTAGTCCAGTGTTGCTAAAAAGCAGAACACCAAAGAGCTGAAAGTATGCTATATCTATTATTATTATTATTATTATTATTATTATTATTATTATTATTATTATTATTATTATGGCTGCTTAATATCATTTGCATCCTCCATGCCTGTTTGCGTTCTCTTGTCATGTTCCCAAACTAGTTAAGATATTTCCAGGAAACCTAAACTGAGAAGGTTTGTGCTAGACAGTCTGTCTGGGCTATTTATGTTCCTCAGCTTCACAAGCAAAAGAGACATGATATAAATAAAAGCAGTTCATGGGAACAATTCAGAAAAAGCTAGACACACCTAAACCTTATTGAAACAAAGCAGATGGTTTAAGACCTTTTGTTCCAGTGATTTCAGTTATATCAGTGGAACAAAAGTTAAATGAGCAAATTGACTGTCTTGAGCTCTCTCACTCAGTGTCACTTATTTATTATTTTGGAATGGATTGGATCCAAAACTGCTCTTCCTTTTGCAGAAGGCACCTTCCAGTGGTGGAAAGGTTGGTGTTTTGTTTTAACATATTGCATTATAGCAGCCAGTGACAGTGGCTTTGTGTTTTAAAGCTCAAACCCTACCTCTGCTGTACTTAGGTTCTTGGACAACTAAACTTTCTTTTAGCTTCAACAGTTTGTATTCTGGGAAATGAGTGTTTTGTGACTGGCCTTGCCATTTTAGGAATGAGCAAGCTCCATTCCATGGCAGCCATTTGTGAGAGCACTCATAACACTGTCTCAAAATTCCAAATGTGCCTGGCAACCCAGAAACATCTCATTTCACTATGGGAAAGAAGAAGCAGGACTGGATGGACCATTGGTCAGATCCAGCAA
The DNA here is from genome assembly GCA_029215795.1 of Anniella stebbinsi. Lineage (NCBI taxonomy): Eukaryota > Metazoa > Chordata > Lepidosauria > Squamata > Anniellidae > Anniella > Anniella stebbinsi. The sequence goes on along the minus strand of JARDYH010000003.1, from coordinate 45,799,802 downwards.
AGCTCTTCTTATGTTCTTTGGCCTCCCTGTCCCTTCTTGTCTTGCAGATGTTTTGGCCACTGATGGAGGCTAAGAGTGGAGAGCCCAGGTGGTAGTTGATGCATTAGCTGCATATCCAAAATGTCATTTACAGTGAAGTAAGTGGAAACTATTAGATTTTTGGGATCATGAACCTCTCTCAATAGCAAGCAAAATAAATATTTCATTGCATCATTAGGCTAAATAACACAATTTATTTATGGTTTCTAAAATCACCCTAAATAATTTCTTGAATGCATTGTCATAAGGACCAACCCTACGCAAGTTTAGACACAAAAGATGCCCATATCTCCCAGCATGTCCCAGCCAGTATGGCTGACTGGGGCATGCTGGAAGTTGTAGGCCTTTTCCATTTAAATATGCATAGGATTGTGCCCATAATGTCTTAACATATTTCAGTGGAAACAGCTGTATTTAAAATCCAATTAATAAATGCTATTCTGTGACTAATGAATTCATCTGACAGACAGAATAGTGTATTTACAAATTCCAAAGTCTGGTATTTATTTATTTTTAAGATGGCTACTGCTGATATCAGTGTTTTCAGTGAAGGTGTTTTCTACTTAAGATATAGATGAACAATTACATGCCACATGTTTGCGGTTGCCCGGATTCTCTGTATATCAACTTGATATTTGTCTCACCTCATTTACCACCTTCACTGGAAATCTCTGTTGGTTTTGTGTAAAAGGGGAAATTGTGCAAGTTGAACGGGAAATATGTACTCCAAATTTGGCATAATTTACCAATGTGCACTTTCCTCCATGGTCTAATATGTGCAAATATACTTTTTTTAAAAAAAGTGTGAACACATGTTTGGAATTTGCCTACATTTTTTGAAAATATATTCTCTTGCATGTTTCTATGGTTGGGGTTGCGAATAGGGCAAGTTTGAATGATTTGCAAACATAAGCGAAATTCTCATACATCCCTAGTATAGACTTCTCCCACACTAGCTCATGGATTATTATTTCATAGAGTTTCTTCCATCTTCCCTTTATGGATTCTTTCTTTGCACCAGCTTTGTTCATTTAGTGAACAGATTATTTGACATAACCTGATAGTGGGTAATTTTAGTTCTCCCTCTTTTCTTCTTCAATAAACTGGAACAATCTTAGGTTTCATATTATTCTATTTGACCACTGTCTGCCAATTCCTCTTCCAACTACAGCACAGTAGATGAAAAGAGATCCTATTTTCCTTCTTTCAGACATAATGGGTTTTCTATCCAATAGTGTGCATTGCTCAAATATATATATAGGTTAGTTCCCAGGAATCCTCCTAAACACCAGCATGTTTAGGAATGTTGAGGGCAATTAAAATAATTGAGATTAGTTACATTTTGGTTTGCATCATGAGAGAATAACAATTCAGCCCCCTGTGCAGAGGACCGCTACATGTTCAAAGTCCACAACAGTTTGCACAACAATGCACACAGTACTGTGACAGGGAGGTTTAATAACAGTTCCTGTGCAAGCAGAATAACATCCTTGGCTTTAATTGCACTTTTCTTGTTCTACACTATAGTGCATTGTGTAAAAAACAACTTCTATGACATTGAAAAGGCTTTCCTATTGAGCTCTGGCTCACTTGGGTTCATTGGCTTACGGTCTCCAAAGGTTTCCTTATGTGTTCACCCTACTCTGTTGAAGCCAGCAGCACAGAATTCCTCCCATGCACATTTTTCTTTAAGCCCTTCTTGACCTCAGCTTATTGCCATTTCTTCCCTTTCTCGAAATGCTCCCTTCAGATCCTTCCTTCATTGAAGCAAGGGGATCCTGTGATTTTGGCAGAGGCAGAAGAACTCCTTGAAGTGCCACTGCACTATTGGGGAAGAATGAAATGGAATCCTATTGCGAATAAGGAACTCTCTTTTTGCATTTTTATGCTCCTCCATTTTCTAGGGAGCTCAAGGCAGTTTACACATGTTCCCCTTTTGTTCTGATAGCAACCCTGAGAGATTGTGACTGATCCAAGTTTGCTCGATGACCTGTACGACTAAGTGAGGAGGACCAATTTCAGCTTCAAAGGGACCCTCAGAAAGAGGCATTCTTGTAGTCCCCCTATGTCAGCATGGACCCCTACAGGTTAGTGAGGAAATGGGATGGAATGGACTGATGGGTGAACACATGTGAAAGTGACACAGACCAGAAATAGGCTGGTTCACCAATGCCTAATTCAATGTGGCAAACATTGATTAAAACATAAACAAATGTTGACAGGAGAAAATCTGTCACAACTTTGTTTAGCTTTCTAAAAATGGATGTGGTCCATTTAACTAAGTCAGTTGCTTTCAGAACATGGTGGGAATTATTTATCCAATGATAAGTACTTTGAAGATCTACTGGTTTCAATGGGAGAATGAAACATGTACTTAAAGGCCTCCCATCCAAAGTAATATGATTCTAGTGCTTTAGCATGCCCTATATACTTAAAACAAAGAGCTGGAAAACTAGTAGTAGTATGTAACTGAAATCTTATATAAGAACAAAAGAACACCACCCAGGAGTAGATTTTTAATTTTCTTTTTGTTTGTTTGAGAAGATGTTGGAGTAATAAATCAAAGTCATGTTTTCATTTTGGGTATTAAGATTTTAACATTGTCTCTATTTAAACTACTGGAAATTTGATCTTACTTGAGCATTGATAATTGATAGGCTTGTACATGTTTCCCTCTGCATGTTGGAACTTAGAATATTTGGCTAATGTTATCATGGCTAAAGTTTAAAGAGTCTGGGTATGTGTGTGAAAGTGTAGAGAGAATTACAAAATATTCCCACAGGCGCATCAAGATAAGATCCAAGCACCACTTTCATGGGGAAATATTGTTTTAGACAGGCTCAAATCATTTACTTTTGTCCAAAATCATGCTCCAGTTTCACTAAGCCATCAGACGCTATTCAATTCTTCTTCTTTTTAAAATAATAATCAAAATCTTCTTTTAATAGCAATCTGCTGGAGAAATGTCATCTTTCTCCCCTGTGTGTTGAAAATGTATTGCCATCTACAGTTCATGAAAAGTAGCTTTCTAAGTAATGTTTTCAACCAAGAGTATTTTCATGCATGATACTAAAAGCACCTTTGAGCATCTCTCATGCTAATTATGTGCAAATGTGAATGTTGTTAATGCAGGACAGAAGTAGGACAAGCACCATTTTAAAATCAAGCATACATCCTGCCCAAAGTAGTTTTGGCATGTGTTTTTAAAGATGCATGAATTGCCTTGCTGAATTGGAGCAAGGTAATGGTCACAGTAGATCTCATGGCTTGGCTCAAGCCCTCAGTGTACTTGCCAAAGGATCTCATTTCTAGTCGCACAATTAGGAACATGGGTAACTGCCATATACCAACTTATACCAAATTGTTCAGTAGCTAAGGCCTTCTTCCAGGTGCCTCCTCCCAGAGAGGCTCTGAAGAAGGCAACAAAGGAGAGGTCGTTCTCAGTGGTGCCCCTCCTAAGTATGGGATGAGCTCCCCAATGATGCCCACCTGGAGCCAGCATTGTTGTCCTTTCAGTGTCAGGTTAAGACCTTTCTCTTCTTTTAAGCATTTGGCAGCATATGATGACTTTTAAGGTCCTGGAGTTATCTTATAGTTGATCATTTAAAAATTGGTCTTTTAGATATATGTTGACTGTGTATATGTTTTTCAGTTCTACATTTCTTATCATGTGTCTTAATGATTTAATTTTTTTGTAAATTGCCCAGACACCTTTGGCTATGGAGAAGCATACAAATGTAAATAATAATAAGGAGGAGGAGGAAGAGGGGGAGGGAGGGAGGGAGGGAGGGATGAATCTGTCAGTGTCAGTTTCACTTTCTCTCACATTCTCACAGTCTTTTTTTAAAAAAACTCCAGAACTCCCCACACCCATTCATGAAAAACATGTGTGAATTTTGGTAAGTTCTTATGAAAAAAAATGGCTCAAACAAAATTCTGCCCCATTCATAAATTTGTCCACCAAGGCCAGTATTGTCTACTCTCTAGCATCAAGGTAAAGGTGATTCCGATTCCCCACTGTTACTACCTTATTCTTCTAAGTGTGTGTGTGTGGGCAGGTATTCAGCATATGTTCTACCACTGAGAACATGCTTCCATTTCCAAAAATGGCCAAATGCCTCTGGAAAGTGAAAACTGAAAATGACTGTGATGCCTACCAGCCCCTGTAGTTTGATCTCAAAACCTGGCATTTATATCTATGTCACCTATATCCATTGAGGTTTTAGTGAACGATCATAGTGAATAGCCATTGGCAGACCCCTCCTCTGTGGAGTCATCCAATCCATTTTCAAGATTATTTACTTATTTGTTTCTTGATTTAGCTCTAATTATATCCTGCCATTTATTTTAAAAATCCCAGGGCAGATAATAGTATTAAAAACAACTAACAATAAAATACAAGAAAAACAAACCTCTAATAAAGACAAACAAGCAAACAATAAGCAGAGACAACAAATAAATTACCAACAATATACCCAGTTCATTGTGGTGGCAACTAACAACTCATAAATAGCCAGGTAAATAAATTGTGTACAGATCTAAGAGTATGGCTAGATTGGTACAGAGAGAGATTCCTTCAGATCCCCAGGTCCCAAGTTGTTACCTAAGCTTGTAGCCAATCACCACATCATGTGGGAGGAACCATTTTAATGTGTTTATGTTTCTATTGCTTTAAATATTTTAACTGCTTTTATGGGGGGGTTTATTGCTGTAAGCCATCTTGGGAGGGCTCCTGCCTTGAAAGAAGGCCAAGAATTGTTTTAAATAAATAACAATAAATAAAATTCTGTAAGTTAGTATGTGAAGAACTTGCAGGTGTTGATTCTCCATGAAATTCCAGTGAGGTTTGCAACTCCGAATTCATAGGATATGTGCCTTGCAGAGGCTGTCCAAGAAATGCTCTCACCAGGCTTCCCAAGTGGCTTCTCCTCACCCCACCCACAACCTTATAAAGTAATTTGATTATGCGTGCTTGTGTTAATTTGTGTTAATTTGGCAAGCTCCAGAGGAAATGTATATCCCTTTAGGCATGACAAATTTACTTTAGAATTTAGAAGCCTCTGCCTTCTACCCACCCCAGATACAAAGAGTGACATTTTTTAAAAAAAAATTTTTAAGGAAAACAATCTTTTTGCTATTAGAAACGTGTGAATTATGGTTTGTATATAAGAAATTAGATACATTTTCATTATATATATTTACCCTGTGCAGCTGGGTGTGCTACAAATGATAGTGGACCGACATGGGCGCAGGCCCTCCCAGCTGGGTACTGTGTTAGTGAGCAGGTGAGGGAAAGTGGGCGGGGGGGCGGAGTAGCTGTGGTCTACAGGGATAATCTTAACCTGACCAGACTTCCTGTTCGTGAACTGAATTACATCGAGTGTGTGTACCTGAATCTGAAGACCAGGGATAGACTAGGGATTCTGTTGGTGTACCGGCCACCCCGCTGCCTATCAGACTCCCTGGCTGAGCTCACAGAACTGGTCTCAGAGCTGGTGTTGGATTCGCCCAGGCTTTTGGTCCTGGGCGATTTCAACATCCCATTCGAGACTGGTTTGTCAGGTGGAGCTCGGGAGTTCGTGGCATCCATGACAACCATGGGCCTATCCCAATTGGTCTCTGGACCCACACATTTAGCGGGTCATACCCTCGATGCTGTTTTCAGTTCCGAACAGACGGATCTGTGGGCGGAGGTAACGAATACCTCTGTGTTGTCATGGACAGACCATTTTCTGGTTAGGGTTAGTATCACGGCTACCACCCGCCCCTGCGGGGGTGATGGACCTATTAAGATGGTCCGCCCTCGAAGGCTGATGGATCCTGCTGGATTCCAGAAAGCCTTGGAGGGTTTTATGGCTGGTATCGTCGACGATCCTGTAGAAGCCCTGGTTGATAGATAGAATCAAGACCTAACTAGGGCTATCGACACGATCGCCCCCAAATGTCCTCTCTGACCCGCTTCTAACAGGGCGCCCTGGTATACGGAAGACCTCAGGGAGTTGAAGCGGAAAGGACGACGACTGGAGCGCCGATGGCGGAAAATTCGACTACTATCCGACAAGACACGGCATAGAGAACATCTTTGTTCTTATGGGGTGGCAATACGTGCAGCGAAGAAAGCTTTCTTCTCTGCGCGCATTGCGTCTGCGAATTCGCGTCCAGCGGAACTGTTCAGGGTGGTGAGGGGTCTAACCCGGGCACCTTCCCCCCTGAATCTGATTTTAGAGCCTTCGGCGGTTCGCTGCGATGCCTTTAATAATCATTTCTCAGATAAAATCTCTCGGATAAGAGCCGACTTAGATGCCGTCGTTATAGCAGAGGCTGACGATGGAGTGTCCAGTGACTCCGCGAGTAAATTACACTGGATCAGTTTCAGTTGGTGAGTACCGAGGACGTGGACAAGGTGCTTGGACGAGTGAGGGGGACGACTTGCCCTCTCGATCCCTGTCCTTCATGGCTGGTCATCCAGGGAGGAGATGTGGTTAGATCGCAATTACAATATATTATTAATGCATCTCTCAGGGAGGGGAGTTTTCCTTCATGTTTAAAAGAAGCGGTGGTACGGCCGCTTCTAAAGAAGCCCTCCCTGGATCCCCTGGACTTTAATAACTACAGACCGGTATCAAACCTTCCATTCTTGGGCAAGGTGATCGAGAGGGCGGTTGCCTTTCAACTCCAGGTAGTCTTGGATGACACTGATTTTCTAGACCCATTTCAAACTGGCTTCAGGGCGGGATACGGAGTTGAGACTGCTATGGTCGCCTTAGCGGATGATCTACGCCTGGGTATTGACAGGGGGAGTGTGTCCCTGTTGGTACTTTTGGACCTCTCAGCGGCATTCGATACCATCGACCATGGTATCCTTCTGGAACGCCTGAGGGGATTGGGAATCGGGGGCACTGTGCTTCAGTGGTTCCGGTCCTACCTCTCGGGCAGGTTCCAGATGGTGATGCTTGGGGATAGCTGCTCTGCAAAGAAGGAGCTGCTGTGTGGCGTACCACAAGGTGCCATCCTTTCCCCAATGCTGTTTAACATCTACATGAAACCTCTGGGAGAGATGATCCGGAGGCATGGGGCGGGGTGCTATCAGTATGCTGATGACACCCAAATATATTTCTCTATGCCTTCGACAACATCGTCAGCTAAGGATAGTGTGTCTCCTCTGAATGAATGCTTGGAGGCGGTAATGGGCTGGATGAGGAAAAACAAACTGAAGCTGAATCCAGACAAGACGGAGGTGCTTGCTGTCAAAGGCCGCTACCTGGGTTTGGAGGTGTGTCAACCGGTTCTGGATGGGGTTACACTCCCCCTGAAAGACTGTGTTCGCAGCTTGGGGGTGCTCCTGGATCCGTTGCTCCAAATGGCAGCCCAGATAGATGCGACGGCCAGGAGTGCCTACCATCAGCTTCGGCTGATACGCCAGCTGCGCCCCTTCCTAGAGTTGGAAGACCTAAGGACGGTGGTGCACGCACTGGTAACTTCGAAGCTCGACTTCTGCAATGCGCTGTACATAGGGCTACCTTTGTGCCTAGTCCGGAAACTTCAACTAGTTCAAAATATGGCAGCCAGGTTGGTCACCGGTACATCTAGGAGTGACCATATTACGCCAGCTTTAAAATCGCTCCACTGGCTGCCAATTAGTTTCCGGGCGAAGTATAAAGTGTTGGTCATTACCTTTAAAGCCCTACATGGTTTGGGTCCAGGTTACCTGCGGGATCGCCTTCTCCCGTACAATCCGCCCCGCACGCTCAGGTCCTCTGGGAAGAACTTACTGCGGTCGGCAAAGACTAGGCTGACAACTGTTACCCAGAGGACCTTCTCTTCTGCCGCTCCCAGACTGTGGAATGACCTGCCGGAGGAGACTCATCAACTTAACAGTCTTTTAGAATTTAAGAAAGCTATAAAGACTGTTCTCTTCCGGCAGGCATATCCAGTGTAATTTTTAGAATGTTTTTAGGATGTTTTGGGATGTTTTAATGCAGTTTTAATAGTGTTTGTCATGTTTTGATTAGTTTTATGTATTTTATCATGTTGTTGTTCCCCGCCTCGATCTAGACGGAGAGGCGGGTAAGAAATAAATCGTTATTATTATTATTATTATTATTATTACAAACATGTTGCGCACCAGTGAGTGTACAGTCAGAAGATGTAGCCATTGAAAACTTTCCCAGTTAACTTCATCTAGCAAACAAAATAACAGAAACCCAAACAAACCCCAAAATGTAAATGAGCTCAATTAAAAGCTTATCATCGTTTACACAGATTGCCTTGTTCAACCTCTGGGTTTGCTTTCCCTGTATGTTCCTGGTTCTCCACTTATAGCCCCTTACAGCATGCTGAGTTATGTACAGAAGTGTGATTTTTTTGAGCAAAAAATGCCATGTGAATTCATGTTCACAGATACACCGTTCTCAGTTACAGCATGGCCATATCTACACCAAGCAGGATATAATACTATGAGTTTGAAAATGGTATATGGAATGTGTCCTGGGCCTCAATACCATTATAAAGCAGTAGTGTAGTTCTCGCCCAAGATTTTCCACGAAGACCCTTTTCTTTCAGGGTGGTTCCTGTTATTTTAAAGTGAGTTGGTGTTATCCACCAACTCAAGCTGTAATCTCCATGGTCCATTTCCACTTCATAATCCACGTTTTGTCCCATTCACTTCCCTTCTTTAACAGGTACAATTTTCAAAGAACTGTTTGTAGTAAATTGGACCCAAAGCGTGCTCAAGCAGAGAGCTGCTCAAGCAATTGATCTTTTCCCTTTCCCTCTTCCCCATGTACTCCCCTTCATCCTCTCTGGCCTACGCTGTCCTGAACCACATGGTTTGTGTCATGAGGGACTGATGTGGGAGCACTTAAAATTGGGCAACGTAATTCTTCACCCCTTCATGCACCCATGAGAATGGTAATATATAAATATATCTCTGAAAAGTGAACTCTTCGATGTTGGTGCCCTCTGCATTTTTCTAAATAGCCGCTTGAGCTTGTGGCATGACATGGAAAAATTATGAGGACTTGGATCATTTTGAGATCTGGGGTGAACAGATTGAACAGAATGTTGTTTTCATTGCTTTCTTAGTGTTTATATGTTCACTGAAATGCGATATTATGTTATTGGTTTGTGTAGAGATGCTGGAGTAATCCAAGACGGACTAAAATGAGTTTGGATATCTAAGAACACGACCTACAGAATTCGCAGGACTTCTGGATTTTTTTGTTTGTTCGACTTTCCCGAAATTTATGCACATTTATTCACAGAAAAATACACAACTTTCTGCTGAGACATATGCCATGCTGGAAAGTATATGCAGGAAAAAGTCGAATGGAATGGAGGGCAATACACTAAATGTCACAAAAACCGGACATCCCTAGTTTTGTGTCATGTTGAATTTCTTTCCGCTGAAATGATGTGTTTGCTGAATTGTTTATTGAAATATTGTTGGCATGCTTTTGGTATCCATGCATTATTGTTTTGCTATTTGTCACACATTTTATTATGTATTTTAAATAAATAAGACAAACACAAAGCACATATCTGACATATGAGCCAATCAACTCAATTTAAATGACGCTTCCAGTACTAGCAGATGCTCTGATTCAGATCCAGTTCTAGTACTGGATAGATGAAGTCCAGTGTTGTTGTTTTTAAATAGTACTATTGATTGAATATCCCTTTTCCTCAAAGCTTGTGAATTTAAATGTATTTATTCCAGATTCTTCTCTTCTAAGTTTTCATAGATGGAAATTCAACTTTTCTCAACTATCAATAAAATCTGAGTAGCTCTTAACATTTGAGTAACCCATAACTATATGTCATTTTCTCAATAGTCCTTCCCCACCCCACACCCCACATAAAGAACATTTAGAGAAACCAAATGAATTTAATATCTTATTATGTCTTTGATGTATTGCTGTGGAGGCTTAATGGTTCTAATTTCAGTGGGGCTGTAAATCCATCCTGGGTTTCAGTCGGAACCAGCCAGAACTCTAAAGGAGTTATCCAAGGTGCTGGACCCTATCCCCTCCCCCCCAAAAAAGGTTGTGGGAAGCAGCAAGTGGGTGCAATTTGTAGTAATGGGATGGGTGGGATGTATGGCAGTGATAGGGGTGGGATGTGGAGATGGGGATGGCAACGGGGGGCATTTTGCTGGCATGTTCTCCTTCCCCTTCAGCAGAGCTATGAGAAACAGAACCAAAGAGGCAGACATGTGGGCATTTCCTCTCCTTTGCTGTTCATCATCCATCCAGCCAAAGGTAATATCCCACTTCTTGTCCCTTGCAGGTGAGATCTGGGTTCTGCTGTCTGCTGAAAAGTATTTTAGCAGAAGCTGTCCTAGTCTAATCTCCACCTCTGAACAGGGGAACATCTTCAGGTTGAAGAGAAACATATTTGGATTTGCCATTTGTGGTACTGAAGTGAATAACATATTGTTCTCCTGTGACAACATGAGTCAGCCATGAAGTTGCTTTATACAGAGTCAGACCAGTGGTCCATTGCACTCGCTGTTGTCTACACCAGCCTTCCCCAACCTGGTGCCCTCCAGATATTTTGGACTACAACTCCCAGGATTCCTGACCATTGGCCATGTCAGCTGAGGATGATGGGTATTGAAGTCCAAAAACATCTGCTAGGTACCAGGTTGGGAAAGTCTAGTAGGAGCTCTCTAGGATCTCAGATGGGTCTTTCGTAGCCTTACCAGGAGATACCAGAGGTTGAACTTGGGAAAGTTTGCATGCAAATCATGTACTCTACCACTGGGCTCATGTGCTTGTACAACACCCTCATGGATGCCATATTGTGGAATTAGACTCTGGAAGCCACCCTTTGCGCTGCCAGATCCTTCTGCTGGACTTTAAGCTATGAGTGTTGCAGTCTGATCCACAAGCAGGTTAGCTTGAAGTTCTTCCATTTTGTTAAAAAAAATCCAGTGATCTCATACAACATGAACAACTTATTCATCATGCAATATATTGTAGAAACTAGACTGAATTTTTTTATTTAGTGTGTATTTATTAAAAAGTGATGGGGGGGTTGGTTTTTTTTTTTTTTTTGTATTATCTAGTCAGAAATAAATGTTGGTATTTTTTTTTAATCCCTTTGATCTCAACAAGACTAAACTGAATTATATCCAAGCACTTCAGTTTATCTGTCATGTGAAATGAGCTATTAGCTACATCCAGTTTCTTGTAGGATGCAAGAATGTTCTTTGTCAGGGTTGTGATACTTTTTTTTCAGATTCTGCTACTTATTACCTATGAGAGGAAATGGGAAAGGAGATTCCAGAGTTTCAGCAAGCAAGCACAAAGAGAAGTTTCACATAAAGCTACTACTACCATCTAGTGTTCAGAGAGAGAATCTGAATCCAGATGCTCTCAGCAAATTTTGTATGGCCATTTTGAATATCTCTCCTTTTCTGAATTACTTAGTAATTATAAACATATTATGAAGTTGCCTCATCCTGGGTTGTGGCAACTCTGATTGGTTGCTGTTGTGCCAGATTTGGCAGAAGTTTTTCCTAGTTCTTCTGCAGCCTGTGATCCTTTAATTCAAGCCTGGCACTACCATCAGGCAGAGTGAGGCAGCTGACTCAGGCACTAACTTAGGGTGTCACAGAAAGGCAGCAAATTGTTAGTTAGTAAATGAATTATTGCTTCCGTTATCCGGGAGGGTGAGAAGCACTTGTGGGATTTTCTGCCTGAGCTGCCAAATTAACTTGACCAGCATTGAGTAATAACAATGTACCTTGACTAGAAGGGGGAGGGGTCTCCACTTGCTGCTCGGTGTGAGGCAGCAAAATGTCTTGGGCTGCCCACCCCCTTAAATTGGAAGTGCCAGGGATCAAACCTAGAACCTTATGCATGCAAAGCATGTGTCCTTCAACAGAGCAGCAAGCTCTCTCCAAGTATTACAATATATTGTGTTTCCATGTTATTATGAACGCAGTGTTCCACAGTTAGAATGTGAATAACATATATATTTAGAAGAACATTGTGAGGATGCATATATGCATCTTGAATCTATCTGTCTGTCTATTTATCTATTTCCTACCCATGTATATGAAAATATTCTAGAAATGTTAGTATATCCCTTTATGTAGCTGAGGATGTCATGGTTTCAATAGGATAATAATAATAATGACAATAATAATAATGAGTCTTCAAAACTGAGGGGAGCAATGGTGACACCAAGTGGCCAGTGAGATTATCTATTAAATGAGACTCTCAGTTATATCCTTCTGCCCAATTGTGACATAATGATTTAAAAACCTATCTGTGCGATCTATTGGTATATTGGCATTTAGGTGTGCAGCTGAACATTTATGGGGAAGGGTCAAGGAAACTTTTTTTTTCAATGTAAAGGAAGCACACATTACTATGGCTGAATTCAGATGACACAATAAGCAACTGGGGGAGGAGAAACAATTGTCAGTTGTATTGACTATCGTGTCGTCCGAATCTGCCATAGTCAACTCAGTGCTGATCCTAATCCACACCACAGTTGATTATTTATTACCATGTTGTGTGGGGAGTACCCCCTAGATGAACAACTGTAAAGTTGATTATTACCCCACCATTGACTATCGTGTTGTCCGAATTCAGCCTATGTGTGTCATCCACCACCACCACCTCCCTGCCACAACAGAATCTTCCTGCTACCAATATATCTTCCCTGGTATCTATTGCTACTGATATTGTGTCAACAACCTAACTAGGGTTTGTTTGTTTTTAAAGCTACCCATATCTATTTATTTGTATTTATTTTTAAATGGCTCCTACAGTAGAACAGCATAGTCATGCTGAAAGCCTGCACGAGGTTGGTCACTCTATTTTCTCGGATGCTTCCCCCAGTCCATCTGTAGTGTTGGGTTAGCTGTCTTCCTCTCTTTGGGGCCACCACCATTAAAAAGGATAGCTAGAGCCTATCTACACTACTGCTTTAAAATGGTTTAAAACGGTTTATAACAGTTTTGAGAACTTTTGGGGCCCAGGACACACTCCATATACAGTTTTCAAAACGTTTTCAAAGTGTTTTATCCTGCGTGTGTAGATAGGATCCTAGTCTTGCTAGAAAATGTCATGTAAATATATGCAATGCGTTAATATATTATTTGTGGAAGCAATCCTTCATTTGGATCGATGCCCCAAAAGCAAGATTTTAAATAGAGCTTTATTGATTAATTGATTTAGAGTTTCATCAGATGAGCGTTTTATCGCACACTCATTACTGGCTACTCACGGTTTTTCACAGGTCCTTTTGATGATGTCCACCTCCTGCACATCTCCTACTCCTTCTTTCCATGACAAAATAAGACCCCGGTAAATCCAATTTATTTTTGGAAGCAAAACGTGCCACCATTTCCTTCCGTGTGCAGGAAAAGCAGCATGATAAAAGTGCTCATTGAATGGGCCACATATTCATTGTTTACTTCCTCTTTCTTTCCCCATGTGCTGAAAGAGGAAGTATTGTGGGTGGAAGTGGGGGGTAGCAATGGCAGGGAAACGTGATTCCCCCCATCAGATGAATCACTTCCATATATAATAATTATTATTATTATTATTATTATTATTATTATTATTATTTATTACCCACCTCTCCGTTTGGATCGAGGTGGGGAACAACAATATAATAAAATACATAAAACTGATTAAAACATGACATACATTATTAAAACTGCATTAAAACCTCCTAAAACTTCCTAAAAACATTATAAAATTCCACTGGATATGCCCGCCGGAAGAGAACAGTCTTTCTGGCTTTCTTAAATTCTAAAAGACTGTTAAGTAGACGAGTGTCCTCCGGCAGGTCATTCCACAGTCTGGGAGCGGCAGAAGAGAAGGTCCTCTGGGTAACAGTTGTTAGCCTAGTCTTGGCCGACTGTAGTAAGTTCTTCCCAGAGGACCAGAGCGTGCGGGGCGGATTGTATGGGAGAAGGCGATCCCGTAGGTAACCTGGACCCAAACCATGTAGGGCTTTAAAGGCAATAACCAACACTTTATACTTCGCCCGGAAACTAATTGGCAGCCAGTGGAGCGATTTTAAAGCTGGCGTAATATGGTCACCCCTAGGTGTACCGGTGGCCAACCTGGCTTCCATATTTTGAACTAGTTGAAGTTTCTTGACTAGGCACAGAGGTAGCCTTATGTACAGCACATTGCAGAAGTCGAGCCTCGAAGTTACCAGTGCGTGCACCACCGTCTTTAGGTCTTCCAACTCTAGGAAGGGGCGCAGCTGGCGTATCAGCCGAAGCTGATAGTAGGCACTCCTGGCCGTCGCATCTATCTGTGATGTCATTTGGAGCGACGGATCCAGGAGCACCCCCAAGCTGCGAACACAGTCTTTCAGGGGGACTGTAATCCCATCCAGAACCGGTTGACACACCTCAGGCATTCCAGAAGGATACCAAGGTCGATGGTATCGAATGCCGCTGAGAGGTCCAGACCAGCCACGAAGGACAGGGATTGAGAGGACAAGTCATCCTCCTCACTCGTCCAAGCAGCTTCTCCACGTCCTCGGTACTCACCAACTGAAACTGATCCAGTGTAATTCTACTTGCGGAGTTGCTGGACACTCCATCGTCAGACTCTGCTATAATGATGGCATCTAAGTCGGCTCTTATCCGAGAGATTTTATCTGTGAAATGATCGTTAAAGGCATCACAGCGAACTGCCGAAGGCTCTAAGATTGGATTCAGGGGGGAAGGTGCCTGGGTTAGACCCCTCACCACCCTGAACAGTTCTGCTGGATGCGAATTTGCAGACGCAATGCGCGCAGAGAAGAAAGCTTTCTTCGCTGCACGTATTGCCACCCCATAGGAACGAAGATGTTCTCTATGCCGTGTCTTGTCGGATATTAGTCAAGTTTTCCGCCATAGGCGCTCCAGTTGTCGTCCTTTTCGCTTCAACTCCCTGAGGTCTTCTGTATACCAGGGCACCCTGTTAGAAGCGGGTCGGAGAGGACATTTGGGGGCGATCGTGTCGATAGCCCTAGTTAGGTTTGATTCCATCTATTGACCAGGGCTTCTACAAGATCGTCGACGATACCAGCCATAGACCCCTCCAAGGCTTTCTGGAATCCAGAAGGATCCATCAGCCTTCGAGGGCAGACCATCTTAATAAGTCCACCACCCCCGCAGGGGCGGGTGGTAGCCGTGATACTAACCCTAACCAGAAAAAGGTCTGTCCATGACAACACGGAGGTATTCATTACCTCCGCCCATAGATCCGTCTGTTCAGATCTGAAGACAGCATTGAGGGTATGACCTGCTGAATGTGTGGGTCCAGAGACCAATTGGGATATACCCATGGTTGTCATGGATGCCATGAACTCCCAAGCTCCACCTGACAAACCAGTCTCAAATGGGATGTTGAAATCGCCCAGGACCAAAAGCCTGGGCGAATCCAACACCAGCTCTGAGACCAGTTCTGTGAGCTCAGCCAGGGAGTCTGATAGGCAGCGGGGTGGCCGGTACACCAACAGAATCCCTAGTCTATCCCTGGTCTTCAGATTCAGGTACACACACTCGATGTAATTCAGTTCACGAACAGGAAGTCTGGTCAGGTTAAGATTATCCCTGTAGACCACAGCTACTCCGCCCCCCCGCCCACTTTCCCTCACCTGCTCACTAACACAGTACCCAGCTGGGAGGGCCTGCGCCCATGTCGGTCCACTATCATTTGTAGCACACCCAGCTGCACAGGGTAAATATATATCCCTGGTCTTCAGATTCAGGTACACACACTCGATGTAATTCAGTTCACGAACAGGAAGTCTGGTCAGGTTAAGATTATCCCTATAGACCACAGCTACTCTGCCCACTTTCCCTCACCTGCTCACTAACACAGTACCCAGCTGGGAGGGCCTGCGCCCATGTCGAGCCACTGTCATCTCCCAACCAGGTCTCTGTGAAGCATGCCCGGTCAGCCTCCTCATCTGAAAGAAGGTCATGGTTGATATTTGTTTTATTTTTAACTGACCTGGCATTACATAGGAGCAAGGAAAGGTTCTGTGGGTGGCCTGGTTCGTTCTCCAAGTTCCCCAGGTTGGCAGAGCAATCGGAAGGTTATATGGGTGTTACATATCTATCTCTCCTTCCCCTGTAATGGCACATCACCCTGCCAATGCCATATCTCCCTTTGCCCTGCACAACACAAATTGCCACTCCCCTACACATTATGGTCAGCTGGGAGGGTGGGGTGCAGGTGGCTCTCCTCTCTTAGTGCTCTTCATCCACGGCTACAGTTTTGGTCCAACGGCTTCATTCCCACGGCTGAGAGCCTCAGGCCGAGCGCCCTTTTGCTCTCGCCCACAGGCTCGCGCCTTCAGCAGCCTGAAGGCTGAAATACCTGTGGAGATGGGCAGGGCAAACAAACACTCCTCAGGCTCAGGCTCAGGCTCAGGCTCAGGCTCAGGCTCAGGCTCAGGCTCAGGCTCAGGCTCAGGCTCAGGCTCAGGCTCAGGCTCAGGCTCAGACCCAGCCAGCAGCACAGCACTCCCAACTAACAACCACCCTTCCCCTCAGTCTTCAGCAGCCTGAAGGCTGAAATACCTGTGGAGATGGGCGGGGCAAACAAACACTCCTCAGGCTCAGACCCAGCCAGCAGCACAGCACTTCCAGCCAATGACCACCACTGATATGATTGCATAACATATCAATGGTGAAAACATTCAGAAAGGTATTGTTCTTTGATAGTCAATTACTACCCTGCATCTTTGAGTAATTAACCCCACCACTACCATTTTCAATCCCTAAACAATGGCTGAATTCGGACAACACGATAGTCAATGGTGGGGTAATAATCAACTTTACAGTTGTTCATCTAAGGGGTACTCCCCACACAACATGGTAATAAATAATCAACTGTGGTGTGGATTAGGATCAGCGCTGAGTTGACTATGGCAGCATTCAGACAACACAATAGTCGATACAACTGACGATTGTTTCCCCCCCGAGTTGTTTATTGTGTCGTCCAAATTCAGCCAGAGTGTAATAATCCACCACTGAAAACAGAAGTACAATATGAAGAAAGCAGGCTGCTGCAGATACTTTCACACCAATAAGTGGAATAAATGACTTCCGGGGGATACAAAAATTTACACCATAATAACTTAGGTGCTACCAGACACTTTGAACTAAACAAGTGATTTTTCAAATACAAAATTTGTATTTAGCATCTGGTAGATTGAAATTGGCTAGCTGAAATGCTGTAGGAGATTCAGATCTTGTGGAATAAAGTAAACAAATAGTGATATCATAGGGCTGTTTCTCAGCTGAACTGAAAAAGCAAGCAGCACCATTACAACTGTCAAGATATTATCACATTAAACAACTGAATAATAGAATTAGCTCGGAAATGAGGCTTTTTAAAGCAAAAATGTCTATAGGAAAACAGCCTGACTATTCTACCTGTTTGATCTGCAGGCAATCTATGATAACCACATGTGTCTCAGCTAGCCAAATGATATTTTTCTCTCCTGGGATTACTTTTGGCAAGCTTCTTCCACGTGGGAGGAAACGAGTTAGGAAAAACATCAGTGAAACTTCAAAGCAGCAGCTTAAGGTGATCTTTCATTTTCTTGAACTACAGACTGGCTCTGCAGTTTAAGAACATGCTGTGTCCTTTATGTCTAATGTGCCTTTTAGCCTATGAACAAGGTCAATTAATGGAAATCATACTGGAAGAGGGGGAAATGCTTTTGCAGAAAAATGCAGCTAGGAATTAACTTGCCTCATTCACAATTCGCAATAATTTATTTTGTACTCTTCTGCAATATCACCTCTTGGTTTACCTGTATGAATAAGAACTCACGGTTGTATGCACAGGTGCTCTTCCAGAACTTACATTGAGCATGTGGAGGTTGTGCACATGATCCTGCTATCAAGCCCATCTGAACTAGTAGTTTGCCATACAGAGAGAGTGAAGAAATAAGAAAAGCAATCCTGGCCAGAGTTGAATTGACAGTGGAAGTCCACTTTTCCTACAGCTGAAGATCTGGCCTTCATCTCATCATTCACACACACACATACACACACACACACACCCTTTTCTACCTCTATAGAGGATGTATCTCTGTCTGTCAATCCATCCAACATAGTGTCAAGATCATGAAAGCTAGATACTTGAAACTTGGCATATATACTAAGGAGACCTAAGGGGTGTGCACCTCAAGGTTATTTGTTTTTTTTAAAATGCATTGGTTAATTTTAATTAATTTAAATGTGTCCTGCAGTAACAGGTTAAAGCCTGCAGCCACCAAGAAGAATAAATATTACACAATCACTACAGAAGATTTCAAATTAGCAGCCTGGGTGGCATGCAAAGTCTGGGCAGAGATCAGTGTCATAAACATTCTCTTTAAAAACTTAATATTTATTTTATTTTAATATATTTTTATGCTGCTATTATGCTAAGGCACTTTACAATTTTGAAGCACTGAAACAAATGTAACAAATGTCCCCTACCCAAAAAAACAACCTCACACACAAACAAACCAAACACCAGAATATAGTTTTCTGTTTCTAAGGGCTCCAACAGTGCATTTCAATACTGCTATAAAGCAGTAGAGTGGCTCCTGCCTTTTATATACTGCTTTCATAGTGCTATATCCTGCTTGGTGTAGATCTGGCCTGAGTCTGATTGAAGATCACTTCAGAAGCTGATGGTATGAGCTTCCCAGACTGGACTTCTCTTCTTCTGCCTTCCCTCAGGGCACACAGGTCTTAAGTCAAAACCACTTACAGAGGTACTAGCTGAGATCCCCTCTACAAGGATTCGCTTTTGCGCCTGGTTAGGCGATTATGCGCATAATCGCTGAAGCACGTTTACGCCTAATACCTCTGCACGAGAGGTGGCGAAGCGCATTAACGGATGATCAAAATGCGCTTTACAAGTAGTTAATGTGCATAAGCGCTTGTTCACATAGTCAAAATGCGCTTTAATCGGAGGGATAGCGCGCCTCTACGCCCGATTTGCGCTCCGTTCTTGTAGAGGTAAATTTTTTAATGCACCTTGAAAGAGCTTTAAATACCTCTTGTAGAGGCAGCCTGAAGCTGTTTGAGAAAGAACTCCAGTAGCTTGGCAGAAGACATCTGTCTCAGGCAATGCAGGACAAACCCCACTGCTTTGGTTTTCCACAGGAGTTAGAATGCTCCATGAAGGTGGAACGTTTGATCTGTCAATGGCTAACTCAAATAATGTGTGACTTAAATAAACAATATTTCCAACCTTTTACAGCTAGATGTCCTTTGGTAATTGGAAATGCATCACCCACTTAAAGGATTTCAGTGGGCTTGAAAGAGAGGAGAAAACATCCATTGTGCTTTTGTTGATCAGTGATCTATTAAATGCAGCTGAGGGCTATGGCCAGTGTGTTGGCCAACCCGGTTTCAAAACCCAATTCAACCATAATATCCACTCAATTGCTTTAGGGGAGTTACTATCTGTCAATCAAACCTACTTCACAGGATTAATGTGAAAATAATATGAGATTAAAACAACAACAACAACAACAACAATGCCATAGCCAACCCTGGATTCTTGTGAAAAAGTAATTAAAGTAAATAAGTTCTATGACCTAAATCCAGTCCAGCATAAACAAAGTGTAATATTTAGGGCTTATTTGTGAACCCCAAAATCATGCAATATAAATAAATATCATGGTTCTAGGTTATTTTGACATTGTATGTGACATCTGGTCTTTTTATCATTGTAGTTATTTTCCCTATTGAATAGGGAAAATATAATCCTAAATATTTAGCACAATGTTATATTAAATATTCAGTGTCTTAGGTATAGAGTAACCATCCCCAAACTGATGCCCTCCAGATAATGTGTACTTCAATTCCCATCAGCTCCAGCCATCATGGCAGTAGTCAGAACCCTGGGAGTTGTAGTCCAAAATATCTGGAGCGCACCAAGTTGGGAAAGGCTGAGGTAGAGCTAGGCATATAACATCTAAATGTGCTGTGTTTCCATTCTGTCCCCTCTCCTATTTGCCATTGCTGCATGAGAGCAAAAATCTGTGATCTACAGCTGTGAGGACTCTTACCCTGAGGCATCCCAAAAAGCCTTTGCATATGGCACCACTCAAATGGCTGATTGAACTGCATGTATGCTGATGTGATGTGATGTGCTCCAATGTGATGTGACACATCTATAGAAGCTCTAATGCTATAAACTATTCCATAAGGCAGGTTAATTAGAATGATTAGATCCTTGGTAAGTTGGTCCTACAGAGATCTTACATTAGTAGCTGTTACGTCCACACTCTGCCAGCATAAACTAGTGGTAGTGATGTATCAAAATTCTGATCGGGGGTGAAAACATGATAGTTTTTTCCCAGTTTCATCCTGGCAGATTTCATTGGAGTTGATCCAATACACAGGCCATGTCCACACCAGCCATTTATTCCAGAATAATATTGAAGTCGTCCCTACTGGGCCACATGATGCACAGCTGATCCCGCTGTGATTTTGGGTCGACCCCTTAGTTATTCTGGAATATTGCAGACTGGATTTGACACAGCTTTTTTGCTTTCTCTGGTTCAGCAAACAGCCAACACAATGTCAGGGGTGTGTGCATGGGCATCAGCATGTTTCATCGCCAGGTTTTTTTTAAATATATATATATAACAGATCTCTGTGCAACAGCGCATTTTTGACACAGTACCTATCTCACCTTGTGTTGCCGTGTGTCTCTGCTGGTGCACATCTCTCATGAGTTATTTTTTAAAAATCTTGTGCCCCATAGCCATCTGCCTAGTCCCACCCACTTCAGCTGATACACATTTGGAACTGCCATAACAGGGCACATGTTTTCCCTCAACAGCTCTCCTTTACTTGGAGGAAACATTGGTGGTGTGTGCCCCGTGAGCACAATCGTGGAAGCAGGGAACCAGCACAATCATCCCTCCTTCCTTGTGAAAGGGCTGTAGGTATAGATTAGCCCTCAAATTCCTTTAAAACAAATAAACAAACAAATGGGAGGAATCTGTGCAAATTGGATTAGTTTTGGTCAGTCTTGAAATTTGCACAACTGGGATCATATTTATATGTTTAAAAGAAATTCCTTCGGTCTTTTGCAAGTGTGCAAGAGTGCAGATTCAGCTGTCCAAAACTGTAGTCTTGCCATGTCAATTTCCTTGTATGTTTCAGCTGTCAACAGGAGCACTGGAAGTGGAGTAGGTAAAATAAAGGGAAACTGATAAGGCAAGATTCCATATAGGCTAATTTGTGCACAGTTGCAAAGGAGCAGGGAGGGGAATAATAGTAAGATAAAGGAGGAACCCATTTGCACAATTCAAATGCACCAAGAAAGAAAGAAAAATGAAAAAGATGTAAGTGCACCATAGGAGGGAGGGACTATATTTCTGACATGGCAATGTAACCCTGTCGCTATTAAGTGTTGAACTGATACTTGTTTGTATCCTCCTCCCATTCAACACTTCCCCAACGCTCCAGCAAGTCCAAAAAGGGGAGTTATTGGGTCCCCACATTTTTTGTAGCTTCTTCTCAGAGTTGTTACTCAGGTTATGCAAATTTCCTCCCCATTTACTTTCCAGCCTCTAAACTAGTGCAAATATCCCCTCCATTTACTTCTCGGCCTCTCAAGTTGGTTGAATTTAAAGGCTGGGCCTTAAACAGAGGGAAAATTTGAATGGTGGGGAATCCTCTACAGTCAGTTCCACCCATAAGGGGAAGGATTATACTCCACATTTTCACCATCGGTCAACAGGATTGGAATTAGTTTCTGACTACCGATGTTTCTGGGCAAATTTTTAAATTTGTTTGCATCTGCAAACACAGCAGAGAATAAAGGACAGATATTCAAGATCCTAGTTTAAAACCCCCAAGCAAATTATCTTGAATGGACGCCGCCTTGTCCTCCTGCCTAGGCAATGTGGATCCATTCCCCCATCTGATGTTTTAATCTTGCAAATTCATTTTTTTCCTCTCGAGTTGGTTTGCTCAGCAGTGATGATTATGCAGGAGAAAAATGGCAAAGGGGTCAGGCAGCAAATGAATGAGGAGTGAAATCTCAAAAGATGCTAGATTAATATTTATGCAGCACAATCTTCATTCTCACATCATGGCACATAATGGGATCAGCAAAAGCTAACAGAATTCGCGCTGGGTGAGCTGACTCTGTCAAAACTTAGTTTAATCTGTATATTAGGCTGACAACCCATGAGCAAAGAGAAAGCCTTGACCAGCATGTGAAATATTTATAAAAGATACTAATTTTGAAACATATCCCCATTTAGATAGGAAAAAGGGAAGATAGAGCATGGATGAGAGAACTCCAAGCTAAAAGAACTGAGCGAGAAAATTACTGGAATGATTATTTTTTAAAAAAGGAAAATATAACATTGATTTAGCAGTTAAAAATATGCCAGCAAATGCCTTTGAGCTTTGGTAGTGCTGATAGGAGTAAAGAACAAGCCCAGACCTGAGAGACAGACCTTTCCCAAACATCTGTTATTTGGCTGTATCTATTTTAATTTTCATCGCAGAATTGAGGTCAGAGCACTACACGAGGAGCATTTCGTTTCCTGTTTTTCTGCTAGATAACCTCTAGGTGGCACTGAGATTTAACATAATAGTACAAATAAATGAGAGGAAATTGCAATTTCGTTTGCTTTCATAATTAAATGCTGCATTTCCCCTCCTCTAAAAAAGTGCTGAAAGCGCTGGTTAAACACAGAGGCAAAACTGGAGAGTCATGATGATGTTTAAAGAACCCATAAGCAACTGTAAGTAGGGAATGAGGAGTGCATGATAAATGCCTCATGAAGAAAGTGTAGTTCCTGTCAATGGGAGATTGTCATTCACTAAAGGGCCAGGTTCTGTGCTCAACAAATATCAGAGCTTGTATCTAATAGCAGAAATGGACAAACCTGTCCATTTCCTGTTTCTCTTTTTCCAATCTTAAATTTGGTTCATCCCAAACATTGAGAATTATTTTCTTAAATTTTGCATCAATTCATCACCCTAGGTAAAACCGGCAAAAGGCTTCTTCATATGTTGCCTTGCGACCAACCAATTTCATTTCCCATGAATGCCCTTTCTTTGCACGTTGATTGCTGGAGTTTATTTCAAACCACAATGTAGCATAGTCATGGGGGGAAGTTGTATTATTGGTCACCAGTGATGTCACCAGCATTACCCAATGCTATGAATAGCACATCACCAGACAACTCTCCAAGTGAAAGAGATGCTGTTTCTTGCAGGAAGAATAAAGATTTCCAACATGACAAAAGCATATCTGA
Source organism: Anniella stebbinsi (assembly GCA_029215795.1). Taxonomy (NCBI): domain Eukaryota; kingdom Metazoa; phylum Chordata; class Lepidosauria; order Squamata; family Anniellidae; genus Anniella; species Anniella stebbinsi. Next base: position 45,776,492 of record JARDYH010000003.1, on the reverse strand, counting down.
ATGAGGCTAACCCATGTATTGTATATTTGCGGGTTCCAGTATTTGTTCCCCAGCTCCCTAATATTGTTCATTTTTGGTAAGGCAGATATCTTACCACCAATAGTCACAAATAATTTGAGTCTAGAAATAACTCCTATCCCTCTTACATCTGCCATCTCAAGGTTCCTTAAGCATTATCTTGTCCTGAGTGGAAGACAGTGTGTCAGATAAACTGAATGAAGAGAGTAGCATGAAAAGAGCAGAAAGAAACATATACTTAAGCTGTCGATTAGCCTGTGACAAGCATGGAAGGTGGCAACAATAAATAAAGGTTTTGAATGCCAGCGTTCTTACAGTTTTATAGTCTTTTGGCTTGTTTGTTTGTTTGTTTGTTTAGTGGAGAGGCAATTCATTTAATGCAGTCATTCAACAGAAGTGATGCACAGATTTAAATTTCACCAGAAAATTTGGTGGTTTTTACAGTCAAAGTTTTAAAAAAATCACTGGAATTGTAGTTTGATTAAATATCAGCAAAATAAGGCCAGATACCTTGCTACTTAGTGGAGGTTGGGGATTAGCATAAAAAGTAGATGTGATTACAACGTGACTGTAGCCATTTTCTAGGCCTGTAGCTAGCCTAAAAGTTATGGGGTGGGGGCGTCAAAAAAGTAGGGGGCATTCATCTAGTTTGCAAGTATTTAAAAGACATTATAGATTGTTTTTTAATTATTTGTTTGTAAAAACAAATAGGGGGCAGAGAAAATTTAGGAGGGCCTGCCCCCCCTAGCCCCCCCCCTGCTATGGGCCCACCACTTTCTCTTGGTATGTTAGCATCTCCTATTTTGGTAAGTATATAAACTCTTATTTTAAAGGACCTTCCCTTTTTCCAGGATATTAAGAGCTCCATACAAAATAATAGATATGCCTTATTTCAAATTAATCTCTTCCCATAAAACATAATGTATATTCCTTATCAGATTCCCACAGTTCCAGATTTTCCATTTGCTTCTGGCATTTTGATTAGGCTACCCTGCTTCCCTTCAAATATGCTTTAAGAAAAAGCAACATATGCTTTAGTTAAAACAAAACACCTTTCTGTATATCTGGGTACACACAGACATATATACATATACAAAGTATAGCAAAGCATATAATATGCTTTGCTAAACAGAGTCCTAAACTGATGCCACTGAGACAAATTCACCATGGTCCTCAAAGTGTAAATTAAAGAAATTATACCTTTACATTAATTACATCTGTCCAATAGTTTATCTTGCTTTCAGCATTGAATACAAAGCTTAAAACACTATGAATTAGTACAACAATCTAGTGACTTAAACATGGAAGTACATTTTGGATGCAGCCCTGATACCAGACATGAGCCCTCATGTTATATATAAAAGACTTTAGATTGTCTTTTCAAAAGTGTTTTTCATGTGATTACTAAACTTATCTCATTGATTGGCATTACGGGATTCCAATTGCACATACTAAGTAGATGTGTGAGTGTGTTTTGCTTATTCCAAATACATAACTTGGGAATAATACTGAAAATCAAAATGCGAACACATGAAAACATCTTTGTAGATCTCTATAGGGACTGATATTGAGGCTTAGTTATCTTGCTAATTTTATTCTTTTCCGTGCTGGTGTTTATTCTTGGAAAAAGGAACAGCCAGAAACATAATCTTTCTGACAATTTTTCTCTGCTAAAAGCTAGCAACAAATGCCTCTCTACTACTCCAGATTATACTCAAGGGCTAAGATGCTTTTACAAAACACAAGGAACTGTTTGCTTTTATTCTGCTGACGTTAATTTTCGTATCTTTCATTGTAAAACTGTGCCTGTGGGCATGTGTGTTTGGGCATGCTAAAAATAGAATGTGCAGCCTAACAACTGGCTTCCGATTGGCTAGCAGGAAAATCTGCCTAGCCTATGGGAGCCGATGAGAACAAAAGCAATTCAGCCTGTGTATGTGTGAAACGCTTTATATACGTCAACGCTCCAGGCTGTGCTAGAAATTATTTTGGTTGTGGTTTAGCAAGGTAATAAGGCAGCTCAGCCCTCTAAGAAGGTGGTGGACAAAGCAAAGGAATAGCATCTCTAAAATATCAGTGTTTGTCTATCGCGGGCTGCATCCTGCATCATTCCAGGAAGGAGAGGTAAAAATCCCAAGGATTTACAAAATACATATACAAACAATGGGCTTTTATAGATTTCTGGCATTTTACCCCTTCAGAGATGTTCAGGATCATTTAATATTACTTTGCATCTTTCTAAAACCATGAATAACTCATTTAATTGAGATTTTTTAAAAATGTAGCTAACTTACAATATTGGTGACTTGTCATCATGCTGTGAATTGCTTTTTGTGACAAATAATAATAATAACAACAACAACAACAACAACAGCAACAACAATAATAAAGTACATTAGTAATTGTGGCAGTCTGAACCCTACAGGATAGCCAATTTGATTTGCAGATAGGATGAATAAGTGTCAACTACATTACTGACATTATTCCACTAGAGGTCACTGTTATATGGCACAAAAGCCTTCATTCTATTACATCGTGAACTGTAAGTGAAATTCTTCAGCTGCTAGACCAATGTTTCAACACTGTGTGCATGTTCTTAGATGCATTATGTTAAAGAACTAAGGTGTAGTCCTTTTGCTCATCAAATTCCCACAGAATTGTTGCCAGCAGCAGATTTATCAAATTCTGGAAACAACATCAGGGAAGGCTAATGTGAACTGGAATTCCCCCCCCCCCCTATCAGCAAGGGAGTACCACAGGTTTATCAGTCCCGGCCATCCAACCTGTCAGACTACTGGGTAATCTTAAGACTGTCTGATTCCTAAGGGCTGGGTGGTTGGGATGGGAAGAAGCAATTCTGTTCTTAAAGGAAGATGGACAAAACAACCAAAGTCTAAGAGGTAGTAGTGGCAAAGTCATCCACAGAGGGAGAATAAACTGAAGATGGGGCGGAGGTGGGGAAAATCAGGTGTCACAAGCCATACTTTGGAGGTCAGCCATATATGTATTTTCTTATTCCTCTTCTTCCTCTTTTTAAAGGTCTCAAACCATAACTTCTCAGACCCTAATAGAACTTCGCTCTTTTAAAAAGTTTCTTCCAGGAGTTACAGTTTTGACATTATCACCTCTGTTCTTTTAATTTCTGTTTCTTCTTATCAGGGTGAAGGGAGAAACCTCTTCCAACAAGAAATTGGGAAAGGTAGCAATGGTTCATAGGAGGCTGAAAGGGAAAGGGAAGGGGAAAGGTTCTCCATGAGTTGCAACAACAACAGCAAAAGAGAGATGGGAGCCCCATAATATGAAAAGTGTTCTCTAGCCTCACTCCATACTTCCAAGACATGGTGGAACAGAATTGAAAGAATTGCTCGGTGGATGAATGGGATTTTCCCTGCAAGAGCTGGGAAGGTGCTTTCCTCTGTAGGTGACACACTAACAAGGGGAATTCTCAACAATAATTACAAAGATCCATTCCCTGCACAAAGGACTCAAAAGTAGGGCCAGTGGGCTAACCACAAGCTAATGTGAGGCAGACAGCAAATTCTTGGTACCATTAAAGGGATTGTCTATTGCATGGTTTATCGTTATATTTTACTGGGGGGTTTCAAGCCCTTTTAGAAAGTTCTCAGAAAACTTCCAATTGCTGGGGGAACTTTTGCAGTGCCATCAGGTCTCTCCTCTGCCAAATGCCCTCTGCTTCAGTCCACCATTGCAGGTGCATGCAGGTGCCCAAAACATTTTGTTGACCAATACAAAGACAAAATAGCACCTCTAGCACAATTCCATGTACAAAAGCCAACCAGACTTGCAATGGCATCTTATTTCAACACTGGTGACTGGACTGCATCCTCCCCTGCATGTGACGGCTGCAGGAGAGCAGAACAGGGGAAGATCTACACTTCTGCTTTAAAATGGTTTGTAACAGTGGTAACAACTGTTAGGGCCCAGGACACACTTCATAATATACAGTTTTCAAAACATTTTCAAAGTGTCATATCCTGCCTGGTGTAGACCTGGCTCAGGTCCCAGGGCATATCCAGTTCTATCCACTCCATGCTCCTCAACAACTGCCACCTGAGGCAGCTGCCTCATTCTGCCCTGGCAAGAGAGGAAATGGCAGCTGAGCCTTGCAAAAGCAGAGGACTCTCCCTTAACCTTCCAGCTCTCTGTAATGAGTGCTTCTGAGCATGCTCACACTCTCCATTGTCCTCAGGAGCTCTGTAGTTAGTTAGGTTTATTATACCTGGTCAGTGAGCAAAGAGAAATTAAAACACACACACACCACTTCCCAGAATTCGCATCTGTAGGAATAGCTTATGGAGTGAGTTCAGTTTTAGCCCGAGCTTTCCCTTCCCTCTTATCTCAACTTGGCAACTATGTACAAGGCTGGGAAAGGGGAATTTGAAAGTTAAGGGGGCTGGTACTACTGGATACTTCTGCCTCCATTTCTGAAATTCTTCTCACTAATTTTTAATGCCACCAGGACACCTTTTCAATTCTCTCCCCGAGGAACCAAAATGTCTTGGTTCACATTTGCTCTTAACATCACTCTTTGGGTATTTCAAAGATCAGCACTAGATGTAAAACAGAGGCCCAGTTGATTATCTTCTGCTAAACTCTGATTAAACTGGAGGCAGTCGTCAGATTAAATTGGTTTTATTGCCTGTACAAGATAACTGTCTGCTGTAAACAAGCCAAGCTTTCTTCTAGCTTACTGACTTAGAATCAGCTGGACCTGCTTCTGTGTTGTAACATAAACCCTCCCTTCTTAAGGGACAATTTACTACCCCAATACATTGCTGGGCACATAGCAAATTTTGGACATCATGATAGTCCCAAGGATATTTAGACATTGTTCAGATTTTGCAACCTGATATTGGGTCACATCTTACATCTGCTTTATTTATTTATTTATTTATTTATTTAATCAATTGATAGATTGCTTGATTATATCTAACAAGACACCTCAAGGCAGTTTACAACATACAAATTTAAATCTTGATGATAACATAGATGGTTAATAGTAAATGAGTGTGTGTCATAAACATTTAGCAGCTGAACATGAAGTTTGCGAAGATAAAGCTCTACAATTCAGCTAGAATCTGCCTTATGATAAGCAACAAAAAGTCACTGTAAATAAGTTTGTTGTTGATATCTATGCAATTGTGTGACAATATAGAGGTTATTAGAACTTCAGGTGGTTTTACTACGGGTAAATACCGATGATGGGATCAGACATTATGGATTACATTTTATACCTTTGTTCAATAAAAAAATACTAAGTTTTTAATACATCATGGATGTGCACAATTAAATTGGGCTTTTGATGTTATATAACTGAGCTCATGTGCAAAACGAGAAGACTGACATTTAGAAGTAATGTTTGACAGAGAAATCACTTAGTCTTGGTTGAGTAAAATATTTAAGCAAAATCATATTTTGCTCAACTGAGGTCTTACATCTGTTCCGGAACACTTTCTTATTTCAATGGGGCATGTAGCTGAAGAGCTTACACAGTGGATGATGACAGATGGACTTTATCACTGAATTCCACACATTTGTAAGAGCTCCTAGAAATGAGGCTTTGCTGAGTGAAATCAGACTTATATTGTAAAATATACATTGCGACATATGCTTGAACACACATTTGCTGTGTGCCAAGGCTTGTACAAGACAGAGAATGCATGTTCACCAAGAAACTTTCATCACACTTACAATGTGTGGCCACATCCAGACATCACGATGCCCATGATGGGTTAATAAACTATGCACAGTAGCATATTTTTGAAATAGTCCATGATCCCCCACCATATGAAAGGGCTAATTAGCTACTGCGTATTGCTTAGTAAGCCACTGTGTAGGGTGACCATATGAAAAGGAGGACAGGGCTCCTGTATCTTTAAGAGTTGTATAAAAAATGAATTTCAGCAGGTGTCATTTGTATGCATGCAGCACCTGGTGAATTCCCTCTTCATCATAACAGTTAAAGCTGTAGGAGTCCTGCCCTCTTTTGTAACTGGTCAAGAGGGCAGGGCTCCTGCAACTTTTAACTTCCTCCCATAGGACCCTTATTTTCCATCAGTTCTCAAAAGTGTTGCATAATGCCATCCTATACATCTTAATGAGAACTAAGTCCCACTGTGGCCTAATCTACACCAAGCAGGATAAAGCACTATGAAAGCGGCATGAAAGAGGTATATAAAAGGCATGAGCCACACTACTGCTTTATAGCGGTATTGAAGTGCACTGACCACTGTTGGGGCCTATCGACACATACCATATACTGCTTTCATCCTGCTATATTGTGCTTGATGTGGCTACTGCCTTTTATATACTGCTTTTATACCACTTTCATAGAGCCATATCCTGCTTGGTGTAGATTAGGCCTGTGTTCAATAAGCCTTTCTCCCAGGTAAGTATGCTTAGGATCAGTGGAGGCTGGTGGCCTTGGATAGCTCCTTTAGTGTTCTGACTGGTTCTGACTGAAATCCGGAGTGGATTCACCATCCCACTGGCATCGGAGCCACCAGCCTCCACTGCTTAGGCTTGTAGCTTCAGTCTTTGTGTATGATCTCACAACCTTCGTTTGTGTAAGGTTAGCACAGGAGGTATCTCTGCTACCCATCATGGAGCATATGTTCATTTTCCCTGTTGTGAAAACTGATACCAACGTGCCTCCACCATCCAAACTTGTCTTGATTATTTGTACTCCCTGTAAAACTTCCTTATAGCTCTATATCACTGTAATCCAATATAAATAGCATTCCTGTTATTTCTGATTAGTTACATGCCTGAAGTCACTTGGATTACTGCTCTGCATGTTTGCAGCTTTGGTGGTCTCATTCTCTCCATCCCCCACATCCATACAGTTCTATCTCCAGATGCATTGGACTATATCTCCCATTATCCCCAGCCAGCACAATGAATGTGCTATTTATAGTGGGGCATATCTGGAGGACCCCAAGTTGGGAAGGCCTAGTTTAAAAACCTATAGGAGTGCGCAGCACATTTCATTAGGGATTTTTTTAAAAAAGGTGAACATTTATTGAATACTCAATCATAAAGGACATTATTTTTATTCATTTATTTATTAAACACTGTAGACACTGATGACTTACTCCTTGTTCAGCTTGCCTGACTTCAGGAGAGCTCAGCATTGGTGGGGCTTTGTGGTGACACTGGCCAGAGGAGAAGTTCACAAGGCAATATTTATTTTTGCTCCGGCTGCCAGGAGCAATGGTGTGCTGTTGGGGACAGTGACAGCAGAGCAGCTGGAGGACCATTCTTGCTGCATCTTGATCCCTCGCTGAATCCCTATTCAATGCCCCCCCCCAATTTGGTGCTTATTACTTGAGATATTAGAGTGTGCCTGGGCACACCTAGCACACCCCTTATGCATGCCTATGCCTATACTGTAATCTTTGCTCTAGCTTACTTCATTTTTTTTATGCCAAGACAGTTTTGCTTGGGGCCTTAATTATCTAGTTTTATTTTAAACAATTGCCTAATTAAGTGGGGGGTTATTCCATATAGTGGTCATTTTAACTGGGGCACTGAAAAAAATGCATCAGCTGAATTATGAAGAAATGAAAGGAGTCAAATGAATGTAATAGAAAGAGGAAAAACTGGGTTGGGGAAGATGGAGGGTGATTCTGATGCCTGAAAATAATATTGAAAATAGGAAGAAATAATTTGATTCTTGCCTCCCTTTAGCTGATAAGCTCTTAAGTATGCAAATTAGAAGGAATACTAACATGGGAAATGTGAAATAAATATAAAAAGGTTATTGTGTAGCTCATGCTTCGTAAAGTAAAAGCTCCCAAAATTCCATTAAAATATATTTTGCCTCTGCTCCCAATACTGGATCTTCTCTCACTTGTGAAATGCTAGAATTTCCAGCAGGAATATAGGGACCTGGGTCAACAGGAGAGCTTGCATGGAAAGCTCAGAGGACACACCACTCAGGAACCTAGGCTATTTATTTATTTATTTATTTGTTTGTTTATTTAATCTGCTTCTTAACTGGCTTTCAAGACTGTGATCTTCCTCAAGTAGCTTACAATTTAAAAATGTTACAATTCAATATCACCCCCCCCCCAAAAAGGGGGATGATAAAAGCACCTTAAATTTAAACAACAATATAAAAATAAGTCAGTTTCAAATATCTAACTGCAAAAGATCCATACCATAAAACCTTTTCAATTAAAAGCCAGAGAAAGAGAACAAGTCTTTTAAAATCCTTCTTAAAAATGACCACAGACTGAGCCAGCCAAATATATCCTAGAAGGGAATTCTATGGTAGGGGCCACCACTGAGACAAGAAGTTTATTGCCTTTCTCCATCAAGAATTGAACAGCAACAAGAAATTCCTTACTCTCCACCCAGATATAACTGAGGGCCAAACTAAATCTTCTGCTCACATGTCCCATGCAAATGGAATTCTAACACCTCCTAAAAGTATTCTGCTAGTGCAGCAATAGGCATTCATGGTGCTTATTTTCATCACTCACAAAGAGCGCAATTCTGTGCATGACTGATTGGGGCATGCTGGGAATTGCAGGACATTTTTCTGTCTAAACATGCACAGAATTGCAACTTAAGGAACTAAATTCAAAGCCCATCGAAGACTTTGGTTGATCTTCCTGGACATAAGATCAAAATGACTGACGTTCTAATAGAACTTCATATTCAAATGTGCAGAATTAAGAAAATGTATAATTGCCTAACTTTGTTTTAAAAGTTTGCATTTTAATGCAGTGCATACTTAATACATATTTACATACATCAAAGATTGACAAATACCATGTTAAGTTTACACATTATTGTTCATTCTATCACAAAGCAAGACTTATGTATACTGAGATTATTTTTTTTATCATGTAGGATTTTTGAACACATTGAAATTGGATTGTAGATACAAATAGGATGCTACTAATTTCTTGTAGAATTAATCAAAAATATTAGTCTAAATAACAGGGTTAGAAATAACTCATGTGTTGTTGTTTTTTAATGTTCTGGGAATAGCTTGTGGTATTTTTAGAAACTTTCTTGCTTGAGTATCGCTAAATATGTTTTAGAAATTGGAGAATAGAACTAAAACATGCCAAATATGTATAGGGATGTCAGGGTGTTGTGTAGATTATACCAAAAATATACTCATTTATCTAATACTACAATCTAATCTATCCCATTGCCTTCAGAGGCATGTTGGGTGAGAAACAAGAGAGGCCCTTTTCAGTGGCTGCTCCCAGGCTCTTATACTCCCTGTTGAGAGTGAGTAGGTTCACTCCCTCTCTGCTGTCTTTTCACTGGCAGGCAAATATGGAGACTTTCCATGTGAAGCATTTATTTTGTGTTCATGATATTTCCATGAAAGACGTTGTGAAACCTAGGTGTATTTGCACAATTCCAATATATGGCAGCAGCACCTAGTGGTGTGTAATGAAACATTTGGAAAGTCAAAGAAAGAAACCATCCTGAAAAAAGCATGCATGAAAGAGCAGATCTTAATCCCACAAAGAATCCAGAAGCAGAAGCCTTGGTAAAGTGGCGGGTTAAAAGCCTCATGTAGGAAAGCCCATACTTTTATTCCATCAGACCTTTGGCATGTAAACCGTTCTGTTTCTGAAGAGGGTTTTATTGTTTGAGTGCTGACTATTTTATTTGTGCTTTTCGTTTATTTGTCTTAATGTTAAATTAAAATTAAGAATTTGTTTTAAGTCTGTATTTTATAGTTAGCCATGCTATCTTTTGGTGGAAAGGTGGTAAATAAAATAAATAACTGTCAGCATCAGTTCTCCCTGGTGTGGGGGAAGCAATTTGTGGGGCTCACTTGGGCTCAGACTCTGAAGGAGAAGGACCAGAAGTATATCAACCAAGAAAGGAAGCGGGGGAGGAGATTCTCCAAGATTCTTCAGGAGTCAAGGGTGAATCTACCCAGAAGTTTTTCGGATTGGATGCTGAGACCATTCCCTCCCTCCCCCAGGAATTCAGCCTCTGTTGGAGGGAGAGGGGACATCGGAGTTGATAGATCCCAGAGTCTGCCACAGGGTCAAGCGGGTGGAGTTGAGAGGAAGTGGAAGGTGGTCCCTTAGGGTAGCCACTCACCAATGCTTTGGCTATTGGCTGGTATAAAAATGCAATAAATAAATGAATAAAATAAATAAAAAGACCCTCCCTGAGACAAAGTGCCTGTTGGACTGTGGGGAAACTGTCAGTCAGGGTTTAATTGAAAGGCAACTGCCTAGCTTTGTTAGGCTAATTAAGCTTAGAGGATAGCTCCTATCAGTCACACTCTCATCAGGTGTGAAGAGGTGTCAGTTTACTGAATAAAGCTTTGAGGATTACACGGTGGACATCTTTATTGTCTTGCATCTCACTGGGAGGGCTTGGAATACAACAATAACTAAACCAACCAATACATCTATTTCTGCCATTTGAACAATGAGGTAGCAAAAAGCACTATGCAAATGCATAAGGAGCATGGCCATTAAAAAAAATATTCAGATATATTTTCAGAAATCAAACAATCTATAATGAAAATGCCACTCCATATGCCTTCATACACAAGTAAGTGTATCTTTCTACCCTGGGAAATCATACATTGAATTCTGCATTTACATTTTTAACCAATCCAGTCTTTTCCTTTTGTCCTCATTAAACTGTCTTCATTGTCAGAATTCCATAAACGTGTCACAAATAATTTAAAGCCTGTCGAAAAGACAATTTGAGATTCATTATTGATCAGGACCCTGTCTCCTCAAAAGAAGGCTATCATTTTCACAGCAGTCAGAAGACACGTTCCTTTGATGAAGATGACACTTGGCCTTAGTCCAGCTATTGATATTTCTAAGTGATTAAATCTGACCTCAGTGTTGTCTGCCACACCAAGCGCTCCTGTTACATGTGCCAGCTTTAAGTAATGTCATTGGCTTTGGCAACGGCCTACCTTTGATCCACATAGCTTGCTACTTTTAACTGAAAGATTCTGCAGCTTATAAGCATGTGAATTGAAATCAGTTTGTTTAATGAAGAGAGGGATGTTTTTAGATGTGGCTAGCTTCTCCAGAGAACTGGTCACAAACCTTTGTGATGAACATAGAGCCACTGCAGGCATTGGGTTGAATCCAGATTTACACTGGATTAGTGCACTGACAAATGTGGACTTTCCTGACCCTCTTTCCCACTGCTTTCACTCTAGATCACTGAGATTCAGGGTAGCATAGTGGTTAAAGTGTTGGACTGTGATCTGGGAGATCTGGGTTCTAGTCCCACTCAGCCATGAAGCTCACTGGGTGACTTTGGCTCAGTCATTTACCTACCTCACCTACCTCACAGGATAAAAAGGAGTGGATGAAGGCCATGTAAACCACCTTGGATTCCTTGCAAGAAGGAAAAAGGTGGGATATAAATGTAATAAATAAATAAATAAATGCTATATAGAGAATCATGAGATCCTGCTGAATTTTGTGAGCTGTAGTGTGGGCATGGGGGATGGGAATCTCCAAAAATTGCATGGAAGGACTTTCCACTATCGGAGCCCTTCCTCTCATGGAAGTTCCCTTTCTTTTGTGGAAGACAGACCCTGGATACAACCTATTATAGAGAAGCCACAAGAGAGGAAGGATGAGTCATTTATACTAAACTCCCCAAGGTTCTTGTCATGTTTGAAGGAGGGGGATGCTGAAGGAACAGAAAGCATGCAGATGAAACCTGGAAGTATAGGGAGAGGAAGCACAAGTTTGTTTGCTTGTCTCAAACACTTTTTACCATAAAGTAATTGTTAACCAAGCCTTCCATGACATCCTAAGCTATTTAAAATATCAAAACTGTTGATAAAAATCAATTAAACAAGGCAATAAAACTACTCCAGTCCACTCAGGGTCAAAGTAGATGTGACTACGGGAGATCCATGATTGGTGCTTTTATGTTACCGGTGTATGTTTTGGAACATGGAAGAAGGGATTAAAGGCTGTCTTTTTTAACCATTAAAAAAAGGAAATGGAAGATCCAATCACTGATCTCTCACCATCTTGAAATGCCCCCTCATTTGTACATATGTCAAACTATAATCAGCATCTAAAAGGCCAAATGTCCTCCAAAACAGAACTAGATATGGGGATAAAATATCTCTATAAGTTCCTTCACTGGAACATCACTATTGATGGAGCTTGAGCTCTCACCACCAATTACTATACCTCTCATGATTCCCTTCTGCCCACTTATTTGAAACATGGAAAGTAATTTATTATTTGAACAGCACTCAAGATCTACTTATCCATAATAAGGGGATGGTTAGAAATTAGGCCTCCAGGAACTTAGTTACAGATGAGCTAATTCTACCTGAAGCCACCCATCCATAGCTTCTGAAGATCAAGCATAAACAGCTTAGATAGATATGTCTCTTTCTGCTATTGTCCATCAAGAGGTTCCTTTTGCTTTGTCCTGGTTCCTGTGTTCCTGCATCCTACTCATTGCTACAGGACTGGTCCTGTTTGGTGTATCCTGAGAAGCTGTCCTTAAATATGTCCCAATGTCTGCATTTATCCACTGCTCCATTGTATTTTTTAAGGGTATCTTGGCTTGAATACTTGGCTACAGACCCTTGCCTGGATATTGATCCTTTTTCTACTTTGCTTCCATGGTTTGGAGACATAGGCCAGATCTATGAAAGCGGTATATAAAAGGCAGGAGCCACACCAAGCAGGATATAGTGGTATATGGTATGTGTCAATGGGACCCAACAGTTGTCAGTGCACTTCAATACCACTATAAAGCAGTAGTGTGGCTCCTGCCTTTTATATACCACTTTCATCATGCAATACCCTGCTTGGTGTAGATTAGGCTCAGGTTTAAACTGTCACTTTAATGACAATATGTATTTGATATTCAGTGGTCTAATGAACTGCTTTAAAAGTTAAATCTCACTCCATATTAGTTTATTAAAGTTTTCTCATTTTAAACGACGTATTTAAGTGCAACAATATTCAGTCTGGTATTTGCCTTTTTTTAAAGATTATGCTGAATGAAATTGTGTATCTTCTAACATTTAAAGAAAAGGAAACCCAAAATAGATATATTCCCAACATACCATCCATTCGTCATTATGCTACTTTTCTGCTAAAGAACTCCAAAGGATATACAAAATGCAGTGAATACAAAATGCAGGAGCAAGCAGAAAATTAAATTGCTCAGTTGTCATCTGGCCAACACACAGACATTAAAAACCAAAGTGCCTCATCCAACTTCATATGCACATGCCCACACAATTTACTGTTTTAAAGCTTTTGCATCATGTTGGGCTTTTTGGCCAAATGTTATTTTATAATGTGGTTAAAGGGTGTTCCCCCCCAAAGTTATTTCTTCCAAGTGTTATCATTAAGCCACAATAAAGCTTCTTAAGAACAAGTTAAATTATGCCTTATACAATGCCTCTCATTAAATCTGACTTCACATGAGTGCCTCACTTCAAAGACAGATCTCACATGAAGATCAGATAGATCATGAAGGAAGAGGACAGAAAAAAAATATACTGAGGATTTATACCAGAAGGAGAGAAGGGTATTTCCGAAACAGTTTATAGGATGCAGGTGAAACTTTAAGCCAATGCATCCTGAAGGCACTGTACACCCACATTTGACAAATGTCCAACTCGAAATAAAGATGTACAAAACCAATCACTTGCATCTGCAGAGAACAGAATTTTAGGGTGCAATCCTATGCATGTTTAGACAGAAGAACAGCCTACAACTCCCAGCATGGCTGGCTGGGGCATGCTGGGAATTGTAGGCCTTTTTTTTCTTTTTAAACATGCATAGGATTGCAGCCTACATCAGCCTTCCCCAACCTTTCACCCTCCAGATGTGTTGGACTTCAATTCCTATCATCCCATACTAGCAGAGCAGTGGTGGGAGCTATAGTCCAAAACATCTGGAGGGCACCAGGTTGGAAAGCCTATCCTAAGTCATAATGCAGGGAGGAGAACTGAAAGAATAAATGTGCAATCCTGTGCATGTTTTAACAGAAGAAAGGCCTACAACTCCCAACATTCCCCAACCAGCCATGCTTCCTAGCAATTAGACCTTACAAGTAGGGCTGTGAACAGCCTCCCTGACTCGTTTTGGAGGCCATTTTGTAGTCTCCACCCCACTTTGACTCATGGTGCTTTGGGGAGTGCCCGCCTTGCTTTGGCACAGAAGCTGATTTGCCCACACACATCCGAAGCAGGTCAGCCTTGTGGGTTCCTGGTGCCAGCCACATGGTCGGCAACCAGGAAAGCTAGTCACAAATCCAACCAGAAGTCAACTGGACTCACAACTCCCTGCTCTCCCTCACAGCCCCCTTCTCCCTTGCCCCCTCACTCCTCCAAACCTGGAGCTGCTGCTGCCAGGACTTACCTTTAAATTACATCCTTCTCTCTGAGAGCTGAGCCATGATTTAAAGGTAAGATCATGGGGGCTCTCTGTTTTTAGTATATCTATGGCTGCAAACTACAGCAGCCATAAAGGGGAAATTGCAATGGGAGGTGAGAGGTGACTGGGGAGGATGGGGAGGGAGATTGAGGTGAGTTCAATTGACTCATGGCCTCAGGGTGCCTTGGGCCAACTCGGTACTGGATCGGATTTGGGGCAAGGTGGGCCAAACCAGCCTGCCTCGCCTCAGGTTTGGGGATTTGGCCCAAGTCGATGCACAGCCCTTCTTAGAAGCATTGTATTTAGTAATGCATTTATTTAAAACATTCATTCCCTGATCTTCAGACAGAAGGTTTACAGTAAACAGGATAATCCCTGTTCTGTCAGAATGTCTAAAAAGTTCTGACAGAAAGGAAAAAAGAAGTGGGGGGCAGGGAACAAGAAAATCTATTATTATTATTATTATTATTATTATTATTATTATTATTATTATTATTTACACTTATATACCACCCCATAGCCGAAGCTCTCTGGGCAGTTTACAAAAATTAAAAAGATTGAGCATTAAAAAGACAATATACAAAATTTAAAACCATAAACATAAAACAGCTGTCATTAAAACACTTTAAATCTAGGCACTAATTCTGAATGTTAATTTAATTTATACAAAAAAACTGGAGAGAAGCCCTGTTTCAGAGGAAGGGAACATCCAACTCAGCCTGCAGTGGTTCCCCATCAAGCTCATCGACTCTTCCTGAAAGAATTGCCACAGTTATCTCAGATTGCAGGTCAGAGATAACAGTGGTGTGTGTGTGTGTGTGTGCGTGTGTGTGCAGGCAGGGAAATGTCCTGTGCAGTACCTTCCCCATTGGATAAGCTGTCATATCAGTGGAGTACTCAGGGTCTTTCTCCAACGGGAATGCCATTAGTTAGGCAAAGGCAGCACTTTGCTGCCAAATTTCACTACAGCACTGAACTTTGGTGGCTGTTGAAACTTGGCAGCAAATTGTTGCTTTTCCCCTTTGCCTAGCAAGTGTGAATGATGTCGAATTAGCATTGCTTTATGCTAGCACAACATAAGCAGTGCTAGTGCTGTGCCAGCACTGGACATTACCCCTTGATGGCACCAGGTCACCTACCCCTGATTTAGTCTCTTCAACGCAGTCCACATAAAATAAAACAAAACTAAGGTCAAATCAGGACAGTGTGTGCCAATGCAGGGCACACAATTAATGTGCCCTTTCCATATCGCCTACTTCTCTGCATCACATCTGGTTCATCACCATTTTGTGGACATTTCTTAGGCAGATCTCATATATCCAGGCCCTGGATGCCTCTTTTTCAGTGATTATTGGGTGTTATTTTTGAGACTGCTGTGAGCTGTGATCCAGTGACTGCTGCTGATGCTGAAAAACATCCTTCGGTGAGCTCATATTTATAAGGTGAATTTCAGCCTAAAGGTATACATATGTTCCTGCTGCAAATATCTGCGTTTGGGGTGGGGATGGGTGGGGAGAGGGTGTTGCTACTAATACTTAGTCACATTGCCTTTAGCAAGAAGTTTTTGCTGCCTTCCAAAGAGTTTCTGCAATTTTAAGCTTCAGAAGATAAAACTTGTTTTAAAACTCTGTGCATCTTCAGACGGGGGACATTGTGTGGGAACGAATTGGAACTACATGGGGAAAGAGAGCAGAGAGCACGTTGCCCATAAAGATCAATGGGAACAGCACCCACTAGTGGGCATTTTATAGCGCAACTTTCCTGCACATGGCAGGAAATACATTCTTTCAGCTTTTCTATGGATTAATTTACAATGCTAAAACCAGGAAACAGGGCAGGAGATATGCAGGAGGATCACTGCATCATCAAAATGACCCGCGAAGATCCGTGAGTGGCCAGTCGCAAGCGTGCGATAAAATGCTTGTCTGAAGAAGCTCTTTATGGCCAAAAGGACCATAATTCAGTGGCAGAGCACATGTTTGCATGCAGAACATCCAAGGTTCAGTCCCTGAAATCTCCAGGTAGGGCTAGAAAAACTCCTGTCGAAAACCTTGGAAAGCCTCCGCCAGTCAGTGTCAACAATCCTGGGCTAGATAGTGTCCCACAGTATAAGGCAGCTTCCTATGTTCCTAGTCCATCTACAGTGCCTCTGTTCTTTTCTGTTCTTTCATTGCAAATCTTTTCAGGTTTCCTTGATGTACTGAGACTTGTTAAACTTGACCAGAAACACTGAAGGTGTTAAGCTGGGTCAGTGATTTCAAATCCTAAGTGTAGCATAACTCTGAAGATAGCACAACTGCACTGGAGCTCTGCACACACTGTGGCATTTGGGACATAGGGTCTCTCCGCTACCTTGGACGCATAGCTACAATGCAGCGCAATGAAAACACAATCTGCCTGAAGAATTCACAGCTTGTACAGAAGCTGTTAGGCATAATCAACATAGCTAGGTTTAATGAGGCCATGCGTATTGGGAAGGCCTGTGGATTCTGCTGTGGATTCCCTTCTTTCCAATTTAGGCAGAACCCAGGTGGAGAAAAATTGGGAGCCCAAATCACAGTGCATTTTTTTTATCTGCAGACATCCAGGACTCCTGCTCTGTCATTTGCCCCCAATCTACAGAACTGTTGAGTTCTTTCTGTTGCCCACCAGTCTGTAGAGAGCAGGCAAAGCCTAGAAGAGAAATTCCACATATATAGCTGTGCTCTTCATTATGTTTGCAAATTAGAATTTTTCCCTACAATAATTTAAATTTGTCAGAGGAGCATATAATGAGGTTTAGGTGTCCATTGAAAATATTGCTGAGGCATTTACTAGGCTTTAGTTTATTTTCTGATACTGATTTCACTGAGATGAGATTATATATATATATATATATATATGTTTTATGCCTGCTTGTTTTGGGAAATAATAATGATAATAATAATAATAATTTATTACTTGCCTCTCCCAACGGATCGAGGCGGGGAACAGCATTGAACATAAAATACAAAACTGATTAAAAGCACATAAAACCAACACACCACTAAAATACCAATAAAACACCAATAAAACACTTTAAATGCCATAGGTCTCCTGGAAAACTATGACTGAGACGTAGGATATAAATATTGTTACTAATTATAAGTATTTAATGATATAATGCCAAGCAAGAAAACTACTTAATCTACGCTATGGAGGCAAGGGATATTTAGAAATACAGCTGTACTAATTAACAAAAATGTTAATATTTATGTTGAATGTAGTTTAAAGTTTGTTTATTGCATTTTCTAATCGCCATAACTTGTATGTGTTTTATGAACTTTGTAAATCATCAGATTCCATTGTTTTTATTTTGTTTGTTTTATTGTTTAGAATTCCTTGCCATCACATTTACAAATTTATTTATTTCATCACACGAGTTAAAAAAAAATGTTTCTTTATTTCAAATGGAAGCTTGTTAGAAGTATAAGAATTAAAACCTGGCCAATGAGAAGCAGCTCAAAGATTCATGTTGATTATCTTGAGTATTAATGATGTATATGGAAATAACTCACAATGGTTTTTTTTCTAAATGTTTAAAAACAGGTCCATGCTTTCAAGGAAAAAATATCTCTCTGCAGGACCAGCATGGACACAGAATGTGGTCAGTAATGCTATGAGAACACTAAGTGGAAACTTTAGCAGCAGCTGCAACTTGGTTCACAGCCTGTATTATTGTAAGATTCATTAGGAGACCTATCTGCTTCTCAAAATAGCTGGAACACAGGACAAAAGAAAATAGAAAGACCTCTGATTTAATCAGCAGGGCTTTCAAAATGTAGAGGAAAGAAGCATATCAAACACTGCTCTAATCAGCTCAACGGCAATACAATGGCTAAAAGAAATACTAATGTCATGAACTTTTCCAGGCTGGAAATATCGAGAAAGCCGATTACAAGAGGCTGCTGTAACGCATGTGGTCCGTTCTCATTTATAAAGGCATCGTTTGTTTTATAATTCTGCATATATTATTCATGGAAGCAGAACTTCAGCTGCAAATTCTTGTAACATGAGTAAGAGGGGCTCCTGTTTTAAAAGCCCTTTGTAAACGATAATATGCCAAATGCTTTATAAGCATATCTAGTTCATCCTTGCAACACCCAGGGGTGTAATTCCAATCTTGAAGATGGAAAACTGAGGCAGAAAGATAGGAATGTGTCCTTAGGCCATCTAATCTGGATCTTGCCCTGTACAAAGTTAAAAAAACTATATAGCATGTTCCTCATATTTTCAGAATGATAGATTACAAAGAAGTATTATGGGTTGTATCCAATGGTGGCTGTGTCTTAGCAGAAAGCACTTATATTCACCCAGACGACATTTATGATCATCAGAGGAGGTCCTGCTCATCATTCCACGATGAACGGAATGTTGCCATGAAGAACCATGATGGTGGGCCTTCTCCGTCATGGCACTCACCCTCTGGAAAACCCTCCCTCATGCGTTTTGGGAGGTGGAAAATGTCACACCCTTCAAATGCCTCCTGAAAACATATCTTTTTAGTCAAGCTTCCCTGGACTATAACTTATCCTGGTTTTATATGACATTTTTAATTTTTTTTAAATTGACTTTTTCTCAACCCTCAAGAGCCACAAGGGGATGCAATGAGTAGGGGGATTGGTAAACACTGAGGCCCCTGCCTAGCACAAGCAGAAGTGCTTTCTGCCAGTGGAACACCACCATTGGCTGCAACCACTGCAATACTTGCAACTTTTGCTGGCAATAGTTATGTATAACCTCACCTGTCCTTCCCACAACACAATAGTAACATACAGAATTCATGCTTGCAAGATATTCAGATGGGCACTAGCTTAAATAGGTTTAAACTGGATTCAAGAAATTGAAGAAGGGCTGTCAGTCAGTGGAAGATCATTATAATATGCATGCAAAAGGTCTCACATTCAGTCTTTGGCATCTCCAGGTAGGATTGGGTAAGATTCCTATCTGAAACCCTGGAGAGCCACTGCTAGTCAACCAAGACAATATTGAGTTAGTTGGACCAACTCAGTGTAAGGTAACTTCCTGGGTTCCTATAATAACTAATTAATGCCTCCTAGTATTGTGGCAATATACCAGGGAGCACTAGATCCTAAGAACAAACAATAGGATGGTTCTTACTTTCATGCTCTCCCTGTGAAGTCCTGGAGCCACCAGGCTGGCTACTATTGGAAACAGAATGCTAGGTTAGATGAGCCTTCGGCCATGTCTACACCATGCAGTTATCCCGGCGGCGTCTCTAGGTCGTCCCTGTGTGTCCAAATGACTCACAGGGGATCCCAGGGTCAACTGGGCGGGAACAACCCAGAGATGACCCCAGGGTAACTGCAGCCGCAGATATCACAGTTTTTCCATGGTCCCAGGACAACCCCAAGGATCACGGCCAGTGTGGTGCAGGATCCCAGGTCCTCAAATGGGCCTGGAGCTGCATGGGCTGGCTCCATGTCCATGGGGGTGGGGGCAGCAATTTCACCATCCCTGGGATGGTGGGGGTGGTTTTTTTTTATTTTACTTGGCTTTTCTGGCAGATCAGGGCCATGTGACTGGGCTAATCTTCTGAAAAAAATGGCACCTGTAACATCCCTCTTCCCTTCCAGGATGTCACACAGCCATATAAACACTGGGGGAGGTAAGTGTGTGATCACAGCAGCAGGTATGTCTGTGATCCTCCCTCTCCCTCCCACTGCACCCTTAGGTGCAGATGAGCCCTTTGTCTACCTAGGGGCTTAATATCAAGGACAAATAGATTTGCAATTTAGAAGAAAGGATGTGCTATAAAAAAACTAGCACAGGCATTTCCACTATGTCTCCAATCTTATGGTCCCTGAGTCAGCACCACAGGGACTATGGAATAAGCCAGAAAGCCCCTTCCACAATCGGAGACTGATCTCAGATTCCCCTCCCTGCCTCTGAAGAAAGATCCAAGCTCCTCACCTCTCCAACCTTGAAGCTCTGACACTTGAGAAGGGGGAAGAGAAGAGGTTCAGGGTGATGGTGTGGGTGGAGCTGGGGAGGATCCTAATTAGCAGGATCAAAAGCCTTCCCAGCTCTTGACTACACACCTAAACTGGGTCAGAAATTTTGGCCAATCCCAGAGCTGGTCTACATTCATTCATCTTAATGCTTGCAATGGGATGGAAATTGGGGTGGTTTTGGGAAGGGGAAGGACCAGGAAGAAGAGCAGTAAATGATGCTCCTCCTTCCCTTTTGCAGGAGCCTGGCAGGATCCCAGAGTACTGTAAGTGATTGATATTCATGTGATTTTTCTTGACTCAGTGATTCCATATTTTTTTCTGCGAAACCATTGGTTATTGGGGGGAAGGGTCTTGTTCATATGCATGCTGAATATAACATATCACCATTACCTTTTCTTTCTTTCTTTTTAAGGTTTATTTAACAGGCTTCTCAGCCATATGGGAACAAATGTCATAACCGTTGTTCTTAGTAGCAAGTACTGAAAATATGTGCCAGCTAGCACCACTGCTTCAAGAAAATGAGGAGAAAGGCTACATTGTGTCTGAAGCTTATTATATTGCAAAAAAAAAAAAATCTCAGCGATCAAGGCAGCGCATGGATACAAATGAGACACTTACATAATGCTATTATATTTGAAGTGTGACACTGGCATATTCACTGCTTAAAATGGGCTGTTCTGAAATTGTTCAAAAACGGGTGTGTCTCCTTGTAAGGGATGACAACCCACTGACTAGCATTTTTAGTTTGTTTGTTTGTTTCTATTTTTAGCAGTTGCAAATAACTGGAATAAATGAGTGTCCTCTCTAAATTCCTTTTCAATTTCCATCGCCTGGATTTCAGTCTACTCTCAGCTGAGCACAAGTATACCCAAGTGGATTTCAAGCTGCACAGTGCATTGCACTACTCTGATTTCGACATGGTCTTTAGCCAGCCTATTGACATTAAGACAGTTTCTATTTTCAGTTGAGTGTTCTGCATCAGCGTGCATCATGGGCAACTAAGATCATGCTCCTATACCCAGTTGCAAAACCTCATTTTAAAGAAAAAACACACACACATAAGCTTCACATTTAAAAATGGCTCCGTCAGCTGATGTGATAACAACACTGTTCTTCTGATCGTGTTCAAAGTAGTGTGTAGAGACTTGGGTTCAAATCTTTGCTCAGCCATGAAACTTCCTGGGTGGTCTTAGGAGAGGCCTCATGAAGTGGATTCAACAACGGAATCTTTGTTTTGTCATAGCCCAGATTCCTTTTCTCAGTTGGGGGTGGGGGCTATGCCATTCTCACTCATACTTATCAAATATGGCCCTAGCCTTTGTTTTCATTAGTTATATCCAACTGGTGTCCTCTGCTGACCAGCGGATCTTTGACCTACCGGAGGCATCTGTCAGCACACTGGGGAGGGAAGAATTTTCACCAATTCCACCTCCCACATTTTTCCAAGCAGTTCCCCAACTCTCTTGAGCAGATTGGGGGCACAGGGTGCTGTAGAGGGTGGGGCGGAAAGAGGGAATCAATGAAAAACCCTCCCTATTCTACTGATGGAAGTCTCTGCTGGATCAAAGAGCCATCTATCAGTGGAGGGACACCAAGTGAATACAACCCAGTATTTCCTTATTTATGTAACGTTAGTGTACAAGGGCCCTTGATAGAGTATCAACTGCCTGGCTATACTGATGTATTATCACATTTGTTACTGAGAGACACCAGCCTGCTTTTTTCATGCATATAAGTGTGGTGCTTCTACAATGATATTTTTGGCGATATGGGCTGTTTAATTGTCGGGATAATCTGTGCAAGAGAAATTGATTAATCCTTCCCCGTCACCTTACCCCAGACATTTCCATTTTCCTCATGCCTTTAGCATTTTTTTTCTTTTTTACACATTGTTCCATTCTGATTACCATCTTTGTCCCACAAATGAAAGTCTATAACAAGAGGAATTGGCATTACGGTGCTGCTATAATTCATTCTCTTGAGAAAGACAGAAATGAGAACTGACAACGGCATAAAATAAATCCATTCTTATTCTGGTGCCTCAGATTGCAATAGAAAACAGAAGATAGAACAATGTTAACTCATTCATATTGTGACAGAGATGAGAAACGGTTCGAAGCAAAGCCATCTCCTTCGATTGTAGAAATACTTGTATCAGGAGTATACATCATGGCTAAGCAGATACTTCTATGCAACAGCCTCACAACAGCCAGATGTGTTTGTAGTGGTGGTATTTAGGAGAGCGAAAAAGAAAATGTGACACTTCTTTAAAACAAGACCAGAAGCTGTAATTTACTGGTATGGAACGTTTTTATATACTGACACATTGACAACAAATAAAAAAGTACTAGGGCTACAGGCGAGCATGTTGGAACAGTAAACAGAACAGGTTTGGACATCCTAGGAGTTAACCTAGTAAGCCTTTTGTTTAGCAGTTGAATGGGAGTGAACAAATGCTTAATTTGTGTAACTACTTTTATATTTAAGTCCAGTCTATACAGTCACACCCATTTTTGTCCCCACCAATTTACTCAAGCTGAACTGTACATGACCTCTCCAATTCAGAAAACAAGTTATTTTGTAATTCACCTTCAGTGAATGTCACTCTGGCTTAGTTAGTAGACTGAGTGTCTGCTTTAGACTAGGAAAGGGAGAGAAATTAGTTCAGGTCTCATTTTAATGCAGACCTAGCTAATTTTGCACGTTTGAGATACTATGTGACTCAAAACCCAAAATGTACTCTTCTCTGAATTTTTCAATGGAGCTCTCCAACCCAAAAAAAATGCATTCCAAAATGCATACAAAAATAACATTAGAGATGCATTATATTAGGAAAATTGCTAGCACAAAATGTGCATATCAGGCAAAAATGCGTGTATTAAGACAACTGTATACAAAAATGCTTGTGAGTTTTCATACAAACTGTAAAAAAATTCTCAAACCTCAGGATGAATTGAATTTAAGACTGGAGAAATTATCCAAGTTCAAAATGAATATTAGGAAACAGAGAAATTGAAGTTGACAAAATTCATCCATTCCTACTTTAGTCCAATGGAATATGGGTTTCTGAGTCCTATCTCATTCTCATCTCCCCTGTAAATAATGATAATAGCAATGCTCTGCTATATAGATTTTCAAAAAGCTTTACATTTTTTTAATGTTTGTTCCCAAGATAAACCCTATGAAGTAAATCCCTAGGAAGGGATTTCTTCTACCCCTTCCTAGGCTGAGAGACTGGCTTGCCCAAAGTTATTCAGTGAGTCTTTGACTGAACTCAGAACTCCCAGATCCACTGTAGTCACACCTCAAGTTTGGCTCTTTTATGCTATCCACTTTATGCTCAGATGCCTGATCCCCACCCAGCCGGAATGTCTTGGGAGGGGTCGGATTTTGCAGGCGGGAAGAATAAAAGAAAGAAGACTATACACATGCAAGGCATGTGTGTAGCCTGGCGCAGAGGCGGAGCCAAGCTTATAAAGGCTCGCCCTGCGTGGACATCCGGCCTCTTCTTTTCTGGCTCTGGCAGAGAGAAGAGGCAGCAGTAGAGTTGAGAGAAAGTGTGCGGCCATGAGGCACTTACTTGCGAACGCACGCTTATACTGGCGACGGGAGAAAGACGAAGGTGGAGAGAAGAGACAGTGTGCGGCTGCACACGCATCGAGAGAGCTGGGGCTGGGAGGCTTCCCTGCCCCAATGGTTTGGAGTTTTTGAGGGTTGGGTTTGAGGAGAAAGTGGCCTACCTTTCTGTCAGCCCTGTTTGGGTGGCAGTTGCTGGTGGGGCTTCAGGGGGACTTTCTTTGCACCCCCCTTTTTTCAAGGTTTAGCTCTCAGCACCTGGATTGCTGTTCCCCCACCCTCCCTCTAGTAAGCTGTGGAGGGTGCCCATGGGCGCCAGCTTGGGGAAGCATGATCTGGCTGGCTCATTTCTAGTCCAGTGTGGGGCTGAAAGGCAGAATCTGCTGGAGTGCCGGGGCTATAGCCAGGCCTCTACTCAGTAGTCTTCCACTTTAGCAGCCATGGGGATTGGTAGGTCATAGTTAGGCCCCTCCCCGGTGTTTGGGCCTAGTTTTGGTCTAGCAGCCATTTCGTGGACACAAGCCATTTTAACTGGAGCAAAGAGACTTTTGTAAGCAGCAGCCAGTTTAAGGAGGCTTCATTTAGGAACTGGGCGGCTGGGCCTTTATAGCAGCCTACTAGACTTAGTGAGCCACAGTCAGGTGCCCTCCCCCAACTGGGCCATCTTTATTTATTTATTTATTTTATTCCATTTATATACCGCCCCATAGCCGAAGCTCCCACTTTAGGATGGGTGGCCATTTTGTGGACCATAGCTGAAGGACATTATAGGTGGCCATTTTGAGGAGCGAATTGCTAGTTAATCTATAAATTATCTCGCTATTTGCATTATTTTATTGCCTCATAGTTGAAGCATTGGGGTGACATTATTATAAATATGCATTTATATAGTGACTCATAGCCGAAGTTATACGGCTGGTTGCAGAGTGTCATAAATAAAATTGAAGCTTGAGAAGCTAGAGAGTTATGCCACCTAAGAAGGGTGTGGGTGGGAAGAAGAGCAAGGGTAGGGCTCAGCGCCCGCCAGCCAAACGTCCCACAGTACAACCCTATGCTTCCTTTGATGAGGAGGTACCTGATATGGCAATGGTATTAAAGCGCATTATAGCTCTAGAACAAGACAATGCAAGGCTTAAACATAAATTGGTAGGAGCCAAGGGTCCCAGCTCAGGTGTAGGGCGTTCATTTAGGAAGGCAGTGGATAAATCCCGTTTCAGAAATTATGGCCCCAGTTGGGGATTTTGAAATGCACGTGGAGCAAACGATGACTCCAAAGGAGCCAATGCCGGAAGCATCTATGGCTGCCAGCACAATGGTTCAGGGTGAGTACAATGCAGCACACACCTCAGGATGTCCAGGGTGGCCGCCTTATGGGCCTTGGGGCATGCCTACTTGGGGGACAGGACACACATGGCCATTTTCACAACCCATTGGGGTTGAAGAAAATTGTATAGTTGAGAGGGCAGGGCAGGAGTCCCCATCATTGGCATGCACGTCTGTTTGGCAGCCATCTATGAGCACTCCAACGCATAGCTCAACACAAACTGCATGTAGGTTGGAGGTGAATAACACCCTTCCAATAACTCAAGTATCACAAGAGTTGCAAACAGATGGGGAATTGGTATTGATGCCCCAAAATGTTGACCCTTATGCGTCAGCAATGGGGTCCAAGGTGCCTTATGGAGTGATTTCAACTCCATTGGGCTACCACCTGTTGCCTGTTACCAAGGAGAAGATTTGAGGAGTGAATACATAAATGTATTCTCTCTGCTATTTCGAGAGGAAGAAAGTGAGGATTAGGATAGGGACCAGGAGAGAAGTAGGTAAAGAAGGTGGACCGCAGGTGGGCAAATTGCTTAGCGGGATATATAATCTTTATGGGGGTGGTTCAGCAGAAACACCCAGAGAAAGGAGCCATACTTACAAAATACTTAGATAATATTTCGATGCTACTCTGAATACCTGGGGCCAGCATGGATTGGATATGATGAAACATTTAGGTGTAAAGCAGCTTTTAATCCCGAAATACACTGGGACGTTAGGGAGCCAGAATTATGGCTGCAATTCATGACTCCAGCTAGGTCAGTTGTAGGGGCAGGGTTCCTAGCTGGGACCGCGCCAGCCTGCGGATTGGCCGGGCAGGCGGTTCAATCCCGCCTGCTGTGCTGGGAATTTAGTTCCAAAGGCAGTTGTACTAGGAATCCCTGTGGATTCCAACATGAATGCTCCACATGTGGTGGAGCGCATCCATTTACTGGGTGTCCCAGGTTCCGAGGAGCAAGAGGCTTCCATGAGCCCATTCAGGGAAGTAAGCCTAATGTTCCAGGCCCTATGCCAAAAGGGCCTCAGTCCAATTAAAATGGACATATTGGCTTCCCTGCTGCATATGTACCCACTCATGGAGGATGCACCATTTTTGTTTGAAGGTTTGTTACTTGGGTTTAGAATCCCCTTTTTTAGGAGTGTGTGAGCATAGCCTTGCTAGGAACCAGGCTTCCGTTTCTGGGTTTCCATAAGACCATCCTGCAGTCTCCCAAGGGAAAAATTGGAAACACTTAGTAACTTAATTTCCCAGACATGTTTGTCACGGAAGATTACCCTTCGACAGCTGCAGGAGCTCATGGGACATCTGAACTTTGCTTGCTGGGTTATAGCTCCAGGAAGGGCCTTTGTAGGGCATTTGTGCAGTGCAATGGAGGGGGGCAAGATGTCCCTTTCATCGTATCCGGGTATCTGGGGAAATGAGAGCTGATTCAGAAGTTTGGGAGAGCTTCTTGGCCCACTATAATGGTGAAAGGAATTGCTGTTGGAAGCTCAATCACAGGTACATTTTGTCGCCTCGGGCTCTTTGGGTTTTGGTAATTTTCCAAAAGCATTGGTGCACACAGCAGTGCCGCAATGTTGGAAAGAGAGCATGAATTGCCATAACTTAACATTTTTAGAGCTTTTTCCCCATTGTGGTGGCAGTGTGGCTTTGAGCTGCACCTCTTGCCAATGCAGTGGTGCATTTCTGGTGACAGCATGGCCACTGTCCAAACAGTGAATTCGTTGACATCTAGGAATCCTCGGGTAGGACGTCTGGTGGGAGTCATGATTTCACGCTGCCTACAATATAATTCTACCTTTTGGCAAAGACACATTCCGGGGCTGGATAAGGGAATGGCTGAGGCTTTGTCGCGTAACCAGATGTTCAGGTTCTGGGAGCTGGCCCCTATGGCCAGGTTACACACAGATTCCATGTTGAGTTTTTCATGGGGTTTTAGAGAGATGAGATGGCGGAAGCCATTATGAGATTGGTGGCTCCCATCACATGTGCAGCCTTAGAAAGAGCAGGTAGGGAGTTCGGCATTTTCAGGGCTGGGTGGCAACTCCCGGCCCTCTTTCCCATACCAATAGAGCATCTGATTGAATTCTGTGTGGTTTACACTGCACTGGCCTGTCTACTCGTACCATCAGAGGTAAAATGGCTGGACTCCCATTTAGGTCAAAGGCAAATGGGTGGCCTGACATCACGTTGTAATTCTACATAAGAAGATGCTTGAAGATATGCTAGGTTGGCCTTGCCTGCTCCTGACTCACATCAGCCTATTACCCCCGACTTGTTAATGGTTCGAAGGTCAATGGGTATCCCTCTGTTTTCAGTATTTAAACCAGTGTTATTCCAAGCCTTGGCTGCTACTGCCTTTCTGGCACATTTAGAATTGAGGAATTGCTCGCATGCTCTAAATCAGATCAAGCAGGCAGAGCACTGCAGTGGGGAAATGTGCAAAGGTTGGAGGACAAAGTAGTCCTATGGTTGTGAAGATCTAAGACTGATCAGGGAGGCAGAGGCTCATTTATTCCATTAATGGAGACCTCGCTTATGGAGCTCTGCCCAGTTGCAGTCCTGAAATGCTACTGGACTCTCAGGAGAAGCGAGCCTGGCTTCTAATGCTGTCATTTAAACAAGTCTCCATAACTAAATATCTGTTCTGGATGGTGGCTAAGAAGGCATTAAAGGCACTTGGTTTGAGAAATTATCATTTGTATCCATCCATTTAGGATTGGCGCAGCATCTACTGCAGCTGCAATAGGGATGGGCAGTGCTAAGATTCGCGCCATAGGGAGATGGCGGTCCGGTGCCTTCAAGGCTTATGTTCGGAAAGAGGCGCTCAGGAGTATATTGTAAACAGATATTTGTCTTCTGCAGAAGCATGGGAGGAGACCAGAGCCTGTGAAGGTCCTCGTCGGTGAACACAGTTGGTGTTCCGGGCCAGCCGTAGGGTGACGCGAGCAGCTGCCGGCACACAGCTGGGTCTTGGTCCATCAGCCTCCGTCCAGTGGTTGGGGAGGCGCGGCTCGCGCTGGGGAGGTCTCCTCCACCTGCTGTTCAGATCTGGTAATGTGCCCGTGGCGCCCAAGGTGTTGGTGTACACTTGGGTGGAAATGACTTGAGCCTTCTAAGGGGAAGGCCCTAATTATACAAGCTAAGTTAGATTTCGAGTTCATATGGAGCCAGTGGCCAGACACTTGGATAGTGTGGTCGTATATGCTCCCTAGAGTTCAATGGCTTGAAGGTTGGAACGCTCGCAGTGTAATAGGGCAGTTAAAATATTACTAGGGAATTTAGGTTATTCTTTCGTGACCGGCGGGGAGTAGCCATCCCACACCCGGATATTCTAATTGCCAGAGGGGATTTATGCAGGGCAATCGGAGTTCACCTCTCCAATGCAGGGAATGACATTTTCCTGCAGGATCTGAGCATGGCCCTGTTGTAATTCTTCCAGTTCACATGGGGGTAGGGAGCCGAAGCCGAGGCTTGGTTCCCTTCTTTGGCGGATGGTGTGGGAAGTTTGGGGGGATGAGAACAGGAACAGTGAGCACTCTGGCACCTTTATGGTGGAGGCAAGTCAGAGGCCCTGCTCCTCGGGGGCTTTGCAGCTTCCGTGTCAGGATATGACTTGCCTTTGGGGACCTAGTTGTCTCATCTACCCAGAGCTGTGCAGTCCTGGGTGTGGATGATGCGGTAGGTCTCACCAAACACTCAAGTGTTGTGGGAATAACACAGGGGCCGGTTCTACCGACCCCTGTGTTCAACGAGTGGCTCGCCCTGATTGGCAGGCTAGTTGCCTGAGATAAATAAGAGAGATTCCCGCACGTTCATGCTCAGATCCATGGAAGGGAGAATATCCATGTTAAATAAAGAGGCCCTAGTTTATCCCAAGCTCTGGTGTCTGTATCTTATTTCTTGTGTTTTCATCTCCAGTCGCAAAAATTCAATTTGAGGAGAGCCTTGATATAACCTACACCACACAAATCCGTCTTTCCACTGTTGTACAAAGAGTCATCTTAAGTTGCTGAATTGCTCATGAGAAGAAAAGTAGGTTTAAAATAATAAATCAGGGTCACAGTTAATATGGATATAATTAATATTAGTTATTTTAACACTGAGACAACCTTTCTATGGAATATTAACCTAACCCCCAGGCAACTAAAATCTGCCTGCATTAAGTGGCAAGTAATTGCATATTGGCCATTTTCATTCCATTGAAAAAGCATGAATTCCTGCCTGTGGCAATGGTTTTAAAAAACAATATGCACTTTATCTCTGTAAAACTAATAGATCATACTCCAGCCAATGTGCTGTCAAAGCATCAGGAGCAAATCAATGCCTGGCATTTGTCCAAAGGTCTGTCCCCTATTTGTATTATCAGTAACAAAGACAGTAGTGCGAGATAGACAATTGATAGATAAGCTAGGTTTCGCACATTGTCTGAGCCTGCCAGTGTCTGATTTGAGATAATGATAACATTAAAACAATTTCTTGTGCACAGTGAAACTGACTGTTTCTATCTATCATTTTGAAGCCGTGTGTGTGTGTGTGTGTTCTGGAACAGTAGCATGACAAACTTCCAGCCATGTGCAGATTACAAAAGGAAGTAATACTTCAATGGAGCTCAGCTTTAGGAAAAAGCAGATGCTGGCACTTAACAGACATAAAGGAGACACAGGAGTGGCTTCTAACCATAAAGAAGCAACAAAAGTTTTGACAATATTTTTTAGCCACACATCATGCAAGCAAAGACAAAACAGCTGGGAATAAAAGTAGCAGAATTCTTCTTTTACAATGTATGTGACTAGCAGAATCAAGAGAAAGTGTATATGTCCTATATCTCATATACAAACACACACATATGGGAAGGGGAGGGAGAGAGAGGAAGGGGGAGAGGGAGAGAGAGTCACTAGTACACTTGGGCAAAGACACATGAGAACCTGCTCTTTGTGTAAATTAAATGGATGGCACACATATCCTTCTTTGCAAACTAATGTCATGCTTACATCCAAGAGTTGTCTATGCTTTAATGCTTAACTGAACATTCTAGAAGCATTTCTATACTATCCAGATTCTTCTGGGACACTGGTCAAATGCAGCCACATAACCAAACTCTGATCTCACAGTTGCCAAGCCTTGCAGACAGGCAGGAGATGAAGTTGAGCTGGAGTCCCTGTTATATATGACTTGCAAGAAATAGTATTTAAATATTCCTTCTAGCTTTGTGCTGGCATGCTTCTGAAGCACTCAGAGTGTCATCGGACGGGGGGAAATCGTGTTTCCTTACAGTCACTTCTCCCCCCCTTCTGTCCCACAATACTTCCTCTTTATTTACGCGGAGAAGAAAGAAGAAGTAAACAATGACCATATGGTCCACTCAGTGGGCGTTTTTATCCTGCTGCTTCTCCTGTACACAGCAGAAAACGGTGGCATGTTTCACTACAGCTGAAGAAAGTCAGATTTTCCAAGGTTTTTTTGTTTGTTTGTTTTTTGTGACAAGAAAATGAGACGAAGGGGTGGGAGATGTGTGGGAGGTGAATGGCATTGTCAAATGGACCCTCAAAAAACCATGAAGTGGGCAGTAATGAGCATGCAATAAACCGCTCGTCTGATGATGATCTAAATCTGGGGTGGGTAACATGTGCAATTTCTGGCAGCCCTCAGTGTCAATTGGATCTCAGGGTGCTGTGGCCCCACTCTTGTTCTCTGGACCACCTGTCAGGCAATTGCTTTCCTTTCTGCTAGTGTGTGTATGAAACTGAGAGGGAGAGAGAAAAAGAAAAGGAATGGAGTGGCACAGAGAGAAAGCGCGCTAGGCAGTCTTGCATACTCTACCCACTTTTGCTTTGCCTTTTCCCACCATCAGCTGTCACTCCATATACCACAATCTATGCTCCCCAATTGATTTTTTCCTTCATTTGAAAAGGGGTCCCTATTCCTGCTCTAAATGGGCATTGTGTAGTATTTAAAGGAATGGACTATATTCCAATCTCACCTCAAGCATAAGATCACTAGGTGGCTTTAGACAAGCCCTCCTCCATTTATAATATGAGGTGATTTGCTGGTGTTATGTATGTGTACTGACTTTTCAATGAATTTCTTTAGGAGTAGCTGAATTATATATTTTGTATTATCTATCCTATGAGACTTAATTTTTACTTGTTTCATTATTTTGTTTTAATTGTAATAATGAACTAATATGTGGCACGGTTTATGAACTCAATCAACACAGTTGGTTGGAACATGAGAATAGAGCAGTCTAGCTTTACAAGATGGTTGCATCCAATTCCCCAAGAAAAACTGCGTGCATACATGCTCTGAGATTAGGGCCTGCTTAATTAATCAATTAAAGGTATTTGCATAACCCCATATAATAAAAATCTCAGGCTGGTTTCCAGTAAAATAAATCAGTAAAAGATACAGTTTAGCTAAACAAGAAAATATAAACTATAAATCAACAAGAAATAAAGCAGCACAAAAGATCAAAATGCTTGGGAATAATATGGGTCCTTTCCTTTGCATGAGCAACAGAGAGATCCTACCAACTTCATTTATTGATTTGGCTATTTGTAAACTACCTTCCTCAAAATATATCAGGTAGGATGAAGAATAAATGTAACCAAAAGAAAAGAAAAGAGCAATGCAGCCATAAAAGGCAATAAAACCAATTAAAATACAATCACAAAACAGCATTAAGAGGCAGAAAAAGGGCAGGTTAAAATGGCCAGGAAAATGAAAGGCTTTGAGTTGGCACTGAAATGATAGCAAGGTCAGCACTGAGTGCAAATCCATTTCACAGATTGGGTGCCACACAAAAGAGAAGGCATTTTCTTTAGTTGTGAAGCATTTTTTCTTTATTTGAAATTATACTGAAAATGTGTAAGAGTGGGGTTATAAGAGTTTGTTGGCATAGCATAAAGAGAGAATGTTTTGGGGCATAGAATGGGTTTAAATGGATGTACGAATGATGAGGTAATGCTTTAATGTTAAAGTGGGCAAGTAGGCATACACACATAAAACACTGTATCAAGGGTTAGATGCTTTGGTGTAGAGAAGGCCTGATGAAATATGATTTAGAAATATGATTTGATATTGCTCAAAGACATTAGTCATAAGAACTTGTGACTTGTACCAACTGTATGTATTCCTGTTAAGGAACTAGGTGAAAGGTATAGTTGTGGTTTAGAAATCCATAAGAACAGAGACGTAAACCAAACAGGTGAGCACATGAAAGGCAGAAGTAATGTCCATTTTAAGACATCAGAAAGGACGGAACGTTCTGGGGAGAGGACGATCTAAATTGATGATGTGGACCCATAAACTTATTATTATTATTTTTTAGTATAAATTGCTATGTATTAGGAGGGAGGTGTTTGTCTTTGAGAAGGGTATTTAAGTCTGAACACAGAGGACCAAGATGTCTTTCCTTTCACTCAGGCATGACATCCAGGATGTTTCTCTGACCCTAGCATGTAGGCCTCAGTGATTCCTTGGTTGTCTGGGAGAAATGGAAGTCTCTCTGTGGAGACGAGCTCCTTTGCAGAATCAGTATGAGTGATGCAGAAATTGTGTTGTCATTGGGGTTGTGTTTGTCTGTGTTTGTCTTAGGAAAGATCTTGTTCTCCAGAAATTTGCCAGACTTCTGAGTATATTCTTTTAATTTGCTTTGCTGAATGGAAGTTCATGTGTCTGTTTAGCTTTCTTAAGTGGTTTCAATAAATGTTTTAAAGCTATAACAGTTTCATTGAGTTTGTGAGTCTGAGTGAAGTCAATCATTCTGGTACTTATCTCTAGAGGTTTCATTTACTATTGTGGGAGCAATTTTGTGGGGTATTGATGAAAGGTATTGCAGGCAGTTTTACTTCCAGGCAGCCTATGTTCAGTACCTCTCAAGTAAAAGGTTATCAATAATTTTCCCCTACAGTGTCACATAGCAAGTTGCAGGTACCTTGAGAAGAGCCTCCTCTACAGATCTTAAGTCCAGAGCAGGCTTGTATAGGGAGAGGATTTCCTTCATCAGGTATTCATTTTTTTTCTTTACTATACAAACGTGCACATTTGTATTATGCTACAAAATGTTGCCATGTACCATAATATATGTTCATGACTTTTGTTATGACCTATGGATAAAAGTGATCATATATATTCATTAATTCTTGCAAAGAGCATGGTTTAATCTATCACAGCTTTCCCCAAACAGGTGCCTCCAGATGTGTTGGACCACAACTCCCATATCTCCCATCCAATGGGCACACTGGTTGGGGATGATGGAAATTATGGTCCAATAAGGCACCAGGTTGGGGAAGGCTGATCGAATATCTTCACATCTTGCTTTTCTTTTAATACTCCTCCATGGATTGTTTTGGAGCTAAATTATTTGACACCTCTTTCTGGCTGGATGGTATTAGGATCTAGGCCTATTAAAAAGAAAAGAATGGCTCCACTAACCATTTTCAAAGCTTTTACACATTTTGTTCTTGAAAAATCTGTGATACTAGCAGATGTTTATGTGCTTTTAAATTACAACGCTGAGATTGGGGATTTGCAAATGGACATCAAAAGGGGATACGGAGATCTCTTACAGTTGCAAAGAGACTTATACTTAGGGTGACCATATTTGGGAAACCAAAAAGGAGGAAACCCAGTGGGGGATGGGATGGGAAAGTGCGCTTTCCAGGGCCTCCAAAAAGCACATCATGCCCCCTGCCACACTATTGGCAGCTGCCATTCGCATGGTGGTTGTGAATGACATGCTCTCCAGAGGCCCCAGAAAGCATGTCATTCCTGCCTCCCCCCCCAACTGATCCAGTAGGGGCTTCTAGAAAGCAAGTCACTGCCCCCCCACACACACTAATGACAGTCTTAAAAGGGAAAGTGTGTAATTCCAGGACATTATAGAAAATTACAGAAAATCCCCCCTGACACCCAGGACAGAGCAAAAACCAGGACAAATCTGGGAAAGTCCTGACAGTTGGTCACCTAAAAAAGATAAACACCCACAAACTATCATTCAATGGACCAAAGATCTCACTGCTCTTGCTATATTTCAGCATATCTCCTACCGCCTTGAGTTTCATATGGATGCATAGTTAGATATATGGGCTGCTTATATTAACATATATTTTAAAACCTTTCTCCACCCTCTTCTTTTTCTTTTTTTATGTTAAAGGCAATGTAAATTATTATTGTGCATGGCTATGTTTTCTGATATATGCTTGCCTTCTTCTTCTTCTTCTTCTTCTTCTTCTTCTTCTTCTTCTTCCCTTCATTTTGTTGTCTCCCTTCTTTTCTTTTCTTTTTGTTGTTTTGTTTTGGGGTTTGTTGCATTTGCAAATAAACAACTGATAAAATCATCTTTGCACCTTTCTTCTAATTGCCTTCTCCAAAATTCAGAAAAAAGCCATTATCAGAGGTTTAAGCTCTTAGAAATCAGAAAAAAGGGCACGCTATTCAGATAGAAAAGCACTAAAAGTGACAGGGATGTAGATCAGTCATCATATCAAGAGATGACTCTGCCCAATGAGCATTAGCAACCCTGGAAGAAACAGTCTTTCAACAGGAAACAGTGACAATCAGGAAGGGTAAATTTAAGGTTCTAGACCAGCGTTAGCCAACTAGCTGTCCTCCAGTTGTTTTGGACTACAACTCCCATCAGACCCAGCCAGCATATGGCAATGGTTAAGGATGATGGGGGTTCAAAACATCTGGAGGTTGCCAGGTTTGGGAGGCAGTTCAATATATTGTAATTCATAAGCAGCTATCTCATTCCTCAGCATGAACCAAGGTATGGTTCAAAGTAAAGAAATCATTATGGAAAATTAAAAGCATGCCCATCAGAATGATTTGTTTAATTGATTCATTCTGTTTCAAAGAATTTTTATAGCCACTAATGCTTTGATGAGAATAGAGTTGCCCCACATGTAAGAACTTCCCAATTAATTTCAGCATAGGGGCCCCATACATGTACACATTTCCTTGAAATGTGTTCTAGTCTTTTAAAATCTGTTCTAGCTAGGTCAATTAGTTTAGTCTATATTATTATTATTATTATTATTTTCTGTTGCACCATGTTTCTTGTTTTAATGCTATATTTGGGTTTTTAACATTTGTTTTAATTTTTTATTATAAGTTGCAACAAGAACTGTTTGTTGTAGGGCTGCCTGTAAATGCTGTAAATAAATAAATAAATAAATGGGTTTATTTTTATATGCAAACGATTCTTGTGATTCTAATTCCTCCATTAAGGTGAGTGACTGTTTGCCAGCGAATGAGAGATTTAGAGTGCAAAATGTTAGTACTCATATCCTAGATATGCATGGTTGGAAGAAATATTAGGAAATCGTGCTAGTTGATTATTTCTTTATGTTGAGCTGAAGCTACTGGTGAAGAAGAGGGTCAAGCAAGCCTTCTGTTTTGCCTTCAGCTCTCTCTAATCTGAGCAGAGTAAGAAAATGGATTAGAATAATGAGATAAAGAGCATTCATTCCCTCCAAATGGAAAGAATTATCAGTTCCTCCCAATATTAAAAGGTATTGGGTTGTTGGGGGGTGTAATGCAGAGTGGGATATATATTAACTGTTTATTTGATATTCTATGGCTATATGTCTATCCTTTGCTTTCCCTTCTGTTCATTTTCTGATTTGACATGAAACTTCTGGTGATATTTGAATATACATCGGAACTCATCCAGGAAAGCAGCTTACTTACCATATTGATAGCCTTAGGCTCTTGCTGATTCCTTCCCAACCAATGCATAAATTATGTTTAAAGCAGAGCATGGCTTTAAACAAATATTAGATGTAAAATCTAGGTCACCCTTTGTACTGAAGGGCACATTAAGAGATTTCTTAGATTTTACAGTTAAAGAGAATTTGTACCAGATGACTTTATGGTTTGAACAAGTAAATAAATTCCAATTGTAGAGATGTAAAAAATCAAGGATGGTTAGTCAATACAAGATTGAACTGCTTTAATTATTTTAGGATTAGAGAGATTTCAAGAAATGAATCATTCTCATCCTTGGAATACCATTGTTCCAGCCCAGGTTAACTCAAAATATTTAAATGAGGTGACCATAAAGAACATTTCTACAACCAGGATCCAGAGAGCTATTTTAGGCATGCCCAGGGATTTGTCCATGGCACAATGGTATTATTGGCTTTCAACAGCAAACTCCAGTGCCAAATGAATCAAATTGGTATGACATTCTACTCAGTTACAAATTGGCTTGGTGGGCTACTGTTGGCTGTACGGAACTAGTTAACCTGGGAACCATGGGTGTGTGTTTTCTGTATTGAAAATTAGGTGGCCATGTGTCTTTTTTTCAGATGACAGTCCTCTGTTTGAAGGGCTGCTGGAGAACTGCCCTCTCTTTGAAGGTGTCCTCTCTTTGAAGGATTGCCCTCTCTAACTCCAGTTTTTTTTATATATAATAATTTTTATTTCAACTCTTAACTACAATTATACCATTCTTTTCCATTCTTTATACACCAAGTGCACCCCTCACCAGGACCAATTCTTCTTCATTACATTTTCCAAAATTGTGATACTTCTTGCCCAGGTTTGTGTCCTTTCCCTCTCAACAATACATGCTCTAAAAATAATTTCCATATATTTTCAAATTCATTTCTATTACATATTCCCTTTTCTACTTTAATATTACATGTTAGTTTGTCATTAATAGCAATATCCCATACCTCTTAATACCACTCAACCATTTGATAGTTATCCTTCATCTTCCATTTCCTTGCTATTATTAATCTTGCTGCAGTTAGTAACATAGTAATTAAATCCTTAGTATTCTGATTACATTTAATTCCCTCATATATTGACAATAACGCAATCTTTGGGGATGACTCCAAATCAATTCCCGTGATCTCTTTTATCTCTTTATATACCATTTGCCAAAACCTTTGTACATATTTACATGACCACCACATATGAACATACGTGCCAGTTTGTTGACATCCTCCCCAACATAATACCGAATATTTTTTATCTATTTGATTCAATCTAACTGGTGTTAAGTACCATCGCCATATTAATTTATAATAATTTTCTTTTATCCTTACTGATAAAGTTTTCAAATTCCTTGCTCCCCATAACTTCACCCAATTCTGATTACTTATTAAGATTTTCATATCATTTTCCCACACCAGTTTAAGCTCCAACTCCAGTTTAAAGGTTTTGTTTTTTTAAAAAAAAAACCATTAGAACTGTTCCCCTTTAACAGTTAACACTTGGACAGCAGACTGTACAGGAAGACACACAGGTCTGGTTGCAGTCTTCTCCACTATGCTGAGATTTACTATATTTCTATTTAGATTATGATTATTTCTAGATTTGCACCTATGCATATAAATTAGCATACACAAATGTAATGCAAATTCATGCCTTCTACCCCCCCTTTTTTGGGGGGTGATGCATTGTCTCTCTTTTGGCAATTAATAAGTGACTACTCTACCTGAGATCTAAGTCTGTGGTAGAATGTTGAAGAGGTTAGAGTGGACTGCATCACATCAGGGATGACATTTTTTCATTGCTCCCTACTTTAAAAGCTCTTTGCATACTATATGTGTGGACTCAACTTACAAATATAGGACAAAATATCCTCTGAGTATTCTATTCTATATCTACGTTTTAAACACAGGATGGCCAAGCTTTTATTTTTCTTGTTTGTTTTCCGTTTTTTAAATATAAAACAAAGAACAAAACCTGCCTTTACCAAGGTCATTCCAAAAACAAAGAAAAAAGGTTGTTGTTGTTACTGCTGCTGCTGCTGCTGCTGCTATTATTGTTGTTGTTATTATTATTATTATTATTACAATTTCTTAGATGCCTTTTCAGGGGAGGGAATCAAGACATCTTACAACAGGGATTAAAACATTCCAATATGTAAAACATTTTAAAACAGCTAAAACAATTAACAATAAAATACTAAGTCTTGACAGAACAACTAAATTGAAATGCACATCATATGCCATTAAATGCCTGGGAGTAGAGGAAAGAAAGATGTCAGTATTGGCACCAATGATGCCCAATGTTAGTCATGATGCAACCTTGTTCCTACACCCAGTCCTCAGCAAAAAATATGGTTGCCCTCATAGGTGGTCCTTGGGGGCAGCCATCTTTTCTTCCCAAGAATATCCCTTGGAATGCTGATTTAGCTGACACTTCATCAATTGACACTCCCAGATGAAGTTTAAACCTAAGAATTTTAAGATGTCCTGATTGTTATTTTGATATTTTATTGGTTGTATATGCTCGTTTAATTAATTTATGTATTTGATTTATATTATATTGTTGTACAAATGTTGTTCCCTGCCTCGATCTAAAGGGAGAGGCAGGTAAGAAATAAATAAATTGTTAATAATAATAATAATAATAATAATAATAATTTGCATCTGCTTCCAGAAAAAAATGGCACATTAAGTCCAGTTCTCATGATCATATTTGATATGTAAAGTTACCAGTATGTTACTCTGAGAGATGGGTGAATCTGTCTGTTTTGATTTCTCCAGCATTCAAAGTTTTTAAATTACATTTTTTATGTCTAGAATATAAAGAAATTTGCAAATTTTGGTAAATTCTGATCAGAAACAAACTGAAACAGAATTCTCACTCATCTGCACTAACCAAAAGCAATAAGTATACCTATTCCTAGCATGGAAAGGACCATTATGTTCTGCCGGTCATATAGCTATTAAAAATGAGGAGCCTATCAGAAAAGAAGACTTAGCAGACTGAATTCAGCATTAACATTGTTGAACACACAGGAATTCAAAGCCAGATTGTTAAGTACAAAGCACTCAAAGCCCTGGAATGGTGTGATGAATCTATCAGTTTCAGATTCTCCCATATTTGGTTTTTGTTTTAATCTCAAGTTCTTTTTGGCCTCAGTATGAGAAATTGTGAGTTTTGGTAAATTCTTATCAAATTTGGTAAATTCTTATAAAAATTCTCAGCCATCCCTAGTTACTTTAACTCAATACTTTTATATGTAGACCATTCCGCCTACCCCAAATATATCCCTCATTTGTGAATTATAACATCTACCAGATCTTATAATGATATATATGATTCTTCCAAATGGGGTAAATTTCACCCCCTATGGGTAGATTCAGGACAAATGTCCACCAGGTGAAAATTATGCAATAAAATCACTTTATAAATAGATTACCATGCCCAAAATGAAGATGAGAAACTTATGCAGGATGACCATATGGAAAGGAAGACAGGTCTCCTGTATCTTTAACAGTTGTAGAAAAAGGAATTTCAGCAGGTGTCATTTGCATGCATGCAGCACCTGGTGAAATCCCCTCTTCATCACAGTAGTTAAAGCTAAAGGACCCCTGCCCTCTTTTTTTCACAACTCTTTTTTTATTGTTTCAAAACACAAACAAACTAAGAAACAATACACTACAAAAATATATATAGTACAATAAGATCAAACAAAATTAAGACAGACTTCTGATTTTCTCCATAGCAAAAATATGTAATATTTTCTCTTGCTAAAAAGGGAAAAAACAAATTCCCCCTCTTTCTTTTATCTTAATATTTTCTTCTTATTCATTGAATCCACAGATAAACAGGTCATTTTTTCTAGTTCCTGCACATAGTCCATTAGGGGTTTCCATTCAATTATAATCTTAGATATTGACGTTTCTCTGATTATTGACGTAAGTTTTGCCATCTCTGCCAGCTCCAATATCTTCAACATCCATGCATCCATTGTAGTTAACATTGGGCATTTCCATTTTTGTGCATATAATTACCTCGCTGCCATCATCATATACAAAAATAAGATTCCACAGTTCTTTTTTGTCTGATTCTCCATTAAACCCTGCCCTCTTGACTAGATATGGTCACTCTAACACAAGGGATGTAGTATTTACCTGTATGGAGGCAGGGCCTCTGAGAGGAAATTTATCGGGGGGTACAAAGTTTCTTTTGGGCCCCTCCTCTTCTCCATTAGTCATTCTGTTTTTATCCACTACGGTTTTATGCCATGAGCTATAGCCTGTAAGGTCAAAAAGGGTATGGAAGATGAGAGTGGGGTGGAGTGGAGCGCTCTGTTAATTTTCTGCATTTAAGGCCTTATGCTCTTATACTCCCTTCACGATAAATATAAATAAAATAAGAGAGTATCAGAGATAAGAAAGCACATTTGATTTGAACATCTTTGTTCATGCTACAATACAGATAAGGAGAAAGAATTCACGTTGAAACATCCTGTAATATTGCAGTGCCGATCAGCTCATCAGAAGCCATCAGTATTAGTTTAAAAAGGTAGATAAATTTACTATTTACTTTTTAAAAAACAGCTTTCCTGGCCTTTTGTGAAAAATGTTGAATCATAGCATGAAAATTAATTGTTCGAGCAGTGTTTGATTCAATACTTAGCCTGGCCAAATCCACAAGACGTTCCTGAGACATTGTAGACCTTAAATAATTCTTAGTTAGCTTAAGTTTGCTAAATGACCTTTCTCCAGAAGCTACTGTTGCTGGAATTGTTAATAGTATTCTTAAGCTAACACAAACATTTGGAAACAGGTCACCAAGTCTGTACTCTGTTAACAAGTTCAACAGATCTAATGGCTTTAACTGTGTATTTGCAAAATTTGCTTTATGTACTGAGGGTAAATCTCACATTTCTTTTCCAAAATCATCACCATTAAAGCCTGCAGGATATTGCTCTGATAAAGATAAAGCTTTTTTCTCCACATCACTTTCGAACATGGTGAGATATTTCCACAAGAAATCATATGTTTCTGCCAACTGCTTAGCAGCATTGAAGCAGACAATTAATCCTGCTATAACATTGTCTACCAAAACATAAAACACACACTTTTTGAAGTAGGCCTCTTCTGGAGTATCATCTGTGTCATTCATTTCTTCCAAGTTAGCATCAGGTGTGCTGTCGTCATGCGGTCTTGCCCTCTTGTGCCTAACTCCATCACATCTATGGAAGAGTTTTATTTCTATATTTAGGTTTGATGCAACCAATTTGGCTTCATTCCACATTCATTTCCAGTTGTTTTAAAGTTTTTTCAGCTCTGTGAGGAGCATTTCTATGTTTGCTACTTCAACATCCAGTGTGGCATCTCTAGCTTGGATGACCTTGTTGCAAATATCTATGCCAGCTATTTTGTACCACATGACTGACATTAACACACAGGCAAAAGATGTCACATATAATAAAACTCCATGGACTTCATTTCTTGTTTTGGCCATCAAATTTAGTTCTAGGAGGTCTTCCAGTGCTAATTTAATGCCAGACAAGTGAGCTGCAAAAGGCTTTACACATTCAACAAGATCTGACCATCTTGTTTCAAACATACCATGAAAAGAACAACCATTACGGTTTTGTAGAAATTCCCACCACTTAGGACTGGAACTGAACAGGTGATACACTGTTTGAATTGTTCTGAAAAAGGTTATTGCTTCAGGTATGCATTCAGCAGCATCATTTCCACATAAGTTGAGTGTGTGACAACTGCAAGGTGAAAAAATTGCTGTTGAGCATTGTTCTTGTATTTTTGCTTGTGCACCGTTGTATTTTCCAGCCATATTTGCCCCATTATTGGCTTGAGCTCTACAATCACTGAGAGGAATAGCATGTTCTTTCAATGTATCTGTTATCAACTGCACAATTTATTGCTACAA
This sequence comes from Anniella stebbinsi, assembly GCA_029215795.1. Taxonomy (NCBI): domain Eukaryota; kingdom Metazoa; phylum Chordata; class Lepidosauria; order Squamata; family Anniellidae; genus Anniella; species Anniella stebbinsi. The sequence goes on along the minus strand of JARDYH010000003.1, from coordinate 45,734,520 downwards.
TCTGCAAACTTGAGAAATCTTTCCTGAATCTCATACTGCTTTTCTTTTAAAAGTACATATCTCAAAAGAAACGTGATTTGTTCAATATGGGAAGAATCTGGTGTGGAATCTACTATTACTGCAAAGTACTTTGCAGATTGCCTCTCAAGCAAAATCTGTTGTTTCACAAGAGTCGAGCATCCTGCGATACATTCATTTTGTGAGTCAGGGGACAGAAAATGAACTTGAAGCCACTCACTCCTTTTCTGTGACTCCTCTACACTTAGCACATATTCCTGAATGATGGCGTCCCACCTGGAGAGCTGTTCAATGATTCCTAAAAAAAAATCCATTGTTTGAATCACCAATTCAATGGGATGAACCAGTAAATGCTAGACCACATTCTCCCAAAAAGAGTACAACATCGATGATGCACTTTAAAAAGTTGTACCATTTCACAGCTTCAGTTTTGATTGATGCTTCTAAGATGATGTCAACTCCTGTCCCAAACAGCAGGCGCCATTCTAGTTCTCGCCAATCTAGGCAACATTTTCTGTGACTATTGCCTTTTTCATGTTTTGGGATCCTGCTGGAAAGTTTCCACCACTTCCCTTTAGAATCTGAGCCTTCAGCAGATACTAGTGCAGACTTAGACGCAGAAGTGCTAGTCTTGACTGTCTTGTGCCAAAATAATTGACATGGAAAGCAACATAAAGCTTGTTTCTGTTGACTCCAGACAAGCCAATCTCTTACATGTAGTTCTCCATTAGTGCTTTGAAATTTCAGTATGCTTTCTGGGAAAACTTGATTGCAGGTGTCTTTTGGGAATGTTTTAGGCAGAGAGATGTGACCATTCACAACATACTTTTCATTTCCTTTTGAGATGGAAACTCAGTTGTGGTACATCCAATGTCAAGGCCTACATTATGATTACTCCTCTCATCTTCCAAATTCACTTCCACATGCTTCTGTATGTCTGTTTCTTTCTGTTTTCCATTTCCATTTTCTGCATCTGCCCTGACATCAAAATACTGTGCATGATTACCCAAATCAACTGCTCCTTGTTTGGGGATAAAGATTCCAAAAGCTTCTTCTTGCTCCAATTCTATAGGTGAGTTCAATGAAAATCTTTTTGAAGCCGCACTTAATCCAAATTGAAATAGCATTTGTTGACCCCTTTTTTCATTTTCTGCTCATTCTTTCTTGTCAACTCTTTTCTGGGCTCCTGATTTGTGAAAATACATTTTGGAGAAATTATTTATAATTTATACTTTTATATGGAGGCACTGCAATCCTTTTTAAACTCCTTTACCAGTTCTTTCACTCTGTTTTTGTTCTGGAATCTGATTTGACTCCGTTTTTACTCGAGCGTTTGATTTATTCCTTTTTTACTGTGCTGTCTCCATGCCTATGTGCCCTTTTCAGCCAGATAAATGCAAGCCTGTTCTTAAATCTCAACAGTCTTTATTAAACAACTTCTTTAACAGACAAGAAAGAATAGTAACTTACATTGTTCTATAAACTAAAGAAGTAATCTGGGGGGAAATAAATACAGGATGTTGAATTAAAAAGGGTTAAGGCCTGTTAAAAAAGGAATGCTCTTAGCCAGGTCATCTGGGCCTCATATTTCTTTGCCATCTAGGCCAAACTGAGGAGAAATCTCCCGCCCAACTGGAAGCCCTCATCAATCCACTCACAGCAGGCCTGGCCAACAGATCTCCGATCTCTCTGCTCTAAAGGGCTGGGGCCTGGGGGAAATAGGGCCCTAATGTTGTTTTTGTAAACCATAGGTTTTTTGTCTAATGAATAATATTATGGATCATAATTTCTATGAATTATGATATATAAAACTATGTAGGCTTACACAAAATGTGAATGCTAGCCTTCACACAATATATGCAAACATTTTCTGAGATCCCAGGAAATTTCTGGCTCCCCTCCTTTGGGGGCCCCTTTTTGACCCTGGGCCCCCTGTACCCCCCTCTCATGGGCCCTGTATGAAGGGTACAAAGAGATGCATTGCACTCATTAGGGGTAACGAGTGTCATAATAATGATCATTTTGCAACATTTTGTAGAATTCTGGCATTCTAATGTTTTGAATTCTAGCTTCAAGTTGACCCAGTCCAGTTCGTGTAGTGATATATGCTGTCGCTGAGTGACTAAAATTGTTCCCATGGGGTACTTTTTAATAGTGGGATTAAAGCTGAAGTTGCTGCATTTAACAAAATTGTATATAAAGCCCCTTAAAAACATGATGAAGTTTAACGTGATGTGGCAAACAATTTTTCAGGCAAAAATATAAAGACAGTATTAAGTGAGCCTCTGGCATTATATCTGTGTTTTTAATTAACTCAGTGGAAAAGTGATAATTTGAAAGACACTTGCTATAATGCCTGTTCCATTGCCCCACAGAAAGTTGTTTAAAAGGCAAAGATTTAATGGGCCAATTAAAATTCAAGTAAATTCCTAAGGCCTTCAGCAATGTCTGTCCAAGAAATCATGCTAGCTATACGTTTTTTCTTAAAGGATCTCGAACATGGAATTGTAGTGTGCTGCTTCCTTGAAACAATGTCCCAGCACTCTGACAACACAATCCTAAATATGTTTACTCCAGAGTAAGTTCAATGGAACTTACTCTAGAGTAAACATATTTAGGTATTTTTATTGAGGACTGCCCCCTAAGTGAATGAAAAACTATAACTCATTATATGAACATGATCATCCTATGAATTAGCAGACCAGATACTCAAGGCCTCTGGAAGGTATCCAGTCATGCAATAATAATTGTAAGCAATAATAACTAGGGGTGTGCATCTGATCAGATCCGATCCACGATCCGAATCCGATCTGCCCCAAAATTGGGAAAATCCGATCCGATCCGACCAATCTCCGATCCGATCCGATCCGATGAGGTCCGATCCGGATCGGACGCCATTTTGAATGCTTTTTCCCATAGCCAAGTATTGTTTTACAAAAACGCCTATAACTTTTTCATTTTTAAAGATAGAAGGATGAAACTTGGGCACATTGTAGACTGGTTAGGGATAGTTATCTGTGAGAAATTTCAGAAAGATTGGTGCATGCATTTTGTGGCAATTAATTTTTTAATAAATACCCAGGAATGCCTATAACTTTGTCATTTTTAAAGTTACACACATGAAACTTTGCCACATTGTAGGCGGTGCCTTGGGACCTAAGTGTGTGAAATTTCAGAAACATAGGTGCTTGCCTTGTGTGGCAATTAATTTTAGAAAAATGGGTAGTAGTGGGGTAAATACAGTTACGCCTCCCATTTTTCATTTTTAAAGATACAAACAGGAAACTTGGGCACATTACAGGGAACACTTGGCTTGATATCTGTGTGAAAATTCAGAAAGCTAGGTGCTTGCCTTGTGTGGCAATTAATTTTTGAAATAATGTGGAAAGAAACACCTATAACTTTGTCATTTTTAAAGTTACACACATGAAACATTGCCACATTGTAGGTGGTACCTTGGGAACTATGTGTGTGAAATTTCAGACACATAGGTGCTTGCCTTGTGTGGCAATTAATTTTAGAAAAATGGGTAGTAGTGGGGTAAATACAGTTATGCCTCCCAGTTTTTTATTTTTAAACATACAAACAGGAAACATGGGCACATTACAGGGAACAGTGTTGGGTGTTGTGAAGAGATAAATTATATTCTGATCATTGATACGATACGAGGGGGAAAAGCACCAAACAACCGAAGCGGCAGGGAGAGACAAACTCTGGTGCTGAAGAGCTGTAAAGAGTATAAAAAAGCTCTTGAAATTATAATAATCAATTTTCAAACAAGCCCAACATTTCGGATTGTGTCAATCCTTCATCAGGAGCTACAATAGACAAAATACAATTGTTTAAAAAGTTAACAATGTAGTTAACAATATTTGAATGTAATTCAAAAAACAATGACAACACCCTAATTAACCTATTGACAATGCATGGGCTACGTTAATCTACAAAATTATGCATGGTGTGAAGAATGTGGCTAGGGAGACATTTTTCTCCCCTCCCATCATACTATAACCAGGTGTCATCCCATGAAGCAGATTGGTGGAAGATTAAGAACAAATAAAAGGAAGTACTTCTTCACACAGCGCATGTTGTAGTTTTTGTACTTAAAACAACTTGTTCTGAGTACACATGCATAGGATTGAATTGAAAATCAAGCAGCAGCAATGATCAAATGAATAAAATAACACACATACACACAAAGCAAACAAGCAAGAAAGGAAGCTGTTAATTAGGCTGACCATATGAAAAGGAGGACAGGGCTCATGTAACTTTAACAGTTGTTGAGAAAAAGGAATTTCAGCCGGCGTTATTTGTATGCAACTAGTACCTGGTGAAATCCTCTCTTCTTCACAACAGTTAAAGTTGCAGGCACTATACTGGAGTAACCAGATACAAAAGAGGGCAGGGCCCCTGCAGCTTTAACTGTTGTAATTAAGAGGGAATTTCACCAGATACGAATTGCATACAAATGACGCTGGCTGAAATTCCCCTTTCTCTACAACTGTTAAAGTTACATGAGCCCTATCCTCCTTTTCATATGGTCAGCCTACTGTTAATTGTAGAATGCACAATTGTTTTGTATAGGAAATCCTGCAATCCCACTCCCCACCCCCCAGGTTCCAATTTTGAAAAGGTTGCAATCCTCTACACACTGACTTGGGAGTAAGACCCACTGCACTCAATGGAACTTCCTGAGTAGACATACATAGAATTGAATTGAAAATCAAGCAGTGGAGTAAGAGAATGCAGATAGACAGACAGACAGACACACACACACACACACACACAGAACCAACAAGAAAATAAATTGTAAAGTGTAGGATTATTCTGCCGAAAAGGAAATCTTTACCCCACCCCACCCCTGAGGCTCCAATTTTTAAAGTGCTGCAATCATCTGCATGCTTACCTGGGAGTAAGACTCATTGCATTAAATGAAGCTTACTTTTGAGTAGACTGCTAGCACTGTTAAGGGAATCCACACACAAACAAAGCAATCAAGCAAGGAAGTTTTTAATTGTAGGAGTATTGTTGTGCTGGAATGAAAAGGAAATCTTTACTTCCAGTATTCCCCCTCCACCCCAGGCTCCAATTTTAAAAATGCTGCAACTGTCTACATGCTTACCTGGGAGTAAGACCCATTGCATTCAATGGAACTTACTTCTCAGTAGACTGCCAGCACTTTTAAGGGAATCCAGGAGGCAGGCAGTCACTCCCCCTGGCCTCTCAGCATTCTAATCCAGTTGGAGGGGGAAGGGAGGGAGAGAGACACTACTCCGCATGCGTTCACTTAGAGGGAGCTCCATTCTTTCCTATGGGAGCTTATAAATCAAATTTAAAACAAACTAAAGGGAATTTTCAGAAAAGAACACCTATTCTATCAACTCTAAAAGGAAGAGGACATCGTTGGAATTTTAATTATCTAATCTGTCAATTTGTAATGGGACCTCGACAAAAACTATCACCAGCCCAGTCTCAAATATCAAAGTGAGCCGGAGAGGTTTCCCCCTTTTTCGACTTTAAACTGCTCTCCTTCCCTCAATCTTTCACCAATGTTCTTGAAATTTTCAGGTTATGTAAAACCAACATTTCTTTCTGGCACAAGTAAATTTCAGGAAGATTGGTGAAACATTTTTGATTTTATGAATGTTAGAATGACCCCCCCCCCATTATCCCTTTAACATGGTGGAATGTGTTTTTACTGAGTGATCTTAAGAAGAGACTCATGACTGTGAGTCTCTTAATCTATATATCTATATCTTTTTCATTGCTAGATAGGAGTATAATGTGGAATCCATCCTGGCTTATGTGATCTGTTCTAGGGCTTTCATGAAGGGACTAAACCATGCTTTTCTTTACCAGAGCTTTAGTCCTCTTCAGATGTTCAAAATGAATGGTGAAGGGAGGAGCTGGGTTGTGCAAGATAGCCCTACTCCAAATTTCTCAGCTCGTAAGGGATGTATAAAGTAAACACCTGCAATCATTGCATAGCTTCTATGAACCGAGTGTTTTGTGAAGGCCCTACCACTTGAACCACCAAGCCCTGCCTCTTGACTCCCCAATTTCTCTGTTCTGTCTATGTCACATCAAGGGCTTAGCACGGTTAGATACTGGTAAGGCCTGGGTTACAAGGTTTCCCTATGGAGCAGGCTTTTAACAGGCTTTTAAGCAAATACGTTTTCCCAGGGAGGCAGGAAATAACATGAGAGGAACCCCAACAAGGATAAATACACCAAACAAACAAGGACCATGAGAAGTGGATTACAGAGCTATTTTAATTGTTTATATATACATAATAATGCTGAATGTTCATACAAATGTTGCTTATGTCCAAATAACATGTCCAATGGGCAACACAGTTCAATACATCATATATAGAAAGAATACAGAATTCAGCATTGGTGCCAGTTAATTCTTTATAAATGGGCTATGCCACTGGAATGGTGCTATGTAAAAGATAAAATGTTCACACAATTAATTCATGAAAAAAAATCTTGAGAAATAACAATAGTCAATAAATACACCAGTGTGTACAATGTTATTCACCCAATTATTTCAGAAAGAAAACAAGCAACGTCACTAGAGATAATGCACAAGATGGCTCCTCGTCTGTATGTTGCTCCAAACCAGCAGCAGCTTGTATCTAGTTGGGGGCTTGAGTGCAGAGGGTTCCAACCAGCTCAGTCCCCCAGACTGGAGTCTGCGGACCCCCACACTTTCCGATTCAGTGCACACTTATAATTTTGCATAAATGGACCTCTTTACGGCTGCCATGTATGCAAAATGGTGATTTACTGAGCACTGGGACACCACATGCTGGACACCCACAGACCACCTAGTGGCTCACTGCACATGGCAAATAAGGTCGGGCAGCCAGTGGGGGTCCAGCAAGCAGTGCCTTAAATAAGACCACACTTCCACACTCCAATTCCTGTCCCATTATGCTCCACTGGGGGGAAATGCTTGGTGGGATTGGTGGGACATACAGCACTTCCATATTTATGGGGACACCACCCATGACTCATTTGCAGTCCAAGATTTATACATCTGTGTTTGACAACCCAGAGCATTAATTGCATGGATGAAACGCGGTTATACATTACAGTTCCCATGTGTGACTATCTGTTTAAATATATATGAGCAGCTATACTTAAAATGCTCATATTATCAGAACGCTTCCCCCCACCAACATTCCAGACAGAAAACATTATAGGCACATGAGTATTAGATATGGTGGTAAACATCAAATTAATATTATGCAAATCCCTCTGAAAGCTAATTTAGTTTGCATTTGCCATGTATGTGTGCAGTTCAAAATCACATGATCAGGCCACTTGCCTTAATTTAAGCTGATAATGTATGACAGACTGCTGTGGTAGAAGCACAATGTAATGTGCTGACAAGAGGAGACAGGGAAAGACAACGACTGTTGTACGGACATTGGGGCAGGTTGAGGATGGGAAGGAGAGAAAGCAGGGCCAGCAGCAGCCAGATAATGGGAGCACAAGCATGAATTTAGTATACAGCGAAGCCACAGACCGAGGTACTGTAGGTGTGCTTCAGCCCATATCAGTGGCAAGACTTTCCCTTTTCCTTCCACATCCATCACAAACTCCTTGTTATTATTGCCCCCTATGTCTTGTCTTTTTCCCCCTTCATAACTTTTCTGCATGCTGTGTAGGTTGGTATGTCATCTGAACCTGGCACATGGCGTGGCAGTGGAGCCGTACTCACCTTACAACCTCTCCTGCATGTTGTAGGTTATAGGGTGGGTTCAATGCCCCACCCCACCATGCCAGACACAGGGGAATAATAGAAATGGCAGTTGTGTGCTCAGCATGCATGGGGGTGGGAGGAGTAGCCATGATAGTTATTTCCCTCACTGTGATCCAGTCTGAACCCAGTCAGTAAGTAAAATAGCTGTTCATCTCCTTTTCCCACATTCAATGTAGTCCCCACTGGTGACACTGCCAGATTGTCTATGAATTGACTAGAAAACGTATGCCATATTGGAATTTAAACGCTGGATTTCCCCCCCCCCCTTCTTTTTCTTCCACCTTCATAACAGTGGAAGTTCTAATACAGAAGGACAGTGAAGTGAAATAGGAAGAGAGTCAATTCTGTTTATACGTGTAAAATGAGTTGTGTGTTTTGGACTTCGCTATGCTGGTCAGCTTTAAAATTTGGGGGAGGAGCCTTCCTTGTGCTGCTTTGGAGCCATTCCTCTCAGCAACCTAGTGCACCATGCTGGATCTCTGTAGGGTACAGTTTCAGAGACCCACAGAAGTCTCCTTCACGCTGATGGTGGCAGGAGATGGATTGGGCCTCCCCTCCCCCCACCTGCGCCTGGAAAATGCTTATGTACAACCTCATTTACTTTCATGAGCTGCTGTCCTGAATGCAGTGTTCAGAACTATATGTCAGCAGGAATAGAGGTTTAGCAGCCTGAGTGAGGCATGTGTATTTGAACCTGAGGGTGACAGGAGAATAATTTGAAATGACTTAATCTAGCTTCTGTATTATAAAGTAGGAATGTAATATAAAGCACTGGGGTAGAAATGGCTAGCCAGCTGAGCCTGGTATTTTAAAGTAATAGAGGGTATGCACCAGAGCGACAAGAGTCTAAGTCAGGTTAATGGTGATGGCAGGAAATAGACTGCAATTGAGGTATGAGTGATTGGCCAATGTGAAAAAGAACGTGAGTTGGAGGAATAAAAAGGAGTGTCTCCGCTGTCAGTTTTATCAAGCTAATGATGACTGGTACTAACCTGTCTGGGATGAGGCATTTTGCTCAGTAATAAAGGGTGGGGGTGTTCTTTGAGGCACCCCTTTGCCTGACTAATAAATATATTCACCCTATCTTAAATGTATAGCTCCATGTCATTTTCTTAATATCACAAAATCCACTTTGCTACCACACAGACAGCTTTTGAGTTAATAATGGTTTTAAATATAAGCTCACAAGAAAACGGATGAAAGGTGTGCAAGTGCCTCCAGATTTTGTGGAATAGATGCAGGTTTGCAAACTGTGTGACATATTTACATGATGATGATGATTTGTTTGCTATGCATTGCTTTGGAGTTGAAAGCCTCCGGTTTCAAAGTATAATTCCTTTCCACAAAGAAATATCTCTCTTTGGCCCTTTCTACACCATAGGGGTGTGGTGGGTGCAGTGCAGGCGGTCCCAGAAGTAGCCACTTCTGGGATCGTCCCTTTCAATACTCATCAGGTTGTGACATCCCGGGTCGTTGGACATTGCACCCTCCATTTTTGTTGGTTTTTTTAGCAAGGAAGAATGCTCCTGCGCTCCAACGAAAAAATAAGTTTTTTTAAAAAACAATGGTGTACGCGATTGGGCCCCCCTCCCCCTGCCATCCTGTGGGTGGCGATTTTGCTTTCCCCCTCTCCTGATGGCCTCAGAGCCATGCGGTGCGGCTCCGTGGCCATCAGTGCATGAGTAAGTGCGGTAGAACCAGGGTGGGCAGGCAGGGCAGGCAGGCAGGCACATTCTTCTGCAGTCCCAGGAAGTTCCTGACACCATGGGAGAATTGGGATTTTTGTGGTTCCCGAGAACCAGGAAAAATTCCGTGCCCCAGCCACCACCCCATCCCCAGGACTCCCTGTGCATCATACTCAGTTTGCTGTGACTATCAAAGACAAACTACATGGATTTTAAAAAGCATGGTTAAACTGGCTGCTTTTATTTGGGGGGGGGGAGCAGTCTGAGCCCCATCTACATGGAGGCACTTTCCAGGTTGTATAGTGAGAGCCAGTGTGGTGTAGTGGCTAGTGTGTTGGACTGAGAGTCAGGAGATCCAGGTTCTAGTCCCCACTTGGCCAAGGAAACTCACTTGGTAACTTTGGCCCAGTCAGAGTCACAACCTGTCAAACAGGGTTGTTGTTTTGAGGATACAATGGAGAGGAGGAGGATTATGTATGCTGCCTTGGGTTCCTTTGAGGGAAAAAAGGCAGGATATATATGCAACAAATTATAAATACATTTCTAATGTGATTCAATTTAAAACTACATTTTCATCAAATTGGGTTTAGGGTGACCATATTTGGGAAACCAAAAAAGAGGACAACCTGTGGGCAGGGCAGGAAAGTGACTTTTCAGGGCCTCTGGAAAAAGCGTCATCCCCCACCCCGCCACCTTAAAGGCCCCAATTGGAGTGGAGGAGGGGAAAGTGTGTCATTTCTGCCCCCCCACTACTCCAATCAGAGCCTTTTCTATAATCTCCGGGAATTACACAGTTTCCCATTTATGGTCCTGATTGGAGCAATGGAAGGGAAATGATGAGCCTCCAGAAAGCAAATCATTCCCTCCCAAAATGCTAATGGCGGCCTTAAAGGGGAAAGTGTGTCTTTCCAGGACAATATAGAAAATCACAGAAAATCCCCCCTGACATCCAGAATAGAACAAAAACCAGGACAAATCAGGGGAAATCCTGACAGTTGGTCACCCTAGGTTTGCTCTGTCCATGGCACACACTGCCAAATAAAAGCAGTGTATACAAAAAACAAAAACAAAAAAGAGGAAAAGGGGGTCACAGAGACTCCCAAACTGCTCTGAAGCCAGCACGACAGGAAAAGCCATTACAAAATGACTTTGCAAAAATGTGGGGTTTATGGCATGAAAACCCACAGTTGCTGCAGTGAGGGGGAACTTCATGTGCTAAGGCAGTGTAGGAGGTGCAGTAGCACCAGAGAAAAATCCCCCTGTAGATGAAGCCCTGCTCTCAAATGTGCTCCCAATGAAGATCAAAGCCACATGATTTTTTCCCTGCCTCCCAATGCTATTTACCCTAAAAAGTGCTGTTTGCTGCAAGTAGCACATTTGGGGGCAATTAGCAGCTGTGGGTAGACTGACCATCTGAAAAGGAGGACAGGGCTCATATAACTTTAACAGTTGTAGAGGAAAGGGAATTTCAACCAGTGTCATTTGTATGCAAGAAGTTCCTGGTGATATTCCCTCTTCATCACAACTGTTAAAGGTACAGGCACTATACTAGAGTGACCATATACAAAAGAAGGCAGGGCTCTGCAACTTTAACTGTTGTGATGAAGAGGGAATATCACCAGGAACTAATTGCATACAAATGACACTGGTTGAAATTCCCTTTTCTCTACAACTGTTAAAGTTATATGAGCCCTGTCCTCCTTTTCAGATGGTCAGCCTAGTTGTGGGGGACCAATGCAGTTGCTGGAATGGGAATGCAAACTGGATTGGGGCCTTACATGACCAGTTTCAAAATAAATGTGGGTAGCTTAAACTTCTAACGACACAATCCTATGTACATTTAGACAGGGAAAAAAATTACTAAACTCTCAGCATGCCCCAGTCAGCCCTGGTTGGGGCATGCTGGGAGTTGTAAGACTTTTTTGTCTAAACATGCATAGGATTGCACCTTAACTTTCAAAAGTGTGTGCTTTATGTTGGAACCTGTGAATATCTCACTGTTTGTAAAGTTAATTATTTCACAATGTAGGACTTTTCTGTTCGTCTCCCCATTCATTTATGTTGTTTCATGACGCAGTAATATATATTATGAATGACAGAAAATAAATGCACTTTAGAAATATTGGGGCTGTACTATACACACAAGGTCAAAGAAGACAAGAATAATTTGCAACTACTAAATTGCTTGATGTAATAGTTTGGTGCAATAATCTTTAAGAGGAAGCTTTACATAAGTCAAAGGTTTTTAGAGCAATATGCAAATCAAATCCTACCACTTTCCTAAATCCTTTTAATCCAGCACTTAATCTCAATAATGACCCAGTTCTTGGAACCTTTACTGAGCTCAGCCCCTTAATCACATTACTCAGCTCGTCCTTCGCAAACTTTGAAAGGAGACAGAAAGTGAACATAAATAAAAACCTTGATGAACTGGAATCATTAATTTGGCTGTCTGGGACATTTTAAGGGAGTAGGATTCATTGAATCTCACTCATATTATTTTGAACTTTAAAAGTCTCTAGTGATTTTTTAAAAATTGAAACCAAAGATTCAGAAGTACGACAGTTGCCCTACTAGATAAAATGAGTTAGAGGGCAGAGCTACGCATTACAATCACCACCCAGAAGATCAACCTCATGCCTCCTCTGCTTCTCTCTCCCATACTGTCGAGCAATGCAAAACACACAGCAGGATGAGAAGTCCTCTGGTCCTCCCACTCCACTTCATTGGTTGACTGTTTTAGCAGCAGGAATGCTCACTGCAATGACGTAATGACTTGTATTGTGCATTACTTAGGGAATGCAGAGAGAAGAAGGGAGGAAGCTTTCAGTGGCAACCTATCATCAGCTGTAATGTGTAGTCCCATCTTGAAGGGCAAGCATCACATCCTGCATAAAAAGGCAGATGTGACGAGGGCCAGGACAACATGCATTCTCTGATCTTTCTCTACTGGGTGTTTTGTACTAATCTCATTTCATTCTTCCCTTTTCCTTGGCTTGCCAAACTGTGAAACAGCTGGCAAGGTTATGAGGGTACTAGGCATCAATTCATTTCTCAGCTATACACGTACAAGTAGTGAGGCTGTGCCTTTCCACCACTAAGCCAGGGCCAAATTTTTCACTGAGCACACTCATTTCTTTGTGAGGTTGAAGTAATAAAAAGAAAGGGAAGACAGCCATGATTTCTATTAAGGAGAGTGGTGTGCTTTGTATAATAATCTAAACAACTTGGCAAAATTGGAGACTCCCCCAGCCAGCCAGCCACCCAAGAGCACATCCTTTTTCCCAGCAACAATTGTAACCATTTGTGAATGGAAACATCTCTTGGAGGGGTGAAACAGGTGGTTGGTAGTGCGGGCATCAGCCTGCTAATGATTGGTAACATGAAGTTGGATATTGGATGGTTATAATAGAATCTCTGGCAATGAGAAATGTGGTTTGGCTCATAATTCAGACAGATGTGGTTTGGATATTGGAAAAGGGGGGAATCAAAACCTCATCTGCGGATGGCATCTGTGTAAGCTTTGAAGTTTGTGCTTTCTGTAACTAGAAACACTAAACTTGGTGGCTCATGGAGGGAGGACCTGCACTGGGCAGGAAAGCAACTTGCAAGCCAAACCTGCACAAGAGAGTGAAACCAATTCTATCGTGCATCCCTTGTGCTTGTCAGTATGTTTAAATAAATTGTGATGGAGAGTATGTAAGGCTCACAATTTTTCAGCATTTGCAAATATATTCACTTGAGGCAGCCCTGTACGCAGTAAAAGAAAACAAGCAGCACTCTGGCCAGGAAGGAGACTGTTGCAAGACAGAGACAATTGCACTACATAAAAGGTCATGTGCTGGCAGTGAATCCATCTATTTCTGTTCCATGTCATTTACACCTTTGTTCACCCACGAATCCATTCTGTCCCATTTCTGCATTGAGCTGCATTTTTCTTTTTATAATCTGCATGAAAATCCAAACCGAAATATGTATTTTAAACATCATTTCTCTCAAAGCGCGCATTTCAAAATATATTCTCTCAAAATTGTATTCATTTATTTATTTGTCAGTAGAACGTGTGCACTGCTTAATATAACAACAGTTCTAAGCAGTTTTTCAGCAGATTTGCATAAATGTTGAAAAAACACATTTTCAAAGCATTTCAACATGTTTTGTGAGCTGCATCACCATTGGAACATTAGAGAAGTGCAAAAGTCAAAGGACAGTCAAGTTCCAACCTGCATATTTAGTCCTGGAAGCATGGATCGTGTCAGTCCCTAGCCAAATTTGCAAAGATCAATTTTTCAAGCTTCCTTATTGGGGATTGGAGAGATCTGAAAAAGGCCTGGCTAGAGCAGCAATGTGCACCAGCTACTCACACCTGAATAACCAGGCCCCTGCACTACTGGTTTAGCCAATCCCCTCAGTCCCACAAGTAAAAGAGTCCCATTGAGATGTTAATATGTGCAGTTACTATTCTTCCTGCATTAGCACATAACATTAATGTCTGAAGGCACTCTTCGTGGCACGTGAAAAGAATTAAAGGGAAAAGACTAACATCACAATCCTATTCATTAGGGCTGTGCACGCCCCCCAATTTGCCTCGGGGACCATTTCTGAATCCCCAAAACAACCTAATTCAACTTGGGGTGCTTTAGGGGTTGCCTGCCTCACCCTGGTGCCGAGGCGAGATTCGAGGTCCCTGAGGTGACTCAGCCTTGCAGGTCCTTGGGATCAGGCTGCACAGCTAGCACCCAGGAAAGCCTGTAACAAGGCTGGTGGTGAGTCCATTAGACTCAACTCTCTCTCCTGGCCCTCCCCACTTACCTGCTGCTTCATCACCAGCAGGAGCCACACTAAGCAAGATATAGAGGTATGAAAGTGGTATATGGTATGTGTCAATGGGTCCCAACAGTTGTCAGTGCACTTCAATACTGCTATAAAGCAGTAGTGTGGCTCCTGCCTTTTATATACCGCTTTCATACAGCTTTCATACTGCTATATCCTGCTTGGTGTAGATTAAGTCTAGGACTTCAATCCTAGGCATGTCTACTCAGAAATAAGCCACACTGCCATCAATGGGATTTTACTCACAATAAAATGTTACAGGTTTGCAGCTTAAAAAGCCCTTTACGATTTTATTTATTATTTGGATAGAGCATCTAACATTTAAAGAACAAAACTGATGCTAATTCTATTAGACATTATGGCGGAGTTGTGGGGCGGGAAGGAAGAGGGTCTCTCTCGCCATTGGTTATGTTCTACTATGGTTAATTATGCGAATGACCCTGCAGACTGAGAAAGCTGAAAACACAGTTATAACCGCAAGACATAAAGAAAGAGGACTGCAGCAATAAATAAACACATTCAGTGTCCTGTGACTGTTTATTTGGGTGGCTACAAGCTACTAAAAATAGCAACAACATTCTGCATGGTGCAGGCCAGTACCAACCTGAGGCAATAATGAGACTATGAGGAAAGCACGCTGGGGCCCTTGTTTCATTTCCACTTCATTCATTAAGCCGGTCAGAATGATGATTTGTCTGCTTGCCTATGTTTAATAGGACCCAGCCTCTCAAGGCAAGATCTGCTTCAAAACCCACCGAAGTCAGCAATAGCTTTGATTTGGTCAACAGTTATGGAAGCCACCAATGTACTCAGGCTCAGTCTGTTTTAGCTCTGCCACCATGTTCTTTCTGCTGACATCCCCAAGACTCTGACCCTGTCATGTCTGCCCAAACAAACTATAAGTCTGGGTGAAGACTGAATCAATTCCCTGTTCTGTAAAGTGCCCTGTAGGATTGTGCACTCCACCCTGGAATTACCCGAAATCTGCGAAAATTCCCTGTGCATTTGATCTTCCAGAGCGGGGATTGGCTGCTTGTAAACCAATAGAAACCAAAACACGGGGAGGGGGCCCTCACACTGTAAACAAAACACACCAGAGAGGAACCTATGTTGTGAGTCAGCCAATATTCACTAGTGTGGTATGCTCTGTCGCAAAAATGCTGTAAAAATATGAATGAATGTACGCATGTGTCAATGAAACATAGGGGTCAGACTTCATCTAATGATTGTTTTTATGCTGAAAATGGCCCCACTGTGCTGGAATACATGAGAATACGTTTCCCATATATAAACGTTCAAACAAAATAGAAGAGCATTTTCTATACAATTTTAACAATGATTTATCAATTCAACAATTGGTATTGTAAAACCCAATTTAACAGATAGTGTTGGAGAATATTGAATACACACAATGTTAAATAATCCAATTAAAGAATAGTGTTGGAGAATATTGAATATACACAATATTAAATAAATGGTAATACCGGTTTGTACTACACCGTTTCAAACACTTTCTTCAGTAACTGTACATATTCAAAATATTTCATACTATTTTAACACTACAGCCAAACAATACTGACTTTCACACTTCATTCCAAGTATAGACTTTAATCTCCACTGTAGAATGGTCACTGTGCTGAATCTAAAACAGATAGATATTGAACATATTCACATTATCCCATCATACCACAATAATGCTGTATATGCATAATGATGTTACTATTACCTTGCTTAGTCATGATTGAACATATTTTCCAAGGTATACTCAATTTAGACCCCAATCTGCCTGGGTTTGTTTTGTTTTTGTTTTGTTTTAATCTTATAGCTTTTTAAAGTTATTATAGTGGTTTTAAATGTGTGTGTATATTGTATGTTTTTCCTGTTTTCATTTTTGTATATTGTTTTTGTTTTAATCTTATGTGAACTGCCCAGACAGCTTCAGCTATGGGGCGGTATACAAATGTAAAAGAAAGAAAGAAAGAAAGAAAGAAAGAAAGAAAGAAAGAAAGAAAGAAAGATGAAAACTTTACTGAAAACCTCTGTTCATAAAGTATTGGTCATCTTGAGAAAAATAGACTATCCTATTGTCATGTAGTGAATATTGGCTGACTCACAACATAGGTTCCACTCTGGTGTGTTTTGTAAACCAATAGAATCATTTCAGAGCAGAGACGTGCGCACTTGGAGCTTCTAAAGTCTCTGAAATTATCTGACTGTTTTTCGGGCATCAGTGTGTGTGTGTCTCCATATTTGGAAGATGCTGAGTGCGGTGAGGGTATAATGACATCTGTGGCTAACCAATAGCCATTAGCCACATTTTCTTCCTGCCCTGACTTCCAATCACAGTGTTTGTCCTCCTTGCCTGACAATCATTCTAGTGAGAAATGTGTGCGCATGAGAGGGAAAGAGAGGGGGGGGGGGGAGAGAGAGAGAGAGATTTGCAGCCAGAGCAAGCTCTGAGTTCTCTCCTTCTTAAAATCATTTAAACTCCCAATGTGCTGTGTTTAAACATCCAAGCTTGCTAGTGTGTGAGTGTTTGCTGCTGGCTGGCTCCCTCCTCCCTCCTCTTCGTAGCCTCCTCGCATGTAGGGGGAAGCTGGCTGTTGTTGCTTTGACATGCACTGCCTCCTCCTCCTCCTCCTTGTCCTGCAAGTCTCTGGGAGAGGAAGCACATTTCTGCTTGGACTCAAAGAAGTCAATCATCCACAGTGTGAAAGTGCTGCTGGCTGGCATCTTGAGTGAGTTAGCTTCTACACTTGAGTCACAGGCTTGTTAGACTATGGTCCCCTCTACAAGGATTCGCTTTTGCGCCTGGTTAGGCGATTATGCGCATAATTGCTGAAGCGCATTTACGCCTAATGCCTCTGCACGAGAGGCGGCGAGAGGCGGCAAAGCGCATTAAGGGATGACCAAAATGCGCTTTACAAGTAGTTAATGCGCATAAGCGCTTGTTCACATAGTCAAAATGCACTTTAACGGACAGAGCAAAATAAAACTCGCTGTTTAACGCGCATTCGATAATGCGCATAATCGGAGAGATAACGCGCCTCTATGCCCGATTTGCACTCCGTTCTTGTAGAGGTAAATTTTTTAAAGCACCTTGAAAAAGCTTTAAACCTCTCTTGTAGAGGCAGCCTATTACTCCTATTGGCTGCGGGCTGAGCTTCCACTGGGGGGGGGGGGGGCTCTGTCCAATAGATCTGGAAGCCACCAGGTTGGAGAAGGCTGGAGTAGAAACTTCCACCAGCAGCAGTGGAGCTCTCAGCTCTGCATCAGCAAAGTAAAGGATAAAAGCTCCCTCCACAAATGTGCGGGATTAAGACGTGTGGGTGTGTACGTGTGGGTGTGGGTGTGTGCCAATCTGTTTAAGGGGGATAAGGGGGAAATATGAATGGATCTGCTCCAAATTTGGCATGCATACAGCCCTACTTTAGTGCTATCTTGCTTACTTTCATCTCTTTATCTTTAAACATTATAGTGTTTTTTTTAAAAAAAATTAAACTATGAACTTTACAAAATTCCTAAAAAATAAAGGCTTAAAAGGAAATGCTCCAAATTTGCCATGTCTAAAGGCCTACTTAAGAGCTATCACTATGCCAAATTTCATTTCTTTATCTCTAAAAATGAGGGAGCTGTAAGCATTTGATTAATTTCTATTGACTAGAGTGGTTATCTGAAAACGGGCAGTTCTCTGATGGGTAATCTTACGGGCGGAGTAAGGGGAACAGCTCCAAAATCAGGGCAGAGAATTGCCTCAACAGAGCTCTGACTCAGATTTTGAGGCAGAGAAGACCCACTCTGCAAACCCTTAGTGTCCTGTGCATTATTTCAAGTGTTTGTGCTATATTGTGTGACATTTTAAAATGCAATGTAAAATGTAATTTTTAAATTAAAATAAAATAAAGAGTATTTAAAGAAGCTGCAGCAGTAGTAATAGCACTTACAACTTTAGCAAAATCTGATGAGCCTGGGTTTGTTTTAATTTTAGGTTTATAGCTTTTAAAAGTTATTACAGTCATTTTAAACGTATGTGTATATTATGTGTATATTGTATGTTTTTGCTGTTTTAATGTTTGTATATTATTTTTAATTGTTTTAATCTTATGTAAACTGCCCAGAGAGCTTCGGCTATGGGGCGGTATACAAATGTAATAAAATAAATAAATAATAAATAATACAACTGAACTTATTGGGTGGCCATGGGCTTTTCTACACATGGCTGTTAATCCACTGTATCTACTTTTGGTTTCATTGCAAAATCAAGATCTGAACACTACACAGAGAGGTTTCCTTTTCTGCTTTTCTGCCACATAAACTCTAGGTGGCACTGTGGTATAGTGGAATAGCACAAATACAGAAGTAGAAAAATGTTTTCTTTCACTTTCATATATAACACCACATTTTTTCCTGCTCTTAAAAAACTCACCAAAAGTGCACTTTCAAAACAAACGTGAAACTGGAGATTCATGATGTTATCTAAAGAACCCATAAACTACTGTAAAGGAGGGAATAAATGCCTCATGTAGAAAAGCTCCAAGTGCCCTCTTTTATAGTCCTCTGTTTGAAGGGCTGTCCAGTTCAAGTATAGACAAAACATAAAGAACCAATGGGACCAGCTGACTGAACAGGGCAGGCACACACACACAGGTCACCTGGTTCCAGACTTCCGCACTATGGTGAGAAGTACTGTATTTCTGTTTAAATTATAATAATATTTTTTTCCAAATTTTCATCTAAACTCATAAATTAGCATATGCAAAATTTATGCAAATCTGTCCTCTTTTGTCCTCTTTTTTGGTGGTTCATAAGTGGCCATGCTACTGAACTCCCATCTCCCCCTCCACTCCTGTAACATTATCCATAGTGATTAAAATCCTATTGAAGGTTATTGTACTAATCTGGGACTAAAACCTAGATGACAGTTTTTAATATTAGTATGAGTGCCAGCCTATCTATGATTCATTACAGAATCAAGCAAAGAGAAGGTGTAATTGCATCATTACAGACAATAAAGATGCAAAGTGCTATTATTTCTGAACTTTTAGTAATGCTCCACCCCAAACCACAAATAAATGGAGTAACTAAAGTTTTGCTGTGATAATCCTTTTCACTGTGATCCTGTGATGGAATTATAAGCCAAGTACTTTCTCGTATGTCCAAGTGAATCTAGTCCTTTGGTTATCTGTTGTTATGACTCCTCTGCTCCAAGCTCGACTGTTCCGCACTCACAGAGCAAAAAAAAAAAAAAAGTTTTCTCCAGCCTGCTGAGTTGTCTCACTATCTGGGTTATAAAATTAATTAATTAAAATATTAATTAATATATTGCCCAACTGGCAGGTGCCCTCACGACAGTTTACAACCATTTAAAAAAACCTTTGGTCTGTTGACTGGAAATAAAGGATGATGATGATGATGATGATGATGATGAACATTAAAAAAACAACCAAAATAATAAATATAGCAATGAATATAGCGACATATTAAAATATAAAACATTAAAAATATTAAAGAGCCAATAATAGAGGTAATAATCAGAGCAACAGATTAAAGATTACATGCCTGCTGGAAGGGGAAGTGTTAACCTGTCATCTATACACATGCAGTGAAGAGGCTAGGCGGATTTCCCTGGGAAGGGCATTGCATTGGTAAACACCTGCTGCACCACTATTGGCAGCAGCACTCAGAGAAGAGCCTCCACAGACCATCTAAGTAATTAGGCAGGAACATATGGGGAAGATGGCCTTTCAGGTAGACTGTTCCAAAGCCATTAAGATCTTTAAAGATCAGAACCAACTGTATGGCCATGTCTACACCATGCAGTTATCCCGGGGTCGTCTTTAGGTTGCCCCTGTGTGTCCAGAGACTTTCTCCAGGATAACTGCAACTGCGGATGTCCTGGTCTTTCCACGGAACAACCCCGAGGACCATCGGCGGTGTGGCAGGAGGTCCCGGGTCCTCAAACGGGCACACAGGGTGGCTCCGTGCCTATGGGGGGGGGAGCATTTTTGCCATCCCTTGGATGGCAGCGCCAAGTTCCCCATTTTTTTTCTTGCCTTACCTTTTAGTTAATGCTCTCCTTAAAAAACAAGAAGCTGCGCCACGCCACGCCAGAACGTCCTTGTTAGCTTCCAGGATGACGCAGCTGCGTATTTATGCTGGGGGGTGGGATTGCGGAAGATGGAAAGCCCAAGATCCTCCCCTCCCCCATTCCGGAAGGCACATGGGTCTAGATAAGCCCTGTGACTCTGGCCCAGAAACTTAATGAGGAAAGGTTCAGTTCTGATACAATCTTCTCACTTCCACAATGCTTATGAATACTTGATCCTGCATCTTAGACAGGGCATTTCTCTTTCCTCTGCTCATTGATTTTCACTAATTTCTGGATTTTTATAAATCTGCAGGAAGGACCAATTTCCATAATCACATTATTATATTCCAGAGGGGGGGAAATGTTGGCAAATTTCACTCACAGTGCACTTTATCTCAGAGACGTTTTAAACAGTTTGCTGGGAGGGGAAAAAATGACATTAGCAAATGTTAGTAAATGGACAAGTTCCATTTGTATGCATGTTGGTGAAGAAGACACTTGACATTGTTTATTGGTATAATACAGAGCTGCATGCCTCAGTACAGCTGCCTGCTAGGCTTTAATTATGTAGTCAATTCCAGAAGATCATTTAAGAGTCCTACGCAACTCTCAAATTGTATTGTCAATCACAAATATTCAGCCTGGGAATTTAGCAAAATTTGGTACATTCTGAGTGCTAAACAAAAGCATCCATTTAGAAAAGAAGATTTTTTTTTAATCCTCTTTTCCCCCTGAGAATGTCCCTGGCTGCTCCCTCCCGGGGGCAGGGGGCATGGACATGGGTTTTCCCAGGGATAAAGAAGCCCTGGGAAAACCCAATTTTTCCAGGGGTCCCAGGAACATCCCAAGACCACAGGAGGTGTGGGGGTCCAGCCTGCCTGGTTCCCGCTTACATCAGGGGAGGGGTTGGCAGCAATTTTGCCACCCATGGGATGGCAGGAAGGGATTTGGGGGCCCAATTTCAGTTAAAAAACAAAATCATACTTACATTTTTCGCTGGAGTGCAAATGCACTCTTTGCTCCAGTTGTTGTTTTCAAATGGCGAGCATGATGTCCCTGTTTCCTTCTGGGATATCGCATGCTGCTTGTGCATGCTGGGGGAAGCTCCTTTGATCAGGATATTGCGAGAGCCTCCCCCTCCCTCCTGGAACTCCAGGAGGTGTAGAAAGGGCCTCTTTGTGATGAAAGGGAGGCAAAACTCCCCCTTCTCCCTTCAGAATGGACCTGTTTGTTCTGAAGTGAATCAGAGATTTTTTTGCAAAAACTTGGGCCATTTCAAATGTTGGAATTATTGGAAAGGAACGGCCTGGAACACTTTCCTAGCAGTAGTCAGGAGGAGATAATTTTGTTTGTTCTGCAATTTTAAACACACACACACACACTTAAATATGCATTGTAATACATCCAGGTATGGCTTTTCTTAAAGCAAAAAAGGCATGAAGCAACACAGCAGAAAACAACTTCCATAACTGATGATCGATAACTAAGGCTAGATCTACTCTACTGCTTTAGAGCAGTACTGTAGTGCATTGATAACTGTTGGGGCACGATCCACATTCCATATAATGTTTTCATCGTGTTTTTTTCCTGCTTTTTAACACATTCATAATGATTTGACACACGGTGTAGATCTGAGATCAGGTAAATCAGAAGTGCTAAATCCAGGGCAAAATTCAGAAGAAGAGACACCTGAATGAAGCTTAGTGCAGGCTCATCTGTGCACCTGACACTATGCAGACGAACTCATGTTCCAGCACACACACAGTGGGAGAGTGCACCACATACACAGTATGAGTGTGCGCATGAATCCGTTCACAGGCAGCCTTTCTGTACTTGCAACCATGCAAACCAGCCCAATCTTTCTTTTTTCTAGAACAAAATAGCCTCTTAAGAGTGATCTGAAAGATTTAAGCCATGATTCAGCAAGGTAATTTGTCTTATTTCAAAAGAATGAGTCACTCTGCCTTGGTGAATTAGGGTTTTAGTGGAGCTTTACCTATGGACTCAATCAATAGACAAGTGACGTACATGGCAGTCTTTCTGTTTATTCAATGAACCTGGGTTTGGGTCTAGCATATTAAGCTACTTATACAAGCAAAGCAAAGCAAAATAAATCAGAGGAACTCTCCATGGGTAAAATAAACAGGAACTTTCACCTCTATGTAATCCATGCAAAACAGTTTCAGCAAACAACAGGGCGTAGAGAGACGTGAGTTCTTTCTAGCGTTATCACTTCCTCATTTGAGTACAATAAAGCTTCCCAGCAAAAAAAAAAAAAAAAATTCTTGGCTCCCATGAGTTTTTATATCTCGACTGCACGCTCCTATTCATGTTTACTTCATGCTCAATAGGAATCGCCAAGCAGGGCTTTTAAAAAATGTACAGTTCCAAGTGTCCTTTACTGAAGGTATTTCTGAAATTCCAAAATGGTGGGAAAGGTTCCCAGGGCTCAATTTAGAATGGATTTAGCTAATATAGGGTGACCATATGGAGAGGAGGACAGGGCTCCTGCATCTTTAACAATTGTATAGAAAAGGAAATTTCAGGAGATGTTAATTATATGCATGCAGCTCCTGGTGAAATTCCCTCTTCATCACAACAGTTACAGCTGCAGAAGCCCTGCCCTCTTTTGTATCTGGTCAAGACATTTGACCTGGTGTAGGCTGACCAGATAAAATCCAGATCAGGGCTCATGTAACTTTAACAGTTGTAGAGAAAAGGGAATTTCAGCCAGTGTCATTTGTATGCAATTAGTTCCTGGTGATATTCCCTCTTCATCACAACAGTTAAAGGTGCAGGCACTATACTAGAGTAACCATATATAAAAGAAGGCAGGGCCCCTGCAACTTTAACAGTTGTGATGAAGAGGGAATTTCACCAGGAACTAATTGCATACAAATGACACCGGCTGAAATTCCCTTTTCTCTACAACTGTTAAAGTTACATGAGCCCTGACCTGGATTTTATCTGGTCACCCTAACCTGGTGCTAACATTGTCATCTTTTCAGTGCCAGGTCAAGAGTGCCCTCTACTCCCTGGCATTACATGGGATATGATGGTACGTTTATGCCAGCCATCTAAACAGATCTAGTATTTTATTGAAACTGTTTTTAGCTGTTTATATTGATTTAAATTTTGGATATTTAAATTTTTATGCTGTATTTTATGCTGTATTTTTAATGCTGTATTTTATTATCTTATGAATTGCTGTAAACCTCCAAGAGAACGTCAGCTATTATACAGTATAGAAATAAATAATAATAATAATAATAATAACAAAACAATCCAACCTGGGCAGAGATTCTGTATATTTAAATTACATTGTCCCTTTTTACTTTGATAGCCCCATTCAGAAGACACCTTAAACCACTGCTTTAACCATGGTGGTTAAGCAAGAAAGCCGAGCTGTGTTCAGAAGACACATTTTGCCTTAGTCATCATGGTTAAAGCCACTGTTTAAGGTGTCTTCCGAATGGGGCAACAGATGGAAGCATCCATCTTTTAATTATGTCACTATTGGTTTGTCCAGGTACTTGTTTCACACCTTCTGTGAAGGATTTTTTCTTCATTTGAAATTTTACTGAATATGAATAAGAGTGAGGTTATAAGAGTTTGTTGACATAGCATAAAGAAAGAAGGATTTGGGGGCATATAACGGGTTTAAATAGGTGCACATGTGATGGGGTAATGTTTTAATATCAAGGGGGCAAGTAGGCATACACACATAAAACACTGTATCAAGGGTTAGATACTTTGGCGTAGATAAGGCCTAACGAAATATGATTTGGAAATTTGGTATTGCTTGTCCCCATGTGAAGGAGAAAGTGTGGGAGTCGTAATGAGGAGGGGAGGGAGGAAATGCTCTGCTGTGCCACCAGATGGGTGCTGCTGCAGCTTTGCACATCCCTCCTAGGTTCCTCCCCCTTTACCTTGCTCTCCCCAGAGGATGCGGCTGATCTTTGGTTCTCTCCAGAGGATGTGCAGAGATGGTGAGACAGTCCAGCGGCCATCCGGCTCGCTGGCCCGCCTTCTGTCCCTGCCCAGCCAATGGCGACCAATCAAGGGTCAGCATTGGCCAGGAGATGCTGTGATACACCTCCAATGCAACTCCAGGGCAAGGCGACAGACAGCGGATGCCATTGTCACCTTGCTGGAAGAGAAAAAAAGTCTGGGTAAGTCCCTGACCTTTTTAATGTGTAGCTTTAGGGGAAAGCCGTGGGATGGCTCCGCAATGGCTGCTGCGTCATATAAATGACCTAATGCCACTGCGGATCCATCCTGGGCTTTTCCCCTTGTCAAGACAAGCCCCATGATAATTATGAGTTGCATGGGCCTTTGTGAAACCTGGTTCTATCCTTCTTCTTTTCTTTTTTAGATTTGACATAGCATAATACATGATTCATGAGGGCAGCCTGGTTAAAACTGAAAACCAAATTGAATTCATTTCTTATTACAATGTCATGCACATGTAGATAAATGACAAAAACACAATAAAATGTCAAAAAGGGAAAAATGTCAAGGGAAAAAAGTCATGATATGTAACAAGGTGTAATTCATCTCCTTTCACTAACCACTATTATTTAACAGTGGAGGGGAAAGACTGACAGAAATGAAGCAATTTGAAAAATCATAGTTTGACATCACTGTGCAGAACTGGTTTGAGCAGCAGGAGGCAGCGGGAGGATGTTGCTGTTATGATGTGCTAACCAAGGCCAGATCTACACCAAGCAGGATATAGCAGTATGAAAGCGGTATATAAAAGGCAGGAGACACACCAAACAGGATATAGTGGTATATTATTCTTATTATTGCATCTCTTTCTCGCTCGTGTCAGTTTTTCTAAACGGACATGACGGGCTTTCCAAGTCATGCTGTCTTTTACAGATTCAGGAATTTCCTGACAATTGAGCATGTTTTAAGTATGGATGCATTTTGGTAGGCCCAGTTTCTGAAGGTTTACTGTATAATTTTTTGATGTGACTAACGGAATAATTGTGACCTTTTCCTGTTGCCATAGTTCTTTGACTTCCACGGCCAGTGGTGTATATTTGTCTCTCTTTTCTTCTCCCTTTTCAACAACGTTTTTGCCATTTAGTATTGCTATGTGGATGACGCATGTGTGTTTTTCTTTTTTGTCTATGACCATTATGTCTAGTCGGTTGCAGGGTATTGTCTTGTCTATATGAATTGTTCTGTCCCAGAATATTTTATGGTCTGCATTTTCCAAGATTGTTTCGGGTGAGTATGTATAGTTTGGTGTAGGATGTTTGATAAGATTGAATTTGATGGCCAGTTGTTAGTGAATTATTTTTGCAGCTGTATTGTATCTGTCCATATAGTCCATTCCTGCCATAATTTTACATCCTCCTGTTATATGGTCTATTGTTTTTTGGAATTGATAGTATTTCCTGCATAGGTCTGTTGTTTCACTGTTATCTTCTATGATGTATTTTTGGTAGTTCTTCGTGGCTATAACTTGAACCTGTATAGCTATTAGGAATCCTTCAGTTTCTGGAAATAGCTCACCCTTCCTGAGCCATTCGTACGATTGTTCTTTGTTCATTTGTGGGTTCTGTATTATGTTGTAGTGCTTCCCATAGAGTGCTTTTTGTGCTCAGTTTTCTTCTTTCTCTGCAAGAGCGAGTGATCGTGTTTGGTCTTCATTTTGTAGTGCTAGGTTGAGTGGGGTGTAATTTTTATTTGCTTATACTATGGCATTATGAATGGGGGTGTTTTTAGTGTGGAAGAATTCTCTGAGTTGTTATTATTATTATTATTATTATTATTATTACCTTTATTTGTATCCCTTTTGCCCAATACTCTAAAGGCGGCTTTACAAAATTAAAACATATTCAATTAAAAACTATAAATAGAAATATACAAAAGTTAAAAATATAATTAATAGGTTTCATTTTTAAAACATTTCAACATTTAAAATACATATTATTATTATTTTAAATCTTCAACATAGATGGAGGTCCACATTATTCACCAAAGGCCTGCCAGAATAAGAAAGTTTTTGCCTGCCTCCGAAAACATATCAAGGAAGGAGCTAGTCTAGCTTCCCTGGGAAGGGATTTCCAGAGCCTTGGAGCAGCCACCAAGAAGGCCCTCTCCTGCATATCCATCGGGCATGCCTGGGATGTTGGTAGGACTGAGAGGTGGTATGTGTCAATGGGCCCTAACAGTTGTCAGTGCACTTCAATACCGCTATAAAGCAGTAGTGTGGCTCCTGCCTTTTAAATGCCATTTTCATACTGCTTTCATAGTGTTATATCCTGTTTGGTGTAGATCTGGCTCAAGACTGTAAACAAAGTATACATTTTCCCCTCCATTACTGTATCCTTTTTCAGTAGCAGGAGGAAGAAGGTGTGGGGACAGGCCATGGGGACTGACATGATGAACATCTGCTCTTTAAAATTTACCACTGCACAACTGCTAAATAAACTGTGTGTGAAGCAAAACGTAACCTTTGGTATTGAGCACAACCAGTTACCACTTACACAGCCTGCTAAGAGGCCTATAAAGCCGAATAGATGTGTAGGTGTGATGGTGGAAGACAAAGAATTCCCTCTTTCCGGGCGTTTTATTGGCATTTTATTAGTATTTTAATAATGTATTATTTTTATGTGCTTTTAATCAGTTCTATGTATTTTATATTTCAGGTTGTTCCCTACCTCAATCCGGAGGGAGAGGCAAGTAATAAATAAATAAATAAATATATTATTATTATTATTATTAGAGAAAGATCTTTCTTCCTTCTACTTCCACTCCCTCAACACTATAGCCATGACAGGCAAAGGCAAGACTTAAAAAAGAAAAGGCAGAATTCTCAAATTTCCAGGCAACTTGATAAAAAAAAAGTAATCAAAAGGTTATTTTATTAAGGAATGATGACTAATGACATTACTTTTAAAGAAAACAATTATATGCATTCATCTTGGCAGATCTAGACTGAAGTTAAAATTAAATTACTAAAAAGTAATATATTCAACATGACCTAAGTTCAAAGTTTATCTCTAAACAAATGCTGAAGGAACACGTACTTGCACAGAGGGGGCAGGGCTCTTTACCTCATGGCGTTAGGGTCCAACGTTATCTGAGAACCAATGTAATATCCTTTCATCCCAGTCAAAATACAGAATGAGTTCTTAAAGCCTATCATAATTCCCTCCTGCCAAGAATCCCAGAGGCACTTCATTATGGAGCTTAAACTTGTCTTTAAGAGAGGAGATGACTGTAGCGAGCATAGCTGGCTGGAGCATGCTGGGAGTTGTAGGCCTTTTTTCTGTCTAAACATTTCTGTCTAAATTGCTTCTTTCTAGTTCCAGTAAGACACACATGCCAAGCTATCTTAAGAAGTGTAAAGAACCAGACATTTTTGTTGGTTAAGAGGGTTTGAACAGTGGGAGATTTGAATAAATATTTTGGTGGATGTAAAACGCATGACTATCTTTCAGATCCAGATGGGTATTCAGGTATAGAGTTATCCATATTGATTCTACTATGGACATTTTGGGAATGAAAGAAGTATAGAAAGAAAAATTCATATAATTAAAGGACAGGAGCCCTCCATCTATCCTGAGCTGTGCTGGGAAGAGCCAAGCCAGGCAGGAAGAATAATGGGGGTGATTTCACCTCCTAAAATAAAATAAAAACAAATTCAACTAGGTGGTCCGCTGAGCCAGTCTAACGAACCAGCAGTAGATGGGAACATCAACAGAGAGGTTATAGGATCCTGCACATCCTGGCCCATCCTCTCCCACCCACACCTTTTCCAGTTCTACAAGGTCATTCAAGGTCACTGTTGCGAACTTGGAAAGCAGCCATCATGGTACTTTCCACAGTAGCTGCAAAGTGGGAGTAGGGGAAAGATCCAATCTCAGAATTTCCCCACCTGAGATTGTAAGAGTCTCTATGGCCTTGGGAGGGGGAATCCAAAATATTCCATAGTCCCTATGCTCCCAGGAACCATAAGATTGCTCTGCCCAGCAGCTTAAGGCTATCTTATAGCAATAACATGTCATGTAATCAATAATCAATACTTTATTACTGTTAAAAAACATGTAAAGCCAAGAGCTCTGCCCAGGACTTAATTTGAATGGAGGAATCATAGAATAGTAGAGTTGGAAGGGGACTTATAAGGTCATCGAGTCCAACCCCCTGCTCAATGCAGGAATCTACCTTAAAGCATACCTGGCAGATGGGACACTTACCCAGGCTCATGAAATGCATTGTAAAAGACAATTTCACAAAGTTAGTATGGCAAGTCTGTGCATCTAGCAAACAAGTCATGAATTAGTTACACATGGAGAAAGATTAACCTTCTATCTTTGGATGGTGGAGTTATAACAGGGGAAGGGGACCTATGGCCCTCCAGGTGTTGGAGTCCCATCAGCCCCTGACAGCATAGATAATGGTCACTGGAGCGCTAGACCAACAAGATGTGGAAAGCCCCTAGGTTCCCTGTCCCTGATTTTATAAGGAATATGGTGCATATGACTAAGGGCACGATCCAATGCATGTTTAACAGCAAAAAAGTCCTATAACTCCTAGCATGTTCCAGCTAGCTATTTAGGGCTTTTTTCTGTCTTAACATGCATATGACTGAACCCTAAATTTATAAAACATAGTAAGAGGCAAAGAAGGAAGAAAACTGGGTGACCTATTTATTGAGAAATTGAGTGCTTTTATTATTTATTGGAATAATAGAATGCAAGATCTGGTACAACCTTCTTTTTTTGCCTGGAGTAATCTGATTTGACTAGTGATTTCAGCATGATTGACAGAAGAATGGAAACAAGTTTAAGCCATTTTTGGTGCCACCATCTGCACCAGCCATATTATGCTGTGTTTATGTAGATTTTCATCTATTTTGCCCCATTTGTCGGTAATAGTTAAGAAACAGCTTGGAAAAGTACGCCTGGTTTCACAACTCTATTTTATCTGGTTTTACAACTCTGTACATCTCTGTGACAATTTTATAACAAGAAGGAGGAGGAGGAGGAAGAGAAGGAGATGTATTGTAGTCTGCTGAGTATTTAATGGCTCAGCTCCCCAGTCTCAGGAAGGAAGTAAAAAACAGAAGGTGCATTTGAATCCCTGGTGGACCACCATACATGGCCGGTGGTATTCAGTTGGATTATAAGTTGTTTAGTCTTGAAGTATTGTTTGGTGACTATTTAATTTGAAAGTATTTGTCACACCATGAAGAGAGAAGCAGACCCAGGAGAGCAAGCTGTGAGGGCAGGAAGAAGGAAGTCACAGTGGACTCCCGGGAAGCAGAATGACAAGGAGTGAAGGGCATGTGAAGGTATTGGGTAGGAAGAACTGGCAGCGTTGCAGATTGTCTCTCTGCCTTGGCTCATACAATCAGACTTGTACAAATGCTTGAGATAAAAATAATGGTAACTGAGATGGAAAAGCCTTTGTACATCTTTGGTATCACAAAGAGGGAAGGGAGAAATACCATTTGTTTGGCCTGGAATATCTATCCATAGTGATTCTTACATTCAGGAGGTTGTATTCTGTTGTGCCTGTGGGCTCATTGCAGCGGCCATTTGGGCAACAGAGCTTTGTTGCTTCAAAAAAATAATTTGAAACCAATGGAAGAAACACTTGTTTTCAGAACAGTGCAGGTCAACGGAGCTTGCTGACCTGTTCTGATCTGGCAATGAGTGTTTCCACTGGTTTCCAGGATTATTGTTAGAATCATGAAGGCCTTGTTTTGTGTGTGGTTGCTCCCATGACCACAACAGGACCAATGGAGGCAAAGTGGCCCATTTGATATTGTCCTAGGAATAGGCTGACCATCTGAAAAGGAGGACAGGGCTCATATAACTTTAACAGTTGTAGAGAAAAGGGAATTTCAGCCGGTGTCATTTGTATGCAATTAGTTCCTGGTGAAATTCCCTCTTCATCACAACAGTTAAAGTTGCAGAGCCCTGCCTTCTTTTGTATATGGTCACTCTAGTATAGTGCCTGCACCTTTAACTGTTGTGATGAAGAGGGAATTTCACCAGGAACTAATTGCATACAAATGACACCGGCTGAAATTCCCTTTTCTCTACAACTGTTAAAGTTACATGAGCCCTGTCCTCCTTTTCAGATGGTCAGCCTACCTAGGAATAACAGCATCCCATTGATTTTAAACATTCCACCAGGTTTCCAAAACATCAATTTACAATCAGGAACTCTAAGAATGATTCACCTATCTGGGCTTTCAGGCTTCTAGCATTGCCAATCCCAAAAAAAAAAAAAAAAAACCCCACCCTTGTGAATGCCTTTTTCTGAGTTAATTCTTTTTTCTATGACTTTTTAGTTTTAGAAGAGAAGGAATACACACACACACACACACACACACACACTGGACTTAGTTAGGGATGGGGAAAGTGTGGCCCTCCAGATGTTGTTGAACTCCCTTCCCCCCTCACCATTAGCTAGTGCTGATGGGACTTGTAATCCACCAACATCTGGAGGATCTCACATTCTTCATCCCTGGTCTAAACAGGAGAACATAAACACTTTTCAAATATATTTCTAGGCAGGCAGATACTATTTGTTAGCTCCAAGGATGAGTAATATAAGAAATAATTAGTGTGATAACACATTAGCATAATGTTCCATATGGTGTTATCCATGCATTTGAATATGACAATTATGTTTTAATAAATTAACTGTGGCTTGTCTGTCTGCACTGCTCACACATCATCAAAATGCTGCAAATTCTTGAAGCATCAAGTATTATTACAGATTACAGCTTTTGTTTTGGTAGTTTGGGAAATGTTTGGCAGTCTATCATCATGCGTGCATTGGCTGCAGCCTTAAACCAGTGCACATGCACGCTGTGGACATGGAAGCTGTTAGTTGGTTGTTTTCCTTTCTTTCCGTGTGGTGAACACCACCATGCACTGGCAGTAAACATCTGCCAGTGCAAGGCCACCCATTGAAGCTAGCTAGGGATATTCTGAAATTCGATTTGGAATTTCTGAGAGATCTTTGCATCTGAAGAGATTTTTGCGTTAGAGTTGTACAAATGGGCCAATGATTTTCTCTAGAATACTCACATTAAGAAGAGTTTTCTATGATTTCTCAGTGGAAACCCTTCTACAATTTGAAACTGAAATGGATTGGTTTTGGGGAGCTCTGGAATTAAAAAGAAAAGAAAAAGACACTACAAACTCTACCTAGGGTAGGATTGTGATTCACACCTCTAAATGTACCATGTGATTTTTTCCCCAGCCGGGTGTCCTCCACATGTGATGGAGTGCAACACCCATCATCCCCAGTCAACATGGCATATGTTGTAGCCCAACACATATGGAGGACAACAGGTTGGGGAAGGCTGTGATTATTTGTACACTGAACTGAAGCACTTCATTTAACGATTTTTTTAAAAGTCAAAGACACACATACCAACAACACCAGACTCATACACATACCAAACAACAAATGCTTTTTAAAAGTTAAAGAAAACTGCTCCCCCTTACTGAAATCTGAATAGTACCCCTGTTTGATACCTCACTTTCCAAAAACGTTTCCATAAGAGAAGTGCTTAAGAACATAAGAAGAGTCATGCTGGATCAGACCAAGGGACCATCTAGTCCAGCATTTTGTTCACAATGGCCAAACTGTTGTCCATGGAAACTCACAAGCAGGACATGAATGCAACAGCACCCTCCCCCTTATGTTCCCCTGCAACTTTTGTACATAACCATACAGCCTCTGATACTGAAGGTATCACATAACCATCAGGAGTAGCCATTGATAGATTTACCCTCCATAAATTTGTCTAATCCCCGTTTAAAGCCATCCAAATTGGTGGCCATCACTACATCTTATGGAAGTAGGCTGACCAGATAAAATCCAGGTCAGGGCTCATGTAACTTTAACAGTTGTAGAGAAAAGGGAATTTCAGCCAATGTCATTTGTATGCAATTAGTTCCTGGTGATATTCCCTCTTCATCACAACAGTTAAAAGTGCAGGCACTATACTAGAATGACCATATACAAAAGAAGGCAGGGCCCCTGCAACTTTAACAGTTGTGATGAAGAGGGAATTTCACAAGGTACGAATTGTATACAAATGACACTGGCTGAAATTGCCTTTTCTCTACAACTGTTAAAGTTACATGAGCCCTGACCTGAATTTTATCTGGTCACCCTAATGGAAGAGAATTCCATAGTTTAACTATGCACTGTGTGAAGAAGTACTTCATTTTATCTAGGGTGACCATATGAAAAGGAGGACAGGACTCCTGAATCTTTAACAGTTGCATAGAAAAGGGAATTTTGTTAGGTGTCATTTGTATGCATGCAGCACCTGGTGAAATCCCCTCTTCATCACAACAGTTAAAGCCACAGGAGCTATACTAGAGTGACCAGATACAAATGAGGGCAGGGCTCCTGCAGCTTTAACTGTTGTGATGAAGAGGGAATTTCCTAGAAATACAGGAGCACTGTCCTCCTTTTCATATGGTCACCCTATTTATCTGTCCTGATGACCCTGGGTTCTAGTATTATGAAAATGGGAGAAAAATGCCTCCTTATCCACATTCTCCCTGCAGTGTGCTATTATTATAGGTTTGTGCAGTTATAATTTTGCTCCTGTGGACTGCCCATGGAACTGAGCACATTCCATACTGTCCTCTGGCTGGTCAACACATCATTAGGAAATGCTGCCAGTGTTGATCTTGCATTCCCCAGAAATATCAGGTAAAGCAACACAAACAGTTGCAGCAATATTTACATTAACAGGCCCCTTGTGTTTCACTAGAAGGGCACATGATGTGAGATCCCATTAGATCGCCTCTTTGACCTCGTGTTTGCTATCTGCCTTGTTGTCACCACAAAGCTGATTCTAATGACTGATATAGCAATTTCTTCCTTTCCAGGTGGCTTGAGACCTCAGCTAAGTCTCCAGGTGATTATACATTCTCACACTTCAGTAGCTGCAAGACATCTTATTAACACAACTTTAAAAAACTTAAGAACAAAGATGTTGAAAACATTGAACCTGGGGTACATATAGAGCTACATGTTGAAAGGGGAAAGAGAAGGTTTTATTTGCCAAATCTATGTAGCGAAGCAGGATGAGATTATTTCCTACATTAAATGAAGTACTACAGATTCTTAAATCACTCTCATCCCTTTGGGCTTTTCACCATGTCATTTTTGTGTGTGGTGTTCCCCCATGGGGTTCTAGCTTCATACTACTGACACATCAGACCAAATAAATGGCAGTATTAAAAAAGTAAGACATTTCCACAATAGATAAAGGCTCCAATTTGTTATGCACTTACCGATGAAGGATGGAAATAGGGCATGGACTGGATTGCCAACTGGCCGGTTTCCAACCCAGCCTAACAGAAGTCAAAGAGTGGGAAATTAGCTGAGGCTAGGCTGACCAGACCCCCCGGGGTTTCCCGGTCCTAAACGGGAAAAATGGGCCAAACCGGGCCGACCGGGCCCCAAGGGGCAACCTCCGGGAAACAGCTCGTTCTCCTCCCGCGAGGAGGGGGGCGGCGCGGTGCGGGCGGCGGCATGAGGCACTTACCTGCTGGGGCGTCTGCTTCCCTCCGGTGCTCGGAATCTACTGAGAAACAGGCTTCACGGCCTGTCCCTCAGTAGTGCGCTGGGTGATGACGTCATCACCCGGCGCGGTACTGAGAGACAGGCCAGGAAGCCTGTTTCTCAGTAGATTCCAAGCACTGGAGGGAAGCAGACGCCCCAGCCGGTAAGGAGCGCGGGGCGTGCGTGCGGGCTGCGCGGCGCGGGGCGGGGCGGGGGGGGCTGCGCAGGGGGGGTTGTTTTGGGTGGGTGGGGTGGGGGGGGTTCCGGGATTTTGATCCTCAAAATCTGGTCACCCTAGCTGAGGCCCTTTTAACAACCCAGTCGGCTCCAGTCAGGGGAGCCAGCCACACTACAGGCCAGCAGAGTTGCTCTGAATGCTCCTGTCACCATGCATACAGGGTGCAATCACACTTGCACTGGCAATGGGAATTAATGGGGGCTTCTGAGTTCTGGAAACATCCTTGGGGAACTCTCCCCACCCCCACCCATTTTTGGGTAGGATTTGGCTTCTTCAGTGCATGTACAATACTGCCCCTGTATTTAGAAAATCACACCCATCTACCCGGATTTTATCTTTGTAAATGTCAACTTTTGAATCTAAAAACAGTTTTGAATTTTAAAAGTTTAATTTTTAAAACTGCCACTTTAATGGTTATTAAAATACACAAATACGTCACCAAGCTTTCTGACTTTCTGATGCACCTTTTACATAGTAGACCATTTTTCAAGTGCTAGACCACCAACGAAGACTTTGCATTGAAACACGTTTGGTTTTGCTTTTATTTCATACTGATTATTTCTGGAATGATAGCACAATAATATTGTACTTTCTTCTCTTGTTTTCATATATGCTTTTGGCTTGCACAGATAAACTTACCCTGTCAGATATTCTTTTATATATTATTTAACTTCACTGGTTAGCCCATCCCAGTTGTTGCATTTCATATTGTCCAGGGTTGGGACATATTTCCTGTTTCATTTGGACTGGGAGTGGGTAACCAAGATCTGATCTTTCCATCTAAGGGTAGTCCTCTCTCTCTCTCTCTGCCCACAAAGGGTGGGATCTCATCTACCCTATGCCTGCTGGGATGCCTTCCCAGGAACTGCAGGATTGCAACCTTACAGCATCATCAAACAAGTGTTTTATCACACACTCATTACAGCCCACTCATGGTTTTTCAAGGGTCCTTTTGACTATGCCACCCATCTCCTACACAGCTCCCACCACATCTGCTCATTTTCCTGTCACACAAACAGACCAGGAAAATCCGACTTTGTTCAACTGCAGCAAAATGTGCTGCCATTTCCGGCTGTATGCAGAAAAAGTAGCGGGATAAAAACACCCACTGAATGGGTCATGTGCTCATGGTTTACATCCTCTTTCTCCTCCATGTAAAGAAATTGGAAGTATTGTGGGACAGAAGTGTGTAGGGGAAGCAATGGTGAGGAAACACGATTCCCCCCATCTAATGACAATCTTAACTTTTTTTAAAAAAAAAACCCATTAAAGGAACATCTGTAATTTGTCCAGAGAGGTGTTTGCATGTATTCCTAACTTTGACAAACCTGCCATTAACCTAAACATTTTTAAGTGCCTGATGATGACATTTATCATTTGTTCGTAAATGCAGGGAAATATGCACACAAGAGCTATGGAAATATTATAGTTGGCAGCTCTGTATATTTTAGCCTGTAGATAATAACAAGAGATGAAAGGACACCATGGCAGTCACAGAAAATTGAAACAAGGCCTAAACCTCTTCAAGGCATGTTATTGATATTTTGTAAGGATTACATAAAGGGGACCATGAAAGGGAAGTACGGGAGGGGAGAATACTTAAATTGGCGCAGAACAATAAGCCCTTTGGGAGGCAACAGAAGCAGCAGTTTGGATGTGGCACAGACAATATGATCTATAGTAATTCAGTAATTAGCTACATGAAAGTAGGAGATGTCCCTATGATTACATTTTGCAGGCTCTGAGGAAAATGATTGTTTATCATGACATAGAGATTTTCACTGTCTCTCACTTACAAAACTGTTTTTTCCGGGGTATTTCTGTAGTCTAGTAGCTAGCCTGAGTTATGAAGCAATAGCAGCAGTTCTGTCTACAGGCTTCCATATTAAAGGCATCCAGTGAATGGGTCTTTTGAAAAGCAAACATGAAAGAAAGTGAAGAAGACAAGATCTCCAGGCTTTAGCTACAATATCAGTTCTACATCAGCGGAATACGTTGGACTAGAAACAGCAACGGCTAAGTGTTGTTTAGCAATCTCTTAATAAATCTCAGAGCCTATCTACACTACTGCTTTAAAACTGTTTAAAGCAGTAGTTTAGATAGGCTCAAAGTGTTTTTTTTTTGTCCTCCCAAAGTTAAAATCCTTGTGATGCACCAGACAAGCCACGAAGTCATTTTGGAGTTCTAATTTTGATGACAAATGATTCAGAATGCCAAAGTATAGAAGGCCATGCCCATGAAATGAAGAACTTCAGAAAGGCCTATTATTGACTGTTTTTGAGCTTAATGGTTTTAATTAAACATGGAATATTGACAAGATTCAAAACATGATGAATTTTCCAAGACTCTAAAGAGCTATGATTGGCCAAGTTTCTAAAGATTGGCTCATAAACATTTGCAGAAGTGATGCCCACTGCTCAGATGTCTTTAGGTTTGGTGGCTTAAAACTGCTATAGTTTTAACTGATATCCTTGGTGTTTAACATAATGACTTCCTCTTGTCTCTTTCTATTCTTCAATTATTAGCAATTTCTATTGTCCTTGGATTGTTGCCTGTTGAGAAGATTAGATATTAATACAGAAGGCTTTGTTTACTATCAGGTATGGATCACCTTTTCTCATTGCCCTGCTGCCTCTGTGTATATGTGTATGCTGGAGTTAATTCCCCCTCCATCTGTGGTCCTTTATAATACACTGCATTTCCATTAGAATTAATTACTCTTGTACAAGTAACTAAATGTATTCGCAGGAACTTAACATCAAGTCAGTGCCAATCAGATGTGTCAACGAACAAACTGCTGCACCTTTTTAACAGACTTTGAGCTTTTGAATTAATAATTGCTCCTACTCCATCCATCAATTCAAGCAACTACCATCTCAACACCGCTTTGTTCTAGCAGCTCAGGGTTTTTTAAAATGTAAACACTGCACAATTCTGCTCCCGACCGACTCTCACCTCTTCAATGAAGATACAAGATGCAGTAGATAGGTTGGGCTGCAGATCGCATTATGTGTCTGAACTGCAACATTCATAACTAGTTAAAGCAAACCTTTCAGCAAACCTGAGCCCATTTCTCAGTGCACAGAGAAGAATCTTTCAGGAAGCTCCCTTTTCGTCACTGCTCATTTCCCCCCTCACTCCCCAAAATCTCCCTCTGCTGCTCTGCTGATTAAGAAACAACTGAGCAGTGATGAAGAGGACACTTCTCTTTTGGGATGGAACAGGTTTCCCTCTTTCCTTGGCCTCATCTTCACAAGCGGGGGGGGGGGGGTGCATTATTTTTATTCTTTGTAGTAAGCTGAAATCGGCTCCATTCTATCATAATTACACAGCAGAGCCAGCCATACCTAACACCCAGCTTTTCAATGCTGGAAAAGACAGACTTCTGGGTGGGGTAGGGGTGGGGGGAAGAGCCACCATCATCTGAACAGAGGCTTGTTACCCGCCCCTCTTTAGGTTCCCCCTGCCACTACAGTTTAATGAATGGGAATGGGGAGTAACTAACCCACAATACTGGCTCCCCATGAGAGCATCGCACCGCACAAATAAACTAGCACCTGCTCTAACACTACATAAGAGAACCCAATTAATGCAGCTTCCAACTCTAAAGCTGTGCAGCTCTGGAGCTAACACCACAAGATAGAGGCAAATTAACAAAATTCCTTTGCAACTGGAGCTGCACAGCTCCGCAGCTAGCACCACATCAGAGAAGCCAATTAACACAGGCCGTTTCTACACCTGCCTTTTCCCCCAGGGTTGTCCCTGGCTCCCTGTGACACAGAGAGCCTATCTACACACGCAGGATATAACACTTTGAAAACGTTTTGAAATCTGTATATGGAGTGTCCTGGGCCCCAACAGTTGTCAAAACTGTTATAAACCGTTTTAACCCATTTTAAAGCAGTAGTGTAGATAGGCTCACAGGGACTCTCAGGGGCAGGGGGGATGGGCACGGGTTTTCCCAGGGATGAAGAACCCCTGGGAAAATCCGATTCTTTGAGCAGTCCTGGGATGATCCTGAGGACTGAGGGTGGTGTGGACACTCGTCCTGACTTTTTCCCACCTCCCCGAAAGTAGCGGGGGTCAGCAGACGGAAGGAGCCAGTTCAGGGGGCATCCGGGGGCATCGGGGGTTAGATGTACAGACTAAGAAAACTGTGACTATACGGCCTTAATCTGGAGGACAATTCATAAGATTTATACCAATCACATCTCTGTTTGTTTGTTTTTCTTGTTAGAAATTTTCATCTTCATCATTTCAAACTGCCATTCTTGGTATCCATTTAACATCACAGCTACCGAGGAGGGTGGAAGCTGAAATGTTTTGCTATATACTGTATAAATATATAAACCACAGTGTAGACTTATGTAACCTTCCTTGCAACACACTTTACTCTGCTAACACTAACAGAGCCAGAATATTCTGAACTTGTTTAGTATTTGTTCTAATTAAAACTGTTAGAAAACAACAACAACAACAACAACAACAACAGCCAACTAGTACATACTACAGAGCTCAGCATTTTTCCCACCTGCGAACAGCTGGCTTCTTGCCCTGATTGCACCTTGGAAGAAGGAAAGGATATGAATGCAAAATATTCTACAGCAGCTTCCTTATCAATAAGAGTGATGCACTCATCAGATAATTTCTTACAAGTAGTTTCACAAGAAACATTGCAAACGTGCAAATAAAGGCACACATTTCAAGAAAGCATGTTTTCCAATATCCGCAGACGAAGCAGCAGTTTGCAGATAGGAAGGAATTGTTTCCCTTTATTTGCAAGAACTCATTCATGCCTTCAGAATTTAATATGAAAGAGGCAACAACAACAACACGGAGTAAAATCAAGCAAGGGCATAACTGCATGAAACTATAGTGTTGAATATCAGCATGTGATAATTGCCACACCAACAGGTTCAAATACAAGGGGGGAGGAGAGAGAGACAGATTGGGTAACAACAATACAACTACAAAAATATGAAGAGATACAAAATACATGCCATTGTATTGCATATTTCTATTGGTTCTGCATTGCTGAATTGAAGGGTTGCATATTAATATTAATATTTGTGTGACTGATAGATTTGAGTAAAAAGCCAAAAATGTGAAAATTCAGCATCACACATAGTTGCATTTGGTATGGTCTATTTAAAATAACGATGAGTGTCAGTTTTATAGCCACTCATGGATGTTCAAGGGTCCTTATGATGATGACGTCTGCCTCCCGTTTTCCCATTCCTTCTGCTCTTTTTTCTGTCAAATAATAAGACCTGGTTAATCCAAGTTTTTTTGGCTATAATGAAACATGCCACCATTTACTGCTGTGTGCAGGAGAAGAAGCACGATAAAAACGCCCACTGAATGGGCCACGTGGCCATTGCTTCCTCTTTCTTCCTCGTGTGAGGAACTGTTCATCCCTACTGTGGGACTGAAGCAGGAGGCAAAGCAACGGTAGGGAAACATGATGTATTACACAATTACTGGCCAGTCTCCAATATCCCACTCCGGGCAAGGTATTGGAGCACATGGTCGTCTCCAACTCCAGTGACTCCTGGATGAGATGGATTATCTAGATTCATTTCAATTTGGCTTCAGACCTGGTTATGGGACAGAAACAGCTTTGGTTGCCTTGGTGGATGACCTACGGCAGGAACTGGATGGGGAGTGCATCCCTGTTAGTTCTGCTGGCTCTCTCAGCGGTGTTCGATACCATCAACCATGGTATCCTTCTGGGCCGCCTCGCTGAGATGGGTCTTAGAGGCTGTTGGCCTGTGGAGTCCCTCAGGGTTCCATTTTGTCCCCCATGCTATTTAGCATTTGCATAAAACTGTTGGGAGAGGTTGTCTGGAGTTTTGGGGTGTGGTGCCACCGGTACGCTGATGACACCCAACTCTACTTCTCCTTTCCACCCGATTCCAAGGAAGCTGTTTTGGTCCTAAACCGGTGTCTGTTGGCAGCACTGGACTGGTTGAGGGCAAACAAATTGAAGCTTAATCCAGACAAGACAGAGGTGCTCCTGGTCAGTCGAAAGGCAGATCAGGGAATAGGGATTCAGCTTGTGTTGGATGGGGTTACACTCCCCCTGAAGACTCCTGGATTCAGCCCTGAGACTGGATGCCCAGGTTTCGGTGGTGGCCAGGAGTGCATTTGCACAATTAAAGTTTGTGCGCCAGCTGCGCCCGTTCCTTGAGATGTCGGATCTGGCCACGGTTACTCATGCCTTAGTTACACCTTGTTTGGATTACTATAATGTGCTGTATGTGGGGCTGCCTTTGAAGAGTGTCCGGAAATTCAGCCGGTTCAAAGAGCTGCAGCCGGATTGTTGACCAGGCTGGTTACAGGGAGCATACAACTCCCCTGTTAAAACAGCTCCACTGGCTCCCAGTCTGTTTCCGGGCACAATTCAAAGTGCTGGTTATGACCTACAAAGCCCTATATGGCTAGGGGCCAGGATATCTGAAAGACCGTATTCTCCCTTATGAGCCTGCCCGTCCCCTGAGGTCTTCAGGGGAGGCCCTTCTATCCGTCCCACCACCATCACAGGCATGCCTGGTGGGAACGAGGGAGAGGGCCTTCTCGGTGGCTGCCCCAAGGCTTTGGAACTCCCTTCCCAGGGAAGCTAGACTGGCTCCCTCCTTGGTGTGCTTTCGGAGGCAGGCAAAAACCTTTCTGTATCAGCAGGCCTTTGGGGAGTAATTCATACCTTTCGGATTTTTAATTATGTGTATTTAAAATGTTTTTAAATTTTTACAATATTTTAAAATTGTACTATGTTTAATTATATTTTAAATTTTTGTATAGCGCTATTTGTTTTAACTGTACATGTTTTAATTTGTAAGCCGCCTTGAGTCCCATTATTGGGAAAAAGGCAGGATATTAATAATTATAATAATAATAATAATAATAATAATAATAATAATTATCTGCCCCGTCTGATGAGGCTCTATGTTATTAGATCACACAAGAGTTTTGTGTCTATGGTGTTGCTTGTGCTTTTAGCATAAGGGACTCAGACCAGACGTTCTATATCAGCAGAGAAGTTCTTGGATGTTTTGGCTGGGCAAACCCTCTTCATGGACCATCTTAGGATGAAACAACTAAGGATGTATGAAAAATTTGTTTCAAAACTTGCCTAGTTCACAACCCCTAGCACAAACACAAATGGGAGCACATATCTTGTCAAAAATGTGCATATACCCAAGCCTGCGATTGCGTTCAGACAATGTTTTTCTAGAAAAAATATGCATTCTAAAAAATAGGCATCATCTATTTCCGAGACAACTCACTAGCATGTGCTCTGTGAGAGACGATCACTGAAGCTGAAAACTTCACGATCATCCCTCCCCACTCCCGGAAGGCTTCCAGGTATAGATGAGCCCCATGTGAGGTAGGTTGGGCTGAGAGTCTGTGACTGGCCCAGAGTCACCCAGTGTACTTCCATGGCCAAGTGGGGACTAGAACTGGGATCTCGCAATTCCCAGTCCAACACTCTAGCCACTATACAACACTGGCTGTCATGGAATAAAAGCATTTTTGTGACCCAAACATTTCAGAGAAATACACTCAAAAAACCCCTTTCAGAAGGATCATGCAGCCACAGCCAATTTTCCATTCAACATGACACTTTCTGTCAAGAGTGTCTTCATAAGGTGGGGGCATTTCCATTATGACAAAGATAATGAGGTTAGAGAGAAACAAACAAACAAGCATGACATCCTTTTTGCTAAGTGCTATTTTAACACAGCAAGCTCATCGTGTGCACCAAACATGTCACTCTTTATTTGCATTGTATCTTCTTTATTAGTCTATCCAGTAAATGGATGACAATCAGGTGCAAATGTGAACCAGCATTTGTCTCAGATATGTCCTTTGTTATAAGTTCCTAAGCAATTATTAGTGTGATTTTCATTTTATTTTTTTAAAATTAGTTTTGATCTGTGATTTGAGTTCCGTTGCATATAAGGAACTGTTTGAACAGGCAGTCACATAAGCAGTAAGCAAGGCTGTAGGGGAAGCATATGGGTGAATTAATTCACTGTGAGAGAAAGCCTGGAATCAATACTATCAGCCAGAAACATGTTGTGTCCTGTATTTCTTTCATTATCTCCAAATTGTTCTTTATGAACCCTGGGTGGCAAGATGGGAGGTCTAGGGAAGTGAAAGAGAATCATTTGAATGAGATAGGGAAGGAAGGCATAGAGGATTCCGTCAATATCTCTTTCAAAGAGCGAGGAACAATAGCACTCTTTTTATTTTATGAATTTTGTTGATAGTACTGAAAGACCCTGCTGGCACCATAATGAATAATATTTCAGCATATGTCCTGCATGAGACAGGAGGGGGGAAATCCTAGACAGAATACATTTCTGAGGAATTGACAGGATATTTCAGTCTATCTTCAGATAGTATAAAACTTTTCAGACTAGAGCAACTATTTCCCCTGAATCTATTATTAAAAATAAAATGTTCCTACCTCCAATTCCATACCTGAGAGTTCTTCAAACACTTAGATGAACAATTGTAATATTATATATTTCAGATAGCTGAATGAAATTTCTGAACTTTCAGTCTGTGGAATTATTCCTCCTTCCCTTCCACCCCCAAAAAACTGTGTTTCATTGTTATGTCCTGTTATCTTTTCTTTTTTTATTTTAATTTGAACTACAGCAACTCCAGGATGTTGTTTTCTTTAGTTAAAAACAAGCATAGAAATGGAATTAGTATCCTTTGTATCATTTCTCCATCTTAACTTCCCCCTTCCCCACCAAAAAAAAAAAATGCCATGGAAGGGAGAAAAAGCCAGGCAGGCACTCAGTATTTGGAGCTTTAGTGAACATGAAAAGCCCATAACAAAATATATTAAACCAAAAGAGAGGTCTTGGGGGTTGTTAGGAAAGGCAAACTGTGACTTGAGAAGAACATGAGGTCCCTCAGTAGGTCTGACCAATTCAAG
The DNA here is from genome assembly GCA_029215795.1 of Anniella stebbinsi. Lineage (NCBI taxonomy): Eukaryota > Metazoa > Chordata > Lepidosauria > Squamata > Anniellidae > Anniella > Anniella stebbinsi. Next base: position 45,691,360 of record JARDYH010000003.1, on the reverse strand, counting down.
TTTGGTTGGAAAGAACATGGTTTTGATTATTGCTTGTGGCCAATAGTTTCAGTACCAGGATTGGGGGCCTCAAGTAATGGATCTTCAAGAGGCACTTATATTTGCTACTCTTGCAGCTCTGAAGGCAGCCCAAAAAGTGAAACCAACCAACCAACCAACAAAAATGATGTGGTAAGAAAGGCTCAAGATATCATGCTGCTATGTATTTTCCTTTGGTGGCCATATATGCTACTTTACAGAGGACATTCCTTTATTTGAAGGCATCTTCTATTTGAAGAGGAGTCCAATCCATGTATGCTTTAAAGATAAAGAACCATAAGAAGGGAGAGCAACAAAGGCCTAACAAGGCTTTAAAGCCCTCCACAGAGGCTGCAGCAGTAGCTGAGGCTTGATCAGAGGAATCCATGTTTTATTGCTGCCAACTGCAGAACTCATTATCTATAAGGAAATACCAGGAAGCTTTGCCAAGCGATATACACACCCACACACAGTTGATTCAAACAAATCCTTCTTGCTTTTAAAACCAAGTTCTCATTTTTCTCTGGCTTGCTGTATATTTCTGAAATATGGCAGGCACTATACTAGAGTGACCATACACAAAAGAAGGCAGGACCCCTGCAACTTTAACTGTTGTGATGAAGAGGGAATTTCACCAGGAACTAATTGCATACAAATGACACTGGCTGAAATTCTTTTCTCTACAACAGTTAAAGTTACGTGAGCCCTGTCCTCCTTTTCATATGGTCAGCCTATTTACCCTCCTGGATTTTATTTTATCTTAACAATTTATTATTTTTAACTAGGAGGCTGACATGCTCCAAAGTAAAGTGTTGTGCTCCAATACCTTTATATAAATATCTTTATTTGGGTTCCCAATGAGTGGTTTTGTGTTTTGAAACTCAGACCTCATCGCTACCTTGTACTCAGGTTCTTGGCCAATTTACTTCCTATTTAGTCTCACCAATTTGCCTTCTGGGAAATGAGTGGTTTGTGACCATCATGTCAGCCATTTTATGATTAGTCAACCCCACATGGTAGCCATTTTGTAAAAGCACTCACAAAACTTCTGAATGTGCCCACTGACTCAAAAAGGTTGAGGACTCTGCCATAAAATAATCAAGTCCAAGTGCTTGACATATGGTAGGATAAGATGGACTCTGTGGTGGTCTTCTACAGATGGATTCTTTGCTAAAATGGGTCATATGTGGAAGTGTACAAATTTTGATAAATGTATTTCATCTGAGTTTCGTGGTCAGGCATCTTTCGCCCCATCATCCATTCATTAATAGAATTGGGTTTCTTCTAGGGATGTATGAGAAATTTGTTCCAATTGTGATAATCTGCATTAATTCGTATTGAACACAAGCGCAGTTACTTCTGAGTAGATACATACAGGATTGCACTATTATAGGGTGACCAGATAAAATCCAGGTCAGGGCTCCTGTAACTTTAACAGTTGTAGAGAAAAGGGAATTTCAGCCAGTGTCATTTGTATGCAATTAGTTCCTGATGAAATTCCCTCTTCATCACAACAGTTAAAGTTGCAGGAGCCCTGCCTTCTTTTGTATATAGTCACTCTAGTATAGTGCCTGCACCTTTAACTGTTGTGATGAAGAGGGAATATCACCAGGAACTAATTGCATACAAATGACCCTGGCTGAAATTCTCTTTTCACTACAACTGTTAAAGTTACAGGAGCCCTGACCTGGATTTTATCTGGTCAGCCTACACTATTAGTATATTAATAGGTATCTATTGCAGAGTAGCTTTCCTCATAGAATGCCAGATGATTCATGTTAGTCATTTTCTTTTTGTGAAAATTCAGTGACATCAAATGGGCTTTTGCTTTAGGTTTTGTGGTGTTTTATGAAACAATGGAGCCATTTACTGCTAATGAATGAGCAATGCAACAATAAGGAAGACTAGAATTGTGCAGTGATAATCAAAATATCTGAGGATGGTCAAAATAAAGCTGGTGTCAACCTCTAAGTGCTATAGTTTGACTTGGGAGTAGGTGTTTGTTCTGAGAAGTTTTTGTAGCGCTCAGGATTTGTGCTTCTGTGCTTTCAAGTTCCATGAGTCATCCTCTATCTTAATATTTTCTTTTAGTGGGTAAATGTCAGTGGAACACATCATCCTGTAACTTACTAGTGCTTTTTTCTTTTTTGTCAGCCATAAATAACACACTGCTATTACAAGGTAGTTATTTAGGACTGGAGGCAGCAAGGACAAATGGGAAAGTTGTGTAATTGAATGACGTAGATCACTCTATATTAACCCTGTTGTCCTGTTCCCTTCAATACAAGTCAGTGTTATCTGTGCCATTAGAAACAAGTCAAGCACTCACCTGAAAGGAGAAAAGGTCAAAGTATCTGTGTGGCATTTAGGAAGAGTTCAATTGAAGTGAAGAAAGACTCTGTCTCTCTCTGACTCTCTGTCTCTCTCCTCTTCCCTCCCCAAATTAGCATAGCCAAATCTTCTATAAGAATAAAACTGATAGATGAACTTCAGCATCTGACATGTAAACAAAACCTTGTTCAGGTAAAGGATTTTTTTTCTCCCCAGAGCCAGCCCTACCATTAGGCAAAGTGTAGCAGCTGCCTCAGATAGCAGGTGCTAAAGGCTGGGGAAAGTCAGTGATGTATTGGAGAACAGAGCTTGGTGTGGTACTTAGCCTGCCCTGTGCCTCCTAAACTAACCTGCTTTTCTAAGGTGTGGTGGAGGACTCTGTCCCATTACCTGTATTGGACTAAGATTGAGCTGCTAGTCCAGTCCATCTGGGGGGCACCAACTTGTCCTTTACCTCAGATGGCAAAATGTCTTTGGCTGACTCTATTTTGTTCTCCACCTTAAAGTGCTAGATTCCTGATGCTAACTAGAAGACAAACTTCATAACGTAAAAATATTATAAATGGTATTTGAAGAAATGATGTGGGTGAGCTTGCCTGCAGTTGTGGTTGCTTGGTTACATAGGCCCATTTTCTACCAACAGTATTTGTTTCTTCTCCTTGGGTGTCGAGCTTTAGATTTATTAATACCTAATCCTGTCTCATTCCCTACAGCCTTGATTGTTCTTATCTCCCCAGGCCACTCTGCAAGTTGTTCCTGTCATCCTGATACATGCTAGCTCTTCAGTTTCTATAAGACCTTTGGATATTTTAATGCCAAATTTGTAGTCTTGAAATATAAACAACTTTGTGGAATCTTAGAAGTATTAGAATATAAGATAGTGAAAACATTGTTGATCTTCTGGAGTTAACAGCAGACCCGTAGACAGCCTGAAAGCTTGAGGGGGGGGGGGATGCCAAAAAAGTAGAGGGGTGTTCATCTGGTTTGCAGACCATCTAAAGACAAAAAAAATGTAATCGGTTTTAAATTATTTGGTTATAAAAAGTAGGGAGCAATTTTTTTTTGAGGGGGTATCCCCACCTTCCCACCCACCCTGGCTACAGCCTCGGCTAGGAGGCACTTCTGGTCAGAATGAGGACTGACGTGGAATCCCTGGGTTGATCACATGGCCATTTTGCATCCCGAAATAGACAGAGGATAGAGGGTCTCTTCTCTTTGTCCATGTGTTCAATCATGCTCTCTACACCTGCCTTGATATTTGAGGAAGAGTGTTTGTGCTGGGGGTGGGTCATAATGACCAGACCTCACTACAGGTTTGAGGTGTACCTCCAAGAAGCCCCCACAGGTGAAGCCTCTCCTCTGTGGGTGTGCCTTGGCACTAGCTGTCAGGCCAATCTCCAGTACCACTGCAGACCCTGTGGTTTTGGAATCAGAATCTGATTCAGACAGAGCCAAATGATTTAGAACTCAGTCTGGTTGTGGGAAGCTCAGGGCCTGAGAGCATGGCTCTGCTTGGCTTCCCATCACATTGCAGGCCGAAGGGAGGGATGATACCTCCTATCATTTATTTAATTTCATTTATTATATTTTTATACCGCCCCATAGCTAAAGCTCTCTGGGCAGTTTACAAAAATTAAACACCATAAAAAAATTATACAAAGTACAAAACGAAAAGCATTTGCATAAAACCACAAACAGCATATATCTAAAACATATGTTGTCTAAAACATATACCTATTTGTTAAACTATAGCTAAGGTGATCCAAGAATTAATTTAAGCCTGAGAAAAGAGGACAATTTTAGCCTGGTACCAAAAAGATAGCAATGTTGGTGCCAGGTGTACCTCATCAAAGAGATCATTCCATAACTGGGGGGGGGGGCACCACTGAGAAGGCCCTCTCTCTTGTTGCTACCCTCTGAGCTTCCTTAGATGTTGAGCATAGTGTTCGGGTTGGTTCATGATGGGAAAGGCACTCCATCAATTACTGTGATCCCAAGCCAGGTAAGGCTTTTTATAGGTCAAAACCAGCACCTTGAATTTGGCTTGGGAACATATAGGCAGCCAGTGCAAGTAGGCTAGAATTGGTCTTATATATTCAGACCTTCTGATCCCTGTTATTAATCTGGCTGCCACATTTTGCACAAGCTGCAGCTTCTGAACCATCTTCAAAAGCAGCCCCACATTGAGTGCAGTATAGTAATCTAAGTTAGAGGTTATCAGAACATAGACAACTGAAACCAGGTTATCCCTGTCCAGGTAGGGGCATAGCTGGGCCACAAGCCAAAGTTGGTAGAAGGCACTCCATGCCACTGAGACAACCCGAGCTCAAAGCTGGCTCTAGAAGAACCCCAAGTGACAAAACTGTTCCTTCAGGGGGAGCGCAACCCCATCCAGAGCAGGTTGAGCACCCTCCATCTAGTCAGAAGAACCACCTACTAATAGCGTCTCAGTCTTGTCTTGATTGAATTTAAGCAAATCAGTTTCAGCTGCAAAAGTCAACCTTGAATAAGGCTTTGATTTATAGCCTGGGATTGTGAGAACCAAACAGGAGGATGAATTCACAGAGGAGGGTGGCTCAGGATGTTACCCAAGTTAAGAGATCAACTAAAGAGGGCACTTAGATGTAGTGCCCATTTATAGGACAGATTCTTCTGTCAGAATAGATCATCAGAAGGGAGGTTGTAGCAGCCCCTTCACTGTATTTAAGCTGGTATACCGATTGAAGGACCTTTGCTAAGAACAACGTCTAAAATGCCTGAAATGTTTTCTTGCCTGGACTTTTTGTGAATTTTGTCTTCCTTGAACCTTGTAGCAATAATCCTCTCTCTGGAATGTATGGCTTTGAACTGTGACTCTGGGGGAATCTACACTGAAGCTTTGTTACGTTTAGGTTTGGTTTCGAAGACGCATTGGGGCACATGACGCTAGTCCTGTTACGTTTTATAGCAGCTATTTTTTGCACCGGTTTCATTTGTTTTATTACGTTTTTCCCATTAAATAAATTGTTCTATAAAGAGTAATGTTTCCTTACTTGCCATTTCATAGTTGCTGAAATCAAAGCAGTCATGGGGGGCGTGGCTTTTTGTTCCGGCTCCCAAATGCTTCAATAGTAAAATCAAAAGTGAAAGGAACTGAAAGGAAGGGGGCAGAAGGAGGAAGGGGGCGTGTCAAGAATGGGAGGAAGAAGTAACGTTACAGGAAGACATGAAGAAAAGAGTGAGTGTGCCCTTACTAAACGAACTGAAAACAGGAGAAAGGATAGTCTAAAACAGTGAGGACAACTAAATGTGGCATGTTACGTTTTAAAATGTAGCAATTTGCATCATTATAATATAGATTTTGAAATGTAACAAACGATTGCGTGAATAACCCCTCTGTGTGCCTTCTAGCCTTGAGACTTCTTGAACAAAGTAATGTGCCAATAGCTTTTTGCCTATGGTATCTGATTTATTGGGGCTGTGACTGTGAACTCTGGAAAGCTTGATCTATGAATCTTGATCTACCACAATACAGAGTTTCATTGAATTCAATTATCTGTTGTCAACTCACTTGCTGGCTGGAGGTACCAATTATCAGCTTTCCATGTGGTTAAGTAGCAATCACCTGGTAGGTAGATAGGCATTTTCTCCCTCCTAGGGTGGCCACATGTTCTACTTTACAGGGGACAATCCTTTATTTGAAAGACTGTTAACAAACAGTTCTGTTTAAAGGTGTCCTCTATTTGAAGGGCTATTTGAAGGAAGGGAGCACAGGAGCCCTGAAGCTGACGTCAATAGTTAACACCTGGACAAGAGCTCTCTGAGAAGGCACAAAGGTCACCACTATGGTCAGATATATTATATTTCTCTTTAAATTACAGCATTATTTCTAAATTTGCATCTAAATGTGTAGATTAGCATATGCAAGAATTAAACAAATATGTGTCCTCTTTTCTCCCTTTTTTTTTGACGATGCGTTTCCACTTTTTTTTTTTTTGGGTGATGCCTACTCCCTCTCTTTCCATCTTCTGAGAAAAGTGTTACACTTTTTAAAAAATAGTATTTGAACAGCTTTTATATATTGTATGTCATTTTAATATTTTGGATAACTACTTAGAGTCTACAGTAGGGCTGTGCACGGACCCCCCAATCCGATCTGGATCCTGATCTGGGAGGCCTGGATCGGGCCCAATCCAATCCGCCATGGATCTGGATCTGGATCCGCTCTGGGTCCGTGCAGAGCCCTCCCTCCTGCTCTCCCAGCTCCCTCCCCGCTCCTTCCCCCCAATCTCCCTCCTTACCTGCAGCCTCCTCCACGTCGTCCTCTGTGGTGGACAGCTTCCTCAATGTTGGCCGGCTGCTTTCCCACTTGCACCGGGTGATGACATCACCCAGCACAAGCGGGAAAGTGGCCGGCTGACATCGAGGAGGCTGCCCGCCGCGGAGGAGGCTGCAGGTAAGGAGGGAGATTGGGGGAGGGAGGGAGGGAGGGAGCAGGGACAGCGGGAGGGAGGGCTCTGCATGGACCCAGAGCGGATCCAGATCGCGGATCCGATCTGGCCTGATCCGTGCCTGATCCAATCCAGTTCAGATTGGACCCAGATCAGCCCAGATCGGGCCAATCCGCTCCAGATTCAGGATCCAGATCCGGATCTGTGCACAGCCCTAGTCTACGGTGCCTTGAGTTTTTTGAAAATCCAGGACAGACCATGAATAATAAGATACCTAAATTTAAACATATTTAATTTAATGTAATTTAAATGTAAATATTGCCAAGATACTTTTTGAAGCTCTAGAAGTAAAAGGACAGTTTTTCTTAAGTGTGAAGTACTCCACTAAATTATTATCAGTCAGCTTTGGATACAGATCAGAAGGGAAGATGTTTTAAGAGTTCCTCAGACCAGACTTTTCATTTCTTGATGCTAGTCCCAAGGCTTAATCAGGTTGGCAAATTTTAGTCTATGATTCAGTCATTGGCTGATTAATTATGCCGATTAATTGAACAAAACATGCAGCCCTATAACTTACCTTTGTTAGTTAGGTGCATTACTTTAGAGAATAAAACACAAGTTCTCTACTTGCTCTATTTCATTAGCAGGCAGGGAGGTTATTAGAATCACTGACAAATGAGTTCAGAAACAAATCTGACAGAAAATGCTCTAGCTTGTGTCAAATACTGAGACACTGTTCCTCCATCAATGAATAGTGGCATCTTTAAATTGAAAAGGACACAAAAGTGATTAGTGGCAACCCTTGTGTGAAATATATGCCCCATAACACAATTGGGCTTGTTTATGCCTTTCAATGCTGAATGGCATTCTCTGAAAAGATGGGAGCTGGCCTGAAATTCCTGATATTGACTGTCAAGTAGCAAAAAGAAGTATAGGAATTATTGTTATTGGCACTCCTGTGTGCACACACAACTACGCACTTTGGAAAGTAAATTCTTCACAACTTGAAATCCAGTTAAATCCCGATTATTAGAACCAAGCTACACATTCCTAAATATCATGTGGTGCAGCATTCCTGAATTATACCACTTCAGAAAGCAAAACAGGAATTGCATAGTTGAACAAAGACACTCTGTGGAGAGTTAGCATGGAGCTGAGAAAAATTATAGCATTGCCTTCTCCCTGACATGGTAGGATTTTTTTTGGATTTGGAGGAGTGGACAGGGGTTGCACATTTGAATATGTAACTCTCTAGGTACGGTATGAGCTCTATACTATATATAGCAAATACAGCGTTTCTTGTGGTGCTACAACTAAACTTGCTAAAACTCAGGAGGGTTGTACCTTCCAAAGTTCTGATCATGTAGTTCAACCTATATGATTGCATCATAAACTTATTTCTAAGTAATGTTGCTCAGGTTCTTTGCCCAAATGACCTGGAATGTTATAGCTCAAAACTTAATATGGAAAATGTCAGTCTCTAATTGCATTTTAGTGACATTAATATTTCCAACCAAAGTTTGAAATCTCAAAGTCAAAACAGGTTATTTTCTTGCCTGAAGGACTTCCTGACTTTTGCCTGTTTCTGTGAGATCATGACTGTGATCGAAATGCTGTTCCAGCCTGTGAATTGAATTTTCTTTTAATTTCAACATCTCTTATATTCATTTGTGGTTTTCTTTGCCTTCATCAATCAATCCATTAGCCCCAGCAACTTCCTCTGCTTCCAAAAGATATCCCTGGATTATGTCATGATTCAATTCCCCACTGTCCTCACCAAGCTAATGTGTTTTCGCATGTGAGAAGGATCGCTTACGCAGAGGAGTGAGATTGTGTTAGGGAGGCAGGACTTGCATCTGCCACAAGACTGATTCCATTTGCAGAAATCAATCCCCTGCTGGATGGGTCTGAAGCCACAGTGCACACGATAGCTGGCTGAAGCAATGCAGAGTGCAGTGATTTTGTCAGGATAATAAGGGAGGGGGAAATAATGTTCTCCCTGATATTAGAAATCCAAGGTGACTTTCTTCTTGGTGCATAATCTGAAGCACAGAAGCAGAGGAAGTCTCATTCCTTATGACACAGATATGTAGGAAGAGGAAGGTGCCTTAATCTCAGCCAAATCCTTGGTCCATCTAGTCCAGTATCATCAATCCTGGCTGGCTTGGCAGTGGTTTCAGGCAGGATTCTTTCCTATCTCTACCTGGAGATGCTGGGGATTGAATCTGGGGCCTTCTGAAAGAAAGCAGATGCTCTTACATTGTGCTACTCCCAACTCCCCCCTTCATTTCTTATTTGGAACGATTTTATAAGAAATTGATCCCAGTGAGAAAATGTCATACTTTTTTTTTTATCAATGGTGAGGATCGTACAGATATATTACTACTGTTCCTGCTGTTGTATCTACCTTCTGGAAGACCATGTGGAAATGAATAACAAAACTGAATTGATAGAACCTTATTAAGCACAAAATTACTCAACAAAACCCATCCTGAATCAATTAATCACAGTGTATCATTACTTTAATTTTTTGATAGCACTACAATCAAAAGAGCAGCCATTTGCATAGCTTTTTATATTAATAAATGCAACTACATTTGTTTATAGCTATTGAAATACATAATTTTAGACACATTAATTAAATCTATTCAGTCTTCCTCGGCAAGCATTACACTGAAAATCAAAGCTGCCAAAATTGGATGAGAGTACAACAACAAAACTCATTTTGCCCTTAATATTTTTAATTTCCTTGCTTTTTAAGGAGGATGTTGAAGGCAGGAATGGGGGTGGGGGAAAATACTATATACAACATTATTAGTAATAAATATTCATGCTTTGAAATGGAACTCAGTAATGCATTCACTATATAAGCCAAAAAGTCATAGAGCAAAAGATGATACTAGTATCTATCTCGAAACATTAATTCTGTTTCTGCTTACAAATAGCAAAGGATACTAAATCAGGTCTAAAAAATTTTTTTCCCATTCATACCCAAATATATGCTACTTACTCTATTAATTTGTCTTGTTGGAAACCTGTTTTATAACATCTGACCTACAAAACAAAATTTTAAAATAAAGCCAAGCTGGCAAAAGCAGAATGTAGCTCCCTGGCATTCTACTCTTAAAACAAACAATGAAGCACCTTGGATAGCCGCCTTGAGGCCCAGCATTGGGTAAAAGGCGGGATTCTACTACTACTACTACTAATAATAAGGAAAAGAGAGGAAAATATATACCACTGGCCATGTAAGTCAAAGAACTATGGCAACAGGAAAAGGTCATTATTATTCCATTAGTCACATCAGTCACCAGCATCACATCAAAAAACCATACAAAAAGCCTTCAGAAACTGGGCCTACCAGAATACATCCGCACCAACATTCAGAAAGTAGCCATACTTAAAACATGCTCAATTGTCAGGAAATTCCTAAATCTGTAAAAGGCAGCATGACTTGACAAAGCCGTGCCCATCTATACAAACCACCACAAGCAAGAATGAGTTATAATAGAACTACTACTACTACTACTACTACTAATAATAATAATAATAATATGATAAAATCACTCAGAGAATTCTTCCACACCAAAAATACCCCTAATTCATAAAGCCATAGTAAAAACAGATAAAAACTACACCCGACTCAACCTAGCACTAGAAAACTAAGATCAAACACAACCACTCACACTCGCAGAGAAAAAAGTAAAATGGGCACAAAAAGCACTCCATGGGAAGCACTACAACATAATACAGAACCCACAAATAAACAAAGAACAATCATACGAATGGCTCAGGAAGGGTTAGCTATTTCCAGAAACTGAAGGATTCCTAATAGCTATACAGGATCAAGTTACAGCAACCAAGAACTACCAAAATACATCATAAAAGATAACAGTGTAACAACAGACCTATGCAGGAAATGCCATCAGTTCCAAGAAACATATAACAGGAGGGTGTAAAATTCTGGCAGGAATGGACTATACAGACAGACACAATACAGCTGCAAAACTAATTCACCAACAACTGGCCATCAAATTCAACCTTATCAAACAACCTACACCATACTGTACATACTCACCCAAAACAATGTTGGGAAATGCAGATCATAAAATATACTGAAACAGAACAATTCATACGGACACGACAATACCTTGCAACCAACCAGACATAACGGTCAAAGACAAAAATGAAACACACATACCTCATCCACATAGCAATACCGAATGACAAAAATGTTGTTGAAGAGGAAGAACAAAAGAGAGACAAATAAACACCACTGGCTATGGAAGTCAAAGAACTATGGCAACAAGAAAAGTTCCTGAATCAATAAAAGACAGCATGACTTGGCAAAGCCTGTCATGTCCGTCTAGAAAAACTACCACGAGCGAGACAGAGAATAATAATAATAATAATAATTATTATTATTATTAATAATAATAATAATAATTCTCCTTTAGAGTTCTCTCTGACTGAAACCTGGACAGGATTCACTGCCCCACTGACATTGGAGACACCACCTCCACTGTGTCCAAATACTTACTGGGATTTGATTAAAAAACAGCCAGCCAAAAGTGTAGTGCAGGCAATAATGTAGTGGAGCCTGGGCTCACAGGGATGCAGTGATGGCACTTTAGTATTAGCAGGGATGCCGACGTCATCCGCCACCCTCCTTGGAATTCTCTGTTCCCTCTGAGCATCTTGCAATCCTCACAGTAGCTGGGATGGAAACAAATTTTCCCAGCAATGTTATATTGTTCTCTGTTGTGATGTAAAGTATTTGGGGTGGCTTCGCCTTGAGTGGGCAATTAAAACCCATTCACTTAACAAAAGTCCTGCTCCTAGCAAATTAAAGCACCTAAAACTGGTTTGTTGTTATGGATCTACACAGATGCCCCCAGTATTGGATTCTCCTTGGGGGTGTGCCTGCGGACTGACATAATGAGTGCCTGCACTTCCAAATTGACACCTCTGCAAGCGATCAGTTCAGACCTCTGGCAAGAGTGATCTACCATTGCCCTAGAGACCACTGGGTAGAGAAGAGAGAGAAGGAGAGGAAAAGAGAGAGAGAAGGGATACCCACACCCACTTTTGGCTTTGTCACCACCCATCACCAGCATGTGGCCTCGCACACCCTTGCTATAATGGGTAGTCTAGCAAGCAGGCAATTGCAAGTGGGGGCTAGATCACTGTGCTTGGAATCAGCGAGCCACCTCCTTTTGCTCCTTACCACTTCTGCATCACACTCCAGCTATCTCAGAACTCCAAACTACCAGGGCAAGGTAAGGGAGTAAAAAGAGTTAGAGCAATTAAAATTAAAACCTCTAAAAAGAGCTGTTGCTGCTGCGGACACCATCTTCCCCCTTCTGCATCAAGAATCCATGCTCACTGAACATTGTCCGCTTGAGCTTAGCCCCAGCAACTGCTTTTCTTGCCAAAGTTCAGCCCTGGAATATACTGATGCAAAAGGACAGAAGAATTAATGCCCAAAAGATGGTGGGAAAGGGAGGAGACTATTCCTGGATTTAGCCAAATGATGATCTCCTCACTTTCCAAAAACAATAGCTTAGGGGCAAGGCCAGACCTACCATTAGGCAGAGAGAAGCAGTTGCCTCAGGTGTCAGATGCTGGGAGAGAGCAGCAAGGTGTTGGAAGACAGAGCTGTGTGCCATGTTGTCTGGCCTCTGCCTTCGGCTGCACTAGAGAATAGTGTCCAATCGCCAGGACTGAAGACAGATTCAATTGTGCCCCTCCAGTCAGCTTTTGTACATGGAATAAGAGGGGTTGATGTCTTGTCCTTTGCTGCAGGCAACAAAATGTCCTGGACTGGCCCTGCTTAGAGGAGCATCTCAAAAGGTAAGGGGGCTCTCCGCTCTATAGCCCCCTGTAATTCAAACACTGAGAAGTTTGTGCGCAGGGTGCTTTTCATCACTGAGGGCCAAACCAGATGGAAATGCTGGGTAGGGCAAGGTCGTGGTGGTTGTGCCATGTGACTCCTCAGTTTGTGGGGATTCCTTCCAGGTTAGAGGAGTTAACTTCCAGGCAGACCTGAGCCCTAGCTCCTCTTAGGTATGAGCAGTTTAGTGTATGAGATGGTGCTGAACCATCCACACATCCCACTCCCAGTCAAATTGGAATCAGGATTGGAAACTACACATACAAGCCAACATCCCTTCATCCCTTTATACTACCCCGCATCCCCTCTTCCTGACCTTTTTGACTCACCTGGTTAATTGTTCCTTTTCCACTGGCAGTTTTCCAGGCTCTCTTAAGCACATCTTCCTTTGTCCTTTGTTGAAGAAACCTTCCCTGAACCCTTCCTGTCTAAAATCCTGGAGAAAGTGGCCCTCTCCCAATTGGCTCCTTACCTATCTTCCCATGATTTCAGTGACCCATTTCAATCAGGGTTCCGAGCTGAGATGGCACTGTATCATGTATTGAATGATGTACTTGTGGCTAAGGCACAGCGCCATACATCAGTGCTGGTGCTGCTGGATCTCTCAGCAGCATTTGACACCCTGGACCACAGGATACTTCTGGCTCGGTTGGCATCCCTGGACATTACTAGACCTGCTCTTTCCTGGTTTGCTTCCTTCCTGTCAAATCATTGTTTTTCTATCTCCTTTTCTGGAATTGTCTCAGATCCTTTCCCTCTCACTGTGGGGGTGTCCCAAAGATCTGTCCTTGGACTTCTCCTTTTCTCTCTTCATACCCTTCCTCTGCCCCACCCCTCATTTCTGATTCTAGTTTCAGCATCACATCTATGCCAGTGATACCCAGGTTTACCAGTCCTTTGATCAGCTTGGGGAAGGAGAATGGGCATTTGTAGGAAATTGCCTGCTGGAAATTTCCTCATGGATGTCTGCTCACTGCCTCAAGCTGAACATGGATAAAACTAAAATCTTGATTTTCCATCCTGACCACCCTTCTTCCTTTCTCTCTTTACCTCCCCTCTGTCTTCAGAGTACCCAGCTGGTTCTGGTCTCTGTTGCCAGGGACCTGGGAGTCCTGTTGTGTTCTTTTATTGAGAACACAGCGAGGGCCTGCAATTTCCATCTATTGAACATTTGCCGGATTCGCCGTTTCCTGTTCATGAGACTGTGGACTGCTTGGTTCGGGCCTTGGTTGTCTCACACCTGAATTATAGTCTCCTAGTGAGTCTTCCTCTTTCCTCTTTCCACCCTTTGATCCTGGTCCAGAACAGTACTGTTAGGACTGTTCTAGGCCTCCCCCAATTTGCCCATGCCTCCTTCCATCATAGGATGCACTGGCTTCCATTGAAGGCCAGGGTCCAATTTAAGATCTTACTCCTGGCCTTTAAGGCCCTTCAGTTGCACCACCCAGTGTCCCTTTCCTCCCTTTTGTCCTGGTATGTTCCAGGCTGGGCCACCAGATCCTGACCCATTCTACCTCATGGATTTATTTTGCTTAGCTTGAGGAGTTCATAACAGGGTACATGCCTACAGAATACATGTCCAAAGAGGTTGTCATCTAGAAAATGGAACAAACTTGTTCTCTGTTGCTCCAGAGGGCAGGACTAAAATGAATGGGTGGAAATTAGCAGGGAAGCAGATTATGGCTAAACATTAGGAGAAACTCTCTGAGAGCTGTTCAGCAATGAAACAGGTGGCCTCAGGAGGTGGTGGGTTCTCCATTTAAGAAGAGGCTGGTTGGCTGTCCATCAAGGCTGCTGTAGCTCCTATGTGCAGAGAAAGCAATGAGCAAGGGGTTGGTCCAGGTCAGTGGAGGCTGGTGGCTCCAATGTCAGTGGGGCAGTGAGTCCACTCCAGGTTTCAGTCAGAACCAGTCAGAACTCTTAAAGAACTATCTAAGGTGCAAAACTTCTTGGATAGCTCCTTTGGAGCTCTGACTGGAACCTGGAGTGGATTCACCCCCCACTGGCATTGGAGCCACCAGTCCCCACTGGTGCAAATGTTCTTCAAGGCCCCTTCCAACTCCATGATTCTATACATACTGCTAATCATGCATGAATGGATAATATGAAAGCAGGAAAGCAGCTGATTTATTGTTTGGCAGTTCCCACAAACTTTAAACTACCCTCTAATTTGGGAAAGGAATACATGTTGTGCTTACATCAGGTCCTTTCATGCTTCTTCTTTATATAAAGCCTTGTGAAATCATGGTGACTGCCTCATCCCCCCACCTCCACCCCTCTACAAAGACAGTGATAAGTAGTCTGGTACTCCACAGTAACTGTTGCGGTAGTGCTGCCTTATTTCTGTAGTTATGTTTAAGTATGTGTCTCAGTACAATAATATGTGAACATTAAATTTGATATTTCTATTAAAAGGTTGTGACCTGAGAACATAGGAATATATTCTTGAATATCATATTTTATCATTTGTTCATGGTTGCCTGTTTCCTTGCAGGGGCCAATAATAGCAACATATATTTGCCAGTAAGAATAGCATTGTTTAACTGGGACTGGAATGTGTGTGTGTGTGTGTGTGTGTAGGTGTGTGTGCATGTGGTCACACACAGGGATGCATTTTCTGTGTCAACTCAGACCTCCATCTGGTTGCGGCTTTTAAAAAATGAAACATTTACGGAACACAATGTACTGTGCTGTTTTTATCTCAGGGCAAAGGAGTATAGAAGGAATAGCTGCCTCAAATATTTTTAGTTGTTGTATGTCACCTTCTCTAGTGTGCTGTGAAATTTATAATGCTCAGAGATGATTTCCAATTTATAAGGAAACTATCAGACCACTGGAGTTCCCATGAGATCGAGCATTCCAGTTTCAAGAGAACATGTTTCTGGAAATGTGCACTCACTGCAACCAGCAAAGGATTGCAGAATAAACTTTCCCTTCAGACATTCTTCCAGCCATATAGAGGATCTGTTTACCTTATCTGGGAGAATATTTGAATGGCCTAATTGTATATTCAGGAATGGATAATGAGTGTTTTTTTAGGGCTGTGCACAACTCCTACAATTTGCCTTGGAGGCCGATTCTGAGCTTCTGAATTGGGCCCGATTTGACTCAGGCACCTTGGAACCATCCCAGCCCACTTCGGATTCGCTTCAGAATCCGAAGCAAGTCAGCTGTTGCAGTTTCCCAGGTGCCAACAGGCACCTTTGCCTGCCACCATAATTTGCAACTGTAAATCTATGGCAGGCCAGAGCCTCCATCTTTAAGGAAGATGGTGGCTCTCCTAGAGGACAGGCGGCTCGCCGGCACAAGTGGAAGCTTCAGGTACGTCTCGCAGTTGGGAGGGCAAGCAGCAGCAGCTGGAGTGAGGGACTATGGGAAAGTAAGCTGCAGGAGATGGAAGGTTCTCCACTCCTTGCCCACAAGATCCTTTAGATCCTTGACAGCACAATCCTGTCAATCTACTCAGAAGTTAATCCGACTAAGTTTAACGAGACATGGAAGTGTACATAGAATTGCAGCCTAAATCACAGAACCCAAAGTCTTTTTGTAATTGGGATAGGTCCACGTTTAAGCACATAGTACTGCCATTGCCAGATTTAGCTAAAGCATTTCATACTGTACATGGTGTGGCTCATGGCTTGGGACAGTTCAAAAGGACCTTGTTATTTTCTTGCATCTAAAAAAATTGCTCTTAAAATATTTACCATACAATACTATACTTGTCTATTTAGAAGTAAGTCCCATTGTGGCCAAGGGGGATTACTCCCAGATAAGTGGGTATAGGATTGCAGTGTCTTCCAGATGTTTCAGACGATGACTTCTGGCATTCCTGACTATTGGTCGTACTGGCTGGGGAATGATGGAAGTTCCAACCCCACCTGGCACCAACATTATCTTTTTAGCACCAGGTTCAACATGTCCTCTTCTCTCAAGCATTTGGTAGCATATGAATGAGCCTTTGGTTGATTGTTTAAAAATTGTTTTTAGATATATCTTGCCTGTTTTTTGTGTGTTCTCTTTTTATATGTTTTATGTAATTGTTTTGCACTCTGCATATTGTATTTTGAATGGTTTTTAATTGTTGTGAACCACCCAGAGAGTTTTGGCTATATGCCAGGATAGAAATATAATAAATATGATGATGAAATAGAAATTTAATAAATTAATAAAGATAGAAACATCTGGAGAGCACCATGTTGGGGGAGGGGGAGCAGGAATGTAGAATTTCCTGAGTAGCAGCTTCAAGCTATTTGCTTGTTGAGTTTTGAGAAATGGAATAATGACCAATCCAGCTGACTAATTCACAGGAAGTTCCAACTGGTGTATATAGACAGTAAGCTCATATACACCAGCTGCTGGGGACATGGGCAGGAGGGTACTGTTGCACCGTGTCCAGCTGGTGGGTCTTGGGTCAACAGCTGGTTGGCCACTATGTGAACAGAGTGCTAGACTAGGTAGAGATGAGCATTTAAACGCACACTGGCTGCTGCCCACTTACGGTTGTTCATGCGTCCTTTAGATGATGACGTCCGCATCCCACACACCTCCCTCTCTTTCCACTCATTTTTCTGTCACAAAATATACCCCTTTTAATCCATTTTCTTTTTATAATGGGATGTGCCACCATTTCCTGCTATGTGCAGGAAAAGCAGCGTGATAAAAAGGGTCCTTGAAAGGGCCACATGGTCGTTGCTGCTGCTTCTTTCTCTCCCCGTGTAAAGAGATCATCACTATTGTGGGACAGCAGCAGGAGGCCATAGCAAAGGTAGGGAGATGTGAAAATCCATCCGTCTGATGATGCTCAGACCCTTGGTCTGAACCAGCATGGATGTTCTTATGTTCCAAATGGATCTCTTTCTTTCCATCCTTAATATTCTGATCTATTTGGCATCACTCCACTTTCCTCATTGACAGCTACGGCACATGGAAAAGACCTATAAAGTTGGTGGACATCAGCAGCCCAGTTTTTATTGCAGCGGAGAAAGAGAGAGACAATCAGCCACTCAGTAAATCGAACCAGACACAAAATAAACATTGGCCTGATCATGCTGCCCTCTTCCGCCGACCTAAATAGCACCCTTGGCAGAGCTCCATCTGCCTTAGCCAGCAACGGTGGTCCTAATTAGTTCTTGGGCTCTGAATTGAGGCCTTGAGGTTGTGCAAAAGTGACAAACAGATGTCTGGGCGCTCATGTGCACCTATTATTCTGCGCAGTTCAGATGTGATGGATTGATTTCTGACAAATAGCTACAGGTGTGTATCATAATGATATAACATCAGTTGATACGGGTTTCTTAAAAACTAAATTGCTTTGGGATCTAATTGCTATCAAAAGGAAATATTTCCATTCAAAATCATTCAAGACTTGGGATCCATAGAATTTCTGATGATGATGATGATGGTGGTGATTAGACATGGTCAGGAGCCACCCTGTGAAATACAATGCAGTGATGTGAAACATTCCATGTTTCCTTTGCTTGAGTACTCTTCTCTAATCTGATTGAAATACCCAGGGAAAGCACAGTGATAGCCAGGGCATTAAACTGTAATCAAGATATGCAAATACATCCCTAAATGTGATTTGCTTGGAAAAAGAAATTAATCTATGCATGGTCAAATAAACAGTGCATAATATGGATAATTAATCACCAAATTAGTGGTTGTAGTCTCATGAGACGATTATGTAAAATGAAAAGTTCCCACCATCTATAGACAGAATTTGGCCACTTAATATCAAAACTCTGAATGAATCACAGCCCTAGGGAGCATCACAAAACAACACATTTAGTCAACCTTTGTGGGCTGTATTCCAACCTCATTGATAATATGCTTATGGAATAATTTTATGGAGTGCAGAGAAATTGCTGTTTGCTTCTACATAGTTCATTGGTTTATTACACATTATGAGGTGTTGGAATGTCACCAGGTTGGCTTTAGTGCCAGACTAGGCTAATTAATACTGAGATGCTTCAAATCATACATCCAACCAACATCTATGAATAAGTAGAATTAGCCTGAAGACAAATAAATAATCATCCCAAAGCCCAGCTGAAGAAATTGTGCCACTAATGTAGAATGGAATTAAGCATCTTGTACTTCACAGGAAATAAAGGCACTGCACACTTTTTTTTTTCCTCGCACTGGTCCCTGTGAACTGAAGAGGGGATTGCGTCAGATCAGAGCACCCCACTTATGCAGGAAATATCATCTTGGCATCTGCAGTAGCCAGCAACATCAAGTGAGAATTGTGTTAATGCAGAAAGGGCATTTGGAAGATCCTAACTCATCAAGTCAAAATCTAAAGAATCATGAATCTAGATTTAGGTAATGTAGTGGTGGTAAGGTAAGGTGGTGAAGAAATCTAAATCCAAAGAGAGCTTTGGATTTGTGTTTCTCTGCCACCTTACCTAAAATGGCAAACAACTTCTTAAATGCAGGGTAATATCAAAAGCAATTTGTGATGTGGCATGTGGGTCTGTTGGTCAAAGAAAAAAATGTGCAACACCAGTCCATAGGAACATCTAAATATTGTATTTGATCCTAACCTCCATGTTTGATAACCTTTTCTAAAGAAAGAGAGTTTCATATGACCAGGGCCGAGCAGAAGGGGGCCAGTGGGGCGAGTTGGCCCAGGGCCCACGATTTTGAGGGGCACTCTGACGAGAGGTCCCCCCCCAGCTTACGCTACTGCTTCCGTAGCGTAAGTGGCCCATCAAGAAGCGAGGAGCCTGCCTTGCGGAAACAGCACAGAAGCCGTCCATCGTGAATACCACGGTCAGACTACAAGCTCCAGAGGGCCATGCCGCATGCGGGGCGGGGTTATATGTGCCTAAGTTGCGATGGTTGTCCTTACTGGGTCTCTTTCCTCTATCTTCTCCATGGCATATAATCTCTGGAGCGGAGGGTGAGGTAATGATGATGATAGTTATTATTGATAATAATGATGATGATGATGATACCATGAGGGTGATGATGATGATAATGTCTGATATGATGGACTGTTCTATTGCTGTTGTTGCTTCTATTTGTACAGCAACTTAAAATAAATGTTAATTTCTGATTCAACATTGAGTTGTAGAACAGGTTTAATATGAAGGTGTTATGTAGAACAGACATGCTGGTGGGCATTAAAAAAAAATAAAAAATACTTAACGGGCAGTTTGAAATGGGGGAGGTACTCACTTCCCATCTGGCCTGGGCATATTGCCAGCTCTGCACGGCCCTGCATATGACATGGTTTTGTTCCTGTTGCTCTGAAAACTCTCCTGCACACAGCCACATGCTCTTATGCAAGTTTTATGCTCTCATGCAATACATACAGCTTCCATCATGTCAGCTATTATGGGACACATCTATAGCTGTCATCGTTTCCTGCTGGAGGCCATAGGGCTTGTAGGTAGAAAACTACAGGCTACATTATATCCATCAGGGAAGTGTTTAGGGGGCTTTCCTGTGTGGAAGTGAGTCTTCCACACTGCCTGTTCCCTCTTCCCCAGGGCAAGGCTTTTTGGGGCTTGGGAAAGGAAGGAGGGCTTGAATGGAAAGAGAGAAACCATGCTAAGCAACTGGGCATTTCAGGCATTGCAGTCAAACACTTCGAAAACCACATTTCATTGGCTTTCAAGGTAAGCCAAGGGTGTGCATGTGTGTTTCATATCTGTAGTTAACCGTTTATCATGTGATCATCTCCATATGAACTAGCCACTTTGAACCTTCCAGCTCATGTCCTGCCAGCCAGAGTTTGACCGAGGAGGGGCTGAGTCACTGAGACATTTACAACACAACACAGACCCTGCAGTCTTTTTGAGAAAGATTCCACCAGTGACCCCAATATCTGCAGAGACTAGGAGGTGTTGATGCAACTTGAGGACACCATAAGCCTTAGGTGATGCCCTTTTCAGGGTATCTCCAATGTGATGTTTGCACATTTCCAAAGACCCACAGCCAGCCCCAGAGACACCAGAAGCAAAGGCAGTGACTTCATGGCCAGAGTGTTCTGACCCTGAGGCCTACTTGGGAGGATGTATCATGAACCCAAGTAGCCCCACTGGTGCTCCAGGAAAGGGGGGCAGCAAGAGCAGCTGTACCCCCAACCCCTCCCACTTGCTTCCTAGATGTTGCTAGTGCAACACTTTTGTTTCTGATCAAATCCTTGTCTCTTAACTACAGTTCTAGCTACCTGGTTAGAACTGTAGGTACCCTTGCTGTCTCATCACCCTTCCTCTGCTGGACACCTTTTCTGCATAGACAGGCAATCAAAGCCTCACACATCCCATATTTGCAGGAATGGGTGAAGTCCTTAGGAACTAGGGGTGTGCATGCCCAAAATTATCGTATCATATCGTTATCTGAAATCATTTTTTTTAAAAAAAAATTGGATCTGATTATATCAAAAGTTAATCATATTGTCTTCACGATAATTATCGGAAATCCGATATTTAATTTGCAGCCCCATTGTGCCCTATAGAGCTGGATCTTTTAGGGAAAATGCCTATAACTTCTGTATTTTCAAAGTTACAGACTTGAAACTTGGTCTCAATGCTTATGGGATATGCCTACGTATGTGTATGAAATTTGGGATTGGTCCCGCCAACCCTTGATTTTATATAAATTTATTAAAAGACGTTTAAGTTCTGACAGGTCAGAATGACAGCTCGCCACGTGCGTTTATTCAGACCTGTCAAAAAGTTGCATAATCTTTCAAAAATTCATTATCGTTAATCGGATGTCCTATAACGACCTTATTGTATCATTATCAGACATTTTAACGATACGATACACATCCCTATTAGGAACCATTCAAATAAGCATACAAGTTGGCCATGCTGTCAGCGAAAGATCTTATCCAGTAAAATGTATCTCTACATGGTGCACCTCTTTCTCTGCAACCAATACATTATGCCCCTGAGAAACATCAGCCCTCTGAGCAGCCAACTGTTTGTTTGTTTGTTTTAAAAAAATAACGTACCTGATATTTTCATTTACATTCATATCTAGCTGCTGAGCAGAGAAATACCACGTGGAGGCCAACATCGCCTTGGGTATTCAGGTGCAAATTAAAAAATAATAACCTAACAGCACAATTTGTTCCATGGGGAGAGGGGCGAAATCACTGATGCGTTAGAATGGAAAATACAAGCAGTTGATCCAGCTCTAATTATTGCCTTTATAGAACTGCTAGTTATAGTTCAGTTCAGAGTATTTCTGAATAAAATACGATACTCGTGACAATGACACTGGGG
This sequence comes from Anniella stebbinsi, assembly GCA_029215795.1. NCBI lineage: Eukaryota > Metazoa > Chordata > Lepidosauria > Squamata > Anniellidae > Anniella > Anniella stebbinsi. The sequence goes on along the minus strand of JARDYH010000003.1, from coordinate 45,669,446 downwards.
AATGAGTCCCATGTTGAGCTAACAATATTAACTGGTAAGACAGCAATATTGACAGCATGTTGTTTAATCTTTACTATAGAAGATAATGCCAATCCAAACTTGAGAACAACATGTCAAAAGTAATGAACCCCTCCAGAGGAAAAAAATAATTAAGAGACCATTATTAGATGACTTAGAAATCCTGTGATGGGCAGCCTTTTCCCTCAATCATGTTTAATATAAAAATGGTGATTACACATCTTTATAAATGAATGTCAGGAGTACCCTACCTACTAATTGTTTACTGCAGTGCTGCCCTTAGGGTCTCCAACCCACAAAAGCATACATGCCTTTCTGTTTCTGAGTAGAATTGCCTTGCTAAATGTGTGCCAGTTCTCTCCTTCATGGTCTCCTGTATCAACATTCATTGAGGCATAAACTCTGTGAATATTGACATTTCTTAATCATTCTTAATATTTTAAGAGGCCAAAAAAATGAATCCTGACATTGACTAGTATGATTAGGATGTGTATCAGACTCAGCCAAAGCCCAAAGCCTGAACCAAATTGGTCCTCTTTGAACCATTTCTGGGGCTATCCAATGCAAAGTGGGCTTTCTTTCAAAGTGACCAGAACTTAAGTTGGACCCTACATGAAACTTCATCAGTGATTTGGCTTTGGAAACGCAAACAGTCTGTCTGCCAAATAATCTATTTTTAAAAATAAAAATAGTGTCATTTTAGGTTTTGTTTCTTTGTAAATGCAGTGAGGGGCAAAGGTGAGGGGTTGGAGTGCAATTGAGTGACTGACAGGTCCACCTTCTAATAGTTGGGCATATTTTATCAGGAGCTTTTCCATCATTGTACTTTGTGGGAGGGATTAAGTCAGATAAAACTGTTTCCCCCAGGTTCCTTGTCTTAATTGCTAAATTGTTCTCTAAAAAGAAAGCAGAATGAAAGTCTGATGTCAAAACCCTTGCCTTTCCCCTTTCAATTAATGAATCAAACCTTCTCTCAGACTTTTTCATGCAATGAAAAACCTATCTTTGACTGATACCCTTATCTATTCTGTTATTTTACTTTCTCAGTCTGTATAGTTTGTGCATTTTTGTGCAGAATTTAGGCAATGAGTCCATCCTACCTTCCCCCAATTAGAAAAAAGAACTTATTTGTTTTAGTTCAGTTTCTGTCATCTTTCAATCCCCCCTCTGCATGTTATGTTTCATCAATCATCATACTATATAAAATTATTCCCCCGTTTATCAGTCTGTGTCTTGCTTTGTGTTTGTTTGATCAGTTCTACCCTGAGGTAGTGTTAGGTGGGACAAGTATATATGAGTTCGGTTGGATAAGGATGGGACCATAAGATGACCCAGTCTTCCAACACCACCATGCTTCACCATTGAAAAAGCGTTAACCTGGTTTTCAAATATCATAATTCCCCAGCCCTTGAACCAATCCTTCTCTTGCTTGGGAACGCCGCTATGATGTGTCTTATTTTAATACAATTTTAAAAAAAACCTGTAAGGAAAGGGAAGGGGAGGGAAGGGAAGGGAAGGGAAAGCAAACCACACACCCCTCTCAAATGTGAAGACTCCCCTTCCACATAACCTGCTGAACCTATCCGTCTTAAAGTTTTCATATCAAATAGGGGGTTTCAGTGTCAAATAAGGGTTTGAGCCAAATCTTGTGGTCAGGTCACACCCCTAGTAAATGTCACTACCAATCAAATGTCTTTTGGTCCTGTTCAGATTTTGGGCCCATGTCCATCATTTAGAGGTAATTGACAATATTTAGCATGCCAGGTGGGTAATATCCAAAATAAGCCTTATGATACAAGCATTTCTGACTGTAATGCATGTCAGGCATGGCCAAGCCCACTGTCCAGCTTGACCCAATTTTAGGATTAAAACAACACAAGTGAAAAAAATATGAAAATAGTTATTTCGCAAATGGGACCTGAACAAAATGTTGCAGTGATTCCAGGTAAGTAGCAGGATGCTACAGGATACTTCATTTGTCAGTACCACCAGTACCACTCCCTCCATTTTCCAGTTTTCCCCACAAAGACACTCAGCATTTTGTGATCACTGAGCATGTTTGGTCCTTATCTGGACTGTTTTAGGAGGGGCGGCTTTAGGGTTTCTATAAACCTTCCCACAACTTACTGATACCCCGTCTTGTTGGTAGAAGATGCTGATTCAACTTCATAAGAATCAGTACTTAGAGAAGGAGTTTGCTATGAAAACCTGCAGAACTGCAGGAATCTGAAATGATATAATTGATTCACTCTGGAGATTTGGCTATGATACTTGAGTTATAACTATGCCTCCCTTCCAGTCTCTGTATCCATTACCCCCAGAAAATCTATAGCATAAATGTTATCAGTAATTTAACCTTCCAGTCTAGTAGGATGTGGAGACAACTGACCTTTGTACAGAACAAATATCTGAAGTTTAATTCTTACAAATGTATTTAAGATGCACAAGAGAACATAACATTTAGTCTAAATAAATATAAAAATATGGTTATTTTTATACTTAACTCTAGGTTAAGTATACTTAACCTACTTAACTCTAGGTCTCTTTAAGATGAAATCACTAACTGTACATTATTTATTTCTGTTTAGTACTCAGAGTGGTAGTCTCTCATCCAGGCAGGACCAGACCCAAATCTGCTTTGCTTCAGTAAGCTGGTTGTATCATGGACCCTCGGACTGCGTCCTTTTTTAAAAAATATGGCTATTGCTAGATTAAAATCCCTTAGAATCCTAAGAAGAGAAATTGCATTCTTGGAAGGTTGCAGGTATCATGTTGTAGATCAGAGCCATTCCACACCATCACAATACATGGAGCACCTTTGTGTAATGTTAAAGTGTGTATACACTTGTATAATATTAAATTTAATTGCATACACTTTATACAGTTTAATCACAACATCTAAACGGAAGGCAAAATCTAGAGCTGTGCACAGATGGGAACTTGAAATTTTCCACCCCATTTGCGAGTGGCAGGGGGAGGGCATTTTACCAGATTTCTCCAAGGAGAAGAGAAATTCCCCGACAGTTTCTCAGGGGTGGGTGTCACCTTTAATGGTGGTGTGTTCTTTGCCTGGCCTCCATCGTACATTCTCCAGAAAGCATTGGACCTAACATTCTGAGACATGGTGGTGGTGGTGGTGGTGGTGGTGATGGGGTGGTGGAATGGCAGCCACCACCAAAGATGAGGATGAAGATGGAGAGCATACAGAGATAATTCTACAAAGTGGCCTTTTTCTAGGGGGATGGTGAGAAAAAGAGACATCTTCTGATAAATGTTGTCTCAGTGGTAGCAAAATTCTGTAAACCACTGCGCTATTGGGCCATTTTAGAGTATAAAAGTATTACCAGGTTGAGCTTCAAATGACAAACATTTACTTCTGCTTCCTCAAGAGTGTTCCACAGTGAAGCCTGACAAGGGGAGGGGCTCACGGTTGGAGCAGGGGGATTGCCACCACTCCGAGAAAGTCAACTCTATAAATCATCCCTAATGAGGCATCTGCCATTTAAAACAAAACATCACTGTGCAATTTCTTGCAAAATTAGTTTCCACATATGGCATCAGGTCCAGTCTCTTCCTACTGTCATTGGTGCTCTGTGATCATAAAACAGGGCTATGAAAACACTGTGAGCATCAGTGATCAGATAACAATTCAATTTTAATACAAAGTAGTTGGGGGGGAAACTCTCACCTTTGTGAATTCTTCCCATCCTTCCTGACCTTCTTCCATCTAAATATGCAATTGGCTGATCTCCCGCCATCCTGTCACTGGGTTGCATAGAGGATGTACTTGCCGCCTTTCCACATCTACAAACTGAGATGGGCTTGGACTGGTTATAAAGCTCCCTTCTTCTCATAATGTCATGGATCAAGTAGGAAGAAATTAACATGGACCCAGAAATACTGTGATTCACTTGGTCAACTGCTCCTTGTAATGCCAGATCTCACCAGGTGCTTCATGAAACTTCTGCACCACAAGTATTGGAATGGAGAAGGATGAGAATTTGTTGTACATTCTTCTGTAGAGGGGTAGGATTACCTCTATTGTTTTGCTGTTTAATTTTTTTAAGTGTTGTGTCTTTTTAAAAAAGTTAGAAAAAGGAAGCAGAAGTGTCACAGTGGTGCTTCAAGTAGAGGCTAGAGACATCCCTCCCAAGGGGATGCTGTGACTGACTTTGGTCCCCTCTACAAGGATTCGCTTTTGCGCCTGGTTAAGTGATTATGCGCACAATCGCAGAAGCGCATTTATGCCTAATACCTCTGCACGAGAGGCGGCGAGAGGCGACGAAGCGCATTAATGGATTTCCAAAGTGCGGTTTTCAAGTAGTTAACGCGCATAAGCGCATATTCACACAGTCAAAATGCGCTTTAATGGCCGGAGCAAAATAAAACTCGCGATTTAACGCGCATTCGATAATGCGCATAATCGGAGAGATAACGCCCCTCTACGCCCCATTTGCGCTACGCTGGTGTGGAAGTAAATTTTTTTAAGCGCCTTGAAAGAGCTTTAAACCTCTCTTGTAGAGGCAGCCTTTGTTATTACCCAAGAAAACACCCCTAGGAATGGGGTGGGGGTAATTACTAGGTGCTCAGCATAAGTAGAGCAGTACATATGTTGGTTCTCTGTGTAGGGGTGGGAGAATCTGTCCATTTCAATTTTACTCAGGTTATCATATTTCCACTGCTAAGTTTGCTCCATTCTGTTTCTCAATTGGATAGTGGATTTTATTTTATTTTTTCGTCCATATGAGAATGTGTATGTATTATCCAATTCAAATTTTTATTATTTTCAAACAAAGACAAAACTTACAAAGACAAATAACATTTAAAATGGACCCCCTACCTTCCCCACAGCAGTTTTATTAATGCCATATTTTCTCTTGCAAAGATTTTCATTCACAAAAAAAGAATACTTTCCTCCCTCTTGCACAAAATAAGATAATTTTCTCTCGTTTTTCCTTTTATACTTTCCCCTCTCTTCTTTACTTGAGTACACCAGCTGTTTCACTCCTTTTACAAAAAAATAATAATGCAAATCACATTTATTTAGCATACCTAATTTCCAAACCTCACAACCCTCTCCCCATATCCACCCTTTTCACTTATACATTATTCTTATACATTCTTATCCTACTTAAAAAGAAAAAAAGAACTAATCCTCTCTCTTTTCTAAACAAACTTTTTACTTACATCCCCTATAATCTCCAAGTCCTTTATTTTCCACTTCCCTCTCCCTTTTTCTTCTTCTCACAACAACATTAGGCTTATTCTTATTCACAATTTTAAACCACTTTAAAAAATGGAAATACCCCCCCAGAAAAAACAGCAACCCCCCAACTTCATTCCCTCATCACAACCAAGTCCAAATCAAATGCCTTTATTTTTATTCCAGTCGACTTCAAAATATTTTTTTTTTGTTAAAAAAAGTCTCTTCTTCTCCCACCGACTTCAAAGTATTTTTAACCTGTTTCAAAAGGGAAATCTTTTTAAAATCTTTCTGCCAGTTCTTTTGGGTTTCGGCCCGCAAACACCTTACATCCTTTGACTGTTGAAGAAGTTACTTTCTGTTTTGCACTCAAAGCTTCTTGTCCAAGAATAGCCATCCTTTGTTCTCTATTAATCGCTGATACAACCTTTTCACACCTTAAACCATTGTTGAATTCTTTCAATATCGCCCTTGGAAATACTTCTCCATTGTTTTCCAAAACATCTTTAACCTCATTAAATCTTTGTTTCGTGGTAAAGTCCTTTCTCTTCTGTCCTCGTCCTTCGCCATCTTAGTCCCTTGTAGCTTACACTTCCATTTTCTGCTATGTCATCCATTTTGTCACATAATCTTTGGAAACAGTTTTGCCTACATAATTGTATTTCCTGGAATGCTTTCACACGCTCCTTCAATTTTCTTTTAATATTTCTCATTATAAAAGCTTTGCACTGTTTCCCACTTTCATTGGAGTATTTCTCAGAGGGAAGAGGCAATTAATTAGGTATTTCCCCACCTCTCTTTCTTCCTTTCTTACTGCTTTTTTTCTTCCCTTTTCCATCCAGTTCATATATTAATTACACAGCTGTGATACCCTTAAAGCTTTCATCTTTTCCCCCCTCTTTCTTGTCTTCTTTCAAAGAAAGTATTTAGAATGACTCACCCACAAAATACCGCAATAGGTCGTTTTCGTTTTCTTTGCAAGACACTTATTATTCTAATTGATTTTGCTGCAGCAGATGTACCCCATTCCCACTAGATGTTACCCATTTTTGAGGAATGAAGGCTAGCCGGTTTTATGCCTTATCAGGTCTGGAACAGCTCGTGAGCGATGGACGCCATGATCTCCTCCCCTTGCGCTGTCCCTCCGATGAAATTTCCATTTCGACTTCATTACCACATCAAAGGGTTTACGAGATACTTTATGGCATGCTCTTTGTATTCCCTTTTCATCTGGGGAAATTAACTCTGTCTGGGAGCCCCCGGACGGCAGCCAAGCCATCCAGTTCCACAGAGCTCTAAAGCTTGCAGCTCCAACCGGCCATGCCTTCACCGGAAGTCCCGGATGTGTATGTATTATCATGAACATTTTCAAGGGATGCTTCCATTGAATATAGCATTTGTATGTTCATTTTATCCAATATGGGCATTTTTGTATGCAGTGTTCCAAATAGGGATGTGTATCGTATTGTTAGAATTTACGATAACGATATGATATGCTCTTTATCATGCACATGAGGTACGATAACAATACGATAGAAAAACCTATGATAATCATAGGAGATGATAATTTTCGGGCAATTTTATCGTTTTATCAGACTGCCATATAAATATACCTATAACTTCTGTATTTTAAAAGTTAGAGGCTTGAAACTTGGTCGAGGGTTGGAGGCATCTATCTCAAATTTCATACACATACTTAGGCATACCCCAGAAGCACTGTGACCAAGTTTCAAGCCTCTAACATTTTAAATACAGAAGTTATAGGCATTTTTTCTTTCTGCCAAAAATATCATTTTTTAACGATAATTATTGTGAAGATGATACAGATCACCTACGATATGAATGAAGACGATATTTTTTTTGGTCTGAAATGATGATAACGATAAAAAATGATAGTTTTTGGCATGCACACCCAAACATATGCATTTTTTGCACTTTTTAAAATATGGACATTTTGGTTGGCATTTTTGTTTTCCAGACTGCATCAAGAGCTTTTAAAAAGTATGATTTTTGATATCTAACTGTGTTCTAGTTTCTGCTTTAGATCAGGAAATGCAAATTTGGTAAATTTCCAGTGAAACGCAAACTGAACAAATTTCTTGCCCATTCCTACTACAGTGTGGATCAGTTATCCTCACTATAAGAGGAGAGGGGGGAGGAGAAAGAGGAAGAGGAGAAGAAGAAGAAGAAGAAGAAGAAGAAGAAGAAGAAGAAGAGGGGTCAGGAGATCCAATCTCAATTCCAGTTCCAGTTCTCAATTTCACATCTAATTTGGTACTCAAATAGCTGCTCAGGTTGACTGAGACTGGGAACCTACTGGCTACTTATATTTAGGCAGCAATCCTATACATCAGGGGAGAACTACCTGTGGTCCTCCCAATGTTGTTGGACTGCAACTCCCATCAGCCCTAGCCCTGCATGGCATTCCCAGCCCTGCTATACACATGTACCTGGAGATAAATCCCATTGAAATCAATGGGGCTTGTTCCTGATTAGCAATGGATACGAGTTTGCTGTTCAAGCTTCCTTGGGGACCACATGGTGGACAACAGATATAGCAGAAATATTTTAAATAAGTAAAGTAACCCCATCAGTTGAAAGAAAAACATTCACTCTCACTTGAAGCCATCAATTCCTCCATGCAGGAATCAAGCTGTGCTTCTACTAGTAATGCAAAAATTCTAAATTCACACACCTTCACACATCCTACTTGGAGATGATGTTAAAAAAAATCATTTTGTGACGTTTCTTTTTCCCAATTTGGGATGAAACCAATCTGACCACGCCATTCCTTCAGGTCTTTATGATAATGCAGCCTAATGCTCAAAAGTGCACAGAAGAAGCAGAGCATGGAATTAAGCACTCCTATTCTAGAACCAGCACAAGGAGGTCCCTCCTGATCCTCCTTTTCTGCTGCATCCATGCCCCCATCCCTCGCTTTGGAAAAAACACAACACTTGGGGGAAGCCCTTGTGCAATGCCTTTGTGATGCAGAATACATTTTGAAGGAAAAGCATATGGTCAGGAAAACTGTATAGTGTAAGACAGAGCCACCCATGGCTGCCCACACCTTGCCTCGACAGTGATCCCAGGGGCCCGTTCCCTTAAATAATGGCCATGGCTTTACACTTGCAAAACAGTGTAGCAGTAGGACATTGGAGCTTAGGGACGACTTAAATCCAATTGAGATGGAATTCTGCCCTATTTGCTTTAAACCAAGGATGCGGAACCTCCTACCTGTGGGCTAATCAGGCCCACAAGGCTGTCCCAATCCTGCCTCCAGAGCCTTGGACAAAGCCCCTGTCTGAACCTGCTCCCAAAGCTCCAGCCCGTGTAGGCTTGTGAGGAGGAGACTCCCTGCTCTTATCTCAATTCATTGATTGGAGACAAGAGCAAGGATTCTCCTTCACACCAATTGGGAGGGGTAGTAGCACAAAGGGAATCCCTGTTGTTAATCGATTATTGGAGATAACTGCAGGGTTCCTCTCTCTACTAGCTTCACCCATCCCAGGTCCCCCATGGGAAAAAGCTAGGTCTCTGGCAGAAGTACCAGCTGGAAGAGCCTCAGCCCATACTTTGGCCAGAAACCAAATGATGTCAGTGGCTGTTGTCCCACCCACTGATATCCTTCCACCCATGGAAGACTGAATGATAGCATTATCTGCCCCCACACACACACACATACAAAAAAAACTAGTTCCCCATCCCTGCCTTATATATTTTGCCCTCTCTCCATTGTAATGCCACCAAAGATGAATCTGTTTATAAGACTAAATTGAGACTTTCACAATGGAGCCTGCAGACAAAATGAATCACAAGTTGTTGCTGTTTTAAAGATTGTGCCCCGTTTTCATGTTTGGGTCAAAACAACTAGAGCTTTGAGCAGAGAGAAATATCCCCCAACCGCTGCCAAACTGTAAGAATATTCACCTTGTTTTGATCCTGTTTTGTTGCTATCGTTTCCCCAATCTGCTACTGCTTCAGTCATATGAATGACCACAGCCAATTAGAAATAATGCCTGGAGTGAGAGAGACAAAGGAATGTGGGATGGTTAGGCCAGGCTCAATTATGTCCACTTGAAAAGAAGGAGGAACAGTTATAGTGAATGAAACAACATCACAATGCTTAAATAGCCCTATTCAGGCATTCTGAAGGTGGTTAAAATCAATGCGTCAGCGGAAGGAGAACTCCAGTCCCATGGATTTTTCAGTGTTTGGGCTCACATGGAGACCTTCCATGGACACAGGAGACTCCTCTCTTCAGACTGTCACTCTCCATAAGTTGAAGGCAACAAACACTGGAGCACTCCTCCTTCTCAGGCATTGATTTTAACCCCTTTCTGAATGCCTGAATAGGGCTACAAACCCATCAGGTTTGGTTACATGATATCACAGATTGCAAACCTAGCCAAGTGAGGACAACATTTCCTATATAAATGATATTAGTGATCCCAGCCAATCAAGGGATTATGTCATTAATGTCCCAATGCTATGTAGCAAGTTTGATGTTGTTACATTATAGCATCATTGAGAGAATAAAGTTAATTGAGAGAGAGGACAATGCTTCCTACATAGATTATGACTTCATAGCAGTCACTAGAATTCTCCCAACAGAGGGTGCCTTTTTGTCTTTGCCAAAAATGTTCACTAACAAATCATATTTTCCCTAGATTTTTTTTCTCTAGGAAGGAATGTAAGCTGATGATAGTTTACTAGCTGAAATTGAGAGCACTGTAAGTTAATCATATTCAGCCATTTGCTTTTCTCTGTCATGAAGGTTAATGAGAATCATGTAAATGAAAAGGTGTGGGGAGGGGAGAGAAAGCTGCCTGACTGACCCAGCGCTTGCTGATAAAATTCTTCTAAAAACAGTATGTGGTGAAGCCAACCATGCAGCTCTGGCAACTAGTAGTGGTCTATAAAAGCATGCAGATCACTGGAATATAACATTGATTTCCTTCCCCTTTTTTTTATTTGCACCTCAGTTTGATAAATTGCAGATCCATTATTATTCAAAATAAATGAGCAAAATCAATACTTAACTTAATTTCAAGGTTGGAAAACTTTAGACATCGCAGGATTGTAGAAATCCATGAAATATTGGCAACATGAGATCGAATGTGGGTTTCATCTCTGCAAATTCAAAGGTTTGGTCTGCTCTGAATAATTGCAAGCAGTCAAAAACTGACAAGTTATACTCCTATAACTCGTGTGTGTGTGTGTGTGTTTGTGTGCACTGTATTTGTAATAACCGAGAACTTCAAATTCACTGCTGGATCCAACACTTCTTCCCATTTCCATCAATTGTTAGCTTTTTTAAAAATTATCTACAATGAAGAATAAATATTGGGTAATTTTAATATACGTGAAACAATATTGAACAGCCAGGAAAATTAGGACCTCTTTTACCCTTGTATATCTAATTCTTCTATACTCAATTAAAATCAAGTATCTTTGTGCAAGCCACTGTTTTGAAGCTCAGTTGCCACTGTCATCTATCTGGATCCATTTCAATTAGTGTTCATACTGGGTTTGAGCATGGAAACAGCCTTCGTTGACCTAAGTCAGGGGAGGGGGCAAGTTGTGTGTGACTCTATTGAGTCTCCTTGATCTCTTGGTGGCTTTTGATCCATCAACCATGGTATCCTTCTGGGGTGATTGTCTGAATTGGGAGTGGAGATACAGTGACTTTGTACCTACTTGGATAGCTAGCTCCAGAAGGTGGTGCTTGAGGGATATCACTTGGCCCCATGGATTCTCCAGTGTGGGGTTCTGCAGGGGTTGGTTTTGTTCCCCAGGCTATTTAATATCTGCATGAAACAGTTGAATGGGGTCATTAAGAGTTTTGGAGTGTGTTATCATCAATATGTTGGTGACATGCGGCTCTATTTCTTCTTTTCATCTTCATCAGATGAGACTGTGGATGCACTAGCTTGGTGCCTCCTGCAACAATGGACTGAATGAGGGCTAATGAACTGAAGCTTAGTACAGGCAAGACTGAGATGTTGTAGGGATGGTGCAGGCACTTGACTGGGTCCAGGAGTCCAGTGATTTTTCCTGTGTCCAGACCTTCAGACCCCACTTGCTGAGCCATGGGTTGTTTGAGTGCATGCTCACTGAGCACCAGGAGTGCCCCATTGCCCCACCATGCCTTTAATATTGCCAAAATTGCCATTTTATGGCCGCCATTTTTTGCAACATAAACATACAAAAAAGCAGAGTCTTGATCTTCCATAAAAATGCCAGCTTACTTCTAGGAGCCGGCAGCAGTGGGGTGCTCCTGGACCACTCACCGACCTCCAGGGGAATCTTTTGGCTTGACATGGCAAGGAAGGAACAGGTTCGTAGCTTGTAGGTTCTCCTAAATCATCTCTGTCACTTGAGGCTCAGGTGGCCTAAGTGGCTTGGAGTAGTGCCTTCTACCAGCTTTGGCTGTTGGCCCAGCTATGGCTTTATCTACACAGGGATGACCTGGTTTCAGTACTCTATGCTCTGGTAACCTTCAAGTTAGATTGCTGCAATGTGCTCTATGTCAGACTGCCTTTGAAGCTGCAGCTTGTGCAAAATACGGTGGCCAGATTGATAGTGGGGGCCAGAAGGTCTGAACATATAACACCAATTCTGGCCTGCTTGCACTGGCTGCCTGTACATTTCCAAGCCCAATTCAAGGTGCTGGTTTTGACCTATAATGCCTTATACTGCTTGGGACCAAAACACTGGATGGAGCACCTCTCTTGATATAAACCTATTCTTATACTCTGAACTTCATCTGAGGCCCTTTTCTGAGGGGTTCAAAAGATGGCAACAAAGGCCTTCTTGATGGCAGCACCCAGTGAGGTCCTCCTGGCACCAAAATTGTCTCCTTTCTGGTGCCAGGTTAAGCCTTTTCTCTATGTCCAGGCACTTGACAGCATATGATACGATTTTAAAGGTGGGATGTTTATTGTTTATGCAAAAATGTTTTATATTTTTGTTTGCAAGTAGTTTTATATTATATTTGTAGGATTCTTTTATATTGTGTTTTTAAGATTCTTGTAAACCAGCCAAACAGCTTCAGCTATTGGGCAGTATATAAATGTAATAAATGAAATAAAATTAAATAAGGGTGAGAACAGTCACCTTTCCAACAGGGTTGTTAGTAAGGTTTTACCAGGGCTGTTACTGAGACTTTGTATGCTTAGCAAAAGCACTATGTAAATATGAGATATTTATACCTATTTAAGTCTTTTAAACATTTTTGCTGTTATCATTTGAATATTCAGTAACACAGCAGGCCTGTTCAGCAGTACTACTTTTGTACAAGCAAAATCAGCAGTGCTCAGGGCATTTTTAGTGGTGGCTCTCAGGGTCTGAAACTTTCTTTGTGCCCAGAGAGACACATACTCACCAACTTCTCTTGTTTCTTTCTTTCTTTTTCTTTCTTTCATCCTTCCTTCTTCCCTCTTCTAAATACATTTCAGACATTGTACAAAGACATCTAACTGCTGAGAATATTTATAATGTTGGTACGATCAATGTTGGTACTATCATTGCTTGTATATTGCAAGTTGCTTCTATGCAGGAATGTAACTCATCAAGTTTATAAATAAATAAGTGTAAAGACTGCATTCCATGACTTTTGTAAACTTGTATCAGTTCAATGATTTTTCAATGCTACGAAGAATTCCCATCCTCCCATACACAGGTCATCACTGCTTTCAGAACTGACTATGTAGTGCCAAACATCTGTTTGCAGACCCAATCCAGCAAGGATCAGGGTTGCATGATGGTTCACTGTCAGATGGTCTGCGATGAGAGGGAGAAAGCACCAATTCAGGCAAAAAGAAGAGAGACGAACTCTGGTGCTATGAAAAGCATGTATCTTTTAATGATGTATTTAACAGCCCAATGTTTCAGATATATAATCCTTCTTCAGGAACTATAAAAGATGAAATATATACAATGATAAAACTAAACAAAAACAGCACCCATATTGAATAGTACATTTTACAGACATTTTTGTTTCTTGTTTTTTTAAGGAAAAAAGAACTTTAATATTTTTAACCAAAATGACTACATACTTTTGTTTTATAAAACACGAGGTTCTTTTTTCAAAGGAAGAAAAAACATTGTGATATTAGAGCTTCAAATGATAAGATATATGCATTGATAAAACTGAACAGAAATTACACAAAAACAACACCCATATTGAGTAATACATTTTACATACTTTTTGTTTTTTGTTTTTTAAGACTACATAAATATTTTTAACCAGAATAACTACATACTTTTGTTTTATAAAACACGAGGTTCTTTGTTCAAAGGGGAAAAAGAACATTCAATACTTACACAAAATGACTAGATTTATGACAACACATTACTATTACCTTTTTAGGCATATCTTGTCACATACAATTAATAAAAAACACCAACCTGGAATTTGATACACATTATTATAATTCAAAAAGAAAAGTGACAATACTGATTGTAAAATCATAGTCTTTTCCGGCGTTCCTGTTGAGAGCAATGTTTGCTCTGAGAGTTTCTGTCTGTACTGGCAAGTCAAGGTCAGCTGTTATTTATTAAAGATGATTAGATGGCATTCTGCAGCCATAACCTGCTGATTCCTGAAGGATCCTGATCATACTTAACCCTGGCAACATGCAACTAGGTTCTAAAGAGATGAAATATTTACTTTGATTTTGTTGTTTATTGTTTGTATGTGTTAAGCTCTAACGACTCAGTAAGACCCTCCAGTATCACGGTTTTTAAAGTGAGAATCCAAAAGGTTTCTCTTTTACTGAGACATGTTCCTTCTCCTTTACCTTTTTGATCACCCAAAAAATAATTGACTCTGGTTTATGTTTTTTATCCAAAAAATGTTAAGGAATGAAAGGGAAAAACTTCTCTAAACAGCAGAGTTTCTGTTAGAAATAATGTCCAGTCTCCACTTGCTCTCTCTCCAGATAGCAACCAAGAAGGAATAATTCACACACACGTTGAAGCCTTTCAAACAATTTTTAGTAGAAAAACACAGCACCTCCGGTATAACATTCCTCCTACAAAACCCCAACACTGACAAAAAGTTTTTTACATATTTATACATTTTTACAGCCTCTTGCACACACATTGCATCAGCTAATCAAGCAATTAAGACTATCTTCACTCTTTATCTTTCTTGGTTTGGCTCCTTCTGCATATCTGCAACACCTGCAGATGATGTCATTTTTCTTTCCAGGCTCTTCTGCAGATTGTATTTTTTTCATCCCTGACAAAAAATGTTTAACTATAGGAGCCTTATTGGAGGGCATCAAGGAATAGTAGCAGCTGTATAAGGGCTGCTACTTTTGCAGTGTGAAGGTACATCAGGGATACAGAACCTCAGGTTCAGCAGCCAAATACGATCCTGCAGGGGTTCCCCAGATGGCCCCACCTCCTTCCCCAAGCCCCACCTCCTTTCCCCCCAATCACACATCATTTGGTGGCTTCCTGGCTTTTGTGCTGCTTGTCCGTATTCTAACAGTTGAACATGCCTCTCCTAAGGCTTAGTTATTGACAGTAAGAGCTTTAAGCTAAAATATGCTGGCATTTTGCCTTCAGTCCAAGTAGGGCTGGATTAAGACATGATGAGGCCCTAAGCCATATCAAGATTCAGAGGGGCCCCCCATACCATAAAAATAAAGAAGAAAGGGAGTATTGTAATAGAAAGGGTAATGAAAAGGTACCACCCAGCATTAGGGGGTGCTTATAGTTAAACAGTGGCTGCATTCGGACAACATGCTAAGCAACTGTGGGTTGTTAAAGTAACAACCCATTGAGTTGTTAAACATGTTGTCTGGGTGTAGCCACACAATGCAGTAACAACCCACAGTAGGTAAAGTAGCAAAATTTAACAACTGAGAGAAACAACTCACTTGTGAGTTGTTAAGGGAATTGTCAACTGACAAATGTGTTGTCTGAATCGGAGCATTGTTGAAATAACAATGGTGAGTTGTTGAGCAAGGAAGATCAGAGAGTGGAGCGGCAAGAGCGGCAGAAAGCGGGGGCCGCTCAAGCACTCTCACAACAGATCCCCGGCATCGCCGCCATAACAACCAGAATGCCCGCTTCCCCCACCAGGCAGCCGGCACAGAGCTCAACAAGGGGCCAGTTCCTGCAAGCACTCACGCAGGGTGCCTAGTCAGCTACCCAAATGGACAGGGAAGTGCACCAGAAGGGCACTACGGCAAAGGGGGGGAGGGGGAGACAGAATAAGCAACAACTCCAGGTGCCCTGGAGCAAGGGGCAGCCCCCCCACACCAAGAGGGAGAACAACACCCCATCCAAAGTAGACCCCCACTGCACCACCACCTCCACCCTCGCATCACCCAGAAGGACGAGGGCAGGGGAAGCGGCAACCAGAGAGCCCCCCCTCATTCGCCCAACACGGCTGGACAGCGAGCCTTTGCCGGGCCCCGAGAATCCCGTTGGGGAGCATCACACGGAGTTTGGTAAGCGGGGAAAATGGTGGCCGAGCTGTCAGTCACAGCCGAGTTGGCTATTTGCAACCGGGGTGGTTGTCGATTCCTTGCAGCCCCTGCTGCAGCATGTTGTCTGTAGATCGCCACCTTTTTCAACAACTGTCAGTGCGTAATTCAACAACCGTTGTCAGCATGTTGTCCGAATTGAGCCAGTGTGTAGAAATGCACTAATAAAGTAAATTGATTTGAGCGTCTTTTAAATTGGATATAGTTTGTGCTTACTGCCTCCAATACCAAATGCTGGGTGCCACACTTTCTGTATATAAGGCAACTCTGCTGTACAGTAAAGTCACACCAGACTTCCCAATATATTTAAGTCAATGCAATTTCATCTTAGTTATCTTATAACTTAGTTATCTCCAGTATATTGAGAGGCCCCTCATATTAGGAGGCCCTAAACCATGGCTTACTTGTTCCTAAATCAACACTGTGCCCAACCCACTACTGAAACCCAAGAGCTTCTCCAAAATGGAATTTGGTTGAAAGAGGTTCAACGCCTCTGCTGAGTGGATAGCAGCACCTGGCATTGGCAGGGATGAGATATAGCAGCTGTGTATCTGAATGGTATTAAAGCAGCAGCCTCTGTACTTCTGAGACTGCTTCTTGCCACCCTCTTGTGATAAACCTCACTCTACTATTTAGTGACATTCAGCTACAGAGCCTGATACTCTGCCAGCAAATTGTCACGGAAGAACCACTGCGTGTAGTACTAAGTGCCAAACGTAGTTCGAGGGGATATGTACCAATCACAACTATAGTTGCACACAACTATACTTGGAAGGAATATGTACAGCACACCTTTACAGGTCTGCCACACATCTAGCAAGGTGACTCTGTGTTCCTAGTGGCTGCATGAATCCCATGATTGCCAAAGCCACGCCTCAATATTAACTTTTGTGAGTTTTCATATGCGATAATAATTCCATAGCAGTGTGGCCATGCTTTACACCATTTCAAGATTGGTTTTGGTTTTGGTTTGTTTGAGTGGTACAACCTATACAAAGAATGCAGAAGTGTTTGTTATTAGTCATTAACTGGACAATGGTGTCCCCAGCATTGTACTACTTCACAACTCCAATGCATATGATAGAAATATCCTTTGGACAAACGGTTAAGTCTGGTTTTTCCCCAGTCTATCACTTTCTCTTTCACCCTCTCTTTCTTACTAGGCCTAGTTGTATGCTTGTACTGCTTGTACAATTAATCGGCCAGATCTCCCTTCTCAGTCAGCTGACAGGATTTTAAATCTCAATTTCCTATGGGAAATAGGGCCCTTAACAGTTCATCTTTCTTCATAACCAGAAAACAGTTTTCGAGATGAGTTTCAAAAGAAGAATTAAGGCCAGGCTTCAGTTTTACAAATGCTAAAATTACTCTGATTATTTATCATTTAGATTAAAATGATGTCCAGATGCACCCAAAGTGAATCTCTCCCCACCCTGCTCAAATTTTAATTATGTGTGTGTGTGTGTGTGTGTACGTGTGTGTGTGCATGTGTGTGAGTGCCAGCTCCAGATTTTTGAGGGCCCTTGGGCAAAACACCCTCAGTAGGCCACTCCATCACCGAGTCTACTTTCTCACACCATTGTCACTAGCTGCTATTGTTCCTCAGCCTCTTTTTCATCACTGTTATCTAGGCTGACCATATGAAAAGGAGGACAGGGCTCCTGTAACTTTAACAGTTGTAAAGAAAAGGGAATTTCAGGCAGTGTCATTTGTATGCAATTAGTTCCTGGTGAAATCCCCTCTTCATCACAACAGTTAAAGTTGCAGGCACTATACTAGAGCGACCACATACAAAAGAAGGCAGGGCCCCTGCAACTTTAACTGTTGTGATGAAGAGGGAATTTCACCAGGAACTAATTGCATACAAATGACACTGGCTGAAATTCCCTTTTCTCTACAACTGTTAAAGTTACAGGAGCCCTGTCCTCCTTTTCATATGGTCAGCCTAAACACTGTTATCATTTCCTTGCTTGACAGACAGAGAGCCAGTGAGCCAGTGGGCAGGGGCACCTACTGCTCCTCATTCTCACCACTACAGTTATCTGGCCAGAAATGGTGAAAATGAGGAGAAAGTCCAGGAACCTCTGTTGTGGGCTCCTGCTGGGATGTGGGCTCTTGGCTAGGGTGACAATATGAAAAGGAGGACAGGGCTCCTGTATCTTAAACAGTTGTGTAGAAAAGGGAATTTCAGCAGGTGTTATTTATATGCATGCAACACCTGGTGAAATTCCCAGGTGTAAGGTCCCACACTTAGAAAATAAGTTTGATATTAATATATAGAATATATAAAAACATAAAAATATATATACTGATTTGTAAAAGAGCCTGCAAAACAGCGAGGATACAGTCCTATGCCTGTTTAGACAGAGAAAAAGCCTACACCTCAGTGTGTTGGCTGAGGCATGCTGGGAGTTGCAGGCCTTTTGTCTGTCTAAACATGCATAGGATTGTGTCTTGAGACCCTTTTCTCAAAATTCCATAACAGGAAGTGACTGATGACCTAAGGTGTCAAATGTGCATTCTATTGTGTGGGTAGAACAGTAGTGGCCACCAACTTTTGCATAAAGCAGAATTTCAAGGTGAATTTGGAAGTTCCTGCTCACAGAAGGGATTTTGAATGGCATCCAGATTTGCAAATTGCCACCAGTTTTAACTAATATCAAATTCTGAGTAAATGTCAACTTTTGTTCTTGGGCAAAAACATCTACGGAATTTTGAGACAAATTGCATATCTTGGATAAGATTAGCAGCCTTGCTCAGGGAGCTTTTTTCCATCCCGGTGTGGAATGGAATGGAATGGGAATGAAAGACTTTGGGCAGCTCTATGAAATATTTGCAGCTAAGTTCATACTTAAGGAATTCATCTGACTGTAATCATTCAGATATATGTAGGAAATTATCTCTGGCTCTTTGAAGTTTCAAAATCAGTATGGCACCTTAATCTGGACTCAACCATCTTCCTTCCCTCAGCTTCTCTGCATCCATCTCCCTCCCCTTCCCCTTCCCCGTCCCATATCCACAATTTTCAGCTGTTTGGACACCTGGTATTCTAGAACATGGGCCAGATATATACCAAGTAGGATATAACACTTCAAAAGCATTTTGAAAACGGCATATAGAATGTGTTCTGGGCCCGGACAGTTGTCAAAACCATTATAAACAGTTATGAAGCACTAATGTAGACCCTGTCTTAAATTGTCACTGCAATGTTTAGTTCAGCCTTGGAACTGTGTTCTAGTTATTAAGTAGATATTAGCAACGTATTTATGAAAGAACTGTGAAAAATGCATGCAGAGAATTCCCTGTCTGTTGGGAAGTTATTAGGAACCACTTTTCCAGGTAGAGTGATTGTAATACTTTATTTCTAGTTTTTAAATAGGGCAGGTTTTGATGGGAAGAGTGAGAAAGAAGGAAATTTGATATTTTTTTTACCTAATGATGTTGAAACTGGAATTCAATAAATATGTAATTATTTACATTACTTTAAACAGTATTACAGCCTTCTATAAGCTGATGCCTTCCACATGTGTTGGAATACAACTCCCATCATCCCCAATCATCATGGCCAGCAGGGCACTATGTTGGGGAAGGCTGCACTATTTGGTGAGAGTGAGGGTGCATGAAAAAGTATGCAGTTTGTTTATTTACAAAAATGTGTACCACTCCATATCTGAAACAGATTCTGGAATGGTGAACACGAGAATCAAAACAGTAAAAGATACAAAAATTAAAACACCCTTAAAATTATACTTAAAAAAACAGAATGGCAATAAAAACCGTGGCTGCAAGTCAAGGAATGCTTCCTGGAATAGAGCTGTTTTCAGGAGGCGCCGGAAGCAACACAGTGTTGGTGCCTGCCTGACTTCCAGGGGCAGGGAGTTCCAAAGAAAGGAGACCATCAAGCTGAAGGCTCTTCTCCCAGTGGACTCCAATCAGGCCATAGGTCCATGTGGGACCCTCAGGAGTACTCCCTCAGATGACCTCAGTTGACCAGGCAGGTTGGTAAGGGAGAAGGCGCTCTCTCGGGTATTCCGGTCCCAAGTTGTTTAGGGCTTTGTACACAAGTGCCAAAACCTTAAACCAGGTCCAGTAGCAAATAGTTAGCCAGTGCAGTTCCCTCAGCAAAGGAGTTGCATGCTGAAAAGGGGCAGCTCCCAACAACAGCCAAGCTACTGCATTCTCCAACTTCCAGAGTAGCCTTAAGGGCAGCCCCACATACAGCGCCTTGCAGTAATCTATTCTTGAGGTTACTAATGCCTATACCACTGTGGCCAAACTATCCATTTCCAGAAGAGGCCATAGTTGGCCAAAGGCACTCTGAGCCACCATGGCCACGGGCCTCCAGCGACAAGGATGGATCTAGGAGTACCCCTAAACTACAAACCTGATCTTTCAGAGGGAGTGCAACCCCATCCAGAACAGGCAATGAAACTAGATTCCAGACTTGGGAACCACTCACCCACAGGGCTTCTGTCTTGCCAGGATTCAGCTTCAGTTTACTGGCCTTCATCCAGCCCATTACTGAGTTTAGGCACTCCAATCTTTCTTCTTACATCACATCCATAGACCCGCCTTTTTTCTTTTTCTTTTTTTTACTATAAATTATATATTAAAATGAGGGGAGGTGCATACTGAGCTACTCTACTGTGCAGATGACAGCAAAACAACATAGTAAAACCCACCATGAAAAGCCTAAGAAATTTCAAACTGGGTGATGAATGGTAGGTGAGATTAATATATGTACAAAGCAGTGTATATTGGGTCAGAGAATCCTACCTACACATATTCATGATAGATTCTGGTGGGGCTTTAGTGACACAGGAAGCAGTCTTGGGGAGTAATCGAGCAAGCACTGTAACTCTAGGCTCAAGATGCT
This sequence comes from Anniella stebbinsi, assembly GCA_029215795.1. Classification (NCBI taxonomy): domain Eukaryota; kingdom Metazoa; phylum Chordata; class Lepidosauria; order Squamata; family Anniellidae; genus Anniella; species Anniella stebbinsi. The sequence goes on along the minus strand of JARDYH010000003.1, from coordinate 45,648,844 downwards.
GTATGACAGTCAAATAGGGGGATTATTAGAAAAGGGATTAAAGGCAAAGCAGCAAGTATCATAATGGCATTGTCTAAACAGAGGGTGTATCTGAATTTGAAATAGTCTGTGTATTTCTGACTGCCTACCTCCAAAAAGGTATATTAGAACTGGAGAAGGAAAATGAAATGATGTGGGAAGTGAATCAGTTCCTAACTATGAAAGGGTTAAATTATTGAAAATGATTATTTTGGAGAGAGAAAAAGATGTGTGAAAGGGGAATATGGAAGAAGGTTTTAAGAGTGAAGAATGATATAGAGAGTGACAGTGAGGAAGATTATTTATTCCCTCTCTCACGTTTGCACAAATGCAAGAATTACCTAATGAAAATGGATAGATTGCTTAAGAAAAAAACACAGATAAATGGTTTATGAAATTCATTCAGGTAGGTTGCTATGATGGCCACAAGCAAAAAATGACAATAGCTTTTAAAAGGATTAAATATAGATATAGAAGAATAGGTTTATTGGAAAAGAACACTTACGTACAAAATACTAGCAAATGATTAGGCGGTTCCAGGAACAATCTGTCATTCATATTTCACACTGAGTTTAGAGTTATGCTATAACTTTATCGCAGTTCTGACAAAACGTATGACCCACTTTCACCACTGCTTGTAGCCATAATAATTAGAAATGCAGCCTCCATTTTCAGTGACAAATTACTGAATACCAGGCATTTTTGATTCAGCTAGAGAACAAAAAGTAACTGCCTGGGTTCCTGCTTGTGAATTACCTAGGCCAGGGATGGGATAATTTGGACTTCAATTCCCAGAAGCCCCTGCTAGCATGTCCAATGGTCAGGAATGCTGGGAGTTGAAATCCAAAACATCTGGAGATCTACTTTCTCCCCACCCTTGTATAAGGGCATCTGGTTGGCTTCTGGGGACAAATTGCAGAGCTAGAGGGTAGGAAAGCTCATAGCTTGTCATGAATTAATTCCATTGCTGTAGTGCAGAGTGAGAAAGGTAAGAGATACCTATGTCCTAGGACATCCGCATAGAAAGTACAGGAAGCCATTTGTGTAGCTTTGATAGTTCATTCTTGTCCATTTCCTGTAGTTTTCATTCATGTAGCCGGTAGGGTGACCAGATTGCCCTGGATTTCCCGGTCCTCACCGGGAAAACTGGGGCAATCCGGGCCGACAGGGGGGCGGCGGGGGCAAACCGGGGAAATAATTAGCTCTCCTCCCGCCCTAAAATGCCCACGCTGCTCCCTGGCCTCAGCAAGAAAGAAGTGCTCAGCGTTAGGGAGCGTCAACAAATTCCTTGTCTGGTGGCTAACTGCTTTAGCCACCAGACAAGGAATTTGTTGACGCTCCCTAACGCTGAGCACTTCTTTCCTGCCCGCTGCTCCCCGGCCTGGGCAGGAAACAAGTGCTCAACCTTAGGGAGCGTCAACAAATTCCTTGTCTGGTGGTTAACTGCTTTAGCCACCAGACAAGGAATTTGTTGACGCTTCCTAAGGCTGAGCACTTGTTTCCTGCGGAGGCTGGGGAACAGCGCGGGCATTTTAAAGCAGGCTCTTCCTCCTCCTTTGCCTGCTGCTGCTGCTGTTCCTGAGGTACCTACAGGGAGCCCAGAGCAGGGCAAGAAGAGTGAGGGGGCTGCAGGGGGTCACGCGGCACTGGAGGAGATCGACGGTGGCAGCGGAGGACCCGGTAGGTCCGGGCTGGGTTTTTTTGGGGGGGGTGGCTTGGTAGGGGGGGCTGCTTTGGTGGGGTGGCCATTTTGGACCGGGATTTTGCTTTCCAAAATCTGGTCACCCTAATGTAGGCCAAGGTGGAATTCTTGATTGCAGGGGCCAAAAGAGCTGAAAGAGTGCATACATGCAGCTTCTGAAAGTATACCAATCTAGTGTACCCTTAGGCTCACCAAAGGAAGACCATTGTTCCATCACAAGTCACTTAGTCCATACTAATGCAATTTGCCTAAGGCTTGCACTTTTCTCTAGCCCTCAAGGAAAAAGCACTATTCACTCTTAAATAATGGGTATTATGAGGCTGCCTCTACAAGAGAGGTTTAAAGCTCTTTCAAGGTGCTTAAAAATTTTTACCTCTACAAGAACGGAGCACAAATCAGGCATAGAGGCGCGTTATCTCTCCGATTATGCGCATTATCGAATGCACGTTAAACAGCGAGTTTTATTTTGCTCCGGCCGTTAAAGCGCATTTTGACTATGTGAACAAGCGCTTATGCGCATTAACTACTTGTAAAGCGCATTTTGGTCATCCGTTAATGCGCTTCACCGCCTCTCGCCGCCTCTCGTGCAGAGGTATTAGGCGTAAATGCGCTTCAGCGATTATGCGCATAATCGCCTAACCAGGCGCAAAAGCGAATTCTTGTAGAGGGGACCAGAGAAGAAACTTCTCAGATGCATCTCTCACTTTCCCTTGTCTCATCTGCAGAGGCTGATCGGAATTTCAATAATATTATTTTTCATGCTCCGAAATAAATGATATGAATGTGTGTTTTTGCATCCTCCATTTAAGCCTAATTAATCATTCTGGGACTGCAAGTTCTGGGAGCAGCAAATTCAACCTCATCTGCGAGGAGTATTAAAAGCAAGACACGTTTATTATGCTTAACTGCTTAAATTATAAAAAGGGCACATTTACAGCTCAATGGGAATTTGTGTGTGTTATGTTTGCAAGGAAGCACTTCCCTGATTGACTAAGGAAGCATCTGAAGTTATTTCAAGGGTAACAGGTTTCTGTTGCTGAGTCACTCACATAAAAAAATGTTAATGAAGTTTTTGACCTGATGTACCGCTTCGTACTTGGAACAGGCAAGCCATAGTTTCACTCTTCTTGGAAAACATAAAAACGGAAACTATCTCCTCAGAGCTTCTGTTTTAAATCAGATAGACATCCTTAACAGATTAATGCAGCGCTGACATTCAGAGGGAAATAGCAGCAATGCTCTATCACCACCCCTAGCCCTGTGCAATAAGAAGGCAGGGTTTGGCTTACAATTCTTATACAAAACTGTTGAAACCAACTGGTCATTCCATGAAAATGAATGGTCAATCCCAACCAACCAACCTCATCTCTGCAAATCCAAAATAGCCTGCATTTCTTTTACGGTGTTTGCACAAAAATGGTTGCAACTGACTAGTCATTCACTGAGCTCCTGTTCTTGTGTCTCCCAAATGCATATTTTAATCACATCCTGAACTTTTATTAATGAGCAATTGGCATACATTTTAAATGGTTTTGTATTTGTCATTGGTTTAAACTATGAATAGTAGTAGACTTGGTAGGATCATAGAATAGTAGAGTTGGAAGGGGCCTATAAGGCCATCGAGTCCAACCCCCTGCTCAATACCTTAAAGCATACCTGACAGATGGTACAGACAGGGCTGATGCCGGCACAATCTTCTCCAGTTTTTCCCCATTTGCACATTTTATGGTACATAGCAACTTGGAAGGGGCAATTTAAATTGGGGAAAGAGTACTGGGAAAAATCATCTTTCACTTGACTCCATTGCCCTGATACCTATCCTGTCAATCCAAGTTATCCCATATATTTACTGTTAGCTTTAAGAATCAAGTCTCCAGTTCTTACCTGCTGCTTATTGTACAATGGCTCCAAATTCTAGAAAGCCACGATAAGAGAATGTGGGTGTTGGCATGGAATGAGATGACAGGTCAACATAGGAACAATCCACTAAGCACAGAGGCTGCCCTTCTGCCGTCTTTGCATGGCAATGATGGCTGAGCACCAGCAGTGCCCTGTGGATTACATCAGTGGCCTAGCCACATTAAGAGTGATACTGTTTAATGGTAGCTGTGTCAGAAACTGCATTCCAGATGACTTAGTCTTTGTGGGTCAGTTCTCTTCAAATTAGGTCTCTTCCTCAAGGACCATTATCTTAAATTGCAGGTGATTTAATCAGTACTGCCGGCTAGTAGCCCACATTTCAGTCACCCAATTATGCTGATTGTAGATTGCTACGTATCCTAGAAATTACAATCCAAGTAGCATAGAATGAACGAAATAAATTTTATTCTGTCCCCCACTTCTCAGCTGTTCCACAGTAATCTTGTTTATGTTCCTATTATTCCTTTCTCTCCATGAGGGAGATTCATTCATTGTTTTAGCATATCGGTAAGAGACACATGTGCCACTTTATGTAAAGGTTACATAAGGTGGCACATGTGGTTAACTGTTTGCCAGTTATAGTTACCTTTCCTCAGAACTGGAGAACAATAGTGACCCAATCACAGAAATATTCACCTTTGGGCTGGCCTACTAAATGTATTGCCTTAATATGGATTTTTTCTCTTATTGCCAACATGGCAACCTTTGCTTTTTGTGTGACTTGGAGAATACTGAATTTAACCATTCAATAGCAGGCTTTTACACTGGAAGAAGAGAATTGCATACCACCTGAAGCTTGGACTTTATTCGCCTCCAATTACTAGATGAAGGTTCTCCTGATTTTTAAAAAACATAGTACATCATCTAAAATTATCTCCAGGTTTGTTAGTATAAAAACTGGCTGGTTTCTCTTTACTACTATTTTCCACCTACCAAGGAAACTGTGTATTTTGCCTAAGGATGGAATCAGCCCTAGACAACAGCTGGATTTTATATTTTAAAAAATGAGGTAGCTTTCAATGTTTATTTCTCCATCCCAGTAGTCCTAGGTGCAACCAGAAAGTATCACAGCTGCCCCTTTGCCTTTGTCTCCTCTTTGCCTTCTCCAGTGCAGTGTAGCCACCGAGAGATTCTCCAGAACTGAATTTGGCTCTTAGACTGAAAGAGGTTCAACACCCCTGTGCTAAAACAAGAGACTTTGTCCTTTTCCATGATGATGAGCTAGGTTAGAGTAATTGGTAGTTGGGATGGAGTTCTCATGGTCTTTGTAATTCCTAATGTTCATAGGACATTCATAAGCCTGGACTCTGAATCTCTGGAGACACTTCAACAAAAGCAAATAAACTAGGACAAGAGTCCCGGGGGGAGTGCACCAAAAGATTACAAGGAGAACCATGGGGAGGATACAAAGATTTCCTCATTCAATTTTCACAAGAAATGCCTTATTTGTAGTATGAGTGTGTAAGGATTCCCCCCCTTTGTTGGCACCCATTACTGAAAATCTTTTTCAGTTTGCCTTTCATTCATCAAATTCTGGTTTCTTTCATCTTTTATTCATTAGTAATTATTTTGTTAAGTTACTCACATTCATCTTCAGATGTTTTTCTTTTCTTTTAATAATGTTTGCCACAAGCAACAGTGGCAGTGGCAAGAGGATCAGTCTTCTGCGGCCGCTCCCAACAGTCACCATCTCAACCCAACCCCCACAATACATCTAGCGCATCCTGGGGAAAACAAAGTGGTGGCAACCCAGAGTGGCCACAAAAGCCTCCTGTCACACACAAACAACAACAACAACAAGCTGAAGACAGCTCCTGCCACCACTGCCTGACAAGGTAACACCCCCATTCAGTCCGATTTCCATTTGTCATGAAGGGAAAGGAATGAATGTACACAAATTAGATTCCCAGACTCCGCTTCATTCATGACAAATGGAAATTGTACTGAATGTCCCCTCTCATTTTTCATCCTGAATTAAAATGTACATGCTTAATTTGCAATATGCTACTGTATTTGTTGCAGCCCCTTTGAAACGCCCTTGATCCTGCAGCATGGGAGCATCTTCAAAGGCATGCATGTGGTCAGGTGAGCAGTGAGAGCCAATTGCAATTGGCCACACCCACAGGTTGAGATGATTTCCATACATAAACTTGCATATGGGGTCACACCATGGGCTAATCTACACCTGCAGCCCTCTCGCAATGGAAGAGGCATGCTCCTGCATGTTCCCCACTTCTGCGATCACTTCTTCTAGGGCACACGTGACTGATCTTTCCCGTAATTTCAGGAGTGCCATTGCAGAAGCACTTTTGCCCCAGTATGGCACTTCCACATGTGTATTGGTAGAAGTGAGCAGGGCTAGGCACAGAGGTTTTGTTGAAATGAGTCATTAGGGATGCACATGAGCGCAGCAACACATGGGGGCTAATAACTCCATCAAATATGTGCTCCTGTGCAGAGATATTTTTGTATTTAAAAAAACACTCGGTGGTAATAATTATACCCATGCACACGCCCCTCACAGCTGATTGGCTGTTTGCTAAGCCCAGAATTCAGGGAAAACAGCAGCGAGCTCACAAAGGGGGGGCACAACACAAACCTTTGCAAAGGAAGCAAGAGAGCCAGAAAAACTATGACAAAAGCAGTCAGCGATATTCCTGAATAACTGACTGGTGGACCCAAGATCACAGCGGAAGCAGTTGAACGTCATGTGCCCCATTAGTGACGACTGCCATACAATCCTGCAATAAATGGCTGGTGTGGACTACCCCCCCCCCTCCATGTTTCCTGGCAGGCATGTGAAGACTTCCTCAGGCCAGCTTTTTCCAAGAAGCCACTACCTTCTACACCTTGATGTGCCTTGACAAAACCAACTGAAGAATTAAAGTCATTCACCTGCCTGCTTTTGCTGAAACATGTTTTCCTTCCTAAAATATATGGGTAAAATTACCTTCCTCAGCAGGCTTTAAAACAAACAAACCCGGATTGAATAAAATGTACTTTGGAGACAAAAAATGTTGGTCTGTAGAATGTCATTCTCAGTGTCAGAGTCTTCCAAAACAAAACCTCCTGCAGCCAAAGGTTGAGCAATTCCATACATATGTAGTGTATTTTCAGGTATAAGCCCTTTGGCAGTCACTTCTAAGTGGCGTTTGTTTTGGTTGATTCTACTTCCCCTTTCCTTTACAGAGTTTACGAGAAAAAGCTTTGTGTTTATGTGTAAAGCACAGGAATAGCTTATTTGCCTTGCACTCTGCTCTTTCCTCATACACATTTGATACAGTGGTTCACATAGTTAAGGCCAACTTTTCTGAGTGAGGCATATAGACCACAACAGTGCTACAGCACTGTTGCTGGCTTGTTAAAATAATATCCTTCCTCTGTAATAATGAACTGCAAACTATATATATTCACCCAAACATTACTTTAGAAATCTACTGACATTTTCCTTATAAACTGCTCCAGGAACAGCCAGGCAGAGGAAAGGACATTAACCCATAGTCTAAAGTTTTCTAGGCAGGCTCTTGAATGCTGTTTTGCTTTCCCCTCTGCAATACACATGCCATATTGTCCAGCTTTTCACAGAATGTGGCACATAGAGGCCAAGTCAATGTCTGTTGACTCCCTACTAAAGCCATTCATTTTACTGAGATGTGCCACCTTTTTGCAGTAGGTAACATCATGCATCAGGTGCCATGTGGGGGAGGGAAAGACAGAAACTTGCTATAAGTTCCACCTCAGTGCACTCCACAGGATAGGACACAGTTGTGTTCAGGTAAGGGGATAGTCTTCCTACTGAACTAAAGCAGGGTTCCCAAAGTCGTCATGGTTTAGGGATGTCAGAGAAATCCACAATAGATCCAAATGACTTTGTTTTTTCTGCTTGGTCCAAGTCATGTGGATTCCACAGACTTGCAGGCTGATTTTTTTAAATTCTTTGAGGGAGGGGGGATTCGTGCAAATGTGTATTAGTCCTAATTGGCATTAGCACAGGTGCTCATTAGCACAAATGTACATTTGTAAACAGGAATGGCATTCTTGCACATCCCTTTACAAACCAACAACAACAATATCACAATTCTATCAATAAGTAGATGATGGAACAAAAGAAACCTATGAAACTGTGAAACATGGACAGAACTGTTTCAGCAAAATCATGGCTATTATGCTGCTTGGCTCTAGGATGTCCTCTTCCTCTCCCAAAGTTGCCTGACCATGAATCACACTCAGGCCCTTTCTACATCAGGGAATAATCCTGGGTTCATCCGTAGGTCATCCCTATGCATCTAAATGACACACAGGGGAACCCGGGGGTGACTGGGGATGATCTGAGGATGACCCCGGGATAACCCTGGAATAGCAGAACCTGGGGATATCCCAGTTTTTCCACCATCCCAGGCTGTGAAATGGGGGTGGGGGGGAAGCAATTCCATCATCCACAGGATGGTGGGGGTGGGAGGGCACAGGGGGTTCCCTATCTTTTCCGCTGTGCTCCTGCTGCTCCATGTGCCTTTACAAAAAATGGCCCCTGCGACAGGCACGATGTCCCTGTTCCCTTCTGGGACATCACACTTCCTGTTTGGAAGCCCATGGAGGATCGCAGAAGCCGGTAAGTTTGTGATCCTCCCCACTCTCTCCCTTTACACCCTTAGGTGTAGAAAGGGCCTCAGTTTATGGCTGATGTAATTAAGCAAGAAGCATAGTAAATTGTGGGCTACGTAATTTATTTTAAATGGGATTTTAATTACAGTCACCCTTTGTGATAAGACATTCTGCACGTTTAGACAAGAAAAGTGTCCTATAACTCCCAGCATTTCCTAGCCTGCATATTATGGTTGATTGATTGATAAAGTTCCTCACCAAAGACTCCTGAACAAACTTAGCAGTCATGGAATAAGAGGAGAGGTCCTCTTATGGATCAGTAACAGGTTAAAGAACAGAAAGCAGAGAGTAGGAAGAAATGGTAAATTCTCCCGATGGAGAATAATGAGTTCCCAGAGGGATCGGTATTGGAACCAATTCTCTTCAACTTGTTCAAAAATGATCTGGAATTAGGAGTGAGCAATGAAGTGGCCAAGTTTGCCGATGACACCAAATTATGTAAGGTTGTTAAAACACAAAGGGATTGTGAAGAGCTCCAAAGGGATCTCTCCAAGCTGGGAGAGTGGGCATCCAAATGGCAGATGTGTCCAGAATATTACTGCCTCAATCTATGGTCCAGCTTAGTGCACAGACATAGTGCCATGGGAGAGGTTTCCATGGTTGAGACCAGTCATTATGCCTCTCCCACTTGAGTGACATGCACTCTTGAACAACATGGGATAACAGCCCAGGAAAGCATTTCTCCACATCATGATAGGTGCTTGTGAATGGCTGGGCCATGGCCACAGAAGGGCTTGAGGGAAGGGTCCGACTTCCCTCACAGATATATCAAGCCTCCTCCCTGAATTTTTGCCTTTTAGGGCTTTTAATTATAAACAAAAGTGGCCAGGCAGTATTCCAACCAGAGCTTAGCCAAAATTCCTCAGAAGTCATTGGGGGGGGGGGGGATTCTGAAATTTTTCCTTTCCTCATCCCCTAGAAAACAGAGGCCACTTTTTCCATAGTATTCTCTATTTTTCCTCACAGTGGCAGCCGCACAGCTTCATTCCCTCCTAATTCTTGTTTGTTTGTTTGTTGCAGCAGCAGCAAATGTATTGGCAGTCTGGCTACCTTTTTGCACTCTCCCCAGTGCCCCAGCATTATTATAGGGCATTGTAAGCAGAAAATGGCAGCCACCATGCAGGAAATGGTTAAGAATTTTCTGCAAAACTTCTCCAAAGAGTTCTATTTTGAGGGAGAAGGGGAGGAGAGGAAAACCCTCCGAAATTTTCTCAGAAAACTTATCTTCTGAGAAATTTCAGCTCAGCTCGACAATTTTGTTTCCTCCCCTGCCACATGCACAAAACAACACCCTTCCCTTACCAAACCCTGACTGCATCAACTGCAAACTATGTATGTATTTCTCGCTATCATGGCCAATATGGTTAAGGAAAGCTGTACACTTCCAACCCTGTAAAACAAACAACTAACACCTAAATTATATTCAGAACCCAAAGTGTGCATGGATTTTGTTGCCTTTTATTTCAATCTGGGCTTTAATGCATTTCTTAAGGGTTTAACAAAATTCTGGATTTTTAGTCAGATTTCCCCGATACCCACACATTAAAGTTCCCTGTACGAATAAGGTGCACCCAGTATACTGTGCAGAATATGCCTGCAAAAACCTATCTGGAGATTTAGCTCTAGCTCTCCCATTAACATAACATCCCATTAACATCAGAGGCATCTGATGTATTACAGTCAGTCATGCCATAGGATTATTACAGGAAGCTGTGTGTACTGACTAATGCAGAGAGAGCTTCAGGCAGGCTTCCATAACCACATGGAAAGCTTGGGAGGGGTGAGAACGGCATCAGGATTTGGAAACCTTATAGCCCAAGGATGCATACCTCAAATTCAGTATGATCCTTAAGTATGTCCATCAAGATCTTTGCCCAAATAATAATAGTCCTGTCAGGGTGTCTGTCTCCCATGCAGTCCATCTCAGATTGTTTTAACAACTCGCATAAGATCTGCTGAGGCTTTTAACTTAACCGCTGTTAGCACAACCTTTGCACTAAGGTTTAAATGTCTAAATTCATGGTGGGCCTTGTGGTAAGTGAGGGTTTGGGTGTGTGCTGGGAAGGATAAGGATAAAGTAGAGACTTCATGTATATAGTAGTAAATGTAAAAATAAGGCAGTATAAGGCTTTTTATATGTATATAAATGCAGTCCATATGTTCTGAAGTTTGGTTAGGGGTAGGCTGACCATATGAAAAGGAGGACAGGGCTCATGTAACTTTAACAGTTGTAGAGAAAAGGGAATTTCAGCCAGTGTCATTTGTATGCAATTAGTTCCTGGTGAAATTCCCTCTTCATCACAACAGTTAAAGTTACAGGCACTATACTAGAGTGACCATATACAAAAGAAGGCAGGGCCTCTGCAACTTTAACAGTTGTAATGAAGAGGGAATTTCACCAGGAACTAATTGCATACAAATGACACTGGCTGAAATTCCCTTTTGTCTACAACTGTTAAGATTACATGAGCCCTGTCCTCCTTTTCATATGGTCAGCCTAGTTAGGGGCCAAAAGCAATGACTCTCTACTACATGGGAGTATTATTGAAACTGCTCAGTTCTGGTAGACCAATAGCAGATGTCCTCCATATTTATTTGGAGAATCTGGTATACTGTATCCATATCCAGGGCCAGCATCAGAGTTCCACATAGTTGGTCATCGACCAATGGCCCCAGACCTTAGAAAGACCCATTGCCAACCCTGCCACCATCATCAGGGAGCCTGGTCTGTGCTGTTCCAAGGAATGAACAAATCTGTTGATTTCACTTTCTCCCACCTTCAGATTTGTTAAATCACAAGTGCTTTCCAACCCAAAGATGAAGAAGTTTGTGAATTTTGGTAACTTCTTATCAAACATAAACTCAAATGAAATTCTCAGCCATCTGTACTAGCTGGATTCAATAGGTAAATCTGGAGAACACCATGTTGTACCTTTCTGCCATTTAGCTGTTAAAGATGAGGTGCCTGTTGGGGAAAAAAGAGGTGGCAACCCTAACTTACCACTAAGCTAGCTGAATGCACAGGGATTCAAATCCAGATCTTTAAGAGCTAAGCACTTACAACCCTGGGGCTGGATGGACAAATCTATCAGTTTTGGTTTCTCCCAGATTCAGATTTTTTAAAACAACAACAACAACAACAACAACAACATGTTCTTTCCTCCCCAAATATGAATAAATTGTGTTTTGGTATTTTTAAAAAAAATCAAGAATGAACAGAAATGAAATTCTCATCCTTCTGTAGCTGGTCCTGCTGTCTCCAACAAGTCACTCACTTGCTTTCTTACCACCCCAGATGTGGTGGTATGATGGAACAGGCAGGAGTTGAGCTGCTAGTTGGCTGTAGAGCAGGTGACCACCATCTTAGATCCCCCAAATGCAATGCCCAACATTAATGGGAATGGGAGATAAGTGCTGGCTGGTGGCAGTGCCAAGGGCTCTCTAAAGTCTAGCACCAGCTCAGTCTGCACCCCAATGATTTTCAAAAGGTAGGTTAGAATCCATTGAAAAGTTGGGGATAATGTTCTGTTAGATTGACAAGCACCTAGTGGGGAACAGGTGACAAGTGAAAACAGGTGAAAACAATTTGATACAAGAGGCAAAAGCATGTATAGTTTCTCGACTGAAGGCAGCGGCATAGTGGTAAATTTGGAAGGACAGCCCAAAATGCAAGTAGCTGTGTTGATCCATATTAATTTGGAGAGTCTGGTATTCTATATCCATGGCCGATGTCCAGGATGGCTGGGAACCTGCCAATGGCCCCAGGGCTCAGAAGGGACCATTGTCAACCCTGCCACCATCAGACAAATTCATGGAAGATAAAGTTATCAATGGCTACTAGTCCCAATGGCTATATGCTATCCCCAGTATCAGAGGCAGTATGCCTGTTAGGATCAGGCCTGTTCTCCCTAGTAAGATAAAAGGGGTTTCAGGAGGTCAGTCAGAAGTAGCAGGACTAGAAATTTAACAGTCATTGTCTCACATCTCAGTGGGAGGGCTTGGAATCATGGCAATGCCTAATGTACACCATTTACTGGAAACATGAGTGGGAGGGTGAATAGAAGGCTGGATTGGATAGACTCTTGCTTTGATCCAGCATGGCCGTGTGTGTGTGTGTGTGTGTGTGTGTGTATGTGTGTGTGTGTGTGTTATGTCTTTCACAGATCTTTTGTAAAGCTGAAAGTTTTTAATTACCCATGCAAGATGAAACTACCCCAGAATAATGTGCAATAGAACAGGACAGTTCACAAAAATATATCTAGCCCCCAATACAGCTACTATGAGGATTACACCTAAGCTCAGAGGGAACAGGGGATCATGAGGGGGTTGGCAGATGATGTCATCATCCCTGCTAATCAAGAAGGCTTGGGGTTTTGACCCTTGAGCCCTCACTCCACTACACCAATGGTTGAAGGGCACAATGGTAGATGGGTTCCAAATAATGTTAAATCACAATTAGTAAAACTCTGCTCACCACTGCTGTTCATAAGGTTTGTGGGTCAGCACATCAGCAGTAAAAGAAGAAAAAATAGACATGTGGCCCAGCTGCATTTGCCTAGAGAATATCTATGAGCCTTGCACTGGGATTTGCAAATTTAATACAAATCCACCCAGATATAGATCTTAGTTCAACACAGAGGTTAGAACAATTTATGAGTATTGGATGTTTACTATTATGACCGGTTGCCTCCCTAGCTGGCAGGATCTTGTGGAAATCAATCCATACGAAAGAATTTTCTGCCTATGTGGGGAGAACACCACACACAGCCTTTACTGGCAATAAAATAAGGCGAAAGTAAAAACTTTGGCAGGGAACAAGCTGGGCTTTGTAAGATCTGTCTCTGAAGTAGGAAGGGTTTACACATGAAAACCTAACCCAAGCCCAATTTTTCTCCTTCACTACAGGGTGGAGTACAGCACAAACTACCGAATTTGAGAAGTAACTTCAAAGGTTGTCTCCGAAGGATTTTCCTCTAACAAGATTGAGAAATATGAAAGCCAAATCCTCCCATTTCCTCCCTTGCTTATTTAGTCATATTGCTCCATCAAAAGATATACATATCCTTTGCAAGCATCCCTCTCATGTTTCCTTGCCCACTTTCATGATTACATTATCCTATATACACCCAGACGGCATTTAAGCTCATCAGAGGAGGTCTTGCTGGTCATTCCAAAATGAATGGAATGACGCCATGAAGAACCTCAATGGTGGGCCTTCTCAAAGCCATGTCTACACCATGGATTGTTCCCAGGGTCATCCTTGGGTCATCGCTGTGTGTCCAAATGACACACAGGGGATCCCAGGGGCAGGCAGGGATGACCCCTCCATTTTCCCAGGATAACTGGTTGCCTAGTTATCCTGATTTTTCTTGCAGTCCCGGGACCATCCTGAGGACTGCGGGCAGTGTAGGTGCCGCTCCTGGCTTGTCCTGCCTCCACACAAGTAGCAGGGCTCTGGAAATGGGCAAGGAGCTATACAGGGGCAATCTGTGCCTGGTGGGGGAGCTGGTTTGGGGTATTTTATTTTTACTTACTTTTGTCGGTGGAGCGCAATTGCGCTCAGTCTCCAACGATTTAAAAAATTGTGCTTGTGATGTCCCTCTTGTCTTAAGGGACATCCCACTGGTGTGTGTATGCTGGGGAACGATCCCGGAAGCAGGAAACCCCAGGATCCTCCCCCCTGCATTCCAGAAGGCCCTGCGGTGTAGGAAGGGCCTCTGTAGCGGCATCCACCATCTGGAAAAACCTCCCTCATGTGATTTGAGAGGCAGAAAATGTAACATCCTTTAAGTGCCTCTTGTAAACATATCTTTTCACACAGGCTTTCCCTGGGCTGTAACTGCTGCTGGGCTTATTTTGGTTTAAAACTTTTAAACCTTTGTATTATAGTTTGATTTTTTGTATTTTATGGTTTTAATTGTGAACTGACCAGAGAGCCTCAACTATTGGACAAGATAAAAATTTAATAAATAAATAATTAAATAAATATTGTCTAGAAAGATTGGCACTTACTGAAGTCTATCAACGTATTTCAAGTTTTATATAATTTAATCTAAGTGAACGTTGAGTAAAACTTGAGGATGTTACTCTAGCGAGGTGTGCACATGTAATATAATTCACACCAAAAATCTATACACAAACTGACCTGTTCCAATTGAACTGCATAAACCCTCTTGTGTCAGGCTGCTAAGGTGTCATCAGATGCATGTTTAGATAGAAAAAAGTCCTGCAATTCCCAGCATGGCAGGCTGGGAAATGCTGGGAGTTGTATGCTCTTTTTCCACCTGAATTTCCATAAGATTGCACCCTAAACCACACATCTCACACTAACAGACTCCCTGTAATGTATTTTAAGATACATGTCTTAATGCACCTTTTACCAACGTGGTGCTCTCCACATGTGTTGGACTACAACTCCCAACATCCCCAAACAGCATGTCCATTGATGCGCATTGTAGTCCAACACATCCAGACAGCACCAGGCTGGGGAAGGCTGCCTCAATGATAAAAGAACAAGAAGAAAAAGAAGAGGAGGAGGAAGAGGAGGAGGAGGAGGAGGAGGAGGAGGAGGAGTGCTGCAAGCTGTTGTATGCAACAACTGAATATGAAAGCAGGTCTTCACAAAAGCATGGCTCAGCCTGAATACACTCCAAATGCTCAGTGGACCAGTTGATGATATTTATGGGCATCAAAGGACCTTCTCCTTCAGTGATTCAATCATCATGAAAGGATTCAAGAGCATACAGCAATGAGATCCAGCATGTTCTCCTGGTAATTAGATCACCACTATAAATGATCAAAAGGTGCAAATGCATGCATTTACATTCCCTTTTGTTATTAAATTGGAAGCAGTGTCTGGCTGAACTCCACGATAATAAAAGTATCCTCTCTTCATAACAAAAATAAAACCACAGTGCTGTGGTTCATGCACGTGTAGATACACCAAAGATGAAACTCAATTAAAAATCTTTTTTTCCCACTTCACAATGCAGTTTAATCAAAGAACTCAGAACGATTTCTGTAGGGTGGCCACGCTAAACTAGAGTTTGTTATAGAGGCTGCCCCTACCTGATTCCACCCTGGATTTTGCACTTCTGCATTTATAGTTTGGTTTCCAGGCGGGGGGAATTGAACTTCTTACATTCTAAAATAAAAGTTTGTATGATTCCCCCCTTTTTATTGAAAAATTGTACAGCAGTCCAGTGATACAATTGTGCACTTGAAATCAATAGGAAAACAAAGAGTGCTGCACCCCTTTCCCTTGCCTTCTTATTTCAAGGGTCTTCAGCAGCAGTGCGACATGTCCCCCCACCCAAATATTTTTACTCTGCAGCCTCTTTCAGTCTCTTTTTTATAGAATTTATGGAAACATAATCACACTTGTACAATTGTGGGAAAGTATTTGAAACTTTAAAAAAAAATGTAGGAACATACTTAAGGTCTTTAAGAAAACAGTATGTGCCACTTATGTTTCGAAATCTGGATTTCCTACCAAAATTAAACTGGGAGGGTGGTGGGGACCAAACAGATATAAGGACTCAAGAACCAGTACAGAAGAGAATTTTTCAAATCCAGCCAACCCTATCCCAAACATACAAACAGAAGAATAGATTAGATCTGAATCAAATTATTGAGGGGTTCATTACTCATTGGGAAAGGAGACATTAAGGGTTTGTTTATTTGTTTTTCCAAAGGTGCAGCACTCCCTTACTGGTGGAAAAGCATTTCGGAAAACCTGTCTGCTCCCACCCTAGCAAACAACTTGCCAAAGGAAAAGGAGGGATCATGCTGGTCAATGCACTGTGGTGTGTAGGTCAAAGCATGTGCCAAAAGAGGTGGAAGATAACATGGTGCACAGTGCTGCAGATTGCCTGGCACTTCCCATATTGCTGCCGTTTCCCTCCTCTAAAGTGGGACCAGAGCAAAGCTAAGCAATGTGTCCCCAATGATGCTTCATTTTTCTTGCCATGAGTGGAGAAAGAACACTATGCGGTGCAGAGTCCCACACCTGGTGGCAAGCACTTCACCAAGAGAGGAGGAGGGTTGTGCTGCTGTGAACAGAGTGCTTTAAAGTGGCTGTTACTGTCCTGCTCTAAACTGAGTCCTGGCTCTTTGCTAGCCAATGCAGGGATGCAAACAAGAGAATGGCCAATTAAGCAGACAAACAATTGAGCACAGGCAAGCAGCCAGATACGTGGGGTCAGGCTAATCCAGGAGTGGTCAAAAGAACAGGCAGAAGTCAGAACACAGTTAGGCAGTCAGACACATTATTGACCTGTTTATCACTCATACGGTTTGAAGCACACCCACCACAATTTTGATCCACTTTTTCACCGCTGGACTCGCATGACATCGTCCCTGTCATGCTGTTCTCTCACCCTGAGCCCACAGTTGCTCATTTCTCTTTTGATTTATCCCTGAACGGGCAAAGTCCAAAACTCAAATTTGGAACAGGCCAAGCTAAGGTATCACAGCAATACCAGCAGAAGCAAACTGGGGTGGGGGGGAGTAGGTGTGATGAAGCTCTGAGACAGTCAGAAGCAGAATCAAGACGGTGTGCAAAGTTCAGTTTCACAGAGCATCAATCACAGGGCAAGAGCTGCTGGAACTAGGGATGTGCATGCCCAAAAATATCGTATCGTTATCGGAATTTTGGATCAAAAAATATTATCGTCTCCGATTATATCATAGGTGAACCGTATCATATCGTATTTCCGATAATTATCGGAAATCTGATATTATATCGTTTCTCCATTTTGCCCTATAGACTCTAGAGTTGATTTTTGAGTCAGAAAGGCCTAAAACTTCTTAATTTTCCAAGTTACGGGTTTGAAACTTGGTCACAGTGCAGACTGAGTGTTGCTAGTCTTGTGTGCCAAATTTTAGAACAATTGGTGCAAGCGTTACTTGGAAGTAAGTTGTCAAAATCCACTGTTTCAGGTGGCATAAGTGCTCCTTTTTCAAGAGACGTTGTCCAGTACTCATGGGCATCTCACAGATTGTCTTGAGGGGACTCATCTGTGCCCAATTTCAGATGCACAGCTGCAGGCGTTACTTGGAAGTAAGCTCTCAACAACATGCACTGTTTCCAGTAATGTACTCCATAATAAATCCTCATTTTTAAAGATCTAGTCCTTAAAGTTGGCAACCTTACCGAAGGACTGTAGGGAGTGGACTCATGACAGCACTCCGCAATGAGAGCACACATCAGTTTGACATAGCTTCTCTCAATGTTGGTATTGATTGAAGCCAAAAACGCACATGCACATCGACCCACCAAGGCGGGCCAGGCAGGCATAGTGGCTCAAAAAAGGCAATGTGTGAGATGCTTCTGCATCCCCTCAGTAATGGAGGCTAGGAGGAGGAAGACAATCCCTGTGCACAGACAGCAGACAGGCTGATGCATGCAGGCAGTTGTTTTTGGCAGAGGTGGGCACAGAGGCAGAGGGCCAGTTGGATCTGTCTCTGAAAGAGGCATGGACTTTTGGGTGTCACCACAGGAGCAGGGGTAGAAGAAGACCTTCCTTAAAATGCCAGCCTTAGCCAGGTAGGGCCTCGTTGGGGCAGGAGATACCGCTGCAGCGCGCCAACCTGGAGGATCCCACAAGCAGCACTGCACAGACAGTGAGGAACTACTCTCTGCGGAAATTCCTCTGCCTGGCACAGTGGACCCACTCCACTGAACTGAACAGATTGGGAGGAACTATGCTGCTCCTAGCAGTAGCATTATAACTGCTGCCTTGTCTCAAGATTAGGCCATGCATGTCTACGTACAAATAAAAGGATTGGGGGGTAGGGGAATAGCACTGGCGTTACAGTTATTTATTTTAGCCAGCTGTAGCCTGGCAGGGCCTCATTGGGCCAGGAGATACCCTGTAAGTGAGGAAACCTGGAGGATCCTAGCAGAAGCATATACATGTGCTGCTTTGACAACTGTGAATCCCATCAAAACAACCCTCACGTTCCACCTTGACCTCATTGTGCTTGAAAAATGACCCAGTCTGCCTGCCATCCCCGTGCAGGCAGGTTGGCAGTTCTTCATGCTAGAGCTGCGCACATTGGCTGGAGCAGAGGCAAATAAAAGTCACGTTCTGGGTAGAGTTGGGCACATTGGCTGGAGCAGTGTCTCCCAAAAAAAAAAAAAGGAAATGCATGAGTGGGATGCTTCTTCAGTCCCTCACTAACGGAGTCCACGAGGCGTTTTGTCTGAAGAGCAGACCCAGGGACATAGTGACAAAAAATAATACAGAAATCTGTCAAGGCGCTGTCACTGGAATGTCATGCAGCTCCTCACTAAAGCAGTCCCTCCAGACTGGGCACATTGGCTGGAGCAGTGTTTTAAAAAAAGAAATAAAATGTGTGAGAGGGATGCTTTGCTTTGCAGTCCCTCACTAAAGCAGTCCAGACTGGGCACATTCATTGGATGGAGCAGTGTCTTTACAAAGAAAAATAATGTGTGAGGGATGCTTTGCTTTGTAGTCCCTCACTAAAGCAGTCCAGACTCGGCACATTCATTGGATGGAGCAGTGTCTTTAAAAAGAAAAATAATGTGTGAGGGATGCTTTGCTTTGTAGTCCCTCACTAAAGCAGTCCAGACTGGAAACATTGGATGGAGCAGTGGCAAAAAATAAATAAATCAAGGCAAGGTGTGAGGGATGCTGCTGAAGTCCCTCACCAATGCTGCTAGTACAGCGGAATTAGGTGAAGCAAGTCAATGAGTTGTCTGGTTCCACAACATTCCTATTAGTTAACAGGGAATCCAGGTTCGATTCCAGAGGGGTAGCCTAAGAAAGAATACATCTTGCAGGAGGAAGTGGCTTGACACTGCAGGCCAGGCTAGCACCAAGGAAGACGTGTGCTTGATTTCACTGGGGGACAGCCACCCCAGAACTGCCCCCAGCAACAGCATCTCTCCTAGACCCAGAGCTACCTCGCCCAAGGTGCACCTTAGAGTTGTGTTTCATACTGCTACAAGTGATTGAAATTATTTAATAACAATCCTTTGCAAACAATTTGTGGGCTGCTTTGACCAGAGATTGTGTAGTGTTATCCTGTGTAGCAGGCTACAAGACACACCAGCACACTCACAGTCAATCAAGCAAACACACACAGGGAGGGAGGGAGGGAGGGAGGGAGAAATATAAAAATATATATAATTTTTTTTCAATCAAATCAACCAGAAAACGTATAAAAAAATAACTCAAACACACAAGCACCAAACAGCCAAAGGAACCTGAGACACAGAAGGGTCAGAAAGATGCAAGATTACAATGAATCTCCAACAATTTGCCACCAAAATCAATTCAGCAGTAACTAAGTCACTTTAAGACCCAGGACAGAGCTCCAATAAAATCCACCCTTCCCCCTCAACACCTAACTCCCAACAGAACCGGAACACCAAGTGTGGGGGTTTTATGTGGGGATATACTTAGCCCTCCTCCAACATCGTGATTGGAGCCTGCTGGAATCCTTGCTGCATGATTGGTCACTGAATCTGTCAGTCTCAGCAAATACACCCCACCTTCTAGCTCTCTCCATGTGGCAGCAAAAGAGAAAGAGCCTTCCAATAAAACGATAAAAATCTGATAATTATAATAGGACTTTTATCGTCTCCAATAATTATAGTAGGTTTGTCTATCATATTGTTATAGTTAATCGGATGTCCAATAAAGACTGTATCGTATCATTATCGGACATTTTAATGATACGATACACATCCCTAGCTGGAACCGTGTTGATTCTAACACTGGCTAGGAAGACCCTGAAGGCTTTTAACAGCAGAACCTGTTGCCCCACCCAGGACTCAGCTGCAGCACGTTAGAGCACTCTGGTCAGAGCCAACACACATGAGGAGTCCCTTTCCTCCCGGGTAGCCCTCAGCTGCAGCCTGGCACTTCAACGAAGTCCTCCGAGTTGGGCCTGCCTCCTTTAGTACTATAGCTCCTAGGACTTAGGATGTGCCCAGCCACCTCCTCTGAGGCAGAGTCCCCCTCTTCCTGAGTCGCTGGGACCTCAGCAGGCGCCTCCGTGAACTCAGGCCCCTGTTGTGGTGTGGACTCTGGAGGGATCTGGGCACCATCCTCTGTTGGGGCCTCTACCTCGTCCACCTCTGAGGAAGAATCCAATGCAGACATGACAGTTACCACTTTTTCTGCTCTGCCCCTGCAGTGCAGTGTGCTTGCCAACAAAGGGAAAGTATTGCACCATGGAAAATTTCCTTCAAAGTGCCAAATGCTTTTACACTTGTTCATGAGGCCCCCGAAGATCTCCAAAATTGACTTACCTTTTTCATGGGGCTGGGGTGGAATGCTTCATAAAATGTGGCCTGCTTTTCAGTTAGAATGGCTATAACTGGCATTTGAGTATATTGTACATGGAAATGTTCTGGCCCATATGTCACCCAAGCTCTAACCATGTCTACCACCACATATGAAAACAAAGTCAGAAAGAGAAATGTATGTCTGTCCGTCTGGGAACCATGTGTTTCCAAAGTTAAGTCTGGAGGAAGAAAAAAAGCTGTGAAAACAGAATTATATTTTCAAAGCTGGAAACCCCATACTCTCGAAGTTTTGGGCAAATTCATGGCCAAAAGTTGCATTTGCTCTGTCTTGGGCAGAAATAATAGCCCAAGATGGAGCTTTGTTCCTCATTCTCTCCAGGTGCTGTTTAACTTAGGAAAAATTGGAGTATGGGGAGATATGATAGAGGTGTACAAAATTATGTGTAGCATGGAGAAAGTGGAAGCTGAATGGTGGAAGATTGAGAACAAGAAGTTCTTCTTCACACCACCGACTCAGGCAGCTGTAAAGGGAATTCGTGGGGGATAAAGCTACTAGTCACAATGACTATTTACTACCTTCAGTACCAAAGGCAGTATGCCTCTGTATATCAGTTGGTGGGGAGCATGAGCAGGAGGGTGTATTGCGCTCATAGCTTATGTTTTTATGCAGTTCTTGTTGGCAGCAATATACTAACCAGTGACTGTGTGGAGCTCAAAGAAGCATGTGATGCTCTCTCTCTCTCTCTCTCTCTCTCTCTCTCTCTCTCTCTCATGCACTACCATGGAAATGGAAATCGCTCAGGTGACCACGTGAGATGGACACCTGCCAAGCAATTATATTTAACAAGAGCTGGAGAGATAAAGGGAGCATGTGCTTTGTTTAAAGGACTCCATCAACATGCATGAACATGCACACATGCATAGACACTCTTCCAGCCTTTGATATATATGAGTTCACTCCCTCACAGAACTTCAGATTTTTGTGCCTCAGTCAGCAGATTTAAACAGCCAGGTGGGGCAATCTTTCCTAGAAGATTAAAATGTAACTGAATAAATCATTGAGGCAGAACTTCTAAGTTGCAGGGGTTCCCACGCTTTGGCACAGCATGCATCCCTAACTAAAGCCAATGCCTCCTTAGAAGGAAGTAAAGGTGCTTTCACATGGAAGGCTTCCACAACATCATCCAGCCTTTTAGAAATGGGCTGGGGAAATCCCAGGTGGAGGAGGAAGACGAGGAGGAAGAAGAACCTAGTATGTCTGTTCCCAGCACAGCGCTGCACTGACATTTAGAAGCTCTCTGTGCCAAATCTACAGTCAATATTTCTCCTCTAACAGTATGGTATAGTGGTCAGAATCTCAGACTGGGACCAGGGAGGCCCAAGTTCAAATCACCACTCACCCATGAAGCTCACTGGGTGACCCAGGATTAATCACTGTCTCTCAGCCCAACCTACCTTACAGGTCTGTTGGGAAGATCAAAATGTGGGGGAACCATATATGCCACATTGAGCCCATTGGGAGAAAAGCAGGATAAATATGCCATAAGTAAACTAAATAATGCCTCCAACCTGCCGTATGTGAATGGTTGGCTACTGAAACAAGAATTTTCCATGCATTTGTTCTGCTAGGATCATGAGTGCATTGGATGCCTATCTGATTCCAGGAGAGAGAGAGAGAGAGAGAGAGAGAGAGAGAGAGAGAGAGAGAGAATCAGCATCCTAGGTGCCAACCCAGCATGACCTAGAAAGCATTTCAAATGTATCAGCTTTCTTGGCACCAAAGGGAGACGTGCCCCTTGGATTTCTCTGGTCCTGTACCCTAGCCCCCTTTTGAGTTGCCATTCAACAAATCTAAACTTAATGAACTCTCCCTTAGCTGTCTCAGCTAGTGACATCTGCATTCGTCTTAGGTACAGGAACAGGGAAAGCAAAAAGAATAGGCCTACAAGGACCTGCAACATGTAGAGCTGTCCATTGCCAGGAAATCTGGCCCTTTGGGGGAATCACTGGACTTCTGCTACAGTGCTCAACTCAGCTTGCTTTTGTGAGCTGAGCTGAGTGGTTTCCCTAAGTTCCAGGGACATTTACCACATTTATTTTTTGTCTCAGCCATGATTTGCACAAATAGAGATTTGCTCAAATTATAACCACAAATCACGGAAATTTGTAGGATCTGCGCAAATTTTGGCTGTAATTATATTTACAGAAATTCCGCCAGCTGGTTGAATTGTTGCGCACTGAGATGGGCAAACTGGCAGAGGACGGAATGGATTCGGGGGCGGGGGTGAGGTAAGCCAATGAAAACTCATCAAGCTCCACCTCCCCCAACTGGATTCCTCTCTGGCGACATGCTATGAAGTCACTGTGGAACAGACACTTTAGCAGAGGTAGCTGAGTAGTCAGGATGCTGCCACTCTGGAACATCACCTTTAAGAGCAGGAGTATCACATCTGACCTTCCTGGGATCAAATCCAGCCCCCTTCATCTCCCCTGGTGTTCATGCCCCTTCTTCTGGCCCCTCCCCTTTTCCCTCAACCACCAATAATTCGGTGGTTTCCTGGCTTCTGTGCATGTTTTTCCCCATCCTAGAAGGCTGAAATAAATATCCTACTATTTAGTTATTGGCAGTAAGAGATTAAAGCTCAAATAGGCTGGTATTTGGGGTACTTTTGGCCCTGCTGCTTTTGCCTTTGGGCCTGCCCATTTTGTCCTCAACCCCACCCCACCACCACGGGAATGTGGCCACTGAGAGCTTCTCTGAAATCTAATTTGGCCCTTAAGATGAAAGAGGCCCAACAATCCTGTTTTAGAAGAATGGAAGCCCTTCCAAAGACTTTGAAAACAATAAGGTTACTGCAATTCCTCCAGTTCTAGAAGAGGCAACCATAATAGGTAATTTGCACTGTGCTGAGATTTATACATCCAAGTGTCAAGCACATGAAGGAGTCACCATGCAATCACATACACTGCTGCCCCTGCTCCTGGGGACACACAGTTTCCCAGTCCCGATCTCCAATGCCCTCACATTGTGTGTAGATGTCAGCAAGAGAGCAGCCCGTGAGCATAGACCTCTGCATGAGTAGACGTCACAGGAATGGGAACCTTGCATGATTGGGGTTTCCAATCTCACACAGTACTCTGTAAACTGGATTACAGATATCCCCACTCAACATGGTCCCAGGGCATGGTATGAAGGCATATGAGGCAGCCACCTTGCTGAAGCTAAGCAGATCTGGGTATGGTCAGTGCTTGAAAGGGAGACCTCCTGGGAACTATATGTAGCCACTTGAGTTCAGCAATGGAAGAAAGGTGGGATATAAATGTATTAAATATATAAATTAACAAATAAAAACATGTGGACACCATCAGTGGGGAAGCCATGTAACTTGGAGTGGCTTCCCTGCCCCTCATGTCCAGGCAATGAGTGTGGAAAAGGAAGGCTGCACACCTAGACATCTCAGGAGCCAGTGTCGTGTAGTGGTTAGAGTGTTGGAGTGAAACTGGGAAAGCCTGGGTTCAAGTCCCCACTTGGCCATGAAGCTCACAGGGTGGCTTTGGGACAGTCACTGACTCTCAGCCTCACCTACCTCATAGGGTTGGTGTGAGAGTAAAATAGAGAGGAGGAGGATTACGTATGCTGCTTTGGGTCCCTTGGAGGAAAAGGTGGGATATAAATGTAATCAATGGATCAATACATAATAAAATTATGTCCTGAAAAATTAAGGCAGACCTTTTTGATCACACATGTTTTTGAACATCCAACATTCCAAAAGGGGCTTATTCATTTATTGCAGTGCTGTGTGGCAGCAAACTTTCCTGAATTTTGATGGGTGATGATTACATAAAGCCTCCAAATTGAGCTTCCTTTGCTATTATTTTTAATTGCTATGATTTATATAGATTCCTTCTTCAGTGATCTAATTCTAAGTCTTTGCTGAAAATCCCTAAGGGAGCTGAATTAAGAAATCCGGCACAGGCCACAACAAAACAATCGAATTAAGTAATCAAATCGCATTTGTTTTTTCCTATCCTTTCTAGATCTGTGATTAATATCAGACAATTGCAATATCAGTTGACCAGTTGGCAACGTAAGCTAAAGCAGCTTCAAGTCAGTGAAAACCAGCTACTTGATAGGAATCTAGGTATCCTACAGTTAGGAATTTGGAGCTGGAGTCACTGGGTCTGCACATACTGATAGACGGCTGCCCCAGGTAAAAAGGTGTTTTTGTACACTTTCTATGACCTACGGTTGAAAAGACAGACGGTATGCATTTTATGACCCATGAAGTAAACTACAGCGCAACTTGAAAAACTGGCCTGCATGATTTTGTGATATGTCTGCAAGATGTGGCTGATCTTTATTTTTCTATACACCGGAATGAAATCTTCTGACATACAGACCCTCAGGGTAGGATCCCATGAACAGGACTCACAGACAGAAAAGGGTGGTTTTAACACTTCCACACAGCCCCTCAAACTCTGCTTGAAAGGTCCTTGAATTATGGAAGAGCTGCTTCTGTAATAGGAAGAGCATCTTGAGATCGAGCCTTCTGACTTTACATCTGCCATTAAATTTGCTCTTCTATAAGAAGGGAAGTAGAAGCTGAATCAGCAATCCTATGCCCTAGACTAGGGGTGAGGAAACTCAGGATTGGGGGCTGAATCTGGCCCCTTGGGATTCACCAGATGGCCACACCCCTTCTCCTGGCCTCAACCCCTTCCACAAACCACCAATTTCACAGCCTTTGTGCAGTTTCTCCTAACTAAGGCTTAGTTATTGACAGCAAGAGCTTTAAGTTACAGTATGCTGGTATTCTTGATCCTACCACCTTTTTCTTCATGCCTGCCCACCACTGGAATGCAGCCCTGAACTCAGCCCTCGGGCTAAAAGAGGTTCAACACCCCTGTCGTAGACCAACGAGGATGATCAGGGGTCTGGAAACAAAGTCCTATGAGGAGAGACTGAAAGAACTGGGCATCTTTAGCCTTGAGAAGCGAAGACTGAGAGGAGACATGATAGCACTCTTCAAGTACTTGAAAGGTTGTCATTCAGAGGAGGGCCAGGATCTCTTCTCGATCAACCCAGAATGCAGGACACGGAATAATAGGCTCAAGTTACAGGAAGCCAGATTCTGACTGGACATCAGGAAAAACTTCCTGACTGTTAGGGCAGAACGACAATGGAACTAATGACCTAGGGAGGTGGTGGGAACTCCCACACTAGAGGCCTTCAAGAGGCAGCTGGACAACCATCTGTCAGGTATGCTTTAAGGTGGATTCCTGCATTGAGCAGGGGGTTCGACTCAACGGCTTTGTAGACCCCTTCCAACTCTACCATGCTAGGATTCTTTGAAATTCATGACCATTTCCCCACAATCCCCTTGATTGCAAGTCACATTTGCACTCATTGGTAGGGCTGTCCATACCATGAGAACAAACAAGTTTGTTTGGTCAAGTGATCCATATGGAAGGCAGGAGCAGGAGGAGGGGGCAGGGGTCCAACTACCCAGGCATTCAATTAACTGATGTTATATTCACAAACTGTGGGGTGGGGCTTGAGAAGAGTGAGGGAATCATTTATTCATGCTGTTCATGTTCGAGCCATCATTTATTCATACGGTTGACATAGTTCTTTTATCAGCTTCATGTCACCATTGACCATAAATCCAAACAGCGTCTGGATCTACACAACACAAAAAAGGACCCAAAACCCAACCTTACATTTTCAGGGCAGTTTTTGAAGACATACTGTGTAAAGATAAGCTTGTGTGATACATACAGAGGGAGAAAGACAGCCAGCCAGTGGCATTTAATCACTTCGGAGACCAAAAGAAAAAAGAAAAGTAAGAAATGTTATGTCATGTCATGTCATGTCATGTATAATTCAACATTCTAGTCTCTCTGCATGCTTTATATAGCATTTTCACTATGCAGTTCCAAGTGAACTGAAAAGTGGGGCGTGAAAAGCCAGTTTATAATTGTAGGGCTTGAACATACCTTCTTGAAGTCATCTAGTCTAACCTCCTGTACCAAGGCAGTAATTCCTAGGTTGAACACCCCAAACAATAAGCATTCAAATCCCAGTGTGACATAAGCCAAAGGGCAAACAAGGGGCAACTTACAAGATCTTTGTGTAGTCCAGGGATGGGCAGAAGATAGATCCGGCTATACCAATAGATCTCTGCGTGATTTGCAATAGATCAGTCAGGATGTCAGACTCCTAGTTAATTAACACTCGCAACAACAATACCACACACACGTACACAAGAGCTGCCCTAATTTTTTCTGCTGAAACAAAGAAATCTTGGGCTAACTATGAGTGGATTTTTGTGTGGAAGTAAAGGGAGTGCCACTCAGTTCTGATGCTCAAAACAAATCCCTGGGTTCAGAATTCTTGAATGTTAGCCCTGGTTGGTAGATCCCAGGGTCCTGGTAAAAGGTAGATCCTGCAAGCCTGAAGTCTGCCCATCTGCCTTACTTGTTGTTGTTGTTGTTGTTGTTGTTGTTGTTGTTGTTGTTGTTGTTATATTTGCAGTGCAATCCTATCAACATGTCTACTATTACTAGAACAAAAGATTTAACCAGAAGTGAGAAGTGCATTGATCAGCAGGGATATATATTCATTTTGGAAAATGAAGGAAATAATCCTCATTTGCTTTGGTTCTAAAAACAGATGGAAATTCAAATGAATGAGTTCCAAATGAACTTCCCATTGATAAATCATTTGTTTCACTCATAACTTGTTTGTTTGAACTAGAGTCCTGAAACGGCAAGTACAGGTTACGGGCAATGTGAGTGCAGAGAAACTAAGAGATCGGAAAACTCTCTAATCTGTCCCAAATCTTTTTAGCACGCAAGTCACCAACAGTTTGATAGGTCCATGGCCCAATCTACATGTGTGTGGAGCAACAGCACATCAGAGTTGTTTGTGACAGATGACGCTATCACCAACCCATAGCAACCCCGCAGCTTCAATCTGGAAAAGACACATTTTCAGAAAGTCCTTTTAGTGTCTCTTTTTTATTATTTATTTACATAGCACCATCAGTGTACACAGCACTGCAGAGAATTAAACAATAAAACAACAAATCCCTCTCACAAAGGCTTACATTCTAATAAAATCACAAAATAAAACCAAAAGGAAGGGATGGCAATGCAGCAAACGGACAGGAAACAGTACAAAAATAAACTATCAACATTACCAACAATGAATAAGATCTAAACTAAACTAAAGTTTCAGAAACTTGGGGAAAAAAGAGAACTTTTTAACTGAGATTTAAAAACTGTAATTGAAGCAACCATCCACCAATACCCAAATTCCAAGAGAATCCCCCCCCCAAGAAGTGACTTCCATGTGGTTCCATTGCAGTGTGCCCATCTCCTCCCCCCTACATAAAATCCTGAGCATCCTTCTTTCTGTGACCTAGCTGTGACCTGGCAGTGACCTGGTCAAGGGGTGGAGCCTTCTTCTCCCCCTCCCTCTTTTTTCACATTCGCAGTTAGGCTGCATTCCGACTCACAATACCTAGCCTGTTTTCCCCATTCAGAAAATCGCAGTAGCATTGCTTCAAGCATTCCCAGTAACGCAGTAGCTACTTTACCCATTCAGATTATGTAGCCGCTTTTTCCCATTCACAATAGCACAGGCCCTTTCTGCACCATGGCGGTGTAGCGGGTGCAGCACGGGCAATCCCGGAAGTAGCCACTTCCAGGATTGGAGCACAGAAGCCACATCATCGAAGTGCAACAGCCTGGGCTGCTCCCAGGCCATCGCAAGTCACGCCCGCCATTTTGTGTGGGGATTTTATTATCCACGGAGAGCGCACGAGCGCTCCTCTGGAAGTAAGTTTTTTTAAAAAAACTCACGCATGTGGGGGGCCGTCCCTGCCCTCCCGGGGGTGGTGAAACTGGTGCCATCCCTCCCCTGCTGGGCACAGAGCCATGCAGTGTAGCTCCATGCCCAGTTTGCAGCCACACTTACTTGCAAGTAAGCATGGCTGTGTCCGGGATGGGCAGGCACATCTTCTGCTGTCCCGGGAAGTTCCCGGAACTGCAGAAGAATCGGGATTTTTCTGGTCTGTGTTTCCCCAGAAAAATCCCATGCCCATCCCCCCCTCCCCTGGGAGTCCCTGTGCATCATTTGGACTCACAGGGACCAGCCAAGGGCCAACCCAGGCAAAAAGCCTGGTGTGGAAAGGGCCACAGTTTCAAAGTGGATGAGAGGGGAGAAGTGTGTGGTAAACTACATTATTCATTAATTCAGCAGTCCCAGTAAACTTCCCTGAGCAAGGGAGTGTGGACAGAGGCAGGGAACAAGCCTCTCTCATTTGCTGAGCAGCACCTATGAGGTGGATAAATGTAGGTTGCTTACCTATAACTGTAGTTCTTCAAGTGGTCATCTGTGCATTCACACACTATGGGCTCGCGCCGGCGCCGAGCCTCGATCGGGAAAACTTCTATAGCTTAGACTCTTTTGGCGGGAACCCCTCCCCCCGCATCGCCCTATCGCGCATGCTCGGGTTCCCGCCTACCTCAGTTCTATGAGACCGTAATTGCCTCGCGAACGAGATAGTGAGAAAAAAGGAATCGACAACTGCATAAAAGATTACGCTAGGTGCATGCGCAATAGCCCTGCCTATGACCTGGCAGAATCAGCGAGGCCAAGAGGGGACGGTGGGAGGGTTGTGTGAATGCACAGATGACCACTCGAAGAACTACAGTTACAGGTATGCAACCTACATTTCTTCTTTGTGGTCTCTGTGCATCACACACTATGGGCGATTAATCAGCAAACAACTTACCGGAGGAGGGTAGGCCCGCTGACATATCACTGAAAGATTGCAGAGAGCACGGCATGACCAAAAGAGGAGTCCTTTCTGGCTCTCACATCCAGCTTGTAGTGCGTAACGAAAGTTGAGGCCTGCGACCAGGTAGCCGCTCTGCAAACGTCTGGGATTGAGACACCCCGGCTGGCAGCTGTAGATGCCGCTAATGCTCTGGTGGAATGAGCTCTTAAGGCTTCTGGTACTTCTTTCCCGGACAGCTGGTAGGCTAGTGTGATAGTGTGAACTATCCATCTTGCAAATCGTTGAGGAGAGACCGGTTGGCCTTTCTTTCTCCCGCCGTAGCAGACGAACAACCTGTTAGAGCGACGGAAGGTGTCAGTCCTAGATTTATAGAAGGCTAGGGCACAGCGTACGTCCAGGGAGTGGAGTTTTGTACTCAGCGGATCCGTCGGTGAGATGAAAAAGGTAGGAAGGACTATGTCCTGATCCATATGGAAAGACGACACCACCTTAGGTAAGAAAGAGGGGTCCGGCCGAAGTACCACTCTATCGCTGAAAAACTGAGTATAAGGAGGGTCTATGCGAAGCGTGCAGAGCTCCGAGCTTCTCCTTGCCAAAGTGATAGTGACCAGGAATGCCACCTTTAAAGTCAGAAGTCTGATGTGTGTCGTCGCCAGTGGCTCGAATGGCTTCACGCTTAGCGCTGCCAGGACAAAGGAGAGGCTCCATTGGGGAATGAGTGAGCGAACTGGGGGATGTAGATTACATAGTCCTTTAAGGAACTTAGACAGTGGGTGCGAGAACGCCGGGAATTGCTGAATAAGATCATGGTTCGCAGAGATGGCAGTTAGATGGACTCTTATGGAGGAGGCCTTCGGACCGTTCTCATGAAGGGAATGTAAGAAGAGGAGGATGTCTTGAATTGGGCAAGTTTTTGGGTCAGTACCCAGTTTTAGAGTAAAGTTAGTGAATCTGCGCCATTTCCGCTCGTAGAATGCTCTCGTGGACGGGCGTCAAGCTTCTCGTAGAATAGCCTGGAGGGGCGGTGGCAGATCTAGGTCCTGCCATCGGGACGTATGCGCCACACAGTCAGACGTAGCTGCTGGAGGTCTGGGTGCAGGACGAGTCCATGGTCCTTGGAGAGGAGGTCCGGATGTAGAGACAGATGCCAATACTCACCCCTGGTTAGTCTTAGCAGAGGCGTGAACCACGCTTGTCGTGGCCACCATGGGGCTATCAGGATTGCGTTGGCTCGGCATCTGGATAGCTTCGTAACTACTTTGGCTACCAGAGGGAAGGGCGGAAATGCATAAAGGAGCCCTTTCGGCCAGCGTGTATTGAAGGCATCTCCCCTTGAGGAGTTTCCCACTCCTGCTCTCAAGCAGTAGGCGGCGCAGACAGCATTGTCTTGGGTCGCAAACAAGTCCACTAGCGGCGTCCCCCACCGGCGAAACAGGAAGATGAGGGCAACTCGAGAGAGTGCCCATTCGTGAGTGCTTTGAAATTGTCTGCTGAGAAAGTCTGCCTGGACGTTTTGTGTACCTGCGATGTGTATCGCCGAGAGGCGGATGCCCTGTTGGACAGTCCAGTGGAGAATATCCAGAGTCAGGGCAAGGAAGGGTGGCGAGCGCGTACCCCCTTTCCTTGTTGATATACCACACTACCGTGGTGTTGTCGGAAAGTATCCGTACGTGGTGGTTTTGTAGATGTCCCTGGAATGCGTACAGCGCTTTGCGCACTGCCGGCAGTTCGAGCATGTTGATGTGGAGAGCTTTCTCCTCTAGGGACCATCTGCCTTGGATTGTCAACTGGTCGCAGTGGGCCCCCCAGCCAAGGAGAGAGGCATCTGATGTTAATAGGTGCGATGGGCTGGGTTCTGCAAAGGGCAGGCCGGCTCTCAGGTTGCGTAAGTTGGTCCACCACATAAGGTCTGGTAGCAGAGCCTTTGGCAGTGACAGCTTGATCTTCCGCGGATCGTCGGTAGGAAGATAATGCCATAGGAGAAATTGTTGTAAGGGTCGCATGCGCATCCGTGCCCATCGGACCACATAGACCGAAGAACCATCAACCCCAGTAGCCTTAGTAGTATGAGGACAGTTAGACGCCTTGAGTGCATTACTCTTAGGGCTAGACTTTGTAATGTTTGGGCCCAATCCAGTGGAAGAAACGCTCTTCCCTTTGGGGAGTCGAGCAGGACTCCGATGAATTGGATGGTCTGAGTTGGTACGAAGACGGATTTGTCCATGTTTATCAACAGTCCTAGCTTGTGAAGGAGGTGTCTCGTCGTCGTGACATCTCGTTCTGCCTGTAACCTGGACGGGGAGATGATTAGCCAGTCGTCCAGGTACGGATAGATTTCGATGCCCGAGGTCCTCAAGAAGGCGCAAACCGTGGCCATACATTTTGTGAATACCCTGGGGGCTGTTTTGAGGCCAAAGGGGAGGACCATGAACTGATAAGTGTGAGGTCTGATGGTGAACCTGAGTAATTGCTGGTGTGGTTGGTAGATGCTGATGTGGAAGTAGGCATCCTTGAGGTCTAGCAGGGTGAACCAGCGGTTCCGCTTCAGTAGTGGGAGCACTGTTGCTAGTGTGATCATACGGAACTTCTTGGTTTGAATGAATGTGTTTAGATTCCATAGGTCCATGATGGGGCGATGGCCTGCATCTCTTTTTGGGACGGTAAAATAGCGAGAGTAAAACCCTCTGTTGAGATCCAAATTGTGGACACGAGAGATAGCTCCCTTGTGTAAGAGGTTGGTGACTTCTGTCAGTAACACATTGGATGGTGGAGTAACTCATGGTAGACAAGTAGGGGGGTTGGAGAGGAAATCGATGCAGTATCCACTTTTTATAATGCTCAACACCCACTTGTCCGATGTTATGTTGTCCCAGGCCTGGTAGAAATGACTTAGTCTTTTTCCAAAATGGATGTTGGCGGAGAGGGAAGGCTGGGTGCAGTCAAAGGCGCTGCTTTTGCTGGGGGTCTGTCCTGTTGCGGTGTGAGAGGAAACGAGGTTGTTGGTAATTCCTCTTTGGAGGGGCAGCCGAGGTGGGCCCTTGTTGTTGGTAACGCTGTGACCTGGCAGGAAATGGACGTGGTGTGTATGACTGTGGTCGAGTCCAGCGACGAGAGCGGTATGGTTGTGCTGAGGAGCTGGGGTAAAAACCCATTTTCTTGGCCATCGTTTTTGCCTTTTGGATTGTGTCCATGGCCGTGTCGGTCGTTGCATGGAAAAGTCCTTCTCTGTCGAACGGCAAGTCCTCGATACGAGTTTTAGATTCTTGTGGTAGGTTAGATGACCTTAGCCATGCATGCCTGCGAAGCGAAATGGTTCCAATCATAGCCTTATCCAGGCAGTCTATTTGGTGTCTGGAGGTGGTAAGCTCCTGCTTTGCCAATCTGGTGGCTTCAGTTTGAAAGTCCTGCGCAAGATTCTTCTTGTCTTCTGGCAAGTATGCAATGAGGGACGCCATTTTCTCCCATAGAAATAACTGATATCTGGCCATCATGGCCTGATAGTTAGTGATTTTCATCGATAGTGCCGTCGAGGAATATATGCACCTGCCGAAAGAATCCAACTTTCTCCCCTCTTTATTCGTGGGTGTAGAGTGAGTCTTGGATGATCTGCCTTGGGCAGACTCAACGATCACTGAGTTGGGCTTCGGATGAGTAAAGAGGAAACTAGCGTCTTTCTCATGGGTTTTGTAGAGCGCATCCAAGCGTTTCAAAACTGCCCCCATGGTTGAGGGGCTCTTCCATGACTCCTGGATGGTCTGAAGTAGAGTCGGGATCAGCGGCATGGCAAGGGAAGTGGTATAGTCTGTATACATTACATCAAACATGTTATCGATGCACTGCTCTGACTGCTGTGGTAGATCGACCCCCAGCGACTGTGCCATGCGCTGCATCTGCTCAGTGAAGTTTCCAGTTTCTACAGATGGAGAAGCACATTTCTTGGTGCCGACTGCCTCGTCCAGTGATGGTTCCGAAGTGGTGCAGAGGCCACTGAAGATGAGTCGGACTCATAATCCTCCACCGACTGGGGGGACGACGGGGTCGGGACGTCTGCAGCTGGTGTCGGTACCGATTGATGCGCCGGTACCGGTGGGTCCATTGGCGGGACAGACACCGTAGCCGAAGGTGGAGCCCTTGGAGGAACTGGTGGGACAAATCCTCCTTCGTGTCATAGTCTATTCCTTGTATAGGGATCAAAATTATATGCCCCGTATCTAGAGTCCATTGTTCCTCTGTCTCTGTTACAGCTAGAGCGGGAGGCTCAGGACCTTGCTGAACGATCCGAGTAGCAGTCCCAATCACACGCCGGTGTTGGAGAACGAGATTGGTAGCGGTGGTGTGTCGCGGTGACCTGCGGTTGTGGTGGTGGCGTTGGTACCGACCACGGGGATGGCTCCGGCGAAATTGGGGTGTTCTCGTCCAAGAAGGGTGGAGGTGAGTCAGCCTGGAGTAGCTGTTCCTGAAACGTGCCTGTAACTTCCATTGTGAAATGTCAAGGCTGTTCCGGGGAGGCTCCTGGGAGCCGGTGCTGGCTCGGTACCAAGGGAAAGGATGGAGGCGCGGCGGACGTGTGTGGCGACAGGCGGCCGGCCAGTATCGAGGGCGACGTGCGCGGCATCGGGCGGGTGATCGGTAGTGAGATCGATGGCGATGGGAACGGTGCAGGCCGTGCCATCAGTACCGGGGATCGCATCGGTACCGAGGCAGGTCCTGACGATACCGAGGAGCACGGTACCAAAGGGCCAGATCTTTCTATCTGTGGGCTCTTGTCGGGGTGTTTGGCCTTTTTCTTTGTCTTTTGCTGGCTGTCTTTCAGAGTTGGAGCTGTTTTCTTAGGCCTTTTTGCCTTAGGCTCCAGTGTTGAGGTGGCCCGGGCTGCCACAGTCGGGGCACGGTCTACCGATGCCAAGGCATGGCTTGCCGAGGTCGAGGGGCCCAATGAAGGATCCTTCCTCCGTGGTGCTGGGGAAACTGTGGGTGGTCGGGGTGGGCCAGTGGGGACATCTACCGCCTCCAACGCTCTACTCCAGAGTAATGACCTCAACCGATCGGCCCGGTTCTTACGGGTCTGTCGGGAGAATCCCAAACAGTGGGAACAAGTCTCCACAACGTGTGTCTCTCCAAGACACAGCAGGCACAGGGAGTGGCCATCCGAAAGCGTAAGCTTCGCTTTGCAGGAGGTACAAGTTTTAAAAAGTGAAGGCTGGGACATCTTGTACCCGAAACAACTAACAATAAGAGAAGATAGTAATAAGAATAATTAATTTTAATTTTAATTTTAATTTTTTTTAGAAATAGGAACAGGAGGAAGAAGAGAATGAAGGAGGAAAAGAACAGAATTTAGCAGAGTCTAAATAGGAGGCACAAGGCCGAATTACGAACGAAAAGTTCTCCAGAAGTCTCCCGTGAGGCAAGCAGCACGGCGGTCGAAAAAGAACTGAGGTAGGTGGGAACCCGAGCATGCGCGATAGGGCGGTGGGGGAGGGGTTCCCGCCAAAAGAGTCTAAGCTATAGAAGTTTTTCCCGATCGAGGCTCGGTGCTGGCGCAAGCCCATAGTGTGTGATGCACAGAGACCACGAAGAAGAACATTCGGTTCTACTCTGACCACCCAACACTGAAGTATGGAGGTTTCAAGTGCTGTGTGACCCATGAAAGTGGGGTTTTAGGTATTCTACTTTACATGTTTCTTGTATACCCCATGGACCAAAGTGATTTCATTGAAATCTGCATATAAGCAGAAAGCGCTTCTCATTCCATTTCCATGTAGACTGAGCCCACATCACCCCATCCACAATCCTTCAATCACAGTGGCAAGCAAAGGGAAGGAGTGTATAATTCTTTTCAACTTGTTCATAAACGATCTGGAATTAGGAGTGGCCAAGTTTGCCGATGACACCAATTATTTAAGGTTATTTATTTATTTACTGCATTTCTATACTGCTCAATAGCTGAAGCTCTCTGGGCAGTTTACAAAAATTAAAACCATAAAAACCATTCAAAATATAAAACAACAACAGTATAAAAACAATTTAAAATAAAGTATAAAACACAACGGGATTGTGAAGAGCTCCAAAGGAATCTCTCCAAGCTGGGAGAGTGGGCATGCAAATGGCAGATGTGGTTCAATGTAAGCAAGGGCAAGGTGATTCACATGGGGTGGGGGGGGAACCAACTTCAGCCCTTTCCACACCAGGCATTTTGCCTGGGATGTCCCTCGGCTGGTCCCTGTGAGTCCAAATGATGCACAGGGACTCCCGGGAGTGGGGGGATGGGCTATGGGATTTTCCAGGGATAACGGAAACCTGAAAAATTCAAATTTTTCTGCAGTCCCGGGAAGTTCCCAGGACCACGGAAGATGTGGCCACCCATCCCAGATGCTTCCGCATGAGTAAGCACAGCAGCACCAATGGGCATGGAGCTGCACCACATGGCTCCGTGCCCATCAGGGGAGGGGGAGACATCCATTTCGCCATCCTCAGGATAGCGGGGGGAGGGGCGATTTCGCGTGGGTTTTTTTTAACCTTACCGTTTCGCTGGAGCGCTCGTGCACTCTTCTCGGATGTTTTTTTAAAGCAAAATTGGCAGCCACTATGGCACAAAGGCCCAGGAGGAGCCCAGCTCATCACACAAATGGTCTGTATTAGACAGATGATCCCGGAAGCAGCTACTTCCAAGATTGCCTGCCCTCCGACCCTCCACACCCCTTTGGTGTAGAAAGGGCGTTCTAGTATAACCTGATGGGATCTGAGCTGGTCATGACCAATCAAGAAAGAGATCTTGGAGTTGTGGTGGACTGCTCGAGTCAAATGTCAATCCAGTGTGCGGCAGTTGTACAGATGGCAAACTCCATGTTAGGCATTATAAGAAAAGGAATTGAGAATAAAACTGCCGGTATCATATTGCCTTTATACAAATCTAGGGTGCGACCACACTTAGAATACTGTGCAAAGTTCTGGTCACCACACCTAAGAAAAGATATTATAGGTCTGGAAAAAGTGCAGAAAAGGGCAACTAAAATGATTAAGGGGCTGGAGCATCTCCCCTATGAGGGAAGGTTACTACAGCTGGGATTGTTTAGCTTGGATAAAAAGCGGCTAAGGGGAGACATAATAGAGGTGTACAAAATTTTGCATGGTGTGGAGAATGTGGACAGGGAGACATTTTTTCCCTCTCTCAAAATGGCATTTATTTTATTCATTTATTTCATTTCTAACCCACTTCTCCATCCAGATCCGGGGTCATTCCATGAAGCTGATTGGTGGGAGATTCAGGACAAATAAAAGTGCATAGTTAAATTATGAAATTCACTACCACAAGATGTAGTGATGGTCAGCAAGTTGGATGTCTTTAAAAGGGGGTTGGATAAATTCCTGGAGGAGAAGGCTATCAATGGCTATTAGCAATGATAGCTATGTGCCATCTCCAGTATCAGAGGCAGTAAGCCTGTGTGCACTAGTTGCTAGGGAATCTAGGTGGGAGGGTGCTGTTGCACCATGTCCTGCTTTGTTGGTCCCTGGTCGACAGCTGATTGGCCACTGTGTGAACAGAGTGCTGGACTAGATGGACCCTCGGTCTGATTCCTTAGATACAGCTATTTCTAGCATGGAGAGGATCATGCTGTATCTGCCTCCCATGTGATGTTAAAGATGAGGATCTTGTCAGAAAAAAGTGGTGGCAACCTTAATTCAGCACAACAAACATGGCTGAACATATAGGGATTCAAAACCAAACTTTTAAGAGATAAGCAGTCAAAGCCCTCTACTTCGATGAATGGGCTTTTCAACAGGAAGCTTTTCACCCACGCCTTTACCAAGTCTTCTATTTCCAGTTCAGAATTAAGTGCTGCTCCTTTACATATTTTTCCCCTTGAGAATTTTCTTTCTCTGCCTTTCTATATGCTCCATTTACAACCACTTGGTGGCACTGTGATAGAATGGAATTGCACAATTAAACAGGATTCCTATGGTGTTATAAAGGCCATTCAGAAAATAATACTACACTTTCCCTGTTAAGAAAAAATAATGGTTGCAAAGCATGGGAAAGGCCCTGGAGGAGGATGACATCATGTAAAGGACCCGCAAACCACTGTAAGTGTAAAATCACCAGCTGACAATAAAAGCTTTGTGAAGAAAAACTCCCAGGCCATTTCTACACCAGGTGTTTCACCTGGGATGGCCCCCAACTGGTCCCTGTGAATCCAAATGACATACAGGGACTCCCGGGGGTGGGGGCAGGCACAGGAGTTTCCAGGGTTAAGGGATCCCTGGAAAATGTTGAATCTTCTGCTGTCCCAGGAACTCCCCAAGATTGTGGAAAATGTGGCCGCCCGTCCTGGGTGCTTTCGTGCGAGTAAGCACGGTAGCAAAAATGGGCACAGAGCAGCACCACGTGGCTCCGTGTCCATCAGGGGAGGGGGAAAATGATTTCCCCCCTACCTTTTCAACGGAGCACAGGAGCACTCTTCCTAGATGCATTTGAAAAAAAAATGGCGGCTGCAATGGCGCAATGGCCTGGGAGGAGCCTGGGTCATCACACTTCCTGGTGTGGATTAATGCAATGATCCTGGAAGCAGGCATTTGCGGGATCACCGCCCCTCCTGCCCTCTACAGCCATCTGGTGTAGAAAGGGCCTCTGTCAGTTTTGTTTTCTCCCACATTTATTAAATATTTTAAGAACTTGAGAGGTACGCGCACACACACACACACAATCTCAAGGTCTTGCCTTTTATGAAGATATTTGCAAATTTTGGTAAATTCTCATTTTAATAAAAACAAACTGAACAAAATTCTCAGTCATCCCTATTTAAGACTACCTGGCACTTACATTTGATGTACTGCTAGGTTTTGTGGCCAGCCTGCTTCTTATGATTGGTATCCATCTGTCCACCTGCTTACTCCTCTACTGTGGCACTCCATAGTTCCATTTAGTTGTAGATCGCGACTAGGCTATGTTGAGTGTCTTTTTAAATGGCCTGTCAAATCTGGATTTTCATCTTATCTATCTGAAATTTGGCAGGTCTGATCCTTAGGAGGGGTCACAGAAAACACTTAAAAGGCCTTTCAGACAACCTGTTAAGCCACAGTTAAGCTGCTAATCCTTTTGCAGCAAATGGTTACTGAGAATGTTTAAACAGTGGTTATGTAGCCACCATGGGTAGGAATGCTTCACACAACACGCTAAGCCATAATGTTCAGTTCAAAATGCTTAATCACTGTGACTTAGAGTGTCATCTGAACAGGGTCACAGGCAGCTGGAGACTGTTTGGGTCTCCCATTGAAGTCAATGGCAAATGAAAACAAACAGGAGTTACAGAAATGAATGAACTCATTCCAAATCAATAATGAAAGCAGTGTAATTCTAACAAATGAGTAATAAGCTGAATTAAACTTTTAATAAAGAAATCGAAAAGAGTAACAAAACAATGTTTTTCTTGCATGCCTCCATTGACCAGTGTTTCCCAGTCAGTATATCCTGCCCTGTATTTGCCTTTCAGAGATGTCTACATGTCACAGTGCCACATTCCCTGAACTGCACATCTTCTCCATGTTCTAGTACATTAAGTGGCAGGCCTGAGGTACATCCTGTTTCCCTTTCAGTCAGAATGAATATTTGTATCTTTCACGCTTTGGGGGTCTTTGTTTTTCACAGTAACAACTAAACTAACCCTCTGAAGTACACAGTGTACTTGCAGCTGGGCCATAAGTAGACAGAAAGGCCATTGCCCAAACTAAAACAGTGTTTTTGTCCTTGATGTTGTTTCCACAGTTTTCTTAGCTCTACAGTTGTCTGTGTAGTTTGCCATTTCTATCCATAGGGGTGGGGGAGTTGCAGGAATTACACAGGGCCAAGGAACAATCTGACCTAACACACTTCTACATATTGATATCTTACCCAGACACATGTAAACATAATTTGGCAATACTGAAGTTGGGAAAGTCTCTTTTACTCATAGGGAACAACTATGCATTTTAAAAAAATAGATTCACTACACCATCACTTTCTCAAACATAATCGAAAATACAAAAGCATTCTAATGAATAAAAACAGGTTGTTGTCACTCATTAGGGCCTGCTTTCATCCTCAGATTCATATTCTGTGTTAGAAACAAAGCAGGCTTCAGTTATGAGTCTAGCATTCTATAATACTGGAGACTGAGATCATCTCTACATTGAGGGAAATTGTGTTGTTTACCCAAGGCTTTTGTGCTTCCTAGTTCTTTGGCGCAATTGTTATGGCCTGCGTTACATGGGAGGAAACGGGTGACAAGGGGTTTGAATTGAATACTTCTCCTGTGTTCAGTGCCATTGAGTTCTATTGAGACAGTACCACCTAGTGGCAGAAGATCCTGCTGTTTCCCAGCTATTACCACTTTAAAAATGATTCTTTTTATCTCGGGATTTCTATAGGATTCAGCAAGAGATGTTCTGGTTGTTGACGGTGTCATGAAATCAACCTGAAAACTTCCTTGAATGGCTAATCACAAGCATTTAAAGGAGCACTGAGCGGCTTTGGACATCATCATCTTACTTTCCAGGAATATGATGTGTACATTCTCTGGACTTCCTGTTCTTCTGCAATACTGTCACACAGACAATCCTCTATTTGGAGTTGCCATCTATTTGAAGGGCTATTTGAAGAACCATAAGAAGGGAAGGAGCACAGTTGTCTAATAGCTCCTGGACAATAAAAAATGAAGCAGGCCCACAGGTCTCCTGGTCACAATGTTGCACACTGTGGTGCTATTTACTATATTTCTATTTAAATTACAATCATTATCTTTCAATTTGCATTTCTGCATATTAATTAACACATGCAATTTTTTGTCCTTTTTTGTCCTCCTTTTTGGTGATGCATTTCCTTTCGATGTTTGGCGATGCCTATGAGGCCACCCTACTGTTGCATCAGAAATGCCGGTGATCACCTCTCCTTGACTGCGAGGATGCCCCAGTTGCAGGAATGGCTTACACATCTCCTAGGCTAGGGAGCTTCAAAATGGAGTTTCAGACATGACTCTGCTGCACGGAAACAAGAAACACCCTATAATGGTGAAGAGAAGGAGCAAGTCCTGGGGGCTCTTATCAGTGGGCTGTGGGTCCATCATAGATGCCCAACCATGGCTACCCTTGATGCTAGCTGGGTCCATGCCTCTTGAAGAGCTGCTCTGAATGGCTGTGGTGGGGGGCTGGTGGACCGGGACAGTCTCAGAGGCGATGCATGGGGGGGAAGAGGAAATAAGTGAAGGTCACTTCTCCATCCATTTCTCCCAGTAGCAGAGAACTTCCACTTGATCCCAGTACCTTCCATGTACAAAAGGAGCCCTTCATAGAACAGCCAATCTGAATCCAATCCATTATAGGTATTAATAATTACACCTTTGTAACTGGCAAATACTTTACTTTGCATTCATTTAAATAAGTCCCACATCCTGACAACCTTCCTTTTGCAAACAATTGCCAAGCTGATAAGAACAGGTACTACACTTGATCTTAGCCAAAAGGCTAAAAGTGGGTGTTATATAGGCACGACTTGCGAGTGGATAAATACATGGCTATATGGTCTGCTTTTGTTGCAAATCATGTCACATTCACATCCAGCTCTTCCTATTCATTTCATAGTTTGGACAGGATCCAAAACCTATATTTTTCTGTTACTGATGTGCTTATTTGCTTTGACTTGTCCTGTACAGTTATGTGAAACGCTTTATAGTGATTATTTCCACTGCAGAGCCGAGCAAGCATGCACTGCATTGCGTTCTGTTTAACTTTCCCCCAACTCTTTACAAAGAAAAAGCAGCCAGTGGAGGTGGATGGAAGAGCAGAGGTAGACCAGCTGGGGAGAGGCATTCTTAACCCTTTCTTTAACCGCTATTTGTAACACTCAAAATAGCCCCAGCTGTTTTTCTCCCTGCAATGAAAACAATGAAGGTCTATGCATCTTCTCCTCCCCAAGACAAAAAAGGAGCATAAAATGATTGAGTTAGATGGCTTGTAGGGAAAGGATTAAGTACCTCCTCCCCACTCACCCTTCTTCTGTTCCTAATCACTGCCTCCAGCCTTTACTTTACATTAAAAAAAGATGTCAACGAAAAGTTACCTAGCATTCTGCATAACATATAATTTGGCCCTGAGTTTTGCAGCTTTGGAATTTTGCTGTCTGGAACTCTTTATGAAATGAATATGTCCATGTTGTTTAACTAACAGGAACAGTTGTTGGGAAATATCCTGGCATTTGTAGATCACAATTGCTCAGCTGACATTTTTTAAAGACATCCATGCAGAACATAAAGTGTTTGCACATAGAACCTATTGATAAGGGGACTTGTTCTGAACGTACAAGTGACAAATGATTAATTTTATCATAATTGAAGGAAATCTTTACAGCAGACACCTTCCAGTGCCAGCTGTGGTTAAGGCCATTTTGATGCCAGAAAGTTGGGTTTGCAACTGGTTATATACTAGGGATATGCACTGGATCGGATCGGATCCAATCCACGATCTGAATCCGATCCAGAGGGAAATCGGATAAATTATCCGATTTCCGATCTCACAGCTGGATCGGCTGATCCAATCCGAACCGATCCGAAAAGGTTCTGATCCGGTTCGGATGGATCGGCGGGCGCTCACTGGCGCCCACTGCTGCTTCCATTGGCGGGCGCCAGCAGGCGCCCGCCGCTGAAAGTGGACAGCAGGGGGGGGCTTCCCTAGCGGGGCTGTCCGCGGCGCGCTTACCTTCCAAGGACGTCCGCTCCCGTCCGACGCCGGCTGCTACTGCGAGCGGGCTTCACGGCCTGCTCCAGGGTGGCGCGCCGGGTGATGACATCACCTGGCGTGCCACTCTGGAGCAGGCCGCAAAGCCCGCTGGCAGTAGCAGCCGGCGCTGGACGGGAGCGGACATCCCTGTAAGGTAAGCAGGGGGCGGGGGGAGGGGGCTCACCCCCCCGGGGCCATCCGCTTCTATCCGCTGGCGCCTGTGGGCGCCAGCGGATGGAAGCGGACGGCCCCGGGGGGGGAGGGAGCACGGGGGAGGGGGCTTACCTGCCAAGGCTGTCCACAGAGGACGGCCACGGGGGGGAGGGAGTTAGGCCCCCCCTCACCCACCCACCGCCATTTTTTCCTCATAGACTTGCATTGCAATGCAAGTCTATGGGGAAAAAAATGGCGGCCGATCCAAAAATTTCCGGGTTTTGGATCGGGATCGGACTCGATCCGGTCCGGGGGGTCTCCGATTTTGTCCGATCTGATCCGTGACAAAATTGGAGGTCCCGATCCAGGTCCCGATCCGATCCGGGGGGTCCCTGCACACCCCTATTATATACATGCTCAATTTATCTCACATATTTCTGCTTGTGAGTGTTACAAAGTTAAAACTCTGACCGAACTGATGAATTATCATGGCTCAAAAGCAAGGAACCCTGGGATATGTTCTATGAAGAAACAAGGTATCTTTTAGGACAAATCATCAGAATATGTGCAAAACTACAATTCCCAGGGTTCTTTGAGGGGGTGCTATGCCTATTAAACCAGTGCTGATGTAAATAAATCCTAAGGGAGACCCCACGGATAGAATTCTGGCCTTCAACCAATATGCAAATCCCCCTCCTGTACTGTGACTTTGCTGGGTATTATTTGAGCACATGGCAACTTTTACTTGCTCATCCATCAAGTGGGAACAGTACCATGTGCGCTGGCTTGGAGAAATGTAGAGGAACACTTTGCACTGTTAATATGATAAGTAATAATCATTCCACATTGTGGCAAGTGAGCTGCTGTTCCATTTCTGCTATCCAGTACCTAGAATTCTTCTTCCAGAAAGCTACAGCCAAGTTTGTTCGGTAGCAGACAATGCTGTATCTTAAT
Source organism: Anniella stebbinsi (assembly GCA_029215795.1). Classification (NCBI taxonomy): domain Eukaryota; kingdom Metazoa; phylum Chordata; class Lepidosauria; order Squamata; family Anniellidae; genus Anniella; species Anniella stebbinsi. The sequence goes on along the minus strand of JARDYH010000003.1, from coordinate 45,605,601 downwards.
TCCAACAAGTGAGACATTGTTGCCCCATTTGCTTTAAAAAAAAAAACACCTTCCTGTCCTAGGTAACAGCAGAGCAATCTGTCTACAGCTGCCAGTTGCAGTTTAGAGGGCTGTCACATAATTTATGCCATTTAATTGCTCCAGTTGTTTCACTGAGGCAATGGGATAAACTGCCCTGGTTGGCATCAACATTCCTGTATCCACTTCTATGGAACTTCCATGTAACCATTAGGGCTGTGCACGGACCCCCCGATCCAATCCGGATCCCGATCTGTCAGGTCCAGGATGCTCTAGAGTGCCGCATTTGCAGGTCACGGCGGGTGACATCATCACCCAGCGTGAGCGTGAAAGCAGCCGGCCAACATCGAGGAGAGAAGATGACATGGAGGATGATGGGGGACGACGCGGAGGAGGCTGCAGGTAAGTAGGGTGATTGGGGGAGGGAGGGAGAGAGTGGGGAGAGTGGGAGGGAGGGCTCTGCACGGATCCGAATCGGATCCGGATCATGGATCTGATCCAGCCTAATCTTGGCACAATCCAATTCGGATCTGGGAGGCCTGGGTCAACCCAATCCGCTCCAGATTCGGGACCTGGATCTGGATCCATGCACAGCCCTAGCAATCATATCACTATAAATGGAGGGTGGCAGCAAGAGCTCCTGGTATGAAAAAGGTATCACCAACAAAGGAGAAAATGAACTTATCTGTAGACAGAACTAGGGCACAGAAGCCTTTGACATTTTTTGCAACAAGGTGTTGTGTCTAATTCCCCTCCCCTTGCACAGGGTGAAGGGCTGTCAGACATTAATTCAGGATCAGATTCTGAACTCGAACAGACATTCCAGTCCATACCAGAAGGGGAGGATGTGGTTCCCATGGCCTCGTCCCCAGCATTTATCTCTCCTGATGTAAATAACCCTCCAGCTGAGTAACAGCCCTCCTCTTCTGAAAGGGAGGGAGTAAGCAACCTCAGAGATGCCAAATTCCTTAGAAGGGAAAAGCACGCACAGACCAGGGAGGTCAGAAGGCGGCGCTTGGAAAGATTGATGGCTCAGAAAAGGCTTGATTTGGATCCCTCTGAGAAGTGACTCTCTTTTTCTCTTGAATGGATCAACTGTGTTGTTTGCATAGCTAAATTACACCTTGGGGCAATACGCTTTCTACTTTTAAAACTCCCTTCAGCTGAAGGAAGGGGTCATTTGCTAAATAAAAGATTGATTGCTTTCCTAAGAGACCTGTTTATTGACTTCAGTGACTGCAAGGGGTTAGAGAGTCACATCACAATGTACTTGGGATATAAAACTTAATAGTATAGCTCCATGGCAATAAACCATAACAACCTATGGGGGAAAATGCTTAGTCTTGAAATGGGATCGGAAAAGTACAGGCATCCAGTGAAAGCAGGCCAGAATTGGTGTTATATGGTTGGACCTTCTGGTCCCTGTTATAGATCTGGCTGCCACAGTTTGCACAAACTGCAGCTTCTGAAAAGTCTTCAATGGCAGTCCCACACATATGGCATTAATCTTAAATTTGAGATTACCAGAGCATAGGCTACTGTTGCCAGGTAGATCCCATTGGATGTGACTTGGGACTGCATTGTTAGAAACTATAAAGTATGCATTTATTAATTAAAACAGGCATGAGGAACCTCATGCAGATTAGAACTGGCCCACCTAGACTCTCTATCTGGCCTGCCAATGTCTCCCACCAGCCCACATCCTTCTCCTCAGCTGTCCATATCCCTTCACTTGTGACTCTGCTAAGTCCCTTCTTGTGTACCCTGCCTTTTTTGAACTCTTTCAGGCTAAAAAATCTGGAGGTGTAAACCAAAACAACTGGATTGCCACAGGTTCCTCCCCCTGCTTTAGAAACTCCGGTCAAAGGTATTTAGAGATTTAAAAGTCAACATGAATAGTTTGAATTGGACTCAGAATATAGTTATCAATTGATCCTACATAATATTGTAAGTTATGTTTTTATCATCGGCAAATATATATTCTTTGCATGAAATAAAAATTTTATATGTTGAGTACTTCACTTTTGAATGTCTGCTCCAAATAAACATTTGCTCTTCAAAGCAGCCTTAATTGTCCCCAAAAGTATAATATCATCTAGCATGGGCTCATATGAATTATGTGGATATTTTCTTTTCATTGGATTTCAAAACATGCAGACAGAACAGGAATTAAAGGCTTGCAGCATAGCAAGAGGTACTTTTGATCATTTGCAAGTATTAAGATGTATCATTATGTGTCCCAGTTCTAACATTGATGGTACTGCCATAAAGATCTGTGCATGAAAGCTGAACTAAGATCACCATTTCACACAACCAAATGAGTTATCACTAAATAAATATGGTTATAGTGAATGATCCTAGGGTTTTATTATATTTAATTTAAAGACAGGACAATGAAAAGCAGTGCTGCTTTCCTGCAAATCGCAAAGCTGGTGGCAAGAGGTACAAACTGAACCCATTTCCAGAGAGGTAGCCATATTAGTCTGTTGCAGCAAAAACAACAAAGAATTGGGTGGTACTTTAAAAACAACCACATTTATTTTAACAAAAGCCAGGAGTGGGCAGAATATCTCTGGGTGTTTTTTGTTCTGTTCTGCCTCTGCCATGATGAGGTCTTAGCATAGTTGGGAACTGGTGAGGACTGGGTTACCAGATTCCACTACAGATCAGGTCTCTACCACGGTTTGCAGCATGTCAGATTTCCCAGGGTGGCAGGAATGAGAATAAGACAGCAACACAGAGAACTCTGAGTTATGCTGGGGCTGGTTGCCAGACAAGCTTGTCTATGCAGTGCTCCAACAAGAAGCAGATTGTGACTGAAACTTAAGTAGGTGTTTGGCTTCATTTATACTAGTTAGCATCCCCATCTCAATGCTGACTAAGGCTGTTAAAAGGGCCATGTCTGTTTTAGCAGCCTCGGGCTGTGATGATATGGGAATGGGTGCAACATGCTGATGACTTCATGGCTGGAATCTTCAGAGCCTGAGGATGGCAATGAAAACTAGGGATGTGCACTGGATCGGACCCGATCCACGATCCGAGTCCGGTCCAGTGGGAAATCGGATAAATTATCCGATTTCCGATCCCGCAGCTGGATCGGCCGATCCAATCCGAACCGGTCCGAAAAGGCTCCGAACCGGTTCGGCAGATCGGCGGATCGGCGGGCGCCCACTGGCGCCCACCGCCACTTCCATTGGCGGGCGCCAGCGGGCGCCCACCAATGAAAGTGGACAGCGGGGGGGGGGGAGGAGGGGGGCGCTTACCTTCTCGGCCCGTCCGCTCCCGTCCGGCACTAGCAGCTACTACCAGCGGGCTCCGCGGCCTGCTCTAGGGTGGCACGCCGGGTGATGTCATCACCCGGCGCACTACTCTAGAGCAGGCTGCGGAGCCTGCTGGTGGTAGCCGCCGGCCCCGGACGGGAGCGGACGGGCCGAGAAGGTAAGCAGGGGGTGCGTGGAGGGGAGGAGGGGGCGCGCGGAGGGGGGAGGGGGGCCCTTACCTTCCCGTCCCGGCGGCTCCCGTCCCGGCGCCTACTACTACCAGCAGGCTCCGCGGCCTGCTCTAGGGTGGCGCGCCGGGTGATGTCATCACCCGGCGCGCTACTCTAGAGCAGGCCGCGGAGCCTGCTGGTAGTAGTAGGCGCTGGCGCCGGACGGGAGCCGCCGGGCCGGGAAGGTAAGCAGGGGGTGCGTGGAGGGGAGGAGGGGGCGCGCGGAGGGGGGAGGGGGGCCCTTACCTTCCCGTCCCGGCGGCTCCCGTCCCGGCGCCGGCGCCTACTACTACCAGCAGGCTCCGCGGCCTGCTCTAGGGTGGCGCGCCGGGTGATGTCATCACCCGGCGCGCTACTCTAGAGCAGGCCGCGGAGCCTGCTGGTAGTAGTAGGCGCCGGCGCCGGACGGGAGCCGCCGGGCCGGGAAGGTAAGCAGGGGGTGCGTGGAGGGGAGGAGGGGGCGCGCGGAGGGGGGAGGGGGGCCCTTACCTTCCCGTCCCGGCGGCTCCCGTCCCGGCGCCGGCGCCTACTACTACCAGCAGGCTCCGCGGCCTGCTCTAGGGTGGCGCGCCGGGTGATGTCATCACCGGCGCGCTACTCTAGAGCAGGCCGCGGAGCCTGCTGGTAGTAGTAGGCGCCGGCACCGGACGGGAGCCGCCGGGCCGGGAAGGTAAGCAGGGGGTGCGTGGAGGGGAGGAGGGGGCGCGCGGAGGGGGGAGGGGGGCCCTTACCTTCCCGTCCCGGCGGCTCCCGTCCCGGCGCCGGCGCCTACTACTACCAGCAGGCTCCGCGGCCTGCTCTAGGGTGGCGCGCCGGGTGATGTCATCACCGGCGCGCTACTCTAGAGCAGGCCGCGGAGCCTGCTGGTAGTAGTAGGCGCCGGCGCCGGACGGGAGCCGCCGGGCCGGGAAGGTAAGCAGGGGGTGCGTGGAGGGGAGGAGGGGGCGCGCGGAGGGGGGAGGGGGGCCCTTACCTTCCCATCCCGGCGGCTCCCGTCCCGGCGCCGGCGCCTACTACTACCAGCAGGCTCCGCGGCCTACTCCAGGGTGGCGCGCCGGGTGATGTCATCACCCAGCGCGCTACTCGAGAGTAGGCCGCGGAGCCCGCTGGTAGTAGCCGCCGGCGCCGGACGGGAGCGGACGGGCCGAGAAGGTAAGCAGTGGCGGGGAAGGGGGCTTACCCCCCCCGGAGCCGTCCGCTTCTATCCGCTGGCGCCCGCGGGCGCCAGCGGATGGAAGCGGGCGGCCCCAGGGGGGGTAGGGAGCGCGGGGGAGGGGGCTTACCTGCCGGGGCCGTCCACAGCGGACGGCCCCGGGGGGGGAGGGAGTTAGGCCCCCCCTCAGCCACCCGCCGCCATTTTTTCCTCATAGACTTGCATTGCAATGCAAGTCTATGGGGAAAAAAATGGCGGCCGATCCAAAAATTTACGATTTTTGGGTCGGGATCGGACTCGATCCGGTCCGGGGGGCTTCCGATTTTGTCCGAACCGGTCCGGGACAAAATTGGAGGTCCCGATCCGGGTCCCGATCCGATCCGGGGGGTCCGTGCACACCCCTAATGAAAACTCCTCTGGATATAGGGAGCAAGACCTGGACTCTTTGTGGCACCTTTTTGTAACCAAGTCCTCTTCTTGCCCAGTTAACTCAGAATTAGGGGTGTGCACAGACCCCCCCGGATCGGATCGAGACCCAGATCAGGACCTCCAAAATCGGAGCCCCCCCGGAAATCTGATTTTTGGATCGGCCGCCATTTTTGTTTTCCCCTTAGACTTGCATTGGGGGAAAGAAAGCTTTCCCGCAATGCAAGTCTATGGGGAAAATATGGCGGCGGGTGGGTGAGGGGGGCCTAACTCCCTCCTCCCCCCTCGCAGTTCTTACCTCCCGGGGCCATCCGCTTCCATCCGCTGGCACCCGCGGGCGCCAGCGGATGGCCCTGGGGGGGTAAGCCCCCTCCCCCTCCCCCTGCTTACCTGCTGGGGCTGTCCACTCCCCTCCGCCGTTGGCCGCTACTGCGAGCAAGCTTCGCGGCCTGCCCGAGTAGCGCACCAGGTGATGACATCACCTGGCATGCTACCTAGGGGCAGGCCGCAAAGCCTGCTCACAGTAGCGGCCAGCGGCGGAGGGGAGCGGATGGCCCCGGCAGGTAAATGGGCCGTGGGCCCCCCTCCCACCTCCCCCCGCTTACCTTCCGGGGATGTCCACTCCCCTCTGCCACTGGCCGCTACTGTGAGCAGGCTTTGCGGCCTGCTCCTGAGTAGCACGCCAGGTGATGACATCACCTGGCGCACTACCTAGGGGCAGGCCACGAAGCCTGCTTGCAGTAGTGGCCAGCAGCAGAGGGGAGCGGACGTCCCAGGAAGGTAAGTGGGTCCCCCTCCCCCTCCTCACCTGCCCCCGTTGTCCGCTTCCAGCGGCAGGCACCCACTGGCGCCCGCCGATGGAAGCAGGCAGCCCCGCCAGGGAAGCCCCCCCCCCCGCTGTCCAATTCCATCGGCGAGCACCCACTGGCGCCTGCCAATGGAAGAGGCAGCAGGCGCCAGCGGGCACCCGCCGATCCTCCAATCCATTCCGATCTGGATCGAGTCCTTTCCGGATCAGATCAGATTGGATCGGATGATCCAGTGGGGTGTTCGGAAATCGGATAATCGTATCCGATTTCCCCTGGATCAGATCCGGATCGTGGATCGGACCCGATCCAGTGCACACCCCTACTCAGAAGCCTATTTTTCTGAGGGTGAGGGGTCAGGATCCTCTGAAAGGGAAGAGCTGGGTTTCTGGTCCCTGATAGTTTTGCAGTATATCAGCAAGAGTTTTTTATTTCCTTTTGTTCAGCAGTAGCAGCAAAAATATTCCCCCATATCCTAAATTGTATTAATGACATGAAGAAAGACCACAAAGTGGGGGAAGGTAACCAAGAGTGAATATTTGGGTAGAAGGCTTGTGAGCTCCTTTCAATGAGCTCCAAAAAACAACAAATAACAAACAACCAGCCAAATGCTTTGAATCTCAATGTATATCATTTGCACCTGGCTCCAGTTGGTGGAAATCAAAGAGGACCCCACAAGCCTGAAGTGTGCCGACCCACGGAACAAGCTTTTATTAAATACAGTCCAGACAGATGCATGAAATGTTATCCCCATTTGGCAGATATATATGCATATGGGGAGTAAATAATGAGGTAAGATGGAACTGAACTAGGGAGGTAGGATGGAACTGAAATGCACAAAAATGCAGTCTGTAACAATTCACATAAATATATGCAAGATAAGCATAATGGCCATTAACTGTAGCGATAATTAATGATAACACAAACATCCTGGCTTTACTAAGAGAATTAAAACTTGTAGTGGGATAGAAAACCGTTATTGTGATTAAAGATGGAGTTTATAGAATCAAACTGCTTGATACATTGTAATTCAGTAGTTTAATGCTGGACTTTCCCCAATCCAGTGCATCTAAGTGCCTGAAGAGCCTCATTCTCTTTTCAGTTGGACTATATAAAAAAAGCCCACCTATCTAGATGCCTTTGGTATTGCAGTCTCTAGTCTCCAGTGGATATGTGCATTATTTTCATTTTGTTTTGTATTTCCACAAGTATTCACACTTTTCTCTTTTAACATCATCATTTAACGTTATCAATATCTTGTAGCAACAGGAAGTGCTGAGAACATTGTGTTCTTGCAGCTGGCTAAATAAAAAAACATTCTTGCTAGAGCGTCAAAGAATTTATAGTTTGCAAAGGAAATGAACAGTTATCTTCTGTATAATAACAAAACCATCATTTTAACAGGAAGGATCTAGACGCTATGATTGTCCAACACTTCATAGGGAGCAAAGACTTTTAAAGCACTTGTTCTTTTAAAACTGTACCACAACAATACAACAACAACTTCAAAAAATGAGGTTAAACACGTGTCATTTGATTGTGCTGCTGATGTACAGAAACATCTTTGTAAAATAATATGGATAACAATTTTTCTGTGCAAACGTCACCATCTTACCAAGAAAAGACAAGCGCTCATAGTAACTGGGTTGAGTTCTGCACAATGTAGCTAAAATGGATCGTTCTACTGGATCAGAATTAAAATCTGTAACTAAAGGCTCCATATTTGTTATTCAAATGTTGATCTTCCTTGCCCTTAGGGTATTGACTTCAGTGAAAATACAATAAATCAGCTTTCCCCAACCTGGTGTTCTGTGGGACTACAACACCCTGTGGGATTATAGGAGTTGTGGTCCAACATGTTGGGAGAGCACCAGGGTTGGGAATGCTGCAGTATATGATACTGGTTCTGCCTCTGTGTCTTGTTTCAAACATTATGGCACCCACCCAACCTCTCTCTACAAACCTCATTTATATTCATTCTCTCTCCCTTCCCCTCTGCTTCCCTTCTCCTGTTTCCTCTGGAGATGCCGTCCCTCATCCAGAAAGCAGTCACAGACCATTATATTTTCTTTTCTCGCCCTATCAAGTTTCTTACCTTCCCTAGAACCTCGATTCACCCTTCTCATACAGCCAAAGCTGCTGCTCTCTCCCTCGGGGGCCTCTTGCTCCAAAGGCTGTGGGGTTGGTGTCGGCCTTCTTCTTTCCAAATTCTGCTAGTTCCTGTCTCTGGCCATCCCAGCCCACTGCTTCTCTTCTTTTGAGATGCACTATGCTTGGCTCTATCCCCCTCTGCAGGCCCATATTGCTGTTCTGCAATGCTTCCTTCTTTCATTTCACATTTTGATGCCTGACTCACCTTCTTCCTCTCTGACAGCAATCTAATTTTGTGCTTTGGTGATGCCAACATGGATGGTAATAGGCCCTCTGACCATGCTGTGTCTTCTCCCTAACCTCCACCATCAATCTCCAGCTTTGGACAGATTCCCCCATGTGCTGTCTTGATCTTGTCTTCAGCAAGAACTGTTGTGCCTCTGGTCCTCTTTCCTTTGGAATTCCCTCTGTCTCATCATCATCATCATCAACAACATCATCTTATCTCCTTCAGTGTTGTTCACTGTCCATCCAACCCACATTCTGCATCTGTTGTCTTCCACAATCTCCAGTCATCGGTTGGCTTTCTCCAAAGCATGGTCCTCTCCTCTCTATCTGCTGTGGCTTCTTCCTGCTCCTTAGACTTTGAACTTTGCACCTTCACTTCATCCCTGTCTTCAACTCATATCACATTTGGCCCACTCTCTCATCTTCAGCCATCACTCCTCAATTTGATATTTCTGTTAATGTTATTGCACACCTGGAAGCCTCTGGGGGAGAACAAAAGAGCTGTCTGATCATCCACTCTAAATGTATCTTCTACTCCTCTTCCTCTGCCAGCAACCTGGATCAACAAGACTACTCCACCTCAACAATCTACACCAACTCTAGGAATCGTAGGTGCTTCTTCTCTACTTTTGATGCCCTGCTGAGGCCTGCTGCTACTCCCATCTCACTGTCTGCTCAAGATGCTGCCTCTTTCTTTAACGCTAACACTGGATCCTTCTGCTCTGTCTTTTCTAGCTCTCTCTTCTTCCCTACTCTTCCATCTCTCCCTCCTGTGGCACTTCCTTTCTTTTTTCAACTCTGTCACAGTTGATGAGTTACTACCCTACTATCCTCGGGTAATCCCTTCATATCCTGCCCCTTCCCAACTTCTAGTTATTACCTCCTGGTGTTATTCATCATCTCCCCCACATGATCAACCTATCTCTCCCCTCTGACTCCTTCCCTTCCACATTCAAGCATAGCACTGTTTATCCTATTGTCCAAGAACCAGCCTTTGACCCATCCTCCCTGTCCAGGTATCACCCAATTTCTCTTCCCTTTATCTCAAAACTCCTGACACATGCTGCTTACTTCTGCTGGCTCGACTTTCTCTCATCCTGCTCAGATGTTGTCCTCATCCAGTCTGGCTCTAACTCCTGACAGTCCATTGAAAGTGCTCTCATGAGAATCACTGATGACCTCCTCAGTGCTAAATCCAAAAGCCTCCACTCAGTCCTCATCCTCCTCAAACCTTCTGCTCCTTTGATACAGCTGAACACTCTGTCCCATTTGATTCCCTTGATTCCATTCCGCACTGGCCGTCTTAAGCTTTCTGGAACATAATCCTCACATTTATGCCTGTTTCAGGCACGTTTACTGTACAGCTGTCATGTCAGCTCACGCGCCTTTGCAAACATGACCCATATCAGAGGCAGTATGGCTCTCAATGCCAGTTTCTGGGGAACACAAGTGGGAGGGTGTTATCACACTCATCTCCTGCTTGTAGGCTTTCCATAGGCACCTGGGACGCCACTGGAGAAAACAGGATGCTGCATTAGATAGACCTCTGGTCTGATCCAGCACAACTTTTCTCACATTCTTATGGCCTCTCTACCATTTTATGTGAATAAACTATTAAGGCAGGAAACACAGAAAATTTATTTTAACATCACTACACAGGAAATGCAGACTCCTTCTCCGATGAATTCAATAAATCTGTGGCAGGGCAAAGTTTGTATTAACACATTTTCGGGGTTAGTCTTTTAAAGAAAAAGAAATAACCTCCTTATGTTGAGAGATAACTGGAAAACAATATTAATCTGAACAAGATGTATGGAAAGATACTGGCTAAATTTAGCCATAGCCACTGGCAGTAATTCTTTCTTCTTCTTCTTTTAAGCAATTATGGCCTTGTTACCTTTCCGTCCAGCAGTAAAGCAATAATTCTTTGGGTTTTACTTTCCTCACACATGGCCTGAGTACATATTTATAAATTATCCATTCAGAATCATTAGCTATATAGCAAAATAAAACACAAATGAATAACCCCCATTCCTTTGCCAAGTAAATGGAGAGGGGGAGTACTTTATGGTTTTGTTGTAATCTCCATTAACTTAGTTTTTCAGACTTTATTAAATTACTTGCTGAACATTTAATGCCTTTGGCAGTCACAATGATGGAAGGACATTATTGCACGATGTATGATGAATTTCTCAAAGTTATCCTCTTCCAAATTGTGCATTAATAAATTCCATGGTCTCTATACAAAATACTTGATGGTATAAGAAGCCAGACTTTTCACAGATTCCTATTGAGGTCCACAGGGTCCAGTCATTGGCCCCTTCCCCACCACTAGTTGCTAGTGCCCACTTACCTCAAATACCCAGGGTTCTACCAGTTGTGCTCCTCACTCCTTGAATAATCTCAGGGTGGGAGAAACTGCTCCCCTTCCTTGTTCAATTGCTTGAGGCACAATCCTATGCATGTTTAGACAGAAAAAAGTCATATAACTCCCAACATTCCCCAGTCAGCCATACTGGCTGGGGCAAGCTGGGAGTTGTAGGCCTTTTTTCAGTCTAAGGATGCATAAGATTGCAAACGTTGTGAAAGAGTTAAGAGGGAACATTGTCATATATAATTGTGGCCTCATCTACACCAAGCAGGATATTGCAGTGCAAAAGAGATGTATAAAAGGTAGGAGCCACACCAAGCAGGATATAGCAGTATGAAAGTGGTATATGGGATGCGTCAATGGGCCCCAACAGTTGTCAGTGCATTTCAATACTGCTATAAAGCAGTAGTGTGGCTCCTGCCTCTTATATACCGCTTTCATACTGCTCTCATAATGCAATAACTTCACCTCTTTGTCTCTCTCAAGGCTTCTAAGGAGGCTGTTCTTTTGCTTTAAAGATATTCCTGGACTTATTGTTCCTCATTTCAGTTTACAAATAAGTCTTGTTCCTGAGACTGTAGCTTTTCTGCTGGCATAAGCCTCATTAATTTCTGTTGGCTTTTTACTGACACAGTGCTTGGCGAATCAGTTTGCACATGTCAATGGTAACTTTCATGTCCCTGTGTACTTTGTGTAAAACTCCTCCAGAACCTAAAGTGAATGTCAATTACATGAAGTAACCTAAAGTACTGGAATGGATCAAGTACTAGCACTAATAGAGAGAGAAGGGCCTGGCTAAGGCAGGGCTGAGAACTGATCACAAGTTCCTGAGGCTCATATTTATATTTTAACATAGAGCACATCTTTTATTCTCTCTCCTGGTAGAAATGTCCTTTTTATGTGCTAGCTGGCATATACAAAAGTGTAATGAAAAATCTGCAAAGATGTTCTCTAGCACAAGCTACATAAAAATAAATGAGTCATGGAGAGAACTTCCCAGTGGATTGTGCCCTTAGTCATTATTACCATGTATTGCAAGGAGTTACCCATTTTTGTCTATATTTTAGTATGTAAAATGCAAATATGTTTGCATTCAATATCTTTCTACATGTAGAAAGTAAAAATAGATCAACTTGGTACACTCCCTGGAGACATATGTCTCACAGTTTGGGTATCCCTGGATTCGCCCTGAACTTGGATGCCCAGGTTTCAGCGGTGACTGGAGTGCATTTCATAGATTCATAGTGTTGGAAGTGGCCAGTTATGCCATCGAGTCCAGTCCCCTGCTCAGTGCATTAATCCAGTTTAAAGCATCCCTGATAGCAATGGAAAGCCCACTCTCAGGGATGCATTAAACTGGATACCTCAAGCAATGGGCAGTTGTTTCAATTGTTTAACTGCACGTACTATTATGAAGCTTTTCCTGATGTTCAACTGAAATCTGCCTCCCTGTAACTTTAAGTAGTTATTTCATGTCCTGAGGTCTTGAATGGTAGAAAACAGGTTGCAGACCTCTTCTGTTTGACAGTCCTTTGGGTACTTGAAAAGTGCTATCATATCCCCCCCCCCCCCAGTCTTGTCTTTTCAAGGCTAAACATACCCAGTTCCTTCCACCTTTCCTCGTAGAACTTAGGACCGATCTACCCCAAGCAGGATACAACACTTTGAACACGTTTTGAAAACTGTATATGGAGTGTGTCCTGGGCCCCAACAGTTGTCACTACTGTTATAAACCCTTTTAAACCATTTTAAAGCAGTAGTGTAGATCCTGCCTTAGTTTCTAATCCCCATGTCATCTTTGTTGCCCTTCTCTGAATTCATTCAAATTTATCAGAATGAATTCTTAAAGTGTGGCGTCCACAACTGCACACAGTATTTGACATGAGGTCTGACCAGAGCAAAGTGCAAATAATACTTCCCATGGTTTTGAAATGATATTTCTATTGAGTCAACCTAAATTTGCATTTGCCTTTTTTGCAGCCACATCACAGTGCTGACTCATATTCTGCCTGTGAGCAATGACGACTAGGGCAAATTCTCCCGTGTCCAAATCGTGGGATGTTCACCCTGCCACCCGTTTGACCCTGCTCGCTGTGCGAGTGGCTTTGGCGGCTCAGTGATTGTCCAATGAGTGCCTGGCAGCCATCCACTCCTGTCTGGACCCTCCATTGTGAGAGACGATGGACTGGAGGCTCTGAAAATTATGTAATTCTCCCCACTGCAAAAAGAGTGTCCGTAAAGGCCCCTTTTATGCAACAGGAAAAATGTGCAATTTCCGAAGCCTCCATTATCATGCACAATGGAGTCTCCAGATGGTGGCGCATGGGTGCCAGGTCCTTGTTGGGCCATGCAGGCACTTGACTTGCAGGTCCGGGAATGTATCACAAGTGCCCAACTGGATACAGGGCACGTAGACATGGAGGAGTCTGTCAGACACCCAGACCCAGTTGGGTGCCTGTGACATCCCTAACTACAACTGCAAGATCTGTTGGCCTGTGATCTACTCAGGAAGCTACGTGATCAAAAAGGAAAGAGTAGTCTGGCAAGACTTGTTCTTAACAAATCCATGATGGCTTCCAGTGATCACTGCATTGATGTCAAGGTTCCTACACATCAAGCACTTTATAATCTGCCCTAGAATCTTCCTCAGTATTCATGTCAGACTCGCTGGTTTAGAATTCCCTGGCTTTTTCTTTTTGCCCTTTGTGAAGATAGAGATAACATTTGCCTCCTCCAGTCCTCCAGTACTTCACCCATTCTACAGAATTTCTCAAAGATAGTATAATAAATAGAGGTTCTAAGATTCTATCCAACACCTTCGATGAAATTCATTCTGGACCTGGGGATTTGAACTCATTTAAGGTGCTTTTCTATTCCCTGAGCATCTCTCTGTCAACCTTAAACTGAACTCCTACCTCTTCAACCTATTTGTCACATACGCTAGATGGAACACAGCTGAGGCAAGAGAGAGAGAGAGGGAGAGAGAAACAGATCCTGGTGGCACACCTATGCAACGTGAGAGGTGGAGAAAATTGTCCTTCTGAATATTTGCAAAACAAAGGGGGGGGGGGACCCAGGAACATCTCTTGCAAATAATTTTAGAGGTTTTAAGCATTAGACACTAATTATGCAGAACAGGCAAGCTCTGGCAGGTAGTGGTGATAATTATAAGATGCAACTAATTTAAAATGCTGAATCCTGAGGGATATGGTTTTGTGATACAGCATAATTATACTTCCTTCACAAGAAAGTGCCGTATTCATTTCCCAGAGCACTCAGCCAAACATAAATATCCTTTAAAGGTCTTATCCAGTGTTCAGTGAAATCCACAGATGTGCTCTATAGGAACACGAATCATGTGCTCCAAATCCCAAACTCTGCAAAGAGAATTCAAAATTATGTTAACTATGAACATACTCATGCATTTATTAAATAATATCACTGAGATGCAGGGCAAACTGTAGCCCAATTTAAAACATAAGCATATTCAAAGAGGCCTGCTGGACCTGACCAAAGCATCTACTTGATGCATCCAGGAAGCCTACATGCAGGGAATGAAGGCAACAGAGCCTCACCACACCCCATGATATGTCCAAATTTATTTAGATTTTATTATTTTCTAAGCAGTAGGAGGAAGACATTTTATTTGGGTATTTCTGAGGGTAGGATACAATGGTGCCCTACTGTTCGTGAAGAGCACCACTAGTGTGTGGGCAGCCAGCCTGGGTGGTGGTGCATACACAACCCCTTCCACCCCTACCAGCAATACAGCATTTGTGGGTGCAAGCTCCCAAATTACCAGAAACATCTGGAAGGCATGACCTGACCCTTTTAGAAACTTGCATTTCTGGTTGTTTGGGGACTTGCCTTGGACATGCTATATCACCACCGCTGGTGATAGGGGCTGTGTGCACACTGCCAGGGCCAGGGCTGGCCGCATGTGCACTGCAAACCATCAATGCTCACCACTAGTGGTTGGACACCATTGGATTCCTACCCTCTGACTCATAGGTACATAAGAGGCATAATGGCTGGCTATATACAAGCTTCAGAAGTTTCACCTTGCCAGCCAAATTATACTTTAGCACAGAGGCAGGTGCCCTCCACATGTTATGGACTAAAACTCCCAGAATCCCTGTCCATTGGCCATGCTGTCTGGAGCTTATGGGAGTTGAAGTCCAAAACATCAGAAAGGCACCAGGTTACCTACCCCTACTGTCGCAAATCGAATCTGTGAATTTTCAATTTCTTCCTAAAGTATTTACTACAGACAACAACAACAACAACAACAATTTCAACTCTTTCTTGCTTGTGGCAGATTTTCTAGACAGACATGACGGGGCTTTGCCAAGTCATGCTGCCTTCTACAGATTCAGAAATTTCCTGACAATTGAGCATGTTTTAAGTATGACTGCTTACTGGATGTTGGTGTGGATGTATTTTGGTAGGCCCAGTTTCTGAAGGTTTTTTTGTATAGTTTTTTGATGTGATGCCAATGACTGAGGTGACTAACAGAATTATTATTATTATTATTATTATTATTGTCATTATTATTTATTTCATTTCTATACAGCCCAATAGCCAAATCTCTCTGGGTGGTTTACAACAATTCCTAAGATAATAAAATGCACCATAGAATACAGCATAAAAATTTAAGCCTACAAAATGTAAACAATTTAAACAGCTAAAAACAGTTCCAATAAAATACTAGACCTGTTTAGATGGCTGGTATGCTCCACAATATGTCATTATATGCCAGGGAGAAGAGGGATAACAGTGTTGGTGCTAGGCCAGCCTCAGTGGGGCGGTCGTTCCATAGTCGGCGGAGGGGGGGCACTATGGTCCCAGATTCTGATCTGCCTGGCATAACTAGAGGCAAACAGCTTTCTAGGAAGCCCATATGTGTTCCTTTTAGATACTAAATTGAATCCCTGGCCTTCATTGGAGAAGGCCTTTTGTGGAATATGTGAGCGTACCATTCAGAAGCCCACTTTCTGTCCCTTCTGAAGCCATCTCCTTTATACTGTTTCACTCCTCTAAGTCAGCCATATTCTTGTACCTTTCTTGCACTTGGAATAAAGGTTGTGGTTCTGTTAAGACCTTGGTGTACATGCGTGATTCCTGACTCTTGACACAAATTTGTTAAGCGCTGCCCTAGCTATGAATAAATTTCCCCTGGATACTCAAAACAAAAAAGAATATGATATGGTATCAGAAGTAGGTCTGTTTCTTCCCTGAGTCAGCAATAGTCAAAAACAAAGTCTGACTGCCATATTGACTACAGTAAATCATGGAGCACTTTAGGATTAGGGTAAAAAAGAGGAGACACCCCCTACAAGAACAGCAATTTGCATAATATATGTAAACCAAGGCCCTTTCTACACCTAAAGGTGTAGACGGAGGGCCTGGGGATGATCCCAGACTTAATAGCTTCCGGGATTGTCCCCCTCTTTCCAAATAGGAAGTGCAATGTCCCGGCTTCCTCCTGGGATGTTGTGCTGTCATGGCCACCATTTTTTTTACTTAAAGGGACAGGAGAGACTATTGTGTGGTGAAAAAGGTGGGGGGGGGAACCCCGTGCGTGCCTCCCCACCCCGCCATCCTGGGGACAGCAGAATTTCTCTCCCCCCATGGGCACAGAACCACCCCGTGTGGCTCCGTGCCCATTTCTGGTGCCCACTTACTTGCAAGTAAGCAGGCACCAGGTGGGATGGGCACCCACACCTCCCATGGTCTCTGGACGTCCCCTGGACCATGGGAATAATCAGGTTTCCCAAGGTTTCTTCATACCTGGGAAAACCTGTGCCCATCCCCACTGCCCCTGGGAGTCCCTGTGAATCATTTGAACACACAGGGAGCACCCAGGGACAACCCCGTGGAAAATCCCCAGTGTGGAAAGGGCCTTGGATGCAAATTTAGAAATGATTACTTTGAACAGGAATGCAATATATCTCATCATTGTGAAGACTGATTAGGTGACCTCTAATATCAGAGGCAGTATGTCTGTGTACACCAGTTACTGTGAAACATGGGTAGGAATGCTGTTGCACTCATGTCCTGCTTGTGGGTTTCCTGAAGACAGCTAGTTAGGCCCTTCTACACAATAGGGGTGTAGAGGGAGGGAGGCAGGGAGGGAGGGAGATCCCGGAAGTACCTAATACACACCATCAGCACACAGGGACCAGCCGGGGGCCATTCCGGGCAAAATGCCTGATGTGAAAAGGGCCTTAACCACTGTCTGAACAGAATGCTAGGCTAATAGACCTTTGGTCTGATCCAGCATGGCTCTTATGTTCTTCTGTGCTTATGGCCTGTGAGCCTGCTCAGTCTGCTGCCCAAGTGATCACTGTTGATGGGCAACTTCAAGGCCCAAGCTGGCTCACCTTTCTTATGGTCCTTTGATTTTAAACCAGACTTGGACTAGACACCTCTTCAAATAAAGGGCTGCCAGCTCCTCCCAGATATCTCCTGTTTTGGAGAGATATCCTCTGCCAGCTCTCCAAAGTAGAGGACTGTCTGAGGTGGTGCGATTGTGGTGGGAACACAAAGCTGTTTGGTGAGCTGTTGGGAGCCCAATTGGTCTGGTGGGAAGGACATGCAGAGACAGTCCTCCCTCCTGCAGTTGGGATTACTGGGGTGGGGAAGAGGCTTTGTGTGCATGCACTCTACCTGGCCTCACATGTGGCTCTCAGGCCTGACAAAGTTGCCCAGCCCTGTTTTAAACTAAACTATTAATCCTTTGCTGAGATCAGAAATATTGAAGTGTATATATTGACCAACCATATAAGGAATTATGCATAGCCACAAAGGCTTCCCACTCTCTTGGGAAATAGCGTACAAAAGTAAAGCAAAACCTGCTTTGGGTGCTGCATTATTTAAAAGTTTAGGATTAGGAACAAACACAGCTGGCCATCAAGCACAAGTTTTACATGTTGCTTTTTTGTGATGTAGGAATTCCACTCAACATATGGTGCTTGAAGTTTGTTCTGTGTTTCTGAGAGAAGAGAACTTCCATTGAGAGAAAAGATTTGCCTCAAGGCCCAGTGGTTAGGTGTCACAACAAGCTCTCATTTAATCAGCTTCAGAGGCAATGAGATAAAGAACATATCTACATGAGGCTTTTATTGCACTCTCGTGTTTGGTCACTCACAAAAGTTTGTGAGTCCTTTAACGTCATCAACCCCTAGAGCATTTCCTGAGCTTTCAACCTTCATCCCACTTTTAAAAAGATTGGGAATAATACAGTAATAAATGCAAAACTGTTTTAATGGCTCTGTGAAATCACATAGTTCTGCGACAATCACAGCTCCACCTTGGTGGCATTAAAGTTAAACATACAGAAGTTGCCGAGAATGTACTGAGAAGGACAGTCCTGAAAAAATAGCCCATGAAAGGAGACAATCTTAATCCCGCACAGAATCCTTGAGCAAAAGCCCCAGTAAATTGTGGAGGAAAGCCTAGTGTGGAAAAGCCCAAAGCATTGAATTACTTTAGTGGGTGGTGCCTGATAAACCCCTGAGAAGGAGTTCAACCTCAGGGCTCTTCCCTAAAGTTCTATGTGGAGGCACCATCAGAGTGGTGTTTTTAGAAGAGTGATTTTCATTTTGTACAGTCTTTTTCCATATTATAGAAAGTAGGGGTGTGCATCAGATTGGGTCCAATCCACAATCCAGAGCCGATCTGACCAAAATTGAATAAAATTATCCAATTCCAATCCCGGCTTCTGGATCGTCCAATCTGATCCGAACCAATCTGAAAGGGCCTGATCTGGTTCAGATAGGATCAGAGGATCGGACCTTCTCCTCCCCCTTGTGCTCCTCACCTTACCAGGGCAGGTAAGGAGCGTGAGGGGGTGGAGGGGGCTTACATGCCGGGGCCGTCCCCTGGCACCCATGGGTGCCAGCAGACAGCAACGGATGGCCCTGGCAGGTAAGAGCGTGAGGGGAAGTAGGGGTAGGGATCCACTTACTTGCTGGGGCGCCCGCTTCCGTCCACTGCTGCAATCTACTGAGAAACAGGCTTCGTGGCCTAGTTCTCAGTAGAGCGCCGGGTGATGACACAATCACCCAGCGCTCTACTGAGATCTAGGCCACGAAGCCTCTTTCTCAGTAGATCGCAGTGGAGGGAAGCAGGCGCCCCGGCAGGTAAGGAGCATGAGGGGGGAGGACTTACATGCCGGAGCACCCGCTTCCCTCCGCTGTTCTGATCTACTGAGAAACAGGCTTCACAGCCTGCCTCTCAGTAGCGCGCCGGGTGATGACATCATCACCTGGGGTGCAACTGAGAGGCAGGCCGTAAAGCCTGTTTCTCAGTAGATCAGAGCAGCGGACAGTAGTGGACGGCCCCGGCAGGTAAGGAGCGCGAGTAGAGGGGAGGGACAGGGAGGGGGGAGTTAGACTCCCACTCACCCACCCACTGCCATGTTTTCGCCATAGGCTTGCATTGGGGGAAAGCTTTCTTTCCCCCAATGCAAGCCTATGGCGAAAAAACTAAAAATGGCGGCCGATCCAAAAACTGGACGTCCGGTTTTCAGATCAGGTTCGGGTCCAATCTGATCTGAGGGACCTCCAATTTTGTCCGAACCGATCCAGGACAACATCGGAGGTCCCAATCTGGGTCCCAATCCAATCTGGGGGGTCCGTGCACATCCCTAATAGAAAGCAACATTTTAGGTGTAGCACGGTGGTATAATAATGGAATAATATATAATGATGGAATAATTTAGATGTAATATTATACCGATTTATTAATTTGCAGTACTTTTAAACTGTCCGATAACTGCAGTTCTCTAGGTAGCGTACAATACACTAAAAACATAC
This sequence comes from Anniella stebbinsi, assembly GCA_029215795.1. Taxonomy (NCBI): domain Eukaryota; kingdom Metazoa; phylum Chordata; class Lepidosauria; order Squamata; family Anniellidae; genus Anniella; species Anniella stebbinsi. Next base: position 45,586,139 of record JARDYH010000003.1, on the reverse strand, counting down.
AGTAAAAATATTAAAACAAAAAAATGAAAACAGGACAGAATAAAACAAAGATAAAACCAGCAGCAAAGAATAAAACCATTGCGACATCATAAATCAGATTGAAACCAGCAACAGAATACAGTACTAAAAATACTACAATCAGTTCTTGAAATACCTGGGAGAATAAAAATGGTCTTCTGCTGGCACCAAAATCATATTTTAAAAAATTAAACATTAAAAAAACATTTTTAATAATTTAAAAAAGAGCTTTCCACAAACAGGATGCCACCACTAAAAAGGTCCTCTCTTGTAGCTACACATATTGGCTAATTGGGTTGGGGTACCTGGACAATCTTAGAGCTTCTTCAGATGGGGGGGGGAATCATGTTTCCCTCCCATCTCTTTGCCTTATGCTACTGTCCTACAATAGGGATGAGCAGTTTCCTCTTCCTTCACACACTGAAGAAAGAGGAAGTAAACAAAGACCACGCGGCCCATTGAAGGGGGGGTTATCGCGCTGCTCTCCTTGTACACAGCAGGAAATGGTGGCACATTTTGCTGAAGGAGGAACAATGGTGTAGTGGCTAAAGTGTTGGACTGGGAATTGGGAGATCTGGGTTCTAGTCCCCACTCAGCCATGGAAACCCACTGGGTGACTTTGGGCCAGTCACAGACTCTCAGCCCAACCTACCTCACAGGGTTGTTGTTGTAAGGATAAAATGGAGAGGAAGAGGAATATGTACGCTGCCTTGGGTTCCTTGGAGGAAAAAAGGTGAGATATAAATGCAATAAATAAATAAATGGATTTTCCATGGTCTTTTTTTAAGGGGAAAGCAACCAGAAGGAACAGGAGGCACACGGAAGGCAGACGGCATCATGAAAAGGACCCGCGAAAATCCATGAGTGCCCAATAATGAGCATGCCATAAAAAGCTTGTCTGATGATCCTCTTAATGTCTTTATAGGTAACTATGGGAGGAGATGTTCTTTCAGGTAACTTGGCCATAAGCTATTTAGGATTTCAAAGGTTAAACCAGCATTTTGAATTGGGCCCAGAAACTGACTGGCCTTTATGTAGGTATAATATAATGAAAAATATCCTGCAAAGAGTATACTGAGACAGAGAGGCTGCAATTCAAAACACATCTAAACATTACACTACTGCAACAATTAAGATTCATTCACTATTCTTGCACTAATCACAAGGCATTAGTCACAAGACAATGTTTTAAAAGGCACCTTGAATTTTGCTCCAATATAATGATGATGGCATATAGTCAACTTGCATTTGATGGCATATAGTCAACTTGCATTTGAATGTGATATAAATACCTTTTGATATACTGCTATGTAAAGTCATATACCGTCCTGGGGTCCTCTTTCAAACATAAGATAAAGATTTTTTAAAAAAGAAAAAAAATGAAAACTCCCAGGTCCACAGGGCATGAAATAAATAAATAAATTTGCAGATATAAAGTCCTCTAGATTGGCTTTGGTATTGTTGCTTTACTTTTGGCAAGGAATCCTGTTTCCAACTAAACAAAGTACATCCAAACAGAGTATTCCTGGCTATCTGCCATTTTTATGTAAACCAGCATTCACCTATCTTCAGAATTGGAAAACCCATTGTTCAGATGCTATAATCATCAGTTCAACTAACACAATGCCTCTACCAAGCATGGCAGAAAATGGGAGCAAATATACTAATTAGTGTCATTTTCCACTTCATTGTGAATTGGCAACATTTCCTTCTGATCTGCTGGACTCCGACTCTTACAAAAAATAGAAATGTTAAATTTCAGGAAAGCTCCCACTGTTTTGAGTTTGACATATAAAATGAACGTTCTCTATTCTCATGATGTTTATGTAAGCTAAAGATAACACAACCGGGATGTGCTGAGTCCCACCTCCATTGTTCAGCGAAGCCTGTCTGACTCATGCCATTGAGGGCATGGGATTCTAGGGTATCACTTCCTAGCAAAGTGATGCCTCAGGATTGAGCCCAAGAGAGGGAGAAGATGTGTCTCAGAATGACCGATTGTAAAACACCCCATTCAGTTGGCATTTCCTCCAAGCAATCAGTATCAAGTGGAAAGAGAGTGGACCTGTGAATGCTGTTCATGCCCCCCTGACACCTACTCATTGGAGGCATGTCTGTGGAGGGGAAACCTGCCAAGTGTGTCTAGGCAGTCCCCATGAGCTGGACCCTTGCATGATCAAAGTATGTTTGGCCAGTAGACGTTGGAGCCTCTGATTTCAGTGGGGCTGTAAATCCATTCTAGGTTTCAATCAGAACCAGCCAGAACTCTCAAGGAGCTATCCAAGGTGCTGCCCAGACCCTAAGATCATCTTCAGGGGTCCTTCTCCGTGAGCCCCTAATAAAGAAAGTGAGGCAGGTGGCTACCAGGAGGAGGCCCTTCCCTGCTGTGGCACCCTGGCTTTGGAATGAGCTTCCTAGAGAGGTTCGTCTGGCACCTACTTTATACTTTTTTTGACGCCACATGAAGACCTTTTTTATTTTCTCAGTATTTTAATCTTTTCTCATCTTAGTCTTTTAACATTGCTGTTTTAAATCTACATTTTAAATCTTTGTATCGCTGCTCGGTTTTATTCTGGTTGTACTTTTATATTGTACTTTTATACTGTGTTTTTACCTCGTGGTTTAAGTTTTATACTTTAAATTGTACTTATGGTTTTGATTTTTGTGAACCGCCCAGAGAGCCTTGGCTATTGGACAGTATAGAAATGCAATAAATAAATAAATAAATAAACAGTTTACAGCATGATAAAGATTTACAATAAAAATAAAAAAAAGACTTCCATAGCTCTGTGGTAGAATATTTAGAAATATATAAGCGGTCTTCCATATAATGGAAAACTAGAGTAAATGCTCTCTCCTATAAGGCTCTTCTTTTTGGTGAAACAAGTTCCTATGTATCTTGAGACACATTAAATAAATAAATAATCAAATAAATAAGTAAACCTATTTCAGGGGTCAGGTTCAGCACCTTGGAAAACTCCTTTAAAGTTCCTGCTGAACTCTATTCAGATTGAAACCCAGAATAGATTCAAAGCCCCACCAAATGGGAGCCCCCAGCCTCCACTGCATTTGGTAGGCTTCTCTTCCATAGATATGCCCCCAATGCAATGACAATGTGGAGGCAGGACGAGCGGTGGATGCAACAGTGAGGTGGGGCTGGGGAATGTTGCACAGCTCTCTCTCCATGCAAACTGAATTGCATGGAGGAGATAACACCCTCACGGGTCTATAGATGTATTGTTTCCCCAGAATCAGGTTATCGCAAAGTATGAATGTAACATGAATTGTTGCTAAGAGTTCATAGGAGTGCTAATCATAATAATCTGTGTATGCTAAGTGTAAGTATGGAGTGCTTACCTATGTAGGCCAAAAGCTAGCTTTAAGTGCAAAACATGTTCTTGCAACTGATGCAAAGAAGCTTGCCACAGGTGGGTTGGTTAACTCTTGGAAGTAAAAAGGCTCATTACTTCATGAGGAGATGGACCTTCATGAGGGTGCTTCTGAAATATGCTGTAAGCCTGGCTGAGTTAGGGAGAGGCCCTCCTGAGGTCATGAGTAGGACATTCGTCCAAAACATCCAAGTGTATAGATGTGATTAAGATAAATGAACTAGAGCTATATGTAGTAAGATTTTGACATGGTTGACCAGAGAGATCCTTGGAGAACAAGAGGCCTACCAAACATAATTACCTAAGCTCTGCCAACCATGCCTGCCTGATAGGTAACAACAAAATCTTAATGAGGACTGCTTTGTTGGTTGAGAGAAATATAACTTTATTTTCACTAAGAAATGTACTAGCCACTATTTCTGTTATGCTTCTAATCATCTTAATTGCATTTTATGTAGTAATGTGCTTTGCTTGTTTCATCAAACTTTTGTTATTCTGTACATTATTTATATGCTTATGAGGTGTTTCAGGGACCACAATTCATATAAATTACTTCTTGAAGCCCAGAATACACAGCTGAGATTCCTATATCTTAGGGTGACCATATGAAAAGGAAGACAGGGCCCCTGTATCTTAAACAGGTGAATAGAAAGGGGAATTTCAGCAGTTAAAGCTGCAGGAGCCCTACCTAGCATGACCAGATACAAAAGAGGGCAGGGGTCCTGTAGCTTTAACTGCTGTGATGAAGAGGGGATTTCACCAGGTGCTGCATGCATACAAATGACACCTGCTGAAATTCCCTTTTCTATGCAACTGTTAAAGATACAGGAGCCCTGTCCTCCTTTCCATATGGTCATCCTACTCCAGGCCCCAAATCTTTTCTCACAGAGCATGGCAATATGCTGTTTATAGCTTCAATATATAAAAATGTTTTTCAGTGGGCTGTATCATTAACGTGATGAATGTGTAAAATAAATACATCCAACACATGTATTCTTCTATGAGCTTAATGAAATGCTAATGTAATGGTTATAAATACATGGAATTATAAATGACAGATCTTAGATAATAGTTTCCAACTGCTACACACTGTCACATGAACTTTGATGAAGCACCTTAATAATGAGGCTGCCTCCTGATTAGATTACAAAGCCCCTTTTATAGCTGATGTCACTACAGTAGTGTCCCCAAAGATCAATAAATATCTCCCAACATAAACATAAGCACTTTATAAGTGCAAAGTGCAAATGTGGCAGAACAGATTTGAGTTCCACTGGCACCACTGAATTGGAGCGGTGTGTGTTTGGGGATTAAACACAAAGGAAACAGGGCTCATCTGAATCAATTAAAGGCACAATAGCCTCCCAACACATTTTTCAAAATGCTGTTTATTAAAGGTTTTGTTACTTCAGCACATTTTGTGGTATAGACACCTTAGATGTGGCAGCAGTGGCTCTACCATTGCAGGCTGAATGGAGGGTCCCCCACACCATACTCAATGGGAGTGAGAGAAATGCAATGAACAAAATCATCTAGTTTACTTGTAGTTCTCTAAGCTAAGCTTCTGTTCAAACTCAAACCCATAGGCACAAGGGAGGGACGCCTGTCGAATGAGGCTCAAGCTGCATTTTTATCTCTTTAGAGCATAGTGTAGTAAGTCCCTTTCATGTCTTGCAGGGATAGGCAACCTTTTTGGACAACAGGCACATTTGGCAATATGGGAAACTGTCCTGGACACCACTACAAAATGGCTGCCATAGGAGGCATGGCTTCCACAAGACGCAATGATGGCCACCAATTTGGATGGCTATAAGAGGGGATTGGACAAATTCATGGAGGAGAAGGCTGTCAATGGCTGCTAGTCCTCATTAGGGATATGCACACCCAAAAATATCATATTGTGTTGTTATCAGAATTTCGGACCAAAAAAATATAATCTCCGATAATATTGTAGGTTAATCGTATCATCTTCATGATAATTATCAGAAATCCGATATTTTATTTGCAGCCCCATTGTATCCTATAGAGCTATAACTTCTGTATTTTCAAAGTTACATGCTTGAAACTTGGTCACAGTGCTTATGGGGTATGCCTAAGTATGTGTATGAAATTTGAGATCGTTCCCTCCAACTCTCAATTTTATATGAATTTATTAAAGAATGTTTAAGTTCTGACAGGTCAGAATGACGTTTGCCACATGCGTTCATTCAGGCCTGTCAAAAAGTTGCAGGATCTTTCAAAAATCCACATAAAATACAGGGGTGGAGGGATTGATCTGAAATTTGGCACATATGTGTAGCAACATGTGCTAGACATGTGTATGAAATTTTAGATCGATTCCTCCAACCCTCGGTTTTATATGAATTTATGAAAGTTTGTGCAAAAGCCCCCCCCCCCCGGTAACTACTTCATTTTTAAAGGTAAAAACTTCAAACTTGTGGGACATTGAAGATGGGATCTGGCTGGTCATTTGTGAAAAAAAACAGAGCAATTGCTCAAACCCTCAATTTTCTATGATTTTTTTTAAAGATCATGCTCGTTATGAAAGTTGAGGCCTGGTCAACCACCTTTCAGAACCAGCATATCGTTATCGTTAATCGGATGTCCAATAATGACCTTACTGTATAGTTATCGGTCATTTTAACAATACGATACACATCCCTAGTCCTCATAGCTATATGCTATCTCCAGTATCAGAGACAGTAAATCTATGTACACCAGCTGCTGGGGAACATGCACAGGAGGCTGCTGTTGTACTCATGTCCTGCTTGTGGGTTCCTGGCCACTGTGAGAATTGAATGCTGGACTAGATGGACTCTGGGTCTGATACAGCATGGCCTTTCATGTGTTCTTAAAGGGCAAGTAACCTGCCCAAAAGACTGAATACAAAGCAGAGGAAGTGTCTGAGCCCCAACACATTATGAACCCATAGTTTTAAGCACCAAGAGAAACCTATTTCATAGCAATCCCAGCTACTGGTAAGAAAATATATTGTTGTTGTTGTTGTCATTGCTGTTGACACCAAGAAAGGCATCCTGTTGTGCATTGGCGCTTTGGGCACTACACTGCCTACCCCTGACGTAGTGGGTCTGCTTTCTTCCAGGTCAGTCTTTGGAGCTAGCATCCTATCCTAGTTGCCTGCTGCTTAGCTCACACTCACACTCACACACACACAACCTGTCAATAGGAAGAAGAGATGTGTCATGTATGGCTGATGTGATGTAGTGGTTAGAATGTCAAACTAGAACAGGGAGACCTGGGTTCACTGCATGACTTTCGTATAGTCATCAAATCTCAACCTCAAACTCCCTCAGGGTTGTTGCAATGATAAAATGGGAGTGGGGAAGGGATAGGAAGACCATGGACACTGCCTTGAGCTCTTTGAAGGAAAAACAGGATATACAATGTAATTTAACGATGTGCAACCTGTACCCTGTAAAAATGTAGGGTACGGATCTCCCTGACAGAACACCACGGATTCTGCCTTGAGCTCTTTGGAGGAAAAATAGTATAATAAATGTAATTTTAAAATGGGCAACCAGTACCCTGTAAAAATGCAAGGTACAGATCTCCTGGGCAGATCTTTGTACATTCATAGGCTCTGTGGGGAAAACTGACCAATGCCTGGAGCTTGGGGTGGGGGTGGGGCAGCACATTGATTCCACGAACATATTTCATGTGCAAGGGACTACATAGGCTGCCAATGGTAAACCAATGGCGCTAAATGCTTGCTATTTGTTACACCAGTTACTGCAGATGCTTGACAGTTTGAATATTCTGATTGAACCAATGTAGGTTCCGTGGGAAATTGATATAAAGACCCTCCAGCACAATTGTAGAATTCTAGCTGATTGAAAATGTGGTAATAACATAGAGAAGGCAAATTCTAATACACTATGTTCATCTAACTTAAGTCCCATTCATTTCAGTGGGTCTACTCTAAGTCAGACTAAAATTGGACACAACCCCTTATTTTCTATCTCTAGGGACCAAGCACTTGCCCACAATCATAATGAGCTGTCGTCCTGCCAGCTCTGGATGGCACCAGTCCTCCAAACCTGAGTTTCTGGCTCTTGCGGTAGTTGAAGAAAGACTTCTTACATGGTTGGAACATAAGAATTTTCAGTGATGAATATTAAAATAAAATATGTCAACCAAATTGGATGACTGATTATTTTTTTAAAAAGCACCCCCCCTCCCCACCCCCTCCCCCAAAGCCAGCAAATGGTGCTGGGATCGTTGCCAGAAGTTACATTAGTAGATGAAAAAACACTGTTCAAGTATAGCTGGAAGAGAACAAACACCACTTAGCACTCCTCCCATCCTTACAGCTACAAAAGAAAATGTGACCACGCTGCAGCTACCAACCTGCCATTATCAGGAGCAGGTTTAGTTTTTACTGTACGTAAAACCTTACCCAGAATATTTGATCAGAACACAGAAGCTGGAACACAGAATGGCTGGTCTGAATTAAGGCTCACTGATGGGAGAGAATCATCCCCCAATCCTAAACAAATCTGCCAGTAATCTGAAACCTGGATAAGAAATGCCAATATTAGGAACATGGCTGGAAGCATACAAGAAATAACAAGGAGTGTCTTTCATTGTCTGGTCCTCTGGCCCAGTTTAGACTCTGAAGTATAATTGAAACCATTGCTCTTACCCTACAGTGAAATGATTCAACAGCAGATTCTCCCTCTCTCCATATATATATATATATATATATACACACACACACACACACACACACACACACACACACACACAGAGTATATATATCAAGTCTCTAGGATTTTGTGCAAATAGGACAATTTGGGGATTTTCTGATGTTTTACCACGGTCAACATCAATGGTGAGGCCACAATGGTGAAGCACCACCAGGGGACCTCTGACAAGAGCCCCTCTTCACCATTACAACCTGTTTCTTCACCCATCTCCTGCTCTGGCCACAATAGTGGTAGTGAGAAGCAGCAGCAGCTACTGCCAACTGGTTCTCCGCCTGCGAAGAAAGTGGTAGCCATAATGAGAAAGAGGAGGAGGAGGAGGAGGAGGAGGAGGAGAAGGAGGAGGAGGAGGAGGAGCAATAGCAGCTGGTGACAATGGTAGCAAGAATGTAGAGTGGGGGGCATTGAAGGTGACTTTCCCAAAGGGCCTGAAAACCTGGACCCAGAGCTGTGTTTTTCCCTGATGGTTGAGAGCTCAGTGTTGGATGTGAGAAGATGAAAAGACAGTGGGTGCAAGCTGGAGGACGTTTATTTTAAAAAAAAAAATCAAATGTTTGAGAGCAAAGTGTTTGCAGGAGGAGGGGGAAATGTGAAGCTTGGACTTTCCCGGGAGATGGATTTCTGTATCAGAGCATGTTGAAGGCTTCAGGTTCAATCTCTAGCATGTCTATCTAAAAGGGCCAAATGGACCAATAGTCCAACTCAGTCTGCGGCAGTTTCATATATAGGGCATCTTCCACTCTTCCAGTTCCTGCCCACCAAATCTGATCTCTACTGGGAGTTGTCAGAATGTCTCAATATCTTGAAGGCATGGAGACACAATCTGGGGGAGGGGGCAAAGCAAAACAGGCAAAGCCAAAGGCAAAAGGGGCGGGGACAAAAATACCAGCATGTTTTAGCTTAAGGCTCTTAATTGCAGTAACTAAGCTTTAGGAGGGGAGCAGGACTCCAGAAGTGGAATAATAATAGTAGTAGTAATAATAATAATAATAATTATTATTATTATTATTATTTCTTACCTGCCTCTCCCTCTGGATTGAGACGGGAAACAACATCAAATATAAAATACATAAAACTGATTAAAAGCACATAAAACTAATACATTATTAAAATACCAATAAAACACCAATAAAACACTTAAAATTCAACTGGGTAGGCTTGCCAGAAGAGATCGATATTTATGGCTTTCATAAAGTCAAAGAGACTGTTAAGTTGATGACTCTCCTCCGGCAGGCCATTCCACAGTCTGGGAGCAGCAGAAAAGGTCAGACTTTCAGCAGAGGTGGAATCAACCACCTCTCCCATTAAAATAAGGTGCAGGGCTTCCAGTTTGATGCGACATAGTCTTTTTCACTCCTCTGGCATATATCATGCCCAGGGCGTGTGGGGGGGATACAACCTCTACAACACGCTAAATCATCCACAGAGATGGTATCCTGATGAGGCACCTTATGGACACTGCCCCTGTACCCAAGACTCAGTGGAGGGTGGCGCCTCTGGTATGCAGACTGCCATCTTGCCCTGAGAGGAGAAGAAACAGAATCAGCTTCTCCAAGACAAGGAGTTGTTTGTCTTTTTTGTTTTTGATTGCACAATTTTATTGATTTTATTGTTTGAATGATTTCATGTAAACTGCTTTGTGAGGTCAGTCTATAAAGCAATATATAAAAACCTTGAATAAATCAATACCCAGTTGCTCATTGCGTGAATGATGCCATGGCTTTTTTGGCCCTCAGACTGAGAATTTCTGGAAGGCCACTGTTGGTGGTCACTCTCCTGTGAGGGATGTCCAGAGGGTGAACAGGGTGAGTGGGGCATTGTACATGAGAGATACCGAGTTGGCAGTTGGGAGTTGACCAGGACAGTTTGAGTGGTCTCTAGGCAAAGTGCACTCTGGTGGCCCGCTCTTCTTTGTTGGTGGGCCCTGCTGGGCTTATCTGGCAGCATCTTCAAATTTCAATGGATTTCAGCTTGTCTGTACCCCTAATAACGGACTTGCTAGGTAGGTTGTGCTTGTGTGTGGAAATTATATTGAGGTACTTACCAGGGTCGCACAAGTTTGGTTCCAGGATTGAAATGACTGCAGACTCTGGAGATGTGCTGAAAAATAAAAGTCAAAAGGTTCTTCTTGCACATAGAAAGACAAAAGAGCTAATAAAAAAGTTTCAGCTCAGATTTGTTGTAAACCGCCCAGAGAGCTTCAGATATGAGGCAATATATAAATGTAAATAATAATAATAATAATAATAATAATAATAATAATATAATTCACCAACAACTGGCCATCAAATTCAACCTTATCAAACAATCTACACCATACTATACATACTCACCCGAAACAACCTTGGAAAATGCAGATCATAAAATATACTGGGACAGAACAATTCATACTGACAAGACAATACCCTGCAACCGACCAGACATAACATTCATAGACAAAAAAGAAAAACGCACATACCTCATCAACATAGCAATCCCGAATGACAAAAATGTTGTTGAAAAGGAAGAAGAAAAGAAAGACAACTATACACCACTGGCCATAGAAGTCACAGAACTATGGCAACAGGAAAAGGTCACAATTATTCCGTTAGTCACCTCAGCCACCGGCATCACATCAAAAAATTATATCGAAAACCTTCAGAAACTCGGCCTACCAAAATACATCCACACCAACATCCAGAAAGCAGTCATACTTAAAACATGCTCAATTGTCAGGAAATTCCTGAATCTGTAAAAGACAACATGACTTGGCAAAGCCCGCCATGTCCGTCTAGAAAAACCGCCACGAGCAAGAAAGAGGTGAAATAATAATAATAGATACAAGTGTGTGATATATCAGGCTTGTTGATATCAGTCAGTATAGTGTAGTGGTTAGAGTGTCGAACTGGAACTCAGGAGATCCAGGTTCTAGTCCCCACTTGGCCATGAAGCTCACTGGGTGACTTTGGGTCAGTCACTGACTCTCTACCTAACCTACCTGATAGGGCTGTTGTGAGGATAAATTGGAGTAAAGGAGGACCATATAGCCTTGGCTTCCTTCTAAAGGGGGGAGTAGAATCATCATCATCATCATCATCTAGCAGGAACAGACTATATGGACAGACACAATACTGCTGCAAAAATATTTCACCAAGAACTGGCCATCAAATTCAACCTCATCAAATAACCTACACTGTTATACATACTCACCCAAAACAACGCTGGAAAATACAGATAATAAAATATACTGGGACAGAACAATTCATACGGACAAGATAATGCCTTGCAACCAATCAGACATAACAGTTATAGACAAAAAAGAAAAACACACGTGCCTCATCAGCATAGCAATACCTAATGACATAAATGTTGTAGAAAAGGAAGAGGAAAGGAGAGGAAAATATACAGCACTGGCCAAGGAAGTTAAAGAACCATGACAACAGGAAAAGGTTACAATTATTTTGTTAGTCACATCAATCACCAGCATCACATCAAAAAAATACAGAAAATCTGAGAAAATGGGCCTATCAAACTACATCCACACCAACATCCAGAAAGCAGTCATATTTAAAACATGCTTAATAGTGAGGAAATTCCTGAATCAGTAAAAGACGGCATGTCCTGGCAAAGCCCATCATGTTCATCTAGAGAAACTGCCATGAATGAAAAAAGAGATTAATAATAATAATAATAATTTTGAGCATGCCACCTGGGGCAAACCTGGAGTGTATAAGAGAGAGGCAGAATCTGAACTGACAGATGTGACATGTACAGAAAGTGTGGAAAGACTCATTGAAGAGAAGTGAGTCACATCCAGTGAGAAGGAACACCGTAGGGAAAGCCTAGAAAGTTGGGGAGAGAAACCTCAAAGCAATTTTGCAATGGAAAAGCAATATTCAAGTCTGTTGCCAGGCATGTGATTCCTTCACACACCTCCAACAAAACACCCTGGTTTTGTTTGTTTATGGCAGGTTTCAACTGGCTAATAAACAGCTGTGCAATTATTCTGGCCAGAAAGGAATTTAAAAGATTAAACATAATTCCTGCTGGGGTTTGAGTTCTTAATTATGAAGGGAGTTGGAGCATGTACTTGCAGTGTAGAGCACTCCATTTCTAAACATGGCCATCGCTGTGAGTTCTCATAGACAGAAGGCAGATCAGTCTCTCATACCAGCTGATGAGTTGGTAAAACTATGTCCTGAGGACTGTACCCACTTCAGACTGCATGGAAAATACATAGAAACCTAGCATGTTAGGAAGAAGGTTATGGTAGAGACCCTTGCCCTTACATCTAGTTTTGTATTTATTTATTTATTTATTTATTTATTTATTTTTGCAGGGGGTCATCTGAAAGAGCATCCAGCCATAAGAGTTTCCACCTGCAGTCTGAAGTGGTACATTCCAGACGCGTTAGTTACCATTTCATCTACTGTTTGGGACAATTAACTACAGATGATGCCGGAGATTTATGATGAGATCTCTGAACTTTAAAAACTACAACGGCAACCTTTAAAATAGGCAGAAGGGGGGGGTCTGAATTTGACTGGAGCAACATTGCTGGAGGAGGAGGTATAACCATTTCTCATTGCATCAATTCCCTGACCTAAATTGTCCCTCAAAACTGCTATTGGCACCAGAGTGGTAAAATAAGAGAACAGCAGTCACACATCTATTTTCCCTTTTCCCAGAGTGCCACTGTTCCAACCAAATTCCAAGGTCAAGTTCTAAGTTCTTTTAAAGTAGTTATGCAACCCTTGAGCATAATTGTTTTTAGCTGTTTAAATTGTTTTTAAATGTTGTATGTTAAGGTTTTTATATTATGATTTGTGGTTTTTTGTGAATCGCCCAGAGAGCTTTGGCTATTGGGCAGCAGAGAAATAAAATAAATAAACAAATAATCAATAAAATCAACATTGAGAAAGCCGGTCACAGATCCTCTGTGTCATGTGTGGCCTAATCCTTCATCCACTACATGTCAGTCTTAGACCCTTTCCATTATCTATTTTCAAATACTAGGCCTACAGGCTTGCTTATTCTGTGTTGGGCAAAATACTGTGTAAGTGGATTGCTTCCCACCTCCATGCCATGCCTTCAAACATGCAGAAAGGGATCTGGATATGCGGACAGGGATCTGGATTCCACCTGCTCACACCCAGTCCTCTGTTTGAAGGGCTTCCAGTCCAAGTCCAATTTAAACACAAAGAAACATAAGAACTGTTGCCCGACATCAGTTGGCATCTGAAAAGCAGACTGAACAGGCAGGCACCAAGGGCAGCTGTAATGCATTACAATTCACATTATAATGATCATTTCTAAATTTACATCTGTACATATAAATTAGCATATCCAAATTTTATGCAAACCACTGCTCTGTTCCTTCACTCTGCATTTTTGCTAAACAGGCATTTTTGCCCATCTAGCTGGGGCTCTGTAGAGCATGAAGCTGGAGCTAGAGCATTCTTCATAAGCTGGCCTTCCCAGTTTCCTCTCCCCCCCCCCCGTGATCTGCCCCCATTCACTCCTCTCCAAGGTTGCTTTTGCAAACATGGAGAGGCAGCCAGCGCAGTTCTCTCCATGATGGTTACGGTGGGGAGGGGAGAGGTTGCTCAGACTCCTAGGTCTGAAGTTGGACCGCTGTCTCTGACCTCAGGTTCAGTAATCTGAACTATCCTAGAGACCATTGGATTGCTCTCTAAAAGAGTCTGTGCATATACAAACTGTACATCCATAAGTTCTATCCACATCCAATCCAATCAGGAAATGCCGTCCTCCAGTTGTCCGGAGGGGCAGTGGCAGGCCAGCAGTCAAGAACAGGCATGGTCCCACTTCCCCTGTCTATGCATGTTCAGTTTAAGGTCTGAATTGTGTTAAGTACTTCCCAACCTAGATCATATTTATGCAAGAAATGCCATTTTAGGGTTGGATTGTAAGTTGGCAGTCACACTGGTCTGGTACAGTTCCTGAAAATGTGTGTACAGGTGTAAATTTCTTTAATGTAATTTTACAGTGGCTTGAAAACCGATGTTTGTCATGCAAACATTTTATTCACAAAATATTAAGCCAGGAAGTAGAGGAGATCTGATCATTGTCCTTATCTTCCAAAATTATGACAGAAATGTTTGGGGAGGGGGAAAGAAAGACAGAGACCCCCTGCTTCTCCCACAGCATGGCTATAAAAAGGCAATAAAGGTTTACCATTATGTTCTCAGATATACACTGCTGGAGTGAGATGACAAGAACCAGCAATAAAGTGAAAACAACACTAGATTAAATATTTGGGAAGAAGATAAACAAGTGATTCAACAAGACCACCCAACTACACTAAGGGCAAAATGATGAATGGGATGAGGAAAGATGAGTCCATGAAAAACTGAGGAGGACTTTTTGCACTCTGGAACTCGTGAATTACCAAGAAATGGAAAAGATACCAGCAACCTGAATCATATCTTCTATGAAGATCATGTAGTTCCAAATCTCAGTTTTCTATTATATATATATATATATATATATATATATATATATCCCTCTCTAAGTCACATTCACCTTGGCTGTTATATTACTCAGAAAGGGAATGATGATAATATAATATCACCCATTACCTTGCATTTTTCAATTTAATCTGACAAAGAATACAGATAACAGGAGTTTGGTGATTATATACTAAATACATCACTGCTGTTTTCTGGATGAGTTTCTTTAAAAAAAAACATCTAGCAAGCCCTTTTATTTAGGTACTTTATTTCTAAAATGTATCCAAGGCCTGAGGGCTTCTTGGCATGTGTATGCAATAAAAATGTGTAATAGTTAACATGCCCTCCCCCGGAACAGGGATAAAACATAATTAAAAAACCAAAAGGAATTAAATTTGCAGAGATCTAGTCCTTATGCCAGAGTACAAGCAGAAGCAGTTTGGATACTGAGTCGAAGTCTTTTCTCTTATGCACAGTCCTTCCACTGACATAGAAAATATTTAGAGACAGAACAGCACTCCTGTTCTTTGTAAAACAAGTGTAAAGCCCATGTCACCATGGGCACTAGTAGTTCTGCTATTTTCCCACTTTTTGCCCCACAGTCCCCTCACCACAGAGGGGTTCATGAATCATGCAAATGTGGCTCATGCATAGTGAATCCCCCACTGGAGTTTGCATGTGATGCAGCCCCACCCCCTTCCTCACGCACCCTGATTGGCCACCTCCATCCCCTTCCACCTCCCACTTTGCGGCAACAGCCTAATAGCGTGAAAGCAACCAGGGCCCATCTTCACACCACACTGATTGGCAGACCTGGGTTGTCCGTCATTCTACTCGCAGAGGGGCTTCCCCTGCCTATTTGATGTAGAGGAAATTGATTGCTATTAAAGCTAAAGTTTTGAACTTCTTCAAACTTTCAATATTGTCTGAATCTCTACACTGCTCAAGTTTCAGTTTAAACAAAAATGAGCAAAATCAATCTGGTAGATTTTGAGTAATAAGCCCTACACTACCATATACTTATATAAGACTGTTCAGCTTTAAGGGCAGAATTAACTGTGATGGCAACCATACCATACAGCAGCATTCTTACCAAACTGAAGTCCTAATTGTAAGGAAATTTTCACCACTTTCTTTTATGTGGTGGGAACCTATCCTGTTCCATGTAAGAGCCCCACCTTGGGAATTGTGGGATATTGTTGCTGTGGGAAAATTCAGTGTCCAGGGTCCCCAGGTGTCTTCTTCCCTAGATTTTTTTGTTGTGACACTAATTTCAGGGATGCACATGTCTGGCCCAGCTAGGTCTATGTGTGTACAAAACAAAATATTTGCATTTTGTAGCTTCTCCCTTTCTTGTCTTTTGCTTGCCTTTGTTGGTGGTGAACCAAAGTGTCAGGTAGACCTACCTGAATTCACTCATCTAAACTCACAACCAATCAAAACCAGTGCTCAGCTCATCACTGTGAGCCTCCTCAACCTTATTCCAAGAACCAGGACTTTTCAAGGGGTAGGGGGATGGCTATGTTCAGTGGTAAGTAGTGTCCAAGAAATCTGCATCAGATCCAAATGCATTGGAATTTCTATGAATCCAACGTGCATAGTGCAGAGCCCCTGATCAGGATCAGCACCCTAGTGTGGGAAGAAGGTGGGCCTTTAAGATCTGGATCTGGCACCCTGTGCCCAATGGAGGCACAGGGTGCCAGATGTCTTTGGCTTTGACATCAAAGATGGCTTTGATGTCAGTGGGGTGGTGAATCCACTCTGGATTTCAGTCAGAACCAGTCAGAACTCTAAAGGAGCTATCCAAGGTGCAAAGCAAATCTTCACTTACCCAGCTGGGGATGTTATGAGCCACCTTTCCCCCAACTTCGTGCGAAGCACTGTGGTTAGCTCTTTTAGAGTTCTGTCCGGTTCTGACTGAAACCTGGAGCAGATTCACCACCCCATTGATATCTGGGCCACCAGCCTCCAATGTCTGTACTTAATCTAGAGTAAAAACGAAAAGAAAGGGGGTGGGGGAAGCTGCTACACACACATTTAAAGTACTCTGTGTTTTGGCCCTTATTTATAGTCTAAAATGGTATAGCCTAGTCACATATTTGCTACTTCAACAAGACCAGGGTCCACATTTCAGTGATTTAGGCTACAATACTACAGACATTTCCATTGGACACAGTGGAACTCACTTCTGAGAAAGCATCCATAGGATCCTATACATATTTCCTCAGATGTAATCCCTGATGTATTCAATGGGCCTTATTTCCAGGTAAGTGCAAGCAGGATAGGAGCTTGAGATGTCTGACAGACAGTGCCTTCAGAGTCTGTTTTCAGGAACCAGCTGGTGGGAAATCTATTCTCCAGCTCAAACACCATGGAAGGCAATGAATTACATGGTTTTAGAAGGGCTGTGCACATTCTTGATTAATGTTTCTAAATAATTAAAACAGCAGTATCTTTGCTACTTTAATCTGAAATTTAATTATTTGGCTGACTGTTATTGTTTTTAAATTATACACACCACAATCACGTGTACTGGAGGCGGTTAAACTGAAATGCTATGAAGGTGATTGTTTCAAATATTTCATTTCAATTTGCCAGAGAGAATCTCAGGATATATTAATGTTCAAATTTGCCCTGATGTTCAAGTTACGTTCATCAGACATATTCTTGGCATGCCCTGTGTTAACAGCAGGATTGCGTTATTTTTTCTTGTCCTTTGAAATCATCCCAGTGAGGTTTGGGCCTCAGAGGTAACTCCAAAGGGGATTGATACAGTTTACAACTGTTGTTCTCATCCAATGCTTTGAATTAAATTCTGTAAGAGAGCAATCCTAAGGCTCCTAGATATTGTCAGGTGAAGGGGGGGGGGGGGAATAGAATATTTCGGATTCTCAGATCCGAGGTCAGAGACAACGTTTTGACCATGGGCCCAGGAATCTGCACTTCTTTCCCCTTTCCCCTTTCCCCTCCCAGCCAGGGCAGAGAGAACCACAACAGCTGCCTCAATAACATTGCAAAAGCAACCTTGGAGAGAGCGTAAAGGGGGCGCTTCTGTAGGCAGGGAGGAGCTGAGTTATGCTGTATCCCCAGGCCTCTTCAGCCTTCTTCCATCCCTCTCCACACCGCCCAAGTGAGATGGGTGAAAAAACCCATCTAGCTAAAGTACAGAGTAGGAGGCTCACCAAGTTTAGTGGCTTACAAACATCAAAGGTGCAATCAATAGGATTCTACTCTAAAGCTATTTTGCAGTGGAGGGCCAATCATTTATAAATAGACAGGGAGTCTAATGCCAGTAACACTGTCCATTGTTGTCACAGACATCTATTTATTTTAAATGTATAAGATAACCCTTCACACCTTTACTAGAAATGTTTTATCTCACCAAATTGCATTTTACGAATTCTTTACATTATTATCCATCATGAAGAAAAAAAATTGATATTCTCCGAAAAGATCTGAGTATCTTGATCACATGTTCTAGGACCCTGGGGCAAAACCTCAGGATTGGTGACCGAATCTGGCCCAGGAGGCCACACTTCTTGCTGCTGGCCCTGCCCCAAACACCTATCAGTTTGGTAGGTTTCCAGTTGTTCCACAGTTTTTTTCCCTATTGAAATGCTTCTACTAACTCTTAGATGTCGGGAGTAAGAGTTTTAAGTTAAAATAGGCCAGTTTTGTGTTTGTGAGTGTGTGTGTGTGTGTGTTGTGTGTATTTTGGCCTCACTCTTTCTGTCTTTGGTCCCACCTCCTTTGCTTTCAGACCTGTCCATCACTGGAATGTAGCTCTTTTTAAAAGTTCCACACATTAATTTTTCTAAAATTAATTGCCACATAAAGCAAGCACCTATGTTTCTGAAATTTCGCACACATGGGTCCCCATGTACCACTTACAATGTGGCAAAGTTTCATGAGTGGAACTTTAAAAATGAAAAAGTTATAGGCATTCCTGGTTCTTTATTAAAAAAATTAATTGCCACAAAATGCTTACACCAATCTTTCTGAAATTTCTCACAGATAACTACCCCTAACCCATCTACAAAGTGCCCAAGTGTCATCCTTCTATCTTTAAAAATGAGAAAGTTATAGGCATTTATGTAACACAATACTAGGCTATGGGGAAATGCATTCAAAATGGCGTCCGATCCAAAAATCGGACATCCGATTTTCGGATCGGAATCAGATCCAATCCACCCAACCTCCGATGTGATCCGATCCGGTCCACCAGATCCTATCCTGATCCGCGATCCGATCCAATCCGGGGGGTCAGTGCACAGCCCTACCAAAAATCACACTTGTTTTGCAAATTTCCTTTTTAATCATTCACAGTTTGATATGTAAATATGACAAAACTAATTTAGGTGCGGAAATCCAAAATCCTGGTTAGAAATAGCCTTAACCCTAGCCAGATCTCCACCAAGCAGAATAAAGCGGTATGAAAGTAGTATATAAAAGGCAGGAGCCACACCAAGCAGGATATAGAGGTATGAAAGCGGTATATGGTATGTGTCAATGGACCCCAACAGTTGTCAGTGCATTTCAATACCACTCTAAAGCAGTAGTGTGGCTCCTGCCTTTCATATACCGCTTTCATACCGCTATATCCTGCTTGGTGGAGATCTGGCATCTATTGCCCATTCCTGTGCCTGACATCTAGGAACGTAGGAAGACAGGAAACTGTTGGACCGCTGGTCACTATAGCTCAGTGTTGCCTGCAGACCAACCTTACACAACCTAGGTTCCACTGGATGTTGTGGACTACAATTCCACTGACTAGGGATGGGTGAATGAGCTATGTTCAAGAACACCAGGATTCTCCAAACTTCGGCTCACCACTCATCCTGTGCCCAACCCTTGCTCACATCTGTGATTTCTGTTCACTCTGTGCTGATGGGAAAACTGTGTAAATTGAGCAGCAATCGAATGTGAAATTTGCACAACTTTCCCCTGTTTAACTGGCATAAATTTCCTGAATTTACACAAATATCCTAAATACCCTCCATAGGCTAAAGCGGGGCTGATTTAGTCTATGGAAGATACTTGCACAAATTTCAAAATTTGCATAAATTTGGGAATTGGTGTAAATGTAGCACATGTTTTGCAACTTATGAACATTTTCTATGGACACATGAACAGGGCATGCTTGCATGTTTTGTGAGCAAAAATAAGTTTCTCATCCATCCCTCTCTACCAAAATTCATGCTGGCTGGTGAGAGCTGGGGGAAATGCTGGCTCCCCATCATTTCAGACAAAAGTTTTTCCCAGCCTTACCTAGAGTTGTTAGGGATTGGACCTGGGACCTGCTGCATACAAAGCCTATGCTCCAGCTTTTGCCCAGGCGATTCACCTTGCTTGAACTCTCATCCTCCCTGATTATTATCCATCAAGGGAGGGAGAGCTCAAAACGAACCATGCTCCTTGGCCACTGACAAAATGAAATTCATTCTGACATTGCAAAGTGCTTGGAACAAACTAATCTGTTCCACAGCTGCCTCATGCAGTGTTGACTTTAGCCGGTCAGCAATTTCCCATCATGTACATACACAGGATTACATGACATCTTGGGCTTCAAGTGATAAATCTGCAGGCTGGATTTTAGTTAATTCTTCCATATCACAGCACAGAAACCTTGATTTGGTACTATTTACACATACATTTGGCCTGGAAATGTCTGCTTTAGTTCTCTTTGTAGAATCCGAAAAATGAAATTGCTGGAAAAACTGTCAACTCCAAAGGGTTCAGAGGCTGAATAAAGAACTAGGAAACAAGAAAGGGAGGAATGTCCTTTCTTCCTTAGACATGAGGCTGACCACAGCTGGAGACTGGATATTGGATAAGGTGGAACTGTGTTAACAATAACAAAAACAACAACAACCTACCAAACATTTCTTCTTAGAGTGCTTGAGACAATCATTTTGCTTTCACACTTCAGATCTAATGGGTGGATTTTACATGAAACATTTTCCAGTGGAGTCAGTTCAAATCTTCAGCTGCCAGATATCGAGTGTGCAGAAATCAAGCGATGCACATGTATGTGTGAACCAAATCCTATGAAATTAAGAAAATGCAATGTTAGACATTATTGAAGAACATTTTCAGAGCAATGCTATGGCCCTTAGGCAGTGTCTGGGGCAGTCGAGGCTGATGGCTGCGATTTGATTCAGTCAGTGAATCTGCTCTGGGTTTCACTCAGGACCCAGAACTTGGGTAGCTCTTTTAGAATTTAAAGTGGTTGTGACTGAAACCTGGAGCAGATTCACTGCCCCAATCACATCGGAGCCACCAGCCTCCATTGGTCTAAGACACCATGGGATGCTATAGACCCCCTCCCCCAAGGCCAGAGACAGAGCTCCGGACTCAGAGGAGGAGGTCCAATTTCCCCCTACCATCCCCAGTCGGTGCTTTGGCCTCAGAAAGAGTATGAAGAGGGAGGGAGGAATTTGCTCCAATGGGTGAGAGATGAGAGGCTCAGGTTCTGCCAGATCCAAAAGCCCATTGGCCCCTTTACCCACCCTCCCTGGCAACATGCAGCATCTACACAGTCTCAGAGGCCCACCCAGCAGAATTTTTTCAAAGGAGGATGGCAAATATCTAAAAGGCACTGTCGTTCCTCCCACCCAACATGGCTCTTGCCACCAGGACACTGGATGGGCTCGACAGAGCAGCAATCTTTGAGGACTCCACTCTTAATCACTCTTAACATACGTGATTTCACAAGCTGCTGGCTAATCGTAGTTTTGCTACCTTGTAAAGTTCATTTCCCACATTAAAAACAACATCCACCCATGAAATTACATATGAAGAATAAATAGGTCATAAAAGTGCCTGGGGACCCAGTCTGGCAGCTTTGCAACCTTGAGTTGCACAAGGGTAGCACTACATTTTCAGTAATCAGGAGCTTATGTTTCAGCTGACCCACCTCAGGGGAGGATGTGTCACGGAGTTCCTTCACTTGGAAATTTGGCAAAGTAGTCAAATTTGCAGGAATAGCTGGCATCATAAATCGCTGCGGGGAGAAACATTTGCATGTTAACACATTCATTTTTGAATGTGATCTCACAAACACACACACACGCACAGAAACCCGCCATCGGAACAGGTGAATCTCTTTAATTCCCATTCATTTTATAAGGGGGCTTAATGAGCTGGTTCTGGTGCAGGAATCAAGAGAGCTTCCACTGATACAGGCAGGCCACCTGTAATGAACATATATGCTCTCCCAGTTTTGACAGTTGTGAAGCATTAGGATTTGATAGCATCCCCTGGGAGTGTTAAAATGCCTTTTAAAAATAGGATAGGTAGGCCTGACATGGACTTTCTGATGTATGGAGATGATTGCTCTGGGAGATTATTATTTTTTAATGGCCATCCTAGGCAGGAGGGCAGATCATAATCTACAAAAATGTTTAACATTACACAGCAGTTCTGTAGCTAAATGCTGATCAGGATTTAAGAGCTATCAACTGTGAATCTCAAGTGAAATAAACACCAACCTCCATGAGGGAAATAGGCACAGTAAGATTCAGTGGTTGGGTTTCTAGAAGCAAAGGGATGTTTCGTTTGGCTGTTATATGATGCAGAAAGGACAACCATGTGATGCTAGGAATTAGGGGTGTGCACGGACCCCCCGGATCGGATCGGGACCCGGATCGGGACCTCCAATTTTGTCCCGGACCGGTTCGGACAAAATCGGAGGCCCCCCGGACCGGATCGAGTCCGATCCCGACCCAAAAATCGTACATTTTTGGATCGGCCGCCATTTTTTTCCCCATAGACTTGCATTGCAATGCAAGTCTATGAGGAAAAAATGGCGGCGGGTGGGTAAGGGGGGGCCTAACTCCCTCCCCCCCCCGGGGCCGTCCGCTGTGGACGGCCCCGGCAGGTAAACCCCCTCCCCCGCGCTCCCTACCCCCCCTGGGGCCGCCCGCTTCCATCCGCTGGCGCCCGCGGGCGCCAGCAGATAGAAGCGGACGGCTCCGGGGGGGGGGGTAAGCCCCCTTCCCCGCCACTTACCTTCTCGGCCCGTCCGGCGCCGGCGGCTACTACCAGCGGGCTCCGCGGCCTACTCTCGAGTAGCGCGCCGGGTGATGACATCACCCGGCGCGCCACCCTGGAGCAGGCCGCGGAGCCTGCTGGTAGTAGTAGGCGCCGGCGCCGGACGGGAGCCGCCGGGCCGGGCAGGTAAGGGCCCCCCTCCCCCCTCCCCCCTCCGCGCGCCCCCTCCTCCCCTCCACGCACCCCCTCCTTACCTTTCCGGCCCGGCGGCTCCCGTCCGGCGCCGGCGCCTACTACTTCCAGCAGGCTCTGCGGCCTACTCTAGAGTAGCGCGCCGGGTGATGACATCACCCGGCGCGCCATCCTAGAGCAGGCCGCGGAGCCTGCTGGGAGTAGTAGGCGCCGGCGCCGGACGGGAGCCGCCGGGCCGGAAAGGTAAGGGCCCCCCTCCCCCCTCCGCGCGCCCCCTCCTCCCCTCCACGCACCCCCTCCTTACCTTTCCGGCCCGGCGGCTCCCGTCCGGCGCCGGCGCCTACTACTTCCAGCAGGCTCCGCGGCCTGCTCTAGAGTAGCGCGCCGGGTGATGACATCACCCGGCGCGCCATCCTAGAGCAGGCCGCGGAGCCTGCTGGGAGTAGTAGGCGCCGGCGCCGGACGGGAGCCGCCGGGCCGGAAAGGTAAGGGCCCCCCTCCCCCCTCCGCGCGCCCCCTCCTCCCCTCCACGCACCCCCTCCTTACCTTCCCGGCCCGGTGGCTCCCGTCCGGCGCCGGCGCCTACTACTACCAGCAGGCTCCGCGGCCTGCTCTAGAGTAGCGCGCCGGGTGATGACATCACCCGGCGCGCCACCCTAGAGCAGGCCGCGGAGCCTGCTAGTAGTAGTAGGCGCCGGCGCCGGACGGGAGCCACCGGGCCGAGAAGGTAAGTGCCCCCCTCCTCCCCCCCCCCGCTGTCCACTTTCATCGGCGGGCGCCCGCTGGCGCCCGCCAATGGAAGCGGCGGTGGGCGCCAGTGGGCGCCCGCCGATCCGCCGATCCGCCGAACCGGTTCGGAGCTTTTTCGGACCGGTTCGGATTGGATCGGCCGATCCAGCTGCGGGATCGGAAATCGGATAATTTATCCGATTTCCCACTGGACCGGACTCGGATCGTGGATCGGGTCCGATCCAGTGCACATCTGTTATTTGAAGAGTCGTGTTCACAACTGTAGTGGTGATGTTTACCTGCTCCATTTTGTTTTGCCCTGCTGTAGCTTTATCTAGACAAAGCTGCCCTTGCCTCAGTATCACAGTTCAGTTCCAGGAAGCAATCCTTAAATGTCCAACCATGGTTTTCATTGACATTTTATTTTTAATAATTTTAATGTGGTGTTTGAATCTTTTTATCTTTTTACTATTCTGCTTATGTTCACCGCTCTGGAATCAGTTAGATATGGAGTGATATACAAATATTGTAAATAAATAAATAAAGTCCAGACTTGATTACTGCAATACACTTTACATGGGGCTGCCCTGAAGAAGACCTATAAGTGTTGCATAATGCAGCAGCTAAAATGCTTATAAGAGCTAGGTATTCAAAGAGCTGGTTATGACCCATACAGCTCCATATGGTTTGGCTTGGATACAGGCGTTTTGAATGACCGTATCCTCCCTTATGAGCCAATTCCCTGAGATCTTCAGGGGAGGCCCTTCTCTCGGTCCCACCACCATCAAAGGTACATCTGGTGGAAACACGGGAGAGGGCCTTCTCAGTGGCTGCTCCAAGGCTCTGGAACTCCCTTCCCAAGGAGCCTAGACTGGCTCCCTCTCCTTTTTGCAGATGCAGACAAAATCTTGTTCTGGCAGGCTGTTGGGAATGATCTGAACCTTTGTGGTTTTTTTGTTATTTGTTTTTTAATCTTTTAAATGTTTAAATACTATAGATGGTTTAGATTTCTATTTATATGTTTTAATTGTATATGTTTTAATTTTGTAATTAAAATTACAAAATTGGCTCACCTTACAGATCCTCACTTTACACACAAAAAAGTTATGTATGTAGGATTGGCAAGAGTCTTAAATTGGTAAGTTTTAATATATTCTTAAAGAGTATTTGTTACATATTTCAATTTGTTTTTAATATGAATTGTTAACAAATAACAAAGAATATTTTATATTTTATAATATTTTACTGCAGTTGCACTTTTTAACATTATTATTGATTCTTGTGATTTATGCATTATATGTTTGTATAGTTTGAACACTTCATATACCACTGAAGAAGACTATAGGACGAAATGTGTCTGTGGGATTTGAAAGTTTTAATATAGTGTTCTTTATGTTAATATATACTGGTAATTGTTTTGATTGTCTTTTGCTTTAGGCAGCCTGTAAATATTAAATACTTTGAAAGAATTGTTATAAATATTATTATTTTTACCTTTGTTGTTTATTGTCACCAGTGTTCCCAACCTAGTTGTGTTGTTTTTGTATCTTAAAGGGTTGGGAATATTTTCCTGTTTTGTTGAAGCTTAATTTTGTAAAGCTGCATTGAGTCCCAGTATTGGGGGAAAGGTGGGATACTATTATTATTATTATTATTATTATTATTATTATTATTATTAGCTGTGTAAATTTATGTTTATATTGTTCTGATTTTATCTATATGCCGCCCTGAGATCCCAGTGATAATAGGGTGGGATACAAATGTTTTAATGAAGAATAAGAATAAGAATAATGTGACACCTATTCCATACCAGTTCCATTGGCTGCATTTGTTTCCAGGTCCAATTTAAGGTGTTGGTTAGAGCCTTTAAAGCTCTAAATGTTTTAGGATCATGAAGGACTACATGCATCTCTACTGCCCTTGTTTTAAGATCAGCATCTGAGGCCCTACTCTCTGGTCCACCAATGAGAACCTACGAGTTTGGCAAGTACCAAGAACAGGGTCCTTGCAGTGGTCCCACAACTTTGGAATGGCCTTTAGGAAGATTGAGAATGCATCTTTACTCTAATCTGCATTTGGTTAATTTTTATGCACTGTGCTTTTAACTAATGTTCTATCTGCTGCTATCTTATTTGTTATTTTAATGATTTGTGTATACTTATTGTTTTTATAGTTTGATTATTTATTTTGTATTTTAAAGTATACTGTAATCTGTTTTGTGAGCATTCTACTCTGAAAAGCGGGTGTCAAATCTATTCAATAAAAATAAATATAATATGGATAGTATTTTCCTACAGCTCCCAAGCCTGGGATCACTAAGCTGTAATGATGCACTACCTTCCCCCCCTGAACAAATGTGGGCTGAAAAACCTGATTTCAAGGAATCCATGCCCCTTGTTCATTCGTTCTTTCTTTTTCATTTGTTTACAGACCAATCTGCTGTTGCTTCCGTGGCATTTTTCTTCAGGTTTGACAGGGCCTTTTCTTCTACTTCATGATGTCATTCCAGCCAATCATGCATCACATGATTACACACCCTTAGATTTGGCTATGCTGTCCCATCAACAACGATGAGGATTGTCCTGACCAGTCACACAGGAATGCATATTGGAATGTGCATTCAAGCACACATCTGCTCTCAGTTGCACATTCTGACATGCATCCAAATGTGTCTTGGAGCTGATGCCCCTTATCTTGCCAGGCTGCAACCTTTCATTGTGACAGAGCAGCAGAAGAGGGAGTGCTGTCCTGGATGCCATTAAGATTTTGACACACTCTCAAGCCAATCACCTCAGAGGAGGGCGGTTTCTATTTGAGGGGCACAAAAATACTTGCACAATTTTTCCCTGCTCAGTTCTACTATATCAAGCACCTTTCTTAGACAAGTCCAAAGGAGGACTTCTTCTTCCAGGCTTTGAGAACATAATCAAGACATTGCCTGCAACTAAACTACTTCTTTCTTCATATAAGTTATGTAGTCCATGCACAGCCAGACAGTCACAGCAACTACTGTGGATCATAGCGGCTACTGTGAGCTGCAGATGGGTGCCTGCCTAGGGCAAACCTGTGAATTTCAGTTTCTCTCCAGTTCTCATTTTTCCAGTCTGAAGTTTGAATCTTCTCAAATTTTGAGAGTTTCTCCCATCATAAATTCAGTTCATCCCAAACTTTGAGAACCTTTTTTTAAAAAATAAAAAATAAATAGTGTGCCTGAACATTTGTAAACATTTTTGTGCTAATTTGTTCTAATACATGCATTTCTTGTATGCACTTAATACACTTTTTGCAAAAAAAATTCTTAATACAATTCATTTTTTGAACATTATTTCCCTAATATGTACATTTCAGCATGCATTTTTTTTATTGGAGAATGCCACTTCAAAATTTGGAGAGGTGTGCATTTTGAAGGATAACTGAATTTCAGTTCACATTATGGTTCGAAAGTGCAATATTAGGTAAGTTCACATTAAAATGTGAATTGAATGGATTTCCCACCTATTCTGACCTGCTACATAAAGTTTAAGACCATGCTGAGGACCACAATCGAAAACTACTGCTGTGCACATAAAGTGCTCATTTAAACATAAATGGATCAAGAATCTGCTCTTTATAGTCCTGCCATGACCACCACTTGGGGAAATGCTAATTACGCTGATCTCTATAAGAAAAGTTAGAGAATTGCACCACATGCAACGCCTTAACAGTTTCACAAGGCATAACTTTGCTAAAGAATGAATGAAGTGGTCCATATTCTGTATGTTGTACCTTTATAACAACCTTCTCTAATAACACATAGCTTCCCTAGATAACTGGTAAATCTAGCTAGAACAAGATCATTCACAACATCAAACTATGACAACATGTATCCTGGACAAGCACAACAAAAGAAAATTTGAGGAAAACATAATTTTAATTGGAAATGCCATAGAAGCCTCTCTCATATCCTGAGAACTGTGATGTTGTTACAGACTCTTAAATGTGCAAAGCAGATATTTCTGCAAAATAACTTAGACAACCTGTTACAGGGAACTGGAATCTTTATTTTTAAAATAATATATATAGGTACCACTCTCAGCTTTCTGGCTTATTAACAATCAATCCTCAAGTTCTGTCTGGGCAGGGATAAGTTGGCTTCCGGGTCCACTTGCCTTGCCGATGGAAATACTCTATGCTAGTGCAGAGATTTGTTGCCCTGGTAAAACATTTCTGCCAACAGAAATCTAACACTAACTTCTACCAACAGAACTGACACTAACACTAACTTGGAGGATTCATCCCTAACATTGACTTCATCCCTAACACTAATGTCTAACAACAAAACACTAACACTTACTGAAGATGCCTCCACCCAATTTGGCATGATTTCACCCCCTCTCCCACCAGAGCCCTAAACACTCCTCATCTTCTTTTTCATAATTGCTGCCACTTCCTTCTTTAATTTAATTTATTTATTTAAAAAAATTCTAGGCCACCTTGCAGGACAAGAGTGCTTCCTTGACTGGTAGGGAACCAGTGAGCAAGTGAATCTCCTTCTCACCACCACCGTTGTCTGGGCCAGAGTGAAAAATGAGCCAACAGGCAGGCTGCAATGGTGAAGAGGAGGAGTAACTCAAAGGGGCATTTTTAAGTGTCCCTGCTAGGTGTATGTCCATGGCAGGTGCCTGACCATACCTACTCTTGATGCTGGCCTGGCTTCCACCTGTGCAACCTTTTAATTCAGCCCAACATGTTTAAGATGGGAATGTTACTGTGAAATATACCATCATTTCTCTTTCAGAAATGTGGCATGTGAAACAAACCTCCCACCACCATGCATTTTGCCCTTCTCTGCCCACCCTCCAATATCTTTTCTATTGTTACCACTGTCTGGAAAGCACTTCACCCAATCAGAAAGAATGACTCTTTCCCTTTCAGCATAGGAAAGTAAAATTGCCTGGTTCCCATTGCCTGCATCTCTAGGCACTCCTTGTCTAGGGCACTACCTGAGCACTGGCTTGTTTGCACATTCCTATTTTAAAAATTGTGGACAGATATTTGGGTTTATACCTAATCCACCCTATCCTTCCCTACAAACATCTCCCTGATTTCTTGCGTTATCACTGGCTTTGGGAATTATTGCATGACATCATGATATGAATCAGAATTTGTATTTCATTTGGAAGATTAATTTTGGAGGTGTTTTGATTGCTAAATTCCCATAAAAATCAATTTGCAGAGTTTTCAAAGACACGAAAGAACTCAGAATTAGGATTTATGTATTTCAGCCAGTAATCTCTCTCTCTCTCTCTCTCTCTCTCTCTCTCTCTCTCTCATAGCTTCTACAACAGTTTAGTTTCCATTAAAAGCTCTGTTTCTAACTATGACATTTTGGATTTTATTTTACTTTAAAAGAAATATAAATCAAACGTAGCAGAACCAAAGTAGAAACAATGGACTCATCTACACCTAAGGGTGTAATGGGAGGGAGGGGGAGGTTCATGGACTTACCTTCTTCCACGATCCTCCAGTGTCTAGATGGTTGCATGTCCTGGAAAGGAAGATGGACATAGCGGGCACCATTTTTTTAAGAGGAGCTGCATGCAGCAAAAGAGTGAGTAAACCCTACCAAACCCCGCACCCCCCTCCATCCCAGGGATGGCAAAATTGCTGCCTCCATCCCACCCCCATGAGCATGGAGCCACCCCATGCAGCTCTGTGCCCATTTTAGGACCCGAGATGCTGTGCCACACCAGCCACAGACCTCGGGACTGTTCTGGGACCATGGAAAAACTGGGGTATCCCAGGGTTCTGTTATCCTGGGGTCATCTCTAGGTTCTCCCTGGTTAATCCTGGAATCCCCTGTGCATCATATGGATGCACAGGGATGACCTGGAGATAACCCCTGGATATCTGGCTGGTGTACATTGGCAGATGGCCAATGTTATCAGTGTTGGGCTGGTATATCTCTTGAAGAATTCTTATGGTTTATATTAGCCAAACATCATAGTTGGAATTTGTTACCACAAGACGTAGTGATGGCAACCAATCTGGATAGCTTTAAAAAGGGGTTAGACAAATTCCTGGAGGAGAAGGCTATGAAAGGCAACTAGTCCTGATGGCTATGTGCTACCTCCAGTATCAGAGGCAGTATGCATATGTGCATCAGTTCCTGTAGCATGTGGGTAGGAGGGTGCTGTTGCACTCATGTCCTACTTGTGGCTTTCCTGTGGGCAGCTGGTTGGCTTCTGTGTGAACACAGTGGTGGACTAGATGGACCCTTGGTCTGATCTAGCATGACTCTTCTTATGTTCTGACGTCATGAGTGCTAATGCTGTGACAGCATTGGATACTACCCATGGACACACACAACATGAGGAATTAAAATAGAATGCAGATCTTTATTTTTTATGAAACGATGGTGAATGAAAGGATTACCATTGTGGTAAGCAAAAGTATGACTTGGAGAAAAAGTTGAAAGCCCTATTAAAAAAAAAGTGTTTAGGAAAGCATTGACACGTTTAGGAAAGTAATGGTAATTTGCAATATTCAGTATAGGCCACCATGTCCTTCCCTTCCTTTCCAAACCATATATATATATATATATATATATATTCACCGTGAAAATGGTTTTCTTTAAATGCTCAAAATGATTATTGTATTCAAACGCAAATCTATTCAACAACCAAAAAACCCTCATTTTGTGTGGGAGTAATTAGGAACACTCCTAAAGAAATTACCTGCCAACTCTCTCTTCACTGGGAAACTGCTGAAGAAAATCACATTTAAGACATGTGAATATAAACTCACCATAATAACAATGTTTGCCCTGTGGACAGCTGTGAAGCCATATTTAATCCTAAGGAAAAAAATCCCCCCATCTCTATTTGTTTCTCTACAGTGCAATAACTCATTTTATGCCCATGATTGCCTTTAAAGTGGCATACTCATTAAACACATTTTTTTACTATTCTAAGTTTTTGAGCTGTGTCTCTCAATTTGGAAATTAAAAAATAAGAGTCCCCCCCTCCCCCCCTCCTGGAACTTTTGAGTCTCATGATGGATACTGAGCAACTAACATGATTGCAGTTATGTGTGTATACTGGTACAGGCAGTCCAATACCATCAAGGTAATTCCACTGCTGTTGCACAAAGGTTTAAGGAACATAAGAAGAGCCATGCTGGATCAGACCAAGGGTCCATCTAGTCCACCACTCGGTTCACACAGTAGCAAACCAGCTGTGGACCAGGGACCCACCAGCATGACATGGAATAACAGCACCCTCCCACCCATGTTCTCCAGCAACTGGTGTACATAGGTTTATTGCCTCCACTACTGGCAGGTAGCATATAGCTATCAGGACTAGTAGCCATTTATAGACTTCTCCATTTATTTCATGCCCTTTAAAAGCCTTCTAAATTGGTACTCATCAATACATCTTGTGCTAGCAAATTCCATAGTTTAACTATGCACTGTGAGAAGAAGTACTTCCTTTAATCTGTCCTTTAATCTGTAGTATATAGTATAAACAGTGCTTCAAGTGAGAGGATAACAGGTATGGCCTTCTACCACTGCTAAGATCCATAAGCTTAATGTCATGAGCTGCTGTGTCAGCAACCTAGATTGTAAAATTACAGGGCAAGCCTATACACGTCTACTCAGAAGTAAGTCCCATTGATGTCTGAAATGTGTAGGTCCTTTATTTCCCTTGCCTGGAACTTAAGGGAGGGGACATGTAGAATCATAGAATAGTAGAGTTGGAAGGAGCTTATAAGGCCATCAAGTCTAACCCCCTGCTTAACCAGCTTAAAGCATACCTGAGATGGTAGTCCAGCTGCCTCTTGAATGTATTGTATTGTATTTTATTTTATTAGTGAAGATTCTCAAGGCAGCAGATAAAAAAAGATGGTTAATTAATTCTGGAGACTTTTTATTAAATTCCTCCAATACAAAACACATTTTCTTCTTAACAACATTCTGTCCTTTTAATTCTACCACTGCTGACTATGATAATATGGTGCACTCTCATTTAAGGCGACCATATTTTGGAAACCAAAAAGGAGGACAACATGGTCGGCCCCCAGGGGGCATGTCTAGCACCAAGCGGGTGCGCCCACCAGAGCATAGCCTTGGTCACATGTCTGATTTTACAGGACACAATTAAGACAAATCTGTTGTACATAACATCTTAATGTTGAAATCACTGAAATAACAGTGAGATATCCAAAGTATCTGAAATTAACTTCACTCACTCCTACTTTTGTAGCTTTTGCTGAACTTTATTGTTATACTCTGTGTGATACATTTTCCCCTTCCCTCAAATAAATTTTCTGATTGTATCCTTACTCTGCTGCAAGCTGCTGCTTAATAGGGTTTGCTGCCGGCCGGCTGGCTTTTTAATTTTTTTAATTTTTAAAGTTCAATTTTGTTTTGGAACTTGCTGAAAATCAACAGATGAACAGATTTGCTTGAAACTTGGCATGGCTAAAGCACTACTTAAGAGCTATCATTATGCCAAGTTTCATCTCCTTATCTTTAAAAATGATGTTTTTTTAAAAAAAAATGTAAAATCTCAATTTTTTATTTAAAAAATCCTAAAACTCACTGGATGAACAGATCTGCTTGAAACTTGGCATGGCTAAAGCACTACTTAAGATCTGTAATGATGCCAAG
Organism: Anniella stebbinsi; assembly: GCA_029215795.1. Taxonomy (NCBI): domain Eukaryota; kingdom Metazoa; phylum Chordata; class Lepidosauria; order Squamata; family Anniellidae; genus Anniella; species Anniella stebbinsi. The sequence continues at coordinate 45,553,996 of JARDYH010000003.1, read as the reverse complement.
TTTCATCTCTTTATCTTTAAAAATGACCGTTTAAAATAATAATTTTAAAACTTCCAATTTTAAAAAAACATCCTAAAAATCAACAGATGAACAGATCTGCTTCAAGTTTGGCATCACTAAAGCCCTACTGAAGGGCTATCATGGTGCAAAGTTTCATTTCCTTATCTCTAGAAATGGTGTAACTGTAAACATTTTTATTATTTCCTATTGACTATAAAGTAGATCTGCCCTTTGGGGAGGGGGAGAATGGGAAAAATCCAGATTTGTCTTCAAATTTCATAATTCCCCCCCTTCCCAGATTTATTACCAAAACTCTTAACATGTCCTGGTTTTTCCTGACATATGGTCACTCTACGTTTCATTAGAACATTAATAGGATCATGTACGTTTTATGTGAGTCTTTAGTGCTTTAGGCTACATGAGAGTCATGTTGCAAGTTGCATATATCAGTTAATTATGTCCCCTTTAGCCACACTGAAAGCCTGCCTTTAGTTTAACTTATCCATTTGCAGTATAGTTGAGTTCATCCGAATCAAGCAGAGAATGTTCAATATTCAGAATCTAATTTAATGAATGTAGTGCCTGTAAAGGCAGAATGCCAATTTAAGATTAATCTATGGTGGACTTTGGTGTTATCTGACCTGATTTTCAGTACAGTGAGCTAAAAATGGAATCTTACTAATGAATATGCTTCTTTGTATAATCAGAACATGCTAATTTATGAATGGACATATTGAATGTTCAAACAGCCTTTTCTACATAAAACACACTAGTCCAAGTACCACAAAAGCCTTGGAAAAAGTACATTAGAATATAAGAAGTGCCATGTTGGATCAGACCAAGACTCCTTCTAGTCCAACATTCTGTTCACACAGTGGCCAACCAGCTGTTGACCAGAGAACCTGTCTTCCAATCATATTCTCCATGCCATGCATAATTTTCCAGAGGAAATGGAACTTCTGAAGGAAATGGTACTGCTAGAAAATTAATCCTCACAATACACATTAGAAGATGACCATATATGTATACCCAACATTTGGCAGTCTAGCACCGTTTCCCACAATGGCAAACCTCTGGGTAGATGCCTCTGAGATGCCCCTAAGCAGAGTCTGAAGGCAATAGGCCTTTCCTGTTCTTGTCCCAGGAACTGAAACTCAGTAGCCTTTGAAGAGAGAGCTTGCATGAAGCCATAATTGCTAGTAGCCATTGATAGCTTTATCCTAACCCTCCTTTAAAGCTACCTAAACTAGTGGCCATCACCACATCAGTTTCCATAAATCAGCCAACTTGGTGTCCTTCACATGTTTTTGATTACAACTCTCAGGATTCTCAGCCATTGGCCATGCTGGCTGAAGCTGATGGGAACTGTAATCCAAAACATCTGGAGAGCACTAAGTTACAAAAAGTTGCCATAAAATAATCCTACATTGTGTAAAGAAGTACATTCCTGTTGTCTGTCTTGAGTCTCCTGACAATCAATTTTATTGGATGATCCAGAGGCTCTAGTATTCTGAGAAAGGAAGACAAACTTCTGTCTATCCACTTATTCTACACCAAGCATAATTTTATAATCTCCACCATCTGAATCTAACATTGCTTGGCTTTTGCCTTCCTATATAAATACGTTGTGTGAAATCCAATTCAGCTTTTCTTCTCATTGAACTACTTCCATCTGCAGAACCAGGAAGGAGACAATTCCTCCTCCACCCTGTGCATCCTCAAAAATTCTTCCAAAGTGTTGGGGAACTTCCAAAGTAGATCTTTGGGAGGTTAGGAGGCTGAAGGGGGAGAGGGAAGAGGGAGAAAATCCAGCTGTATGAGTGGACTTCCATTCACCGAACATTGGCTTCCTCGTGGTCATGGTGGCAATGGGCATTCAAAAGAGCTGCTTGTTTTGAAGTGGCTATGGTAGTTCATGGGGAAAAAGGAAAGACATTAAGATCTAATGGTCCACCAATTTGACCTTTGACTAACAAGTCAACACAAGATAAAGCAGCCTCTGGTTTCCTTTCACTATTACCGACCCACATATATATTCCTCAGCTATATTTTCAGCATTTTTTTTGTAATCATGCCATTGTAAGATGCCTGAATGATCCTCACAACAACAGATGTTCAACCAGTTGTTCCAGGCTGATAGGAATGCATCTCTATCTTTGTTTTACATACTGGTTAGCATCCACTAGGAATTGTTGAGCTATTATAACAAAAAAGTTCTCATAATAATTTGGAAGTGTCCTTTGTTATTCAGGACATGCACACATTATAATTATCCAGACAATCTGTGCCAGAAATAGCTACCCAGCAGCTAAAACATAGGTTGAGTTCAACATGTGGTTGACTCGTCCTCTCCAAACTCAACAAAGTGTATCATTGTATTCTTTTCCTTCCACTTCCCCTTTTGATTCTCAAAATATAAAAAGGAAAAACAATGCTCAGCTAAGATGTCTGATCTGGCTCTGATACTTTCCTCATGTTTCCATTTTATAGCCAGCATTAAAGCATTCTGTTTCTCATACAACTGCAGAAAAGCATCTTGTGTTAAATTTCTTTCCATCAGCAACTTATGCACAGCATTCTTTAATGTGATCCAAAAAGATGATGCAGAAGAATGATCACAGAATGAAATGAGAAGGCAGTCACTGTGAAATCAGACCGAGGCTCCCCTCCCAGGAGCTTTAGGGTTCTTACCATTGGAGCTTGGTGGCTCCAAAGTCAGTGGTGTGGTGAATCTGCTCTGGGTTTCAGTCAGAGGCAGTCAGAATGCTAAAGAAGCTATCCAAGGTGCTTCTGTACCTTGGATATATCTTTTAAACTTCTGACTGGTTCTGACTGAAACCCAGAGCAGATTCACCAGCCCACTGACATTGGAGACACCAGCCTCCACTGATTCTTACTCACCATGTTTTGATGCAATTCATACTATGTTTAGAAAGTTTCTTTTCATAAAAGCATAAAATAAAGGAAGTGAACTGGAAATTTCCAGCAACATCCAAATATATTTGCTGAGGTCCCCCAACTATTGGTTATGATATTTCATTCAGAAGAGAACTGTTTTGACTATTATAAAAAACAAAACAAAAAAATTAAACCAGAAATAAAATTATTTAGATTTTTAGCTTGTATGTATCATCGGAATTTAATTTTAATCTTCAAATTATTATTAGTAAGGAGTTCCAGTTCAGGATAGTTGGCAATCCTACTCATTGTGGATGAGTGGATGAATTTCTTGAGAAGCTCTTGCTGCATTACCTTTCATTACTTCTAGCAATTCAAATAGACATTTGTTCCCTACTCTTCTGCTTTCCCTTTCATGTTTTATCCAATGAAATCTCCACAAGCATGAGTTGGCCCTTCCTACACCCAGCCTTCTCATGCTTCAACCACAGGACGTCTCTGTGTTCAGCCCTGGACAAGAGCTAAGCTGCTGGATCTACATACAGTTGGTACAGATGTGTCCTCACATTGGAAGCAATAGCTGGCAGTGTTTCGGGGTGCACTTGCCATTAATCACACCTGGCCAAAGGCTGCTGGTAATGGGGATGGGGAGGAGAGAATTTCATTATAAACTATGAGCAGAAGCAAGAACTTTGACTTACATTGGTACTGCCTTCCCCAACCTGCTGTCCTCCAGATGTGTTGGACTGCAGCTCCCATAATTTCCAGCCAGCATGGTCAATGGGAATTATGGGAATTGCAGTCCAACACATCTGTAGGGCACCACGTTGGGAAAGCCTGCAATGGAAAACAAAAAGACCATGGGATAACCCATGAGATAGGCTGCCAGGGATGATAAACTACTCATTGGAGGGTATTCCTTTGCCATTCATATGGAGGCTTCAGTACAGGGCAAGCAATGGAGCCTGATGGACAACCTAGCTTCCTATAGGCTAATACGCAATAATTTACTATTTACTTCTAGCATTAGTCAAGCTTATTGGTTTGTTTTTGTTCCCAGAGAATCCTATTTGTTTTAACATCAATAAATGCCTTTGGTCCACTCAAGGACAGCGTGGATTATTGTCTAGTTTAAGCGGTGAAGAACTGAAGTAAGCCACTTCATTCTAGGGATCCCACAATTCATGGAGGTGGCATTCATCTTCTAATTCCTCTCCTGTACCCTGATAGGCCTGGATTTGGGAAGGGCAGGGGGGTGGGGAATTGTACACATCTTGTGACAGCCCATTAATGTGGAGTGCTGAAAACAAATGGCAAGGACTATGGCCACACTCAGCTCTCCATCATGAATGGAGGGGGGGAGATGACTCAGCAGGATTAGGCCTTCTGAAATCTCCCTCAGAGGTAAGGAAAGAAAAGCAAAGGTGCATTTTGCGATACAATTCACCTGGCTCATGAAAGCATTGTGCTTTAAACATCCGACTTTTTCTTCACGATTGTATAATGTCTTGTGCCTCTCTGTTTTGTAAAAGCCACAGAATTGCTGAGCTCATTCAATCCACTTATCCCTACATCTCCGGTCTTTTCAGTTGCCTCCTCAAAGAAATTACATAAAGAGACCTCCTTTGGGCAGTGCTGTTGAACTTCTTTGAACAATGAAATTTCAATCTGTCACACAATGCCAGATGCATCCTCCCCACCACCACCCCAGCCCAATGTCCTAGAGGAAGAAGAATAGCAACTGCCCAACCAGAACAATAGGATACTTTCCCGTTCGAGGTGATCGGCTGTCTCATTATACAATCGTGAATAACAATAATCCCTGATGGTCTCGTGGGTGACATTTCTCATTCCTTATCAGCACTGCTGCATACACCAGGGCTTAATAACGCCACCAGAATAAAGAAAATGACTCCCACCAAGCTGTCTATGTAAAAGTAATAATTATCAGTTTATTGAAAAGAGGATCATCTGGTGTGTGTTTGGTTTTTTTAATGTGAAACCATATTATAAGACATATTTCTCCACTGCAACTTTATGGTCCAAACCTATGAGCTACTGTGCAGAGGCTGAAGCTCAAAGGATGAGGCCTTAGTGTCTTGGTCCTGGCAAAAGTGGACTTGCCTCCAGCTGTACAATGCAAGAACAATACTGCTCAGATTGGAGCAGGAACGAGGAAAGAGATAGTTAGTCCCAAAGCAAGGTGTGGCATAGTTGGGCCCCTGCTGAGGATCCACACCCCAGCAGGGGCCTATTGACAAGAGCCCCTGAACCTGATCTTCCTCTTTCCCATTGCTTGTTCACCCACATATGGCCCAGACAATTGTGGTAGTGAGAAGGAGGAGCAGTAAATGCCATTGCTTGCATGCCCATTGGCTCTCTGCCTGACAAGGAAGCAGGTGATAGAAATTAGGAGGAGGAGGAGGAGGAGGAGGAGGAGGAGGAGGAGGAGGAGGAGGAGGTGGAGGTGGTGGTAATGATACTGGTGAGAAGGTAGACTCCTTGTGGGAGCTGGCCCATTGAGGGTGTCTTGCCCTCCAAAACCTGGAGCCAGCACTGGTTGGTACCTTCAGGTATCCATTTGCAGTATGCTATGGGCCTGAATGCCTTGTAGAAGCCACAGAAACTAGTGTATATATGGGCCATTTATATCTAGTTATAGGTTCAGAATTATCTATGTTTGTTTTACCAAAACTCCGCTGAAAGTAAATTGCAAAAATATACTTATCCGTTAGTTCTTTGCTCTGGTATTAAAATGTAATAGGGTTGAATCAAATGTATGTTTCTGGTGTGGCTGCTTAAGAATCACCATAGGGTGATTATGAGGAGGATGGTGGAAGTCAGACTGTGCATGCAGGTTCATCCCTGATATATTAAAGAGCTGAAGGCCTTGGAGAGTTGCTACCAATCACAATGGTCTGGTTTTATGTGGCAGCTTGATATGTCTGTGTGATGGGGACATACTGGAGCATTTAAGTGCTATACTATTGCACTCAAGGTCAAATCTCACTTAGGGTGGCCATGTGTCCTCTTTTACAGAGGGCAGTCCTCTGTTTGAAGGCATCCTCTATTTGAAGGGCTATCCTGCCCAATTTCAGTTTAAAGCTAAAGAACCATAAGAACGGTTGTCCATCAACAGTGAGCATCTGGACAGCAGGTCACAATTTTCTGCTTAGTGCTGTGCCAGATATTTTGATTCTGCATTTTCTGCAGTTTGTGGTATGCGTGAAAACTCTGGCAAAAGAGGCTGGGGAGGTGAGAATCTTGAATATTTTTTTTCTTGGAGACAGGATTTCCACTTAGTTTTTCGAGTATAGGTAGTGGCTGAGGGATCTTCTTTCTATTTTCAGCCAGAAAGAGTTTCTGAATTCTTCTGTGCAGAAAGCCTCTGTGCAAACAAGAACATGGTTTTTCAAAAGCTCTAAAAGCCCCATTTGGTCTTGCTTCAAGCAGCGTAGGGGCTCCTTGCCAGAGCTGGCCCTAGACACTTTGCTGCCTAAGGCAAAGAACAGTATGGTGCCTCTTTCTCATTCCATGTATACAAGTTGATTGGAGTGGTAGTTGAATCCTTCTTCAACACTAGCAATGAGACACCATCCTCTACTACACCCGAAGGCAGCAGATCAGCTTAAGGGGCACAAGGCAGGCTGCTCGGTAGTGAGCTCTTTCCCTGAACAGCTTGCTGCCACCTCCCAGCATCTTCTGATTGAAGCAACTGCCTCACTCTGTCTAATAGCAGGGCCAGCCCTGCTCTTTGCACAGAGGCTTCTGCAGCCTGAAAGCTCTTCCTGAATGCCCATGAGAGAGCGTGACATCACATGGTCTCATGGAAATTTAGGAAGAGCAGCCAGACTGGAGAAGGCTCTCTGCAAACCATCACATGCTGCTGCAAGTCCAGGGAGCATTTTTAAAATTATATTTTAAAAATGAAAGACGATCCTTCAGCTGCCACCTACACTTCAAAAGATAAGTGGAAAACATGTCCCCCTCCCCAGGGAGAAAAATATTCAAAATTCTCTCCCTGTGAAAAAGGCAGAAAAAACAATGCTCTTTTGCAGGGAGAAAGAAAAAATAGCAAAAATAGGAAGTGGGGTTCAGCACAGCTCTTGTCTATAGATGCATAGGATTGTGGCCTTTGTGATTTAGAAAGGGGAAATCAGATGCAGAAGTGGTATAGGGCAAGTCAAGGCACTGGGGTGGTGAAGGCTGAAAGACCAACAACACAACCCTATACATGTCTACCATGAAGTAAGTCCCACTTAGTTCAATGGGACTTACTCCCAGGTCAGTGTACATAGAATTGCAGCCTTACAGTGCAAGCATGTGTGCTCAATCGCGCTTACTCCCTAGTAAACATGCGTACGATTGCAGCCATAGTGGTGGTGGGCAGCATAATCCACACAACCTCCTGTCAGCTGCTTAAAATATATGTCTTGGGATAATACACATCACTGCAATTATCATACATACATTCAGCTTTACATACATCATAAGGCATCTCAATCAAAGCCTTTAGCTTGGTTCCATATATATACCTTAGAGTTTGGGGGATTTTGGGGGCATTAGCTCGTTCGGGTTACAGTCCAGTTAGCTCATTGTTCCTTCTTACAGTTAAATCTGGAGAATCCCAAATGGACAAATAAGAACATAACAATATAAGAACATAGGAAGAGCCATGCTGGATCAGTACAGCACTCTGTTTACACCAGCTGGTGGAGGATCTACACTGCTGCTTTAAAGTGCTTTAAAGCGCTTTATAACAGTAGTGGCAACTGTTTTGGAGTGTGTCCTGGGCCCCAACAGTTGTCACTACTGTTATAAAGCTCTTTAAAAGCAGTTTATACAGTACTGACAACTGTTGGGGCCCACGACACACTACAAAATACTTGTCACTACTGTTATAAAGCGCTTTAAAGCGCTTTAAAACAGCAGTGTGGATCCTGCCCAGGAATAAGACACCTTTTAGTACATACAAAAGCACCTTAGACAGGTCATGGGCTATATGTGACATTTGTATTATATGTTACTGATTCTAGTCCAAAATAAATGTAAAAATCTTTAATCAATAGACACAATAGTAAAAAAAAAGAAAAAGAAATGCTTCCAACAAACTAACTATATTTGGCATCAAAACACTGGATACCAACTTTCAAAAGTTATGCAGTTTTTCAAATCCTTAGATATGCCACATCAAATTTCTCTGCTGCTGTATTATCAACAGAGCTAAACCAAGGCTGCTTTTGTACTTTAAAGCTGGTAAGAGACCACGGCACAGTGGAGGAGCTCCTGCGCAGCTCTCAGAAGGCCTGAGTTAAATCCTCAGTATTTCCAGTCGAACATATCCCAAACAGTAGGACTTAAAAAGACCTCTACTTGACAGATACTGCCAAGATGGTCCATTGCCACAGGAAGCTGGAACCATGAAGCTTAGAGCTCAAGGGCAATATACTTTGGGTAGGAAATGTAACCACTATAAATGGTACATCAAATTTATTACCTGAAGTAGAAACCTTAACCTGATGGGTGATGCGTGATGCTTGACTGGTCCAGCTATGCCTCATCGGTAGCCAATCGAAGTGCCAAAAATGAATGGGGAAAACTTCCAACCTGATCAACAGTCTGAATAGGATGGTTTTTGTGATGATGCCAACTTTCTTGTACATTGCATTTTATCTATGTATTGATATGAGCAATAAAAGAGTTAATGGAAAAAGAAACTACCTCTGCCTGTGGTCTTGCGAATACTTAGTCAATATGTTAGCTCATAGATGAGTGGGTGGGGGAGAATAATTGACCCTAAAATGTATACATACACATATTATCATCAAAGATAATTGGAGTGCAGAATTACTGTTTACTTGCCCATCCACACAAGAAAATTATAGCCCCACTTACTGCCAGTCCATGGTCTGATTATAAGACGCTGGTAAATTGATGGAATTTCTACATTGGCTTTATGTTGAGTAGATATGAATATCTTAATTCTTGGTTTCTTCTACTCTTTGTGCTGCCAAGATGTCTATGAAGTTTGATAACATGTAAATGCTTATTTTCAACAAAGAACTAGCTAACCAATGCCTGTGCTGTGTTCACAAGTTGTTGGTTTCTGACACATTAACAGAGGGAGGCATAAACAGGCCTTTGCATGTTCTGGGATTTCACGCAAGCATAGAAAAAACACAGATGTTGGTTCTGGGCACAGAATCCAATGACTTCATCCCTTACCTTCAAAATTCGCATCCGTATTCACAGAAAATTATATATATGCATCTCTGTGTGTGTGTGTGTGTGTGTGTGTGTGTATCTATCACATACAAACACACACACACACACACACACACACACATACACATAGGGTATGAGTATTCATTTCATGTTGTGTTCACACACAATGGAAACTTTGCAGATAAATCCATCGCTCTGGCTAAATGAATCATAGGTTACCGTTTTTAGCTTCTGTTCCTTTTTTACAGTTTGCACCATAGACTGTGAAACAGATCAGTTTTCTCCCCATAAAGCATGATGGCAAACTGTGCACGAATCAATAAATGAAGCTAAAAAAAAACCTCCTTCACCCTGCATCGGCCTGATTGGTGTACTCGTCATGTCTATCCTTGCATAATCCACAGAAATTGGAAGTCAGAGCTAAACTATGATTATACCTGGAAGTCACTTAATTACGCAATCCAGAAGGGTTTCATGTGAGAAGAGTCAATGTATTAGAGACTGTTAAAACAAGATGAAAACTTTGAAACCTCCATATTAAAATGGAGACTCCTTATTGCTGCAATTAGGGCTCTAATGGCACATCTTTCTTTCACTGAACTAAGACATTTTGGTTCCCCCAGCAAGAGGAGGATCTGATCTATGATGAAAATAAGGTTGAGCACTGCTTCCTGATGTAATGTACACATAAGCTCCCTTCACATATTACATTCATGGAGGGGTATTGCATGATTGAAGGAGCTGTGGGGCTGTGTCCAGGAGCCCATCCCTGGTGGACCACAGCTTATCTGCCAATGCATTAGGTTTCCCCAGGAAACTGTGTGCATAGGTTTCCCCACTTCAGCTTTCCATATGTGGACAGCAGGCATGAGGCCAGTGGGATCCACAGGTTGTTATGGGCATGTCCCAACAACAGTCCCTTTAATCATAAGATGCCCCTTCATATGAATAGCATCCTAAGTGGGCTTGTGTGTACACTATCTTTATATGCAGCTGTACGCAAGACTTGAGCCCATCTACACCTTTTGTCTACATGTGATGAAATAAACACAGGTATCATCAGACTCATACATTTTAACTCCCATGGTCTACTTGCTAAATCAGCAGCATCCAAGGCAATCCTTTTTCTAAAATATGGAAGTACAGCTTACAATGTCTCAATCAATGGACTTCCTCCCCAGCCTTTCCAATTCTAACTTCCATCATGCCGTCGCTGACTGAACTGATCTGACATAGAAATAAGAAATGTGGGGGGAAATTCTGCCATATTATAATGTAATTCCTATATAGAAATGCTTCAATAAGGAGCCATTGCCATTTCAGGCTTTGTAGTATGTGGCATATGAACATATGAAGCCACTTCCCACTGAATCAGTCCCCTGGTAAGGCTGACCATATGAAAAGGAGGACAGGGCTCATGTAACTTTAACAGTTGTAGAGAAAAGGGAATTTCAGCCAGTGTCATTTGTATGCATTTAGTTCCTGGTGAAATTCCCTCTTCATCACAACAGTTAAAGTTGCAGGGGCCCTGGCTTCTTTTGTATATGGTCACTCTAGTATAGTGCCTGCAACTTTAACAGTTGTGACGAAGAGGGAATTTCACCAGGAACTAATTGCATACAAATGACACTGGCTGAAATTCCCTTTTCTCTACAACTGTTAAAGTTACAGGAGCCCTGTCCTCCTTTTCATATGGTCAGCCTACCCTGGTCCATCTAGCCCAGTAATGACTGCTCCAATTGGGAGTGGCTCAGCAAGGCCTTAGGCAGACATCTTTTCCATCCCTGCTATATGAGATCCTGTAACTTGGGATACCTGGACTTTTGGAGTGCAATACTTGTTCTCCCACAGAGCCTTGGAGGTTACAGGACAACACTAGAGAGTGTTACTCTAGCTGTGTAGGCTCCACACACAATCTGGAACTCTATTCTTCCAGTACATGGGGATGGGGTCTCCAGTGTGGTGCCCATGAGCATCACTGTGCCTGCAGACATCTCTCTTGATGCCTGCCAGGCACCTGCCCCTCGTGATTTTTATTTTTTATTATTATTAAACATGTTTCTGCTGGGAGGCCACCAGCACTATCTTTACTGCCAGACCTCACCTCCACCTTGTATTTGTTCTTGAGGAAGTTACTTTTTTGTTAGCTTCTCCAGTTTGCCTCCTACAAAGTGGGTGTTTTGTGACTGGCCATGCCCACCATGGCAGCCAATTTGTGAATGACCAAACCTCCTTCCATGGCAGCCATTTTGTGAGAGTGATCATAACAGGCTCTCAAAATTCCAAATGTGCCCACTGAACCAAAAAGGGGGGGGGGGCTTGCCTAGAGGGTGATGAAGCTGATAATGAGGATGTGATGGGGAGATAAGAGGCTCATTTCCACTCTCCCTCTCATAAGATTCTAATTGTGCATGTCTGTCATGGGGGAGGGCAATTAAAGAATTCTTAGTACATTTACATCCCAAGGACAATAGCCAAGTATATACTCCCTGAGGCAAGCATTATTTTCCAGGTACAGAGTATCCTGGTCCAGTAGGAGGGGAATCTACAAAAACATAGGTGTTACACATGTACGCCTTAGGGATGCTGGAGGAATTTTATATTGGTAAACTCCATTAAGGACTGACCAGATCTGCACCTCCTGGATAAATGTGTGGATCAGACTGTAAGCATCCATTGCATTTCACATTTTTCTGAAGGTTGCAATGGCTCAAAAAGCTGTCATTTTTTTAATGTGTATGTTAAGAGAAAATGTATTTTGAAATGCATATGTTAAGGAAAATCGACTTTAAAATGTGTCTTTAAGAATGCATTTAAATGTGAAGTTTTGTCCAGATTTAAAAACAAAACAAAAAACACTTTAGATTACTGTGGGAATGGGAGAGAATGGACAAAGGGATGAACACATGTGAAACTGTCATGGACTGCAACTGGAATGGAATTTAATAGGGATAAATGCCAAGTTCTAAACCTAGGGAGAAAAACCAAATGCACAGTTACAAGTTGAGGGCTATGTGGCTCAGCAATACTACAAGCGAGAAGGATCTTGGAATGGTTGTAGATCACAAGCTGAATATGAGCCAACAGTGTGATGTGGCTGCAAAAAAAGCAAATGCTATTTTGGGCTGCATTAATAGAAATATAGCTCCCAAATCACACGAGGTACTGGTTCCCCTCTATTCAGCACTGGTTAGGCCCCATCTTGGGTATTGCGTCCAGTTCTGGGCACCACACTTCAAGAAGGACGCAGACAAGCTGGAGCATGTTCAGAGGAGGGCAACGAGGATGATCAGGGGTCTGGAAACAAAGCTCCATGGGGAGAGACTGAAAGAACTGGGCATGTTTAGCCTGGAGAAGAGAAAATTGAGGGGAGACATGATAGCACTCTTCAAGTACTTGAAAGGTTGTCACACAGAGGAGGGCCAGGATCTCTTCTCAATCAACCCAGAGTGCAGGACATGGAATAATGGGCTCAAGTTACAGGAAGGCAGATTCCAGCTGGACATCAGGAAAAACTTCCTGACTCTTAGAGCAATACAACAATGGAACCAATTGCCTAGGGAGGTCGTGGGCTCTCCAACACTACAGGCATTCAAGAGGCAACTGGACAACCATCTGTCAGGGATGCTTTAAGGTAGATTCCTGCATTGAGCAGGAGGTTGTACTCGTTGGCCTTATAGGCCCCTTCCAACTTTACTATTCTATGATTCTATGAATTTCCTTGGTTCTTGAAAAACAACATACTTGCTTTTAGATTTGCCACTCCCAGCATTCTATGTGTGCTATGAATGCCTGCTCTGTCTGTCCCTATAGTTCCCTGCAAGGCCAAGCAGGGGGAGGTCAGTAAATTAAGCCCAGGGATGGAGGGTAGGATTCTATCAAGTTCAGCTGAATGTGGTTGCTGTAGAACATGGACCTACCAAGAGTGGTGAGGCCAGGTTTCTGGCAGTCCCAGCTAGGCAACTTTATGGCCTGATAGGTAGCCTTCAGGAGCACCTGCCTCATAAAGCAAATGGGCACATGAAACTGTTATAATGGTCTGCCATAATAACCTCTTCAGAAGGGTAAATAGTGTTATGTCATAGGGTGACTATAAAGGAGGGCATGCCAACCAAATTGGTGGCCAGCACAACATCTTGTGATACTAAATTCTATAGCTAACTAAGTGTTGTGTGAAGAATGTATTGTTACTTGTCCTGAATCTCCCACCAATCAGCTTCATAGGATGAACCGGGGAATCCCACACCATGCATAATTTGCTCCCACTCTTGGATCATTTTAGTTGCTCTTTTCTACATGTGAAAGCTCAAAAAAAATTCAGGGGGAAAAGCCCCCCCTTTTAGAATTTAAAAGAAAGTATTTATATATTGTTACCCAGCTTTTACTCCCCCAAAAATAATTTCTAAAGACTATGTAATAAGAACACTTTTAAATAATGACTAAAGATTTAAACTGTCTAGAAATAATGAAGCCATGGTGGGGGAGGGGGTGTCTTTCAATTTTCTCTGTAAGATTCCCAGCATAGTTAGTTATTTCATTCCTCATTAAAAATTTTGATCTAAAGTATATTTTACTGATAGACATATATGCTCAGTTTCCCAACATGTGAGTAGAGTCACATTGTTAGGGTGACCAGATTTTGGAACCCAAAATCCCAGTCCAAAATGGCCACCCAAAACGGCCACCCAAAGGGGGCATGGGCACCCCCCAAAAAAACATAATTTTTTTTTAAAGGCCACCCGCCATGTGAGATCTGAACCACCCCCTGCCACCCCCCCACCCGAAACAAACACCACCACCATCAAGCCACCCCCCAAAAAACACATCGAGGGGGGAGCGGGCTTACCTGCTGGGGCCGTCCGCTGCCATCCACTGCCGCCTGCAGGCGCCAGCGGACAGCAGCAGACGGTCCCAGCAGGTAAGAAGCGCGACGCAGGAGGCGGGAGGCCCCCCCACTTACCTGCTAGGGCAGCTGCTTCCCTCCGGTGCTCAAATCTACTGAGAAACAGGCTTCGTGGCCTGTCCCTCAGTAGCACGCCAGGTGTGCTACTGAGGGACAGGCCGCAAAGCCTGTTTCTCAGTAGATTTGAGCATCGGAAGGAAGCAACCGCCCCAGCAGGTAAGGGGGGCCCTCCCAGGGGGGGGCCCTCCCACCTCCCACTCCTTACCTGCCAGGGAGTCCGCTTCCCTCCAGTGCTCAAATCTACTGAGAAACAGGCTTCGCGGCCTGTCCCTCAGTAGCGCGCCAGGTGATGACGTCATCACCTGGCGCGCTACTGAGGGACAGGCTGCGAAGCCTGTTTCTCAGTAGATTTGAGCACTGGAGGGAAGCGGACGCCCCAGCAGGTGATGGCGGGGGTCCCCCCACCCGAAACCCCACCACCAAGCCACCCATCCCCCCCAAAACCCAGCCCGGACCTACCGGGTCTACTGCCGCTCGCTGCCACTCGCCGCCACCACTGCGTCACCCCACACACACACAGCCCCGGTTTGCCCCTGCCGCCTCCCGGTTGGCCCGGATCGCCCCAGGTTTCCCGGTTAGGACTGGGAAACCCTGGGCGATCTGGTCACCCTACCATTGTGCACTCCTGACAGTTTGGGTTTTGTTCTATTGAGTCCTGTTTTTGACGCTGTAGCAGTCATTTAATGTAGCTCTAATCTATTCAGACAATAATTAAAAATTTACAGACAGAGTTTACTTTTAAAAGTTTTAAAATATAATTATAATTTTACGAGCATAATAAGTTATATATAAAACAACAACTTTAGGAACAGAAAGGCTGCATTATGTTCCAAACAGCCCTCCCCAACCTGGTGCCCTCCAAATGCTTTGGACTACAGCATTCCTGACCATTAGCCATGCTGCCAATGATTGATGGGAGTGATTGATGAAAAAAGGGAAGTCTTGCTTACCACTCTCCAGTTCTCCCATATTTTCACTGCATATTTCCCTTAATACCATAAAATAGATCAAGGAGAGTACAACAGCAGTGTGTGTGTGTGTGTAGCGGGGAAGAGACAACAAAGCTTTACCTGGGAGTAAATCCAATAGAACTCAATGGGATCTACTTTCAAGTACACCTACATATGTTTGCAGGGTAAATATAGGACCCAAAAATACTAATGAAACCTACTTGAGTGGGATAACCACAAGCTGGGAATCATGTTTATTTATAGCACAATCCTCTGCATGTGTATACTCGCAAGTAAATCCCAATGAATTGCCCTAGAAATTACAACCTAGTAAAGGCAAATTAAGGCTGCGATTTCAAGCAGACTTACAAGAAAGTAAGCATCATTTAGTACATTGGGCTAACCAGGCAACAAGGAATCAGGGATCCATTGGAAACAATGAAGGTTTTTTTAAAAAAAAATTAACCAGGGGGAGTGGGGGTTTTGGGACAAAGAAAGGCAGGGGAGGAAGCTTAAACCCTTTTCTCAGAAAAAGCCCATGGCCTCTAAATACACAGAGCTTCCAAAGAGAGCATTTACAACAAAATCCACACACCCCTTCAAGCTAGTGCATGGGAGTGAGACTCATTGCACTAAATGGAACTTATTTCTCAGTAGACATGCCTAGGATTGAAGTTAAAATCAAGCAGCAGCAATGATCAAATGAACAATAAAAGAACACACACACAAAGCAAGCAAGCAAGGTGTTAATTGTAAGATGGACAGTTGTGCTGATCAGGAAATGCTTTTGCTTCAGCCCTCCCCCCACTTGCATTTTTTAAAAAGGCTGCAACCCTCTACACACTTATCTTGGAGTAAAACCCACTGCATCTAATGGAACTTACTCCTGGGTAGACACTGATTAAGCCTTTGCTAGAGATGGTGACCATTTTCTCCCCCTCCCCCGCAGGAGGGTGGGGGAGGGGGAGAAAGAGTGAAACATGGCCTTTGTGTATCTGTTATTATGGGGTGAAAAATATTAATTAAAAATCAACAGAAGGGAAATTTTAAAAAAGGAAAAGCATTCCAGCAACTACAAAGAAGGAGAAAGAAGACCCCACCACTGGATTAATTAATAAGTGTTTAATCCCTCCGACAATCATGAACACATATAGTCGCCAATGAGAATTATCAGTTCATTTTCAGGCAGACTTTTTTACGTTTTCTATTTTAAACTGCCCTCCTTCCCTCAATCTTTCAACAATATTCTTGAAATTTTCAGGTTATGTAAAACCAATATTTCTTTCTGACACGGGTAAATTTCAGGAAGACTGGTGAAACATTTTCGGTTTTATGAATGTTAGAATGACCTCCCTCTCCCCAATTACCCCTTTAACTTGGTGGAATGTGTTATTCGCTGAGTAACCAGTCATTGTGAGTCTCTTAATACACTATGGCTGGTTTCGGACGACACTTTAGGCAACGGAGGAGTTATTCTCACCATGCGTTATTCTGCCGGTACTCTCCACACGACATGTTGCCCCTCCCCCCGTCGTGCGGCTGAAAGTCCTGGCATCCTTCTGGGCTGCTGCGTCTCCTCCCTCCCACCTCCCTCAGTCCTCCGGCTGTATCCCAGCATGCACCGCAAGTTCTGCTGGCTGCATTGGAGCAGCCAGGGAGTTTTCGGCTACTCCAGCCGGTGAACTCTATGGCCAAACAGAATAGAACATGGAGAGAGGGAGGTTCCCTCCACATGACACTTTAAACAATGGAGTTCGGGATAAACAACATGCAAGCCCGTTGTTTTTCTCTGTTGTTTAAGGGCCCCAAATAGCATACTGTCAGTTGTGTGTGCGTTGTGTGTTGCCCTCCACACAACACGATAAGCAACACAACTGACGATTGTTCCCTCCCGCCCCCTATTGATTATCATGTCATCCGAAACCAGCCGATATGTTTGACATACAGGGCTTACTTGGTAAAGAATTTAGTTTCCTTATCACAACAGTGTTTCTGCTTCAGATGTAGAAATACAAAAGGCAGAAATCAGTTTGTGCCAGGGCTCTTCGGATCAAATGTCAGCTACATAAAAACTTTAAGGAAGTGCAGTATTCTTTCAATACTCACAAAGCATGACTTAAGAATGCTCTTCAGTTGAGAATGCTCTTCAGTTAAGAATGCTCTTCAGTTGACATTCACACAAATGGAAAGAAAAGCACATATTTGCCTAATGTAACCAAACAATCTGGATTTTCTTGGTTGCAGAATACTAGCAGCCTGGTTTATAGGTCATTTTGGACATGTCAAGTTTGAGATAGTTTTCCATATGAAAGGTTCATCACTTAGTTTTTTTCCCCATTGAGACACACCCACATTTTTAATCTGGCCTAGCTGTTATCTGCCAGAATGAGTAACCTTACAAGGCTCACAGTTCTAGGTCACAGAAACCTCTATAAATAAAGCATGGCTATATACACACACTCCGGGCCAGGTGTATAGCACGTTGTATATATATCAATGTGATGCAACACAGGAATGCCCTCGATTTTGAAACACTCCACACAGGGATTTATCACTTTTCAACAGAGCAGTAATGATGCACAGAAAGGAGATACATGGGAAAAAGTTATTTTGGTTGATCACTAATATATAAATTTTCTCTATAAATAGAACAGGCACATCATGGAGTCTCTAAGGCTCTGTCCCAACAACAGTCTCTCCTGATAAAAAGACAGTACAACCATCAATAAAAAATGGAAGAGCAGGACTATACCAAGAAGAAGTTCAAGTTAGCACATTGCCACCATGTGCTACAGTCAATGTGCTACAGTCAATGTAGCACTCAGGTCAATTTTGCTGGTCTGTTTCAAATAGCAACAGGGACTGGCACAATGTCCATAGGGATTGTGTAGAACAGTTCTAATAATAATAATAATAATAATAATAATAACAATTTATTTCTTACCCGCCTCTCCATCTGGATCGAGGCGGGGAACAACAACATGATAAAATACATAAATGATTAAAACATGACACATATTATTAAAACTGCATAAAAATCCTAAAACCAGTTAATCCAGTCTTCAATATGGAAATCCATCTAAATTTTCTGTTGCGCATTCCTATCTCTCCCCTGCTCTTTCCTTCCCCTCTGTGCCTTCTGCAGGGTCCACTTTGTAGCGAATCAGTGGCACAAACGCTCTGGCAATGCTTCATCACCAGTTGAATTTTAAGAGTTTTATTGGTATTTTAATAATGTATTAGTTTTATGTGCTTTTAATCAGTTTTATGTATTTTATATTTGATGTTGTTCCCCGCCTCGATCCAGAGGGAGAGGCAGGTAATAAATAAATAAATTTATTATTATTATTATTATTATTATTATTATTATCATCATCATCATCATCATCATCACGTGGGGAAGCTCTTGCATCAAATTCAAGAAACAAAACAAACAAGTCCTGTGAGACATGTTTGATAAGCACCAGCAAAATTAACCACTGTGAAAATAACGAGATGTTATTGACACTTAAAAAGAGTGTGTGTGAGCACACCACATCACAACCACAGAGGGAGAGGATGTTATGAGTACATGATGAACCTTTACACAGCTGTCAGTAAGGCACATTGGGAACTTGCTTGCTGACAGGTTATTTATATAATCCCAGCGGAAATCAGTGCATTGAGTATATAGTATCCTTTTCACCTTGCGAACTGGATTACTTTCATTCATGCATTTACTCTTGCGTAGCAACTTCATGGCATCTTCAGAACAGTTCAGCCTTATTCTCCAGAGCCATCGTTCTGCACCAATTTCCTTTAATTCTTAGGAAAATGGAAGAATACTTTTATACACAGGGTTTTCAGTCAGCAGCCACGACCCAAATATAGCTTACCAGGGATTCAAAGTGATGCACCAGTATCGGTCACAGGTAGGGAATGTAAAGTGCTTTTCAGAACTGAGGCAGGGGTGAAGGCAGCAATAGAGCCCTCTGGTAAGACAACAGGAGGCAAGGCTGTGTGGTAGCCCAAAGTTTGGGTGGAAAGCAATACAGTTCATCAAGGTATATGTAATACAGAGTCCCATACGTAGGAGACTACCTATTAAAAGGAAGAAACGCAAAGAAGGCTGCAAAGCATCAGTATTAGAGTGGCAGAAAATAGACCAATGGCAAATCACCCACAGCCAATTCACACACTCTATGCTTATCATTTTATGGCTACAGTAGCCTTCCCCAACCTGATGCCCTCAAGATATGTTGGACTACAATTCCCATTAACCCACCCAGGGATGATGGGAGTTGCAGTCCATCACATCTGCCGGGTACCAAGTTGGGGAAGGCTAGGCTACAGTATCGAGTGTCTACCCAGATTAGATCGATTCTGGAAAGTTTAAAAATTGGTCTGCAAGTCCATAGAATCCACACAGCTTGGACAAATTGGTCCTCTGTGGATTCTGCAGGACCAATTCATAGACATCCAGTGACATTTTGATCCATTGTGGATTTCGTTGATATCCCTAGTCCAGGGTTACCAGTTTTCTCAACTGAGAACTCATGACATCTGATGAACCAAGGGAACACAGCTTTGAGATCATTGCCCTGGAACAAGTCTACACAAGTTGTGAACCACCAAGCTAAACACAAATGAACAAGCCAAACACAAACACACACCAGCTGTTTGTGGTGGACGGTGGTTCAAAACACCTGTTTTTGCTGCCACTGTGAGACTACGAAAACAAGAGGATTGCCAACCACCTGATAGGCCATGATGCAGGGCCAGTACAACTGCATTCGATTTGGTGGATCACAAGAGCCTATAACTGCAGTGGGGAACCTTTTTGCTGCCAAGGTCTGTATGGCAGCAGTGGGCATGGCCAAAGTCAGCAGTGGGCAGGACTGGAAGCAAAATGGGTGGGGCCAACCTTTTCCCCTCCTAATTCTTGACTCTTTCTCTCCATCTGTGCCCAGTGGGCCACTGGGGGAGGGACACATTGTTCTTGCCAGAAGTCTGAATTGCCACATTAAATTAGTCTGAGGGCTGCAAGCGGCCCTAGGTTGCCCAACCCTACCCTATGGAAATGGATCTCCTTTGACAACAACAACAACAACAACAACAACAACAACAACAACAAGCTTTACACTCACCTAGATAAACAGTTTGTAAGACAACTGGCTAGAGGAAGCCAGGTTGATTGGCAGGAAAAGCTTGTCTCTTGCTTAAAAGATAAATGACTAATCAACAACACCCTTCATGCTCAGCTTCACACAGCTTTGTTTATCATGTATTATTTATTGGCCAGCTCAGAGGATAGAATTCTAGGATGATTAACCATTACTTAGCAAATGATGCTTTCTCTGTCTGTGCAAAATTTAAAAATGGCTTGTGAAAACTGGAGACAGGGGAGAAATTTGTTCAGTTTGCATTTAAATGCAAATGTGCCTCATTTTAAACTATACGTGAACTCAGTTATCCTTTGAAATTCGCAGTCCTCCAAATTAGACAGTGGAATTCTGCAACAACAAAAGTACGTTCAAAAAAGTGTACACAGAAATGCATGTATTCGTGAGTATAACGTTAAAAATATATCGTATTAGGAAATTTGATTGCAAAAATGTACAAATTAGCTTGTTGGAATTATGTGCTTATGTATTAACAATGGTATGGTTAGTGGAGTCTGGTGGCTCCAATTTTGGTGGGGCTGTAAGTCTATTCTGGGATTCAGTCAGAACCAGACAGAACTCTAAAGAAGCTATCCAAGCTATTTTATGGGTCTGGTTCAGCACTTAACTCCTTTAGAGGTCTGGCTGGTTCTGACTGATGTGGCTGGGAATAGATTCACAGCCACATCAAAATTGGAACCACCAGCCTCCACTGCTTCTGGTAACCCCATCCCATTAATGGTCATAGTCAGTGGCATGAAATGGAGCCTGTCAGATCTGACCAAATGCTGCTAGCACTGAGGTCAAACAATTCAGTCTTCACAAAGCATTGTCCTCACCTACACTTTTGCTCCATTGTATTCTATCCTTGGGGTGGGGGGGGGGGGGATCACCAAAACAGCGGACACTGTTTGATGCTGCTGAAATCGTTCACTGAAAGCTTTGCTTTCGGCTCATTCTTGATGGAATCTGAATGTTACTTTTTAAATTGTCTAAATGATAGAGAACTGTATGTTTTGATTAAAGTACCTCAATCTAGCATGAACAATCCACGTGCAGAAGCAGGCTTTCGCTCAGGGATCCCTTTACAGAATTGGGTTTTGCATGTGCAAAAGGGTATTGTGCAATTCAAAACCATACCACGGAAACTCATGCAAGATTGGACCTTTGTGCCCAACTATCTAACAGAGAAATAGGTAACCATTTTGGACCTGTGGGTACACTTGACAATTTGAGATACTGTCCTGGGTATCACACAAAATGGCTGCCATGGGAGATATAGCTTATCAGACAGATATGACATGGGAGAAATAGCTTACCTTTTTCTTCCCCACCCTTCTTTTTCTTGGTGACTGGACACACTGCAGAGGAAAGCATTGGCCTGCAGCCACCTGCCATCTTCAGTTCCTAAGGTGTCTTTGTGCCACAACTGTAGACCAGAGGCATTCATGGGGAA
The DNA here is from genome assembly GCA_029215795.1 of Anniella stebbinsi. Lineage (NCBI taxonomy): Eukaryota > Metazoa > Chordata > Lepidosauria > Squamata > Anniellidae > Anniella > Anniella stebbinsi. The sequence continues at coordinate 45,532,363 of JARDYH010000003.1, read as the reverse complement.
AGAAGATGGCAGTGGTTAAAGGCCCTCACTTGGCTTTGAAGCAATCTCACCTGTAGTTAAGGAAATTTGTTAATAAAAAATTGACATGCAAGGGAAAGGCAGCAAAGCCCAGCTGGATCCATGAAATGCTGCACATGGGCCTCCAGAGTTCAAAGCACCAACCTTGCAGAACTCTTTATGGTACTCTCATTTTGATTCTGCTTTGGGGGCAATTACTTTTGTTAGGAATATTGGTTGCATGATGTCATCTGCCGATGGTAGCTGTCCACAACTGTTCCCAAAAACAATTTAAAATTAGATTTGAGGTTCAAACGGATAATTATGAGGATCGCAGTTGAGAGCTGATCTGGACTAAACTGAACCTCCAGCGACAGGTTTAAGCATTATTGCTGTTGTTATAGAAGCAAATCCAGCAGAAATGCTTCTCTCAAATTATTGTTTATGACTTACGTAATCATGCCTTCTTTGCTAAATCTGTCCTTACTTACTCTTCTGTTTTCCTTCAGGGCAACAGGCGAGGAGATTAAATGGCAGCCCATTGATAACTATCTAGCTGCATTGGCTGCACCTGCTCCATTCCTTCCTCCCAAAGGGTGGGGGCTATTCCTGAACTGGGAGTAAGGGAGAACTATGCTTAGGCCTTTTTCTAAAGTCTCCATGCCTTGATGCTTGCTTCAAGAAAGATCAGCCCCCAGACTGTCCCTGTTCTACTTGCTGATCTAGCCCTGCTAGGTCTGAACCAAGGGTGAACAACATGCAGCCTTTTTTTCAGACACTTCCCCCAATTTGCCCCGCCACTGAAATGCCACAGCAAAGGGGGAAAGCCTCTTTTAAAAGGAAAATCAGCAATTTTCCACTCAATCTGATAACAGCAATAGAAATGAGCTTTTTAAAAGCAGAATAGCTCCACCTCTGAAATCTGGCTGCATCCTCGTGATTTTCCTTTTAAAGGAAGCTTTAATTTTTTCATGCTGCTGGGCTGCCAAATTCTGGCAGTGTGGTGGCAGCAGGATAAAGGGGGTCTGAGGACTGATCCCACTGGAGTGGGGTGGCAATGCAGCCCCCAACCTCTGGACATTGCCCACCACTAGTCAATGGAATCACTGGATTCTGCAAGCTCTAGAGCTGCCCTGATGGAATAAGATGGGGTGAAAAACAGTGGGAAAGTGCTGCTTTTTGCAGGATCATCATGGCAGCCAGTGTGTGACTGGGGTAAGAACAAAGAAAAGTTTGTACCAACTAAGGAGCAGCAACAGGCATCATGGCAGGTGATGACATACTCGGGCAGTTTTGGAAGGTGATGTTGAGATGGAAGGTGCTTACAAAGCAATAGAAAACAATGAAAGAAGTGCAGGTGTGGTGGGTTCTCCCCTAGAAAGTTTATGGGCTCTATAAGGGGGAAAGATCTACATGTCCACCTATGCACTCCATTATTGAAGTGTCATAAATGGTGAAATATAATTTGTCCCCATATCTGATCTATATAAAAAGAGTGTTTAAGCCAGTGGAGATGGGTGGCTTCAATTTCACTGGGTCTGTGAATCCATGCTGGGTTTCAGTCAGAATGAGCCAGAATTCTAAAGGAGCTATCCAAGGTGCTGAACTATAGCCATAAACTTGATTCAGGACCTTGGATAGCTCCTTTAGAGGTCTAGCTCATTCTGACTGAAACCCAGCATGGAATCACAAGCCCACAAAATCAGAGCCACCAGCCTCCACTGGTTCATGCTCCTACCCTGTACCCATCTTCATTCTTCACAATTTCCTCCTGTGCTTTGCTGTTCCTTTGTTTTCTCTTCTTCTTTGGTCAAAGATTCATTTAATTCCTGCTGCTACCAGAGTGTCCAGCATTGGTGTCTCTTGCTAGTCAATGCCTCTGAACCGAAATCACAACATCATTCCCATAATGCATTTCCTCTGACAACATCCATTTCAGCCCCAGATGGGCAGAACTCGTTGACTTCAACTGGAACTACCTAGAGTAAATAAGGTTTATGTCTTAGTAATCCCTTTCATGCCCAGAGAAAAGGCCTAGAAGTGGAGACTGAAAGCAGGGCACATGCAGCGCTTGTGAAGCAGCCAGATTAACACTTTAGTAAGACTGGGTCACCCAAGCACTACCCTGAAGACCTTCTCCTGGTGGCAATGGTGGTAAATTAGTGCCTGAAAGCTGTAGGGAGCCATATATGTCCTTAAGGATGACAAGAAGAAGTCTAATTCCCTCCCCATAATGATGTCCCAGTGATACTTAACTACAAAATACTAGTGTAACACATCCACACACTGCATTTGCCCCTAAAGATGCTAGAGAAATCAGAGATGGACTAAAATGAGTTTTGTTTTCTAAGAATCTGACCTACAGAATCTGCTGTTGACTGGTCTCCAGAGGCCACGCAGAGCCTCTTTTTTAAAAAAACTTTCCCAAAATGTACACAAATTTATTCATAGGAAAATGCACACGTTTCTGCTGAAACATATGCCATGCTGGAAAATATCATCACCATCAACTTTATTACGGTCACGAACCAGACTTTACACATGCAAAGAGTAGGGCAAAAATACATGCAAATTTCAGAAATATACAGCAAAATCAATTCTAGAGAGAACTTATTCTCATAGCATTCAAAAAGAATTTAGTTAAAGCCTTGATTGTGGCCCTGTACTCTGTGGCCCTGAAGCAACAAAGAAGTGCATTAATTTCTAATCTGGATTCAGGCAATAATTTATCTCTAATCTCGCTATAAAAAGAACAACAGAGTAGAACGTGGATAACCGATTCAATTTCATTGCTTCCACATGGGCATAGGTGATCAGAAAAACTGATTTTCTGAAACCTCCCCTGTAACAAAGCAGATGGCAAGTCATTAAATCTTTCCAGAGTTAGTGCACGCCGATATTTAGGGATGCTAAGCATTGAAAAATATTTAACTTCTGCCATTCCATAACTCAGGTTAACGTCTAAGAACAGAGGAGAGCGAGTTCAAGCAGTTCTGGAGATCTTAAAACTTGTAGGTCACAGTTTCTTACCCTTTGAGACAAAAGGGTTTTGGCCTGTTTTGCTTCCATCATTAATAGAGAGTCAGGGCATAAGCCCAGAGAGTTGATCTTATTCCAGAGAAGTTTCATCCACTCAATGATGTATGGATCATTACGTATCTTGTGGAGAATGCCTGAAGAGCCAAGGCCATACAAACGAATCCAAAATTTTAGTGCACTCAACCAAGCTCTTGAGGTGATAGACCATAAACCAGTTTCCAACAGGAGCAGGTGTAACTACACACTTTGGCTTGTACAGATTCTACTAAAGAGGTAACAGCTTTGATCGAGATTATAATTCCATAGGTCAATTGCATGGGGGGGGGGGGTTGGTGTAAAAACTTAAGCGCACAGGTACAAATTGCCCCCCCCCTTTGGTATAATAGAACCTTGTGATTGCAGCAGCCGTATTTTTGGCTGTTGTTTTGGCCTTATCTCTCTGCAAAGACCAATTAAGTGTTTTATGAAAGTATATACCCAAATATGTACAGCCAGAAACTTGTTCTATTTGGTTACTATTCACAGACCATCCAAAGGTTCTCTTGCGTCTTGAAAAGGCCAGCACTTTGGTTTAATCAAAATTGATTCTGAATTGATTGATTTCACAGTAGCTGGTAAACGCTGCCAATAGACGCAAGAGGCCAACCCTGGTCTGTGAGATTCGAACAGCATCGTCTGCATAAAGTAAAATGGGAATCTTTGAATTAGCCAGTTTTGGAGGATGAGAATCAACAGTATTCAAAGCAGTTGATAAATCACTAAAAAAATATTGAATAAAAATGGGGCTAAAACGCAACCTTGTCTTACACCCCTAGTTGACACTATTGGTTTGGACAAACTGCCGGTGGGCCCACATCTAATTTGAATTTCAGTCTGATGATAAAGATTTTGAATTAAATATAGGAGTCTTTTGTCAATACCAAAAACACTTTCAGTTTCACCCATAACTTATTCCTTAAAATGGAGTCAAAAGCAGATTTCAGGTCTATGAATGCAGAAAATAATTGTCTTCCTTTTGGTTTAGAATACTTTTCAGCCAGGTGGGCCAGAACAAAACAATGATCTAAAGTTGAGCACCCTGGGCTGAAGCCAATTTGTTTGTCTCCTATCACTTTGGAATTTTCCATCCATTCCAAGAGATGCTTATAAATAGAAGGCTAATGGGGCAGTAATTATTGGGGTCCTGCCTCTCACCCTTCTTGTGTACGGGGACTAATATTGTCTGGCACGAAATATGTGGGAAATGGCCTGTCCTATTGCACAATGTAAAGAATGGGGTTAAAAGAGAGGCACCAACTCACATTGCATTTTTATACATTTGATGAAATACTATCAGGTCCAGGAGCTTTATTGATTTTGGGCTGGCTAATTAGATCCATATTCTCTTTTTTATTAGCATCAGGCCACTCTGGTAGATTATCTGTCTTTTCAATTGGGATTAGATTTACACAATCAGAATCAAGGAAGATTTCAGCAAAGTGATTCTCCCACACCGTAGTCAGAATACAACACTCAGGAACCTTGTTATCTGATAAAGCTTTAGATACCACATTCCAAAAGCACCTTGTGTCCTTATTCAAAGTAGCCTGATACAATAGGCTCCACCTCTCTCTTATATCATCTTGTTCCTTAACCTGGATAGTTGTTCTATAAAGTTTTTAAAGTTGAAAGTAGCTTGCATGGAGCACGTTGTTCGTTCAACTTCTGTAGTTATTATAAATATTTTGTATTTGTTTCTTAAGAAATATGCATTCATGATTGAACCAACCATAGCTTTGTCTGTATTTTGGGGCTTGGGGGTTGGAATTTTCTAAAGTTAAACGTAGGATATCTATCAGCTTCTGGAAAACGTGTGGAAAAGTTTAATGGAATGGGGGAACAATGTGCAAAATGTTACATACTAACATGAATTACGTACTGTGTTACAAACCCTTTTATTGGATTATTTGTGTGTGTGTGTGTGTGTGTGTGTGTATGTGTGTGTGGATAGTCATATCTGTCTGTGAATGGATGCCAGAATGAATGACACTGCACAATCCACAAAACACGGGACGGAATTCACAAAATCCGGACATCCCTATTTTTCTCTCTTTGATCTCCAGTGCAGCATTTCTGTTGTAAATTCATACAGCACCATCAAATGGCACTGTTATTGGCAGACTCTTGTCCAAGAGGAATTCTATTTCAAGGAAAAGTGTGCCATGTGAAGAGGGCTTTTTGATATTTTCCGTGAGAACATTGAAAAAGGACCATTTGGTAACATTGCGGGGTATGGCGGAATACAGCATAAATATCTATACATCTTTGCCTAAGATACATGTCTCATTTTGCCAATCTGCAAGAAAGAAGCAACAAGTTTGAAAGAGATTATCCAGTACAAATGGATTTACTTTTTATGGGAGTATTAATGGACATGTTCACTGTCAGTAAATTGTTGGAAGATGCAAATTAGTATGCGTTCATGTGTTCTCAGAAAAACTGGTGGAAGAAGTATGAATCATACAATTTCCCCAGAACCCTACAGAGAAATATGAGCACTCCCAATGCAGGGATGCTTCATCTCTTTGAACTTTACTCAGGAGACCACAAAAAGAAGAAGTGTAGCTATGGCTCACTTACACTTCTTCCTTCATTGTAACTATCAACAATGCAACAGCTCTTTGTTTCACAATTTAAAGAAACATTGTTAAAATGAACACAAGGACATGAAGCATTTTTTCAGTGATTTTGTATTGCCGTACTTTCAAAGTGTTCTAAGAAGGAAAACTCCCAAGAGCGGCTTCTCTTTTTGTTCCACGAGCCACTGCTAACAAAATTTTGTGTTCTTCACAACTTTCCCAAACAAACCACAGTGTAGCACTGGACTGATTTCCAGTTTCTCAGCCAAAGATCTAACAAAAAATATATGAATGCTGGGCTGAAACCTGCCCCCTATTTTTGAGAACTTTCTCCCAGCAAAAAAGGCATTGTTTTTTTCTGCCTCTTTCGCAGGGAGGGGGGGAAATTCAGAGAATGTTCTCCTTGGGAAGGGGGACAAGGCTTCCACATACCTTTTTTAAGTGTAGCTGATTGCTGAGGGGCTTTCTTCCTTTTTTTTTAGTTTTTCAAAACAACAACAACACAACTACCCCCTTCTTCCAGCATTTGGATGAGCCCAGCAGTTCTTAGTGAATGCCTACTGGAGACCACATGATCTCACCCTCTCCAATAAGCATCCAGTAAGCACTCCTGTGCTCCTGAAAATGCGGGGGTGTTTCAAAATAAAAAGAAAGAAAGAAGACCCCTCAACAACTGGCTACATTTAAAAAGGTATGTGGAAAGACTGTTCCCCTCCCCAAAGGGAAAATTCTCTAAAATGATCACCACTCTCAACCTCTTTCAATGAGTTTTCATTTCCACCGTCCCACCCACCTACCCACGCTCACGAAATGCCAAAAATAAAATGGTCAAAATGTTCAGCATAACACTAAAATATATACTGCTTGACTTGCTCTTATCTTTTTAGCCATCTTAACTACTGCTCCCAGGGTCTAGGCTGTAGAAACTCTTTTAGCCAAAGAAACAAACTCCTTTTCAGCGAAGCATTTCAGTGGCGGGCAAGACCAAAGGCAAAAGGGGGCAGACCAAAGGTAAACATAACAGCACCAAAATAACGGCAAATTTTAGCTTTAAACTCTTCTTACTTCCAGTAATCAAGTATTAGGAAGAGGCACCTATGTCAACTTTTTAGAATATGAAAAAAACTGCACAAAATTTGGAGAAACATCAATGGAAGAGACACCAAATGATCCATGCTTGAGGGAAAGGGACATGGCTAGCTGGGGATCCCTGGAGTGCCAGGTTGGGGCCCCACATGAGCTGGATTTGAAGTTTTGCATCCCTAGTCTAGAAAAGAAAAGGAATTCAGGCTAGTTCTACTCACCTGTCAGAGCTTTGGAACTGCCTTGACCAAAACATTGAACAATATGCCTTCCCTTTCCAGTGAGCAAAATGTCTATCTGAATTTCTACAGTCCTGTGGCTGGAGGAAGAGCTAGGGAATAGGGGTGGTAGGGTGTTGTTGCACTCATGACCTGTTTGTGGGTTTCCTGTGGGGAGCTGGTTGGCTACCGTGCGAACAGAATGCTGGACTAGATAGACCTTTGGTCTGATCCAGCATGGCTCTCCTTATGTTCTTAAGAGTGAATAGACCCACCTGTCAAGGCCTCAGTAAATGCCCTGATTATTCTGCCCCACTAAAAGGCAGAACATCCACCTAAAGTGCCAGCACTAGCTACCTGCCAGAGACTAAGGCCCTATCTAAACCAGAGGGAGGTAGAGGGAGGGAGGGGCAGCGATCCCGGAAATAGCTGCTTATGGGATCATTGCTCTAATCCAGACCAGGAAGTGCAATGACCCGTGTTCCTGTCACACCCGCCATTTTTTAAAAAACTGGTCTGGAGAGCGCTGTTGCACTCCTTCACAAACGGTAAGTAAAAAAAAAAAAATCACGCGCAAAATCGGGGGGCCCTCCCTCCCCCGCTATCCCAGGGGTGGCAAAAGTGCTGCACGGCTCTGTGCCCATTTCTGCTGTCACATTTACTCACAAGTCAGCATGGCAGCAGCTGGGACAGGCGCCCACACTTCCCACGGTCTCAGGCCTTTCCCGGGACTGCGGGAAGAATTGGGTTTCCCCATGGATCCCTTATCCCGGAGGAAACCCTTGCCCATCTCCCCCTGCCCCCAGGAGTCTCTGTGCATCATTTGGAATCACAGGGACCACCCAGGGACTATCTCACATAAAAAGGCTGGTGTAGAAATGGCCTAAGACAGGTAGGTATTAAACAGCACACAAATTCTGGCAACAGAATCGCCAAAAGAAGATGCAGTCAAATGTCTGGAGAAGGCTATGAAGAGCTTAATTTACAGCAGAGATATTCTACTGGCACTGCAATGCATTATGGGTAGTAAGCCTCTTTGAGTCTCTGTGAGAAAAGTGGGGTAAAAATGTTTTAAATAAACAAATGACCCAAGGATAAAATAAATGTCAGATTTGAAGCTGCTGCCTCCTTTTTCTTGGTGGCATTTGCTTTTCTGATAGAAGGATGTTTCTCACAATTTGCTCAGTTCTACAAATATAACATGTAGCCACAGCAGGAGAAAATTACAAGTTTTTAAAAAAGGGTGGGGGGAGATGCAGAAATACATCCCAGGGAGCTTTGCCACTTCTGCCTGAAAAAAATGAGTTTCTAGTCTCATTGTGGTCAATAGGAAGTTGCGAAACACAAGTGGCGGCCCATTTTAGCACATAATGAAGCAGTTTGGTTTGTGCTCTCAGTTGCTATATCCCATTGAGGAAATCAGCTCTACGGCTCTGGCAAAGCTGGTTGAAATCTAGCATAAGAACGTAAGAGGAACCATGCTGGATCAGACCAAGGTTCCATCTAGTCCAGCATTCTGTTCACACAGTGGCCAACCAGCTGCCCATAGGAATCCCACAAGTAGGACATGAGTGCAACAGCACCCTCCAGCCCATGTTCCCCAGCAACTGGTATACACAAGCTTACTGTCTGTGAAGCTTGAGATACCACATAGCCATCAGAGTGCTATCTCAAGCTTCAGAGCTTACTGTCTCTGAAGCTTGAGATAGCACATAGCCTCAATTATGGAATGATCTCCCCGATGAGGCCCGCCTGGCACCAACACTGTTATCTTTTCGGTGCCAGGTCAAAGCTTTTCTTTTCTCCCAGGCATTTTAATAGCTCAGGTTGAGTTTTTGATTGACATTGTGGCCAGGCTTAACAGTTAAAATGTTTTAAAGTGTTTTAATGACAGCTGTTTTATGGTTTTAAATTTTGTATATTGTCTTTTTAATGCTCAATCTTTTTAATTTTTGTAAACCGCCCAGAGAGCTTCGGCTATGGGGCGGTATATAAGTGTCATAAATAAATAATAATAATAATCAGGACTAGTAGCTGTTGCTAGCCCTCTCTTCTACGAATTTGTCTAACCTCCTTTTAAAGCCATCCAAAGTGATGGCCATCCCTACATCTTGTGATAGAAAATTCCATAGTTTAACTATGCACTGTGTGAAGAAGGACTTCCTTTTATCTGTCCTGAATCTCTCACAAATCAGCTTCATGGGATGACCCCAGATTCAAGTATTACAAGAGAGGGATAAAAATGTTTCCCTATCCATATTCTCCACACCATGCACATTTGAAAACTTTTTCTAGTCCATCTTTCTCCAACTTGGTTCCCCAGATGTGTTAGACTGCAACTGCCAACATTCCCAGCCAGCATGGCCAATGGCAATCCAACACATCTAGAGGGCATCAAGTTGGGGACGGATGGACTAGTCTTGGACACAAGTTTCCCTAAAAAATCTATAATGGGTGTTTTGATGGTTGGTGTGAGAAAACTGTGCCATGCTAGCTTAGTAACTATTTGCACTTTCCAAGTCATAACCCAGAACAGATGTAATTCTAAAAAGTTTATGTTAAAATTAAAGAGCAAATAACTGCCATGAACAAAATCCTGCTTTCCAACCAATATTGTAGGTTACAGCTTTTCAATTTGTCTCTCCCTCGATTATACACATGGCTAAGCATCTCTTGGTATCTCACCATGATTCAAACAGTAGAGCTATTAGTAGCACCAGCAGATTTCCACAAAGACCCTACAGGATCTCCCTTAGGCTGAGCTCAGCAAAGATGATGAGGCGAGGGGCCTAGACATTTCATGAGGAGATCAAGATGCCATTTTAAAGTGGAATTCCATGAATATTAGCAAGAACTCCCATTTTCTTTCTGTGTCTCAGCAACCTGCAAAGTTCCATTCTGTGATGCTGAGCCTGCATGTATTTATTAGGTCATCTGGGTATGTTTCCTTGTCCCGACCAGGGATTGAAGATCACTGCAGCACCCTCATTAACTGAGATGAATTAATTCAGCTGAGCGTTTGTGAAATATTTCTGTCCCAAACTCTCATAGCTACCTCGTCATTGGCCAGTAAGAATCACCTTAGCGTTGCTTAAGGATTTTGGGCCAACCTACACAGTCCTTTGGAACATTTTAAAAAGTATTTTAAAACGTTCCAAATAGGTGCGTTCTAAAACGTCTTAGGCCACATTACTGAGTACTCATGTTACAGGAGAACAGTCTTCAGTCTTTAAAGCGGTATGTGCGGTCACACACTGTTCTACCCTGTCTCTTTCTCTTTCGTTTTTTCAATGAGTTTAGGGCAAGGCATTGTGGGGGTTGTAGTTCAGTTACACACTTCCTTCTTAGTTCCTCTGTCATTCCCTAGCGAGTATAGGGCTAAGAATTGTGGGTGTTGTAGTTCACTCTCCCACTTCCTCTTTCTTCCCCATCAATCAACTGCTAAGCATTTGGGCACCAGTAAACAAAGCACTGCCCCCATGAATCACAAATGGTAAGGAAGGACACATTATTTTACTTAAAACGATTTATTAAAAGTGAAACCGTTGTATATAACTGAAATGAGTTTTAAAAAACCTCAGATATGCAACGTTATAGGGAGTGCGTCATGTGGCCCAAAGAGTTTTCATAACCCTTATAAAACGTCAAAAACCTCATATGTAGATCGGCCCTTTGTCTTCATTTGGTTTCATTTTGCTTTGTGAGGTTCTCTTCTATGGAAGATCCATGCCGCTGGTATGTATACACAGTTTTAGTCAGGCTTGTTGTTTTGTCTTGTAAGTACTGTTTCCAAACTTGTATTTTATGCTATTTGGCTCTTATGTTATTCCCTTGCCCCCTTCTTATAAATGACCTTACCATCTATCATAATTGGATGTGTGTCCTTTGTTCCACTTAACTGTTGGTACTAAGTCCAGAGCTTTCCACTTGGCTATTGCTACTATTTAAGGTTTCAGGCCTAGGGCTTTGAAACAGAGGGTGTTGGCTTGGGCCCTTGTTTCATAAGCCTTAGGGGTGTCCTGTGAGGTCAGAGAGTCCCTTGGCTCAGGCTGACTTGGATGTAATGGGTGGTGGCAGCCTATCCTACTGGGCTGATATTCAATGGAGGCAACCTTTTGTCCCAGCCTCCACTGCTGGGAGTTAGGGAACTCCCCGTTCCTCCCTTCACAAATGTAATGTGACAAGATCAGAAATACAAGTCAGGCTGTAGATGCCCTCTGCTCCTCTTCTTCCACCATGTAAGGTTAAATTAGATGCAACTAATGTTAGACTTCTAAGTTGGATTCTTCCAATGTATTTTTATGTTACAAAGGGCCCTCAATCATTGGGGGGGATTAACCTTTTCCCTTGCATAATTTCCCCTCTAAAAATAGTCCTGATCCAGATCAAGGATTCTTTTTGTAAAAGAAATAGGCATCAGGAGTGCCAGTCATCGACCGCTGATGTCAGATTTAATTTGCCCCTCTCCTGTTGAACTGTGGGATTCGCTACAACAAGTCATGGTGAGGGCCACCAGTTTGGATGGCATTAATGGGGTTAGACAAATTTCTGGAGAAGAAGGCTATCAATGGCTACTAGTCCTGATGCCTCTATGCTACCTGCAGTAATCAGAGGTAGTAAGGCTATGTACACCAGTTACTAGGGAACATGGGCAGGAAGGTACTATTTCATTAGTGTCCTGCTTGTGGATTTCCCACTGACAGCTGGTTGGCTAGATGGACCCCAGTCTGATCCAGCATGGTTTTTCTTATGTTCTTAAGAAGGAGTATTATATATTAATCCTTCTTCCAGACAGGTGATATGGAAAAATTCAGCTGTTGGGAAGTAAACCATGCCAGAATAAGACAGAGAAGAGGGAAGACAACTTTATTTGAACTAGGTACTCTCCTTTGCACAAATTTGCAACATTGCAAATTTTGCAAGGGTGGCATGTGAACTGGGTATATGTGATGAAAAAGTACCATTCTAGCATTTTTAAAATGATGGTAGAATTTTTACAAGACCATATTATTATTATTATTATTATTATTAATTGCATTTATATACTGTCCCATAGCTGAAGCTCTCTGGGCAGTTTACAAATCAAAAACATTGAACATTAAAAACCCATTATACAAAATTTTAAACCATAAAGAGCATAAAAACAGGTTATAAATACAATATCCATTTAAAAACAACTATTCTGGGTCAAACAACCACAAACCCCTCAACATAGCTGTCAAATGCCTAGGAGAAGGGGAAAGTCCTGACCTGGCGCTGAAAAGATAACAATGTTGGCACCAGGCGAGCCTCGTCGGGGAGATCATTCCATAATTGGGGGGCCACCACTGAAAAGGCCCTCTCCCTTGTTGCCACCCTCTGTGCTTCCCTCGGAGTAGGCAACCGGAGGAGGACCTTAGATGTGGATCGTAGTGTACGGGTTGGTTTGTGTCGGGAGAGGCGTTCCATCAGGTATTGTGATCCCAAGCCGTGTAAGGCTTTATAGGTTAAAACCAGCACCTTGAATCGGGCTTGGAAATGTGTAGACAGCCAACACAAGCCAATGCATATGTGAGGCAGAGCCATCTTGCCTGCCAACAACTGGTTGGATAATATCACTGAGCTTTGTAGAAAATATAAGTCTTTCAAGCCTGCAGAAGCATAACTTCAAATTCAAGGATGTGATTCCCCCAGTACCCCAAGCACTGGAAATAACATTCATAAGAGTCAGATGAAGTGTTCCTTGATGTTTTCTGACATACCAACCTAAAATTAATCAGGCAAAATAATTTCCAAGTCCTCTAAGATATGAATTCATGTGCAGTATTGGCAAAAGCATCTGATAACAACCATGCTATAAACAGCCATGAAATTGGAGATTACCATTGTATTCTTGTGGTTCATGAAAGCTCCTCTTGAGCTTTTAAGCTCAGCCATGTGTATGGAAAATTGACTTGGAGCAGGTAAAATGAGATTATATTTATTAAAGAGCATTCGCTGAATAGTACAGTATGGGCAAAATCCAGTCAAAATGAAGCATGTTTAAGTCCAATTGATTTTAAGTGAGGTGTGTGCTTAAATCTATTTCACTGGAATCAACAGAACTTAAAACTGCTTGACTTTAGCTAGATTGTATCCTATATTTACATGCCACCACCACACCTCAGGCTTTTGCTCACTTTCCCAACAAGAGCTGTCCCAATTTGATCTTTTTGTTTTTAAATTTGTGTAAAGTTGTAATTTGCGCTTTTGGATCACACTTTTCCCAGGGGAAATGGCTAGAACCAGAGAAGATAGGGTGGCCCATGTCACTCCAGCCAACTCCATAGCTCAGTGGATAAGAGGAGGCCCACGGTTGGAGCACATTGGCCACAGGCTCTATAGAAAAGCTATAGCTCCATAGAAGAGCACAAGTTTAGCACAGAAGAGGACCCAGGAAAATGGGCTGGGGAGAGATGTGAACATTTGGAACTATTCCTGGAGGCTGTTTGGTTTGTGCATGGAGTCCCTTGCAGTTGGATCCCTGCAAGACATATGAGAACAATAGCTGTCCTTCCTACATTCTTAACTATACTTCTCCAACCTGGTGACCTCCAGATGGTTTGGATTTCAATTCCCATCAGCCCCAACAAGCATGGCCAGTAGTCAAGGATGCTGGGAGTTGTAAACCAAAGCATCTGGGGTCCCTTGTTGGGGAAAGCTGTTTTTGACTTTATTTCAGAAATGCTCCCTTGGTGCAAAATGCCCTTTCATTGAAGTCCCCACTTCTGTAGCCGTAGCTCTTTAAATGCAGGTACATATTGATGCAGTGGGGGCTAGTAGCTATTCAGTGGGGCTGTGAATCAGATCTGTATTTCAGGCAGAACTCTAGAAAATCTTTCCCCTATGGGTTCAGCACCTCGGATTTCTGCTTTAAAATTCTGAATGGTTCTGACTGAAACTCAGAGTGGATTTGCTGAAACAGAAGCCACCAGCCTACATTAGACTGATGTAATGCCGTACCATATTTCTTGGTTATAGGAACCATGCTCCCTTGTGGGGGGCTCTTGTGGTCTGGCTCTTGAGTTCCCAAAATAGGTTCAGTGCCTTGGATAGCACCTTTAGAGTTCTAGCTGGTTCTGACTGAATCCCAGAGCGGATGCACAATCCCACCAAAATCAGAGCCACCAGTCTCCACTGCTACTGGTCTTAGGCTAACCCAAAACTACCTATAAAAATGTACTATTGTTGTCTAATACACCCTAGAGGATGATTACATACCGTTAGTCATTTCTTGAACAACCCCTTCAAATGAAGACTTATCAACACAAGTAGCAATCATTCATTTTCCAGATAGAGATTTTCATTTTAAATAGACCTCCTCCCTAGCAATACAACTCTACAGAAGAGACATCTTATCTGAACATATGTAGTACCTGATCTCTTAAGAAATTAAATAACAATAATAATATTTTTTAAAAGGCAGAACCATTCTGTTCACCAGCCCCCACAAGCCATGTGATTTAATAAACAAACACCAGCTGTTCTGATTTGAAAAATATGCAGTCATCTTCTACAGACTATCAACCTTTGTATTATGAGGAATGGACAAGCCAGTCCTATAGGCCCCTCTATGTAACATCAGCACAATCCTATGCTGTACAGCAGCAAAGTCAAAAGCTCAAGAACAGCGGAAGAAACAAAAAAACTATTGTAACCATACCAACAGCCACTCCAACAGCATCCCTGGCAATTGCACAACCACCCTCCAACCAGAATGATGCTAGCAGGTGACATACCTATATGAGCCATGCGCAAAAGCACCAATCAACACACAGTGCGGCAGGAAAGCCAGAATAATTGCAGGAATCCATTCCGCAGGCCTCCCGCCACATTGCATGAGTGTTATTTTATAACAGTGCACAACCCCTCCCCTGTCATGTAGGCCGTGGTGAAAATGCCTACATGTAATAATAATAATAATTTATTTATTTATTAATTACCCACCTCTCCCTTTGAATTGAGGCGGGGAACAATATTAATACAATAACAATATAGATCAAATACATACATTAATTAAAATGGTTTAAAGTTCATTGGAGGCTGCCTCTACAAGAGGCATTTAAAGCTCTTTCAAGGCGCATTAAAAAATTTACCTCTACAAGAACAGAGTGCAAATCGGGCGTAGAGGTGCGTTTTCTCTCCGATTATGTGCATTATTGAATGCGCGTTAAATAGCGAGTTTTATTTTGCTCCGGCTGTTAAAGTGCATTTTGACTATGTGAACAAGCGATTCTCCGCATTAACTACTTGTAAAGCGCATTTGAAACAACCGGTAAGGTCACCAGTTGAGTGCTCAATTACCTCCTGCATACAAGCATTTACGATAAAGCGCTTCAGCGATTATGCGCATAATCGGCTAACCAGGCATCAAACTGAATCCATCTAGAGGGGGTCGGAGTAGGCTTGCTGGAAGAGCCTATTTTTTATAGCTGCCTTAAACTCAGAGAGAGTGTTAAATTGGTGAATCTCCTCTGGCAGGCCATTCCAGAGTCTGGGGGCGACAGAAGAGAAGGTCCTCTGGGTAACAATTGTTAGCCTGGTTTTGGCTGACAGAAGTAAATTCTCCCCAGAGTGTGTGGGGCGGATTATACAGGAGAAGACGATCCTGCAGGTAACCTGAACCCAAACCATGTAGGGTTTTATAGGTAATAACCAACACTTTGTACTTCACCTGGCTGGAAACTAATTGGCAGCCAGTGAAGTGATTTTAAAGTTGGCATAATATGGTCACCCCTAGGTGTACTGGTGACCAACCTGGCTGCCATATTTTGAACTAATTGAAGTTTCCGAACTAGGTACAATGGTAGCCCTATGTACAGCACATTGCGGAAGTCGAATCTCAAAGTTACCAGCACGTGCACTACCATCTTTAGGCCTACCAACTCTAGGAAAGGGTGCTGTTGGCACAACAGCCAAAGCTGATAGTAGGCACTCCTGGCCGTTGCATCTATCTGGGCTGTCATTTGGAGCGACGGATCCAGGAGCACCCCAAGCTGCGAACGCAGTCTTTCAGGGGGAGTGTAGCCCCATCCAAAACTAGTTGACACACCTCCAAACCCAGGTTGGGGCTTTTGACAGTAAGCAGCTCTGTCTTGTCTGGATTCAGTTTCAGTTTGTTTTTCCTCATCCAGCCCATTACCACCTCCAAGCATTCATTCAGAGGAGACACACTATGCTTAGCTGATGCTGTTATCGAAGGCACAGAAAAATATATTTGGGTGTCATCAGCATACTGATAGCACCCCACTAAGGACAACAGTTTGCAGCCTGCAGCAGTACATTTTTTTGGGGGGGGGGGGCAATTGACATGAGCTAAAACTGAAAAGTGGGGGGGCAAGGGGGAAGAATGTTTTCTACCAAAGTGATTTCAAGAACTGAACGTTGGAGAAGTTAATTACCCAACTTTTGAGGCACTGAAGTCAACATGCATTTGGCTATTCCTTCTTTTCACTTCAAGCCACTTTGGAAGTGCATTAGAATATGTAAGATACAATATCAACAAGATATATGGCAAACAATTTGGTTTTAAACTTTCGCTCTTGAATGGAGTTTTAAGACAATCTAAAATTTTCATTTATATGTTTGATTTATCTATTTTCTTATTGCTTCATTTTAATATCCCAGCCATGTTTACTGTGACCATTAGATCTTTTTTTATATGGGACAAGAGACAGTGGGTTTGTTCCTTGTCTATGGAATCTCAGGAGAAAGAGTTGGGTAGAACCAGACCCATCTACACCCCAGACAATTCTACCAATCAGAGTGACTGCTCAATTAGGGTGGCCATGTGTCCACTTTTATAGAGGACAGTGCTCTATTTGAAGGGCTACCAGAGGACTGCCCTCTATTTTGAAGGCACCCTATATTTGAAGAGCTGTCCAATCCAAAGATTATGAACCATCAGAAGGAAGAGCAGGGCGTTCAGGTAGCCCATGTACAGTTGATACTTGGACAGCAGACTGAGCAGGCACACAGGTCACCTCATCACAGTCTTCCATATGATGGTGAGATGTACTTTATTTCTATTGAATTACAATAATAATTTCTAAATTGGCATCTATACATATAAATTGGCATATGTAAATTGTATACAAACTGAGCTATCCTTTTTTCTGATGCATTTCTTCTTCTTTTTTGGTAATCCATAAAGTCATTGCTGAACTCTGCTATTTTGCTGTCATATGCCCTCGCATTGATACTGAAGGGAAGAATGCATCATGATGTTTGAGCAGCATTAGCACTGCGTAGAGTGCTTCATGTCCACCAACTAGGGATGTGCAGCGGATCCAAGCAAAATCGGATAAAATTATCCAATTCTGATCCCTATCATCTGGATCATCCGATCTAATCCAATCCGATCCGAAAGGACCCGATCCGGATCGGAAAAAATTGGAGGATCGGACCTCAGACCTCCTCCCCCCTCCCCCCACTCATTCTCCTTACCTGGTCCCTCCTCGCTGCCGCCTGCTGCCACCCGCTAGTCTCTTCTACTGAGAAACAGGCTTTGCGGCCTGCCTATCAGTAGCACGCCAGGTAATGACGTCACCCAACGCGTTACTGAGAGGCAGGCCGCGAAGCCTGTTTCTCAGTAGATGGGACCAGAAGGCAGCAGCAGACGGCCCTGGCTGGTAAGGAACATGAGAGGGGGGGAGGGGGAGGGAGGGGGAGGTCCCCACTTACCTTCTGGGGCAGTCCACTGCCGCCCACTGCTGCCAGCTGGTCCCTTCTACTGAGAAGCAGGCTTCGCAGCCTGTCTCTCAGTAGCACGCCAGGTGATGGCGTCACCTGGCACGCTACTGAGAGACAGGCCGCGAAGCCTGTTTCTCAGTAGAAGGGACCAGTGGGCAGCAGCAGCGGCAGCGGGTGGCAGCGGGTGGCTCTGGCAGGTAAGGAGAGCGAGTGGGGAGGAGGGACGGGGGAGTTAGGTCCCCACTCACCCGCCCCCATGTTTTCCGCATAGGCTTGCATTGGGGAAAAGCTTTCTTTCCTCCAATGCAAGCCTTTGGCGAAAACACCTAAAATGGTGTCCGATCCGAAAATCGGACGTCCAATTTTCAGACCGGAATCAGATCCAATCCGAACCAGAAAGCCTCCAATCCAATCTGATCTGATCTGAGGCATCAATTCCGGTTCCGATTCCGATTTCAATCCGAATTTTTTGGGTCCATGCACATCCCTACCACCAACACAGGTGGCTGCACTTCTGCCTTATATGGTAGGGGCTCACCTACATTTCGAATATTATGGTCAGCAGGGGCACCCTTCATGCAAACTACACTCTGCCCTTATTGGTTCCTGAGTTAGCTAGAAACCTCTGACAAGGCTGTGGGAGGTGCTGATGGAACAGTTGTCTGGGACTCTCCATTGACTCTAATAGGAATGTTTTTACTTCTGCCACCCAATTTTGCAGATGGAACTTTACATTCTGGTTGGTGGAAGGAACCAGCTTGGATTGATGGCAGGTGGCTTCCACACCATGGTTCCTTCTCCAGCCCTCCTTTCCACCCCTGTGAGCCATCCTGCCAGCACAAAAGTATTGCTCCATGGCCTAAATCTGCTATTCCAGCACAATATTTTGTCCCGCCACTACAAAGGTGTTCAGTAGTGATCCTATCCTTGTGCTGCTATCCTTGTGGTTCAGGGTGCAAGAAGGGGGGAAGCTCCCCTGGTGGTAAATAATGAGACATGGGAAAGCAGCAACAGAACATTTCACAAGTTATATATATATATATATATATATATATATAAAGAAAAACAAAAACTAGTGAAGAAATTAGTGTAAAAATAACAAAAAAATAGAGCTGCTTGAAAGATGTTGCATATGTTGAACAATCTGCTTCCAGTCATTCACTGAACAATAAACTCTTAACAACACAGCTTGTTTTGCTGAAATTACGATTTCTTCAATCTCTCCTCAAAGTTAATCTCCCTTCTCTTCCAAGGAGTAGGGTGGCCATGTGTCCTCTATTTGAAGGGCTGCCAGAGGACTGTGCTCTAATCCACAGTTTGAAGGGCTGTATTGTCCATTTACAGTTTAACGATAAAGGACAATACGAAGTATTGGCTTTCACCAGTTCACACCTGGACAGCAGATTGAACAGGCAGGCATGCAGATCACCTGGTCACAGTCTCCACATTATGGTGAGCTGTACCATAGTTCTATTTAATTTGTAAATTTGCATCTTTACCTATATGCAAATTGTATGCAAATCACTAACTATCTTGTCCTCTTTTTAAAATGTTTGTCCTCTTCTTTTGGCAATTCATAAATGACCACCTTAGCAAGGAGACATATGGCAGGAGCCAACGAGGAGATTCCAGTCCTGGTAGATGCACAGCCCCAACCACTGGCGACCTGCCACTTCCATAAACAATTCCACCACATTGAGGCTGCCAGGAGTAGGGGCTGTGCATGGAAGGTCTCTGTTGGATACTGCCCATTTTCTTCAAGCTTCTCTTCTAAAATACAGTGTTTTTAATTAGGGCTGGGAACAGATCCAGATCTGGATCGGGGTGATCCGGTCCTCCTCGATCCAGATCCAAACCGGATCGGGGGAGGTCCAGATAATTCCGGACTGGATCAGATATTTCTGGATCAAACTGGAGATCCAAGGCCCATTAGCCTTCCAGGTCCCTGGGTGCCGGCTGCGCGGCCAGCGGCCAGCACCCAGGGACGCCAGTCAGCGGTGAGTACATTAGACTCACCACCCTCCCCCCACTCTCCCGGCTTTCCTGCTGCCTCCTCGTCGCCGCCACTGTCCGCTGCTGCCATCCGCTGGCCACCACTGCTTCTGCTCTACTGAGAACCAAGCCTTGTGGCTTGGTTCTCAGTAAAGCGACATCGATGTCGCTCTACTGAGAACCAGGCTGCGAGGCCTGGCTCTCAGTAGAGCAGAAGCAGCAGCAGCCAGCAGATGGCAGTGGCGGGTGGCGGCAGCGACGAGGAGGCAGCAGGAAAGCCGGGAGAGTGGGGGGAGTGCAGCGAGTCCTTTTTCCCATAGACTTGCAAGTGTATGGGGGAAAGGGGATCTGGAGACCCGGATCCAAATCCGGATCCAGTTCTGGACTGGATCGGGGGAGGTCCAATCTGGTCCGGATCAGATCAGTCCCAATCCAGATCATCCAGATCCAGAACTGGACTGGATGGAGGGGCTATTCACAGCCTTATTTTTAATCACCCTTTCAAAAACCCATCATTCTATTGATGGCCACTGTAACTTCAAAAAGAGATTAGTCACTTCTTCCATGGAATGAGTAAGGTCGTAAACCAAATTATTCTGAGTTGTCCTACTAAAGTCAATGGAAATTGCTCCTAAGTAAGGGCGTTTCCAAGCAGATGTGCAGCTATTCTGTTTTTCCCTCATTAATAAAAGTTCTGTGGTAAGGGGAAAAAGATGGAATAAGTAGTGGAGAAACACAGGAGGATTACAAGTGGAAGACAACATCATCTGGACCCCACCTCATAAAATTACGTGAACAAGTCAGGGTGATTGCACAATAAAAACCTCACCGGGAACTGCAATCTGTTTCATTGCTTTCTTTGTAACATTTACATCCTGCCATATCAATATTATTCAAGACAGCTGGAAAAAGTATTAAAAATACACAAAATATTGTAATATCAAATTCAACAAATTCAGAATTTAAAAAACTGCAATACCCATTAATTAAACCACCAGTAAATAAACAGCAAACATCATATGATTTCACCGTATTTAAACAATTTGCTAAAATTCAGCGATGCAGGCTGTTGGGAGATGTTAATGGATAGAAAGTTCCAGGGACATATACGGCCCACCACTGAAAAACACCATGCTTCCAACATTTTATAGATTTTACTTCCTTCATAAAAGGCACCTTACACTGAATTCCCAAACATGATCTCAACGAGTGGCAAACAGGCACTTTTGAGAAATGAGTGCAATACAAGCTATAAAAGGCTTTAAAAGTAGGGTTGTGTAGCCCCCCCAATCCAGATCTGGATCCAGATCCAGGCGATCCAGATCGGGCTGAACCAGATTGGACCTCCCCCAATCCGCTTTGGAACAGGATCCAGAACAGGATCTGGGTCTCTGGATCTAGATCCGGAGACCCTCCTTTTCCCCATAGACTTGCAAGGAAAAGGACTCACTGCCCTCCCACCATTCTCCTTCCTCTCCCCACTCACCCACAGCCATCCTCGCTGCTGTCCGCTGCCTCGTGGCCTGGTTTCTCAGTACTGCGGACGGCAGCAGATGACGGTGGGTGAGTGGAGACGAGAGTGAGAGTGGGGAGAGGGTGGTGAGTCCAATGGACTCACCGCCGGACTTGCAGGTCCCTGGGTGCCGGCTGCGTAGCCGGCACCCAGGGACCTGGAAGGCCAATGGGCCCAGATCTCCGGATCGATCTGAATTGATCTGGAATGGGCCCGATCTGCTCTGGAACAATCTGGACCTCCCCTGACCTGGTTTGGAACTAGATCCGGGAGGTCCATATCAGACCAATCCACTCCAGATTCAGGATCTGGATCCAGAACTGTTTACAGCCCTATTTAAAAGTAAGAAATTTCCATCCTAAATTATTCCTGGAAGTGAACAGCCAATGCAGCTGCTGTAGAATAACCTGAAGATGCCCCTGCTGTTCTCCCACCACCACCACCACCCCAGCTAAGACCAGGGGCATTCTCGGTCAAGCAGAAAGCAATCAAGTTGGAACTGGAACAAACATGGGTGAGCCACTGGCAATAACATCAGTAGACTGCAGCATATGTTACTTCAGGCCTGTATAAGTTGTTACTCACCCGAAGACTCAGGTAAGCAACAAACTAGGTGGTTTATTGAGCCCTTGGTGAGACATCATACATGGCTGGTGGTGATCAGTGTTGCTAGTCATAAGTTGTACAGCATTGGAGGAAAGAGCACAGGCCTGCAAAGCCTTTGACTCACAGAACTGAATGCTGCTCATCATCAGCAAAGTATGATGTCCCACCTAGGGCATAATAAACCTCCTCATTTTGCTACCTGCCTGAAACTTTACAAATATAACCCTTAGGGTGATGTTGTTAGCATAGCAACATGTAACTTACGTTCTGCACAACAAAGGAAATTTGATATTTGTTTCTATGTAAAAGGCCTAGCCCAGCTTACAACAGCTCTTAATTGTTCCATACTTAATCTAGTACTCCTTCCAAGCAATCATCTAAAATGCAATTTGTTATTAGATGGATTCATCCTCTTGACGGCGACACAAGTGGGCGTCTCAGTTTTTTAATCTCCCTAGCTATTACTTTACCCTTGTTTATGCAGTTCTTCCAGGCAGTTTGGATGAGATTGTAAAAGCAGAACTGACTCTTTTATATATATCAACATTTGTGGTAAGCAGTGAGACACATCAGTGTTGCAACCAAAACACAGTTGCTCAACTGCACCTGCTTGTGCAATTACTTTAACACAAAATGAGTTCTTCAGCATTCTCTATGGGGGGAAAATCAACGTGAGCCTGTTACCCGCAGTTCCAGCTGGTAACAAAATTTGTTACCTTTCTCTTGAGTCTACATTACATAACAGCAATGAATATTAACAAAATTCCAACGCTAAAGCTTATTTTTCCACTTACTGTCAAGCCTAGCAACAAGATAACTTTGAAGAATGGATAATTCTTTATAGTCTAGCCAGATATGAGTTGCTTATTCCTTTTGCATTTCCAAATTTTAAAGCCATTCAGTCCAAGAACTACCCATCACTTCTGGGGTAAAACAAAGGTATGTGTTATTAAATCAACAACCTGGACAATCTCCAGGGCATCCTGGTTACCAAAAGGCTAAATACAGGCAAGAACGGGTTTCATCTTCTTTCATTTACTTGTGCTCAGAACAGCCATGCCTGCAAACTCTCATGACACTCTTAAATGACTGGCTGGCCCTAATGTAAATCCCAACTTAAATCCACATACTATTATGTGCCTCATTCAATAGAAAATCATGAAGCAATATTTCCTTTTATAGTTACTCGTAATTATGTTTGTGATGAAGGTAAAATTACATTCTACTGGCAGAATGTTTCTGGTTTATTTGCAACAAAACTAGGCAAAATGGAAAAGCTATGCCAGTTAAGCCTATTTTTTGGCTCATATTCTCCAACCCTACCACCCTCAACTGACCAAAGGTTTTCTGTTATCTTAAAAGAATCCACCAAGCTTTAAGTATGTATAATGGAATTTGTCCATATTCTTTTCACCCACCAACCACTCCCTCTCTGTCTGTCCACTTCTCCCTTGTTGTTCTTTCCCCATTGTCTCTTTGGGAACACAAACCCATCTGTGTAGCTCTGTAAGGCATCCTGTACATTTGTGGCCAAGCAGGCCCTATTTCGGTACTGAGTGTTATTAGGAATGGTCAGAAGATGGATTAGATATGCATTCTCACCAAAAACTTCCTACTCTCAGTTTTCACCAATTTCTGGGTCCATTTAACTATATCTGGGAATGGGAAAACCCTGTGTTATCCCCATTTCTGCTTGTACCAATAGCCTCTCACTACTAGGGATGCTGGAGAAATTCAACACTAACTAAAATGAGCTCGGATTTTTAAGAATCTGACCTGTGGAATCCCCTGCAGACTGGCCTTCCCAGGCTTCGTGGAGTCCATGAACTTCCAGATTATTTCTTTTTACTTTCCTGAAATTTACACAAATTCAGTCATAGGAAAATACACACATTTTTGCTGAAACATATGCCATGCTGGAAAAATATATGTGGGGAAAAGTTGAATAGAATGGGGGACAAATGTTACATACTAACATAAATAATGTAAATTGTTGCAAACTCTCTTATGAAATTATTTGCGAATATTTCCACATAACAGGGGGGAAATCGAATCCATCTGTGAAGGGCCACCAGAACGAACGACACCGCACAATTTAAAAAATGCACACAGGATGGATTTCACAAAATCTGGACATCCCTATACACTACTAGCTTCTTCTCTAATAGTTCCTCTGTGCCACACTCCCAGCAGCCTTCAGGCTTTCTGTTTGCCTAAGCCTATCCCTGGTTCAACCTCATTTGCTCTCCCCCTCCCTGCCTCCCCACTGCCCCTTTCTTATTTCAAATTAGAGCTTCCTCCTGTTTACTCCCAGCTCGGCAGTATGCTTTCTATTCACTTTAGCTGATTCACTCTTGTAACTGAATGACTGTATATGGTGCTATTCCCCTGATCTCTCCCTCGACCTCTCTCTCCTTTCTGATTGTTTAAAGTAAATATTGCTATTGAAGTCTGTGTGCCTGTATCAACTGGGGGAAAGGAATCAGTTGTGATGCATCTCACATCAAGTTCAAAGCTATGTACTGCAGAATGTGAGAAAGGTTTGACATGACTCTGCAGACAACATGAGTTAACATACTGATGTGGCAAAATTATTAATAATAATAATGTGTGATGATAATAGTGATGCTTTTTTAAACACAGAAGTAAATATGAGAGTAAATTTCAAGTGCACTTATATCAGTTTAAAGTGTTGATGGCGCCTTTATTTGCACTTAGGATTTTCCCTCAGGCCAAATTTAGCAATCTGTTATGCCTAAGGGAATTACATGAGGATTTAACAGAAGGAGTCATCAAATTGCGAATTCACAGTAAAGCTAGGAAAGTTTTTTTTTTAATATATCTTTTATGATTAAGGCCATAATCTTTCACACACTTACTTGGGAATAAAGCCGCAATTGAATATAGGCAAACTTATTTCTGACTGAATAAACATATATAGGCTCAGGCTGCACTGCTGCAAGCTTATTCACACTTACTCAGGAGTAAGACCAATTCAATTCGGTGGGACTGCCATCTGAGTAAATGTGGCTAGGACTGAGATGGAAGTTTAATTGATTTCTTATGTCAGCTTTGTGGCTGGTGCAGAAAGCAACATGGCTAACCATATCCATGCTGACTGATCCTTTGCCAAGGCTGTATTTAGAATGATGCCAGTTGACTTAGGCGTTCAAATAATAATGTCTTCATCAGAGCTCAAGATAATTTCAAGGATGGCGCCAGTCTGTAGCCTGGAATCAAAATCAAACATGACCTTGTTGGATGTGTACCTTTATATCACCCAGTTTGATCAAACATCTATACTGCTCTGGGAAGAGAAGACAATCCATAGTACAATACTTTTCCCAGGCAAGCCCCATTGACAGCTCTATAAATGGATATCTTGGTGTATTCATTCTGGTGGGGGGGGACTCCTAACATGATTAGCTTTTGATTTCATTCTGTTCAGGTGCAATCCTATGCATGTTTAGACAGAAAAAGTCCTACAACTCCCAGCATTCCCCATGCTGACTAGGGAATACTGACTCTTGTAGAATTTTTTTCACATCTAAACATGCATGGGATTGTGCCCTTAGCCTTTCAGACTTCAACTCCCAAATCATCTTACCCACAGAAGTTGCAACATAAAGAACTAATATATTTTGATGGAGATTTATAAAGGAAATCCATTATCAGTCAGCCATAGTTTACAGCCAGCTTTCAAAAGAAAGCAAATATATACTTTAAGTGTGAGAAGAGCTGAGATAGAAGGACTTTTAAATTTTAAAATAGAAACATACCTCATATCCTAAAAGAACAAAATACATTTTACAGAATGTGACACAAGATACACATTGCAAATAGGTTATTCATTCTAAGAAAAATAACCATAATACAATACATAATACAATAACTGAAGAAATGAATGTATAATATAATGTTCTATGAAGAAGCAATGTCTCTCACAGTATGATACCAACAGTGAAAAAGTCCAATCTGCCAACAACAACTTTTATAAAACGGAACTATAAAAGGCAAATACAAAAAGAACTAATTTAGCTATCGTTGGCCTACAGTGGAAAATGCCTTTAGGGGAGCCAATGTGATTGCTTCAGAGAAAGAGGAAATGACTTGTTTGTGGCCAAAATAACTGAAGTCCCAACAATACTTGAAGGGAAACTGGCAAAGTCATTTTGTGTGTGGAAAAAAATGCATAATTAGAAGGTACATATTATTATTGCATATACTGTTTTTGTTTCAGATATATTGGTCAATTTCTTTATGGTTGAACTGTAATAATGCTATTGGGCATATCTGTTCCAGAAAATATTGCTGCTCTCAAAGAAACTAGCTTGAGAGGCCTGTATGGAGGCAAAGAGTGCTTACAATACAAGGATCCGGAGAGCTTCCATGTGACCTTGGTGCTGGTTTGCATTGTCCTACTCCTACAAACAAATGCTGATTCAAAGAAGAGAATGGCCAAGTGTTAATCCCCCAAATTTGTTCGCAGAGTAATAGTATGTCCAGTCCCTTGTCAGAAATGCAATTCCGACCCTTTTCTAGGTGCACAACATCTCTAACATTTGAACAGGCATGTTGCAGTGGACTGGTGTGCTGTCATTACAGAGTTGCCAGAAATTTAAAATGCAACATGTCTTGGAAGAGTAGCAACATTCTGGGCCCTTGTACACAATATCAAATTCCTACTTAAAAAGTCAGTTGCATCCAGAAGAAACCTGAACAATTCCCACGTGTAGATTGTATCATGCGGCGATCCTCCATAAGTTGAAATCATTACAAAATTGCTCCCATTGCACGATTGTCAAATGGTATAAACACATTTTGTGTTTGGTAACATAGAAAGTAGTGCTGGGTCATGTGGTCCATTTCCCCCTCTTCTTTCAGCATCGTTGCTAAGAGCTAATAGTTCAGAAACAGCTATAGCGTGACAGTTTTCCAAACAATATAAAATAGGTGTAGAAAGCCTCTTAGTGCTATTTTTAATGATCGACCCCTTGAAGACCGTCCAAGGTAAAATGTAGCATTCCATAGTATATAGAGTATATTGACATTCCCCTCCAGATTAGACTACTTTGATGTATATTTCTTGAATCTATGAAATTACCTGAGAGGGCCAACTACACAGTTCGCCCTTGTCCATTTTCCCAAACAAGTTCAATGCACTTTTTCTCAAGCTGTTGATCTGTAGGAAATAAATTATTTCAATCACACCACATTCTTAATGGGAGTGTTTATAATAGTGCTGCAGAGATTCAGGGTGGAAATCGTAACTATTTATGCTAGGAAATGTGATATAAAACCCATATAAGTTCAGAGTCTGTTGATTCAGTTGTAGAACTTGGCCTCCAGACAGCTAAACATAGATTACAGTAAACCAGAACAAATATTTCTATTATTTTCCCCTGGTAGCTGGAATTAGGCCTTGGTCTTAGATCTGAAAAATAAAATGTTTTCCTTTCCCATCCCCACCTCTGTGAAAATAAACTTTTTTGAATCCAAGATCTGATACCATCAGTTTTTATTTTTATTTTGCTCTGAGATGTGTTCTAACAAACTTGCCTCTCTCTATGTTTTATTAATCAGAATATAAAACATAGCCATTTACTAGAATACTCTTGTGGTTTCTCATTCATGCCTGCACAGATTATTCCACCTGGGTACACGGCACACATGCAAACCCTCAGAAAATTGGAAGAAAATGTCATTGAGCTGGATCCAGATTTAGGTGCATGTAACTGGAATTGTGGAAGCAAATGTCCCCATGTCCTCCTCCCCAAGGCTTGTCCCTTTAGCCCTCCCCTCATGCTACGCAGAGGGTTGGGGTATTCTGCTGAATAAGGTGGAATTTGGTGTAGGAAGAGGGAGGGATTCCCCAAAATAAAGTGGAGGCAACTTTCTGATTTGGGGGGGGGGGGGGTTCCCTGCACTACAGCCCAAATCATTCAACCGGGCTCCTTGACCTGCTCTGTAGCATGGGAGGGGGGGAGAAGGGATTGCTGGTGGAGGAGATAATGAAGCCCTCTTCTAACACTTCAGTTTCATGCACCTAAATCTGAATCCAACTAGCTATTAAAGGCTTTTGTGGACTTGTTTGGGAAATCAATAGGGCTATCACCTGATAAAGAAGTCTGAGGACACAATTCCACGCAGAAAAAAGTCTGACAATTGCCAGCGTTCCCCAGCCATACTGGTTAAAATTAGGGGTGTGCACTGGATCGGTCCGATCCACGATCCGGAGCCGATTCAGGGGAAATTGGATGCAATTATCCAATTTCTGATCCCCCATCTGGATTGTCTGATCTTTCCCGAACCGGTCTGGAAGGACCCGATCCAGTTCGGGAAAAATCGGAGGATTGGCAGACACCCCCCTCTCCTAACCTGGCGGGGTGTCCTCCCCCTCCCGTTGCCGGCTGTAAACTACTGCGAACTAGGCCACGAGGCCTAGTTCGCAGTAGTTTACAGCCAGGAATGGACGGAGGAGGACACCCCGCCAGGTAAGGAGTGGGGGGCGGTTTACCTGGGGAGGCTGTCCACTGCCATCGGTGGGCGCCAGCGGGCACCTGCTGATGGAAGCGGACAGTGGGGGGGGGGGCTTACCTGGTGGGGCCCGTCCGCTGCCATACGCTGCCACCCAGGCAGCAACGGATGGCAGCGGACAGGCCCTGGCAGGTAAGGAGGATTGTGAGGAGGAGAGAGGGGGGCTCACTTACCTGCGGGGTGTCCGCCACCTTCACCTGCATAGATCTACTGAGCACTAGGCTTCGCGGCCAAGTCCTCAGTAGAGGGCCAGGTCACCTGGCCCTCTACTGAGGACTAGGCCGCGAAGCCTAGTGCTCAGTAGATCTACATCAGGTGAAAGCGGCGGACGCCCCGCAGGTAAGGAAGATCACTGGGGGGGCTTACCTGCCAGGGCCCCTCTGCTGCCATCCGCTGCCACCCAGGATGGCAGCAGACAGGTCTGCAGGTAAGGAGGATCGCAAGGGGGAGGAAGGATGGGGCTCCCACTTACCTGCCGGGGCCATCCACAGGCACCAGCGGATGACAGTGGACGGCCCTGGCAAGTAAGGAGTGTGAAGGGGAGGAGGGGGCTTATCTGCTGGGGTCGTCTGCTGCCATCCACAAGTGGAGGAGGGACAGGGAGAGGGAAGTTTGGCCCCCACTCACCCCCCCTGCCACCATTTTTCCCCATAGACTTGCATTGGGGGAAAGCTTTCTTTCCCCCAATGCAAGTCTATGGGGAAAAATGGTGGCCGATCCGAAAATCGGACATCTGATTTTTGGATCGGGATTGGGTCCGATCCAATCTGGGGGACCTCCAATTTTGTTCCGAGGGTCATGGTGCCTAAATTGAGGGTCATGGTGCCTAAACCAGTGGGCAATTCCCCTTATGTTTTAAAGCTCAAGCAGACTTCAGTATCTGCTTCCCAAGTCACCTTCACATTTTCCTGGCAGGCAAAGTTTCAAGTGACACTTCACCCTCCAGACAGCCAATCAGATGTGACAGCAAGGTCATTAAAGAGCTTTAGTGAGGCTGCTGGGTGGCAATGGCTGCTTCTCAAACTGCCGCCAAGAATTTAGTATACACTAAGCAATGTGTAGACCACATATATCATCCTACTGCCTGAGCTCTATACAAAAGCTTCCAAAAGGCATCTCCAGTCTCTCATAGAGGAAATGAAATGATTACCAGTGTTCTTGCAAATATGTCTTCCTCTTAGAGCTACATGTTACAGTTGCCATAAGGAGGCTGCTGAAAAAGCATTTTCATGGTGAGTTTTACACACACACACACACACACGCAAGCGCACATACAAAGTTACCATGAGAATAGCTCTATTGTGGATGAGTCCGGCTCAGCTCCATGTCCCTGCCAGCTGCCAGCAGGACTGTGGGCTATCCCCATGATGAAGATTATCCACATAGCAACACATTATAAAGTTTATGACAGGGGACAGTAAACTCACTACAGGGATCTTAATGTAGCAGCAGAATATATAAAATACCCTTGCTTGGTAGCTTTATATTCACATCAAAAGGGTGGGAGAAGGTGGAGCCCTCATAAAGAGATGAAGGCCTTTAGAAGAACGAAACATCTAAGAGCTGGTGTCTGTTCCATGCATATTTATGGAGCCAAGGATATATGTTTTATATATCACATAATCATCAGAAACATATGCCTCGGAATTCTAATTGCTGAGGAACATGAATGAGAGGGAGCTATTGCATTCATGGCCTGCTGTGAGCTTCCCATAGACATGAGGTTGGCTACTTTGCAAACCAGGATGTTAGACTATCTGGGCCTTTGGTCTGATCCAGCACAGCTCTTCTTTTTCCTTTTCTTTTATTGTGAATATCAAAGACACAAAGCGATAGAAACAAAAACAAATTATGAAAAAAGTAAAAAAAATACAGTGATATCATCATTTTTCATTGAATGTTAAACAAACAAAAAAGGGAGAGAATTATACACAGGTTTTTAAAAAATCATACCATATAGCCATATATTTATCCATTCACAAGTTGCACCTATATATCAGCTCTTCTTATATTCTTATCTTCTGATTATTTTCTGGGTGGCGTGAGCAGGGCAGTTTAAAACAAAACAAAATCAACAGATGCTATGCTTTTCAAGATTTTACCTCAATGAGGAAAGAAATGAGGCATTGGAAAGTATCCCAAAACCAAATTTGAACTCCTAATAGGAAGGTCATTCAGGCATTACCAATAACAAGGACAGCAGTCCACATGCTAACTGCTGATGGGCAATATCAAGAGCACTGCATTCACTCCCTTCTTCTTGTTCTTTAGCTATAAACAGGCTTTAAACTGGACTGTTCTCTGTAAAAGGAGGAGGGCATATGGCCATCTCATCTCCCAAATGTATTGTCTGAAGGAACACACTGGTCCCTGACAAGTCCAATTAAAGGAATCTCTGGTGACAAAGATGAGGGCCAAAATAGACATAACTCTAAATCCGTATTTAGCAGCTATGTTTTCATAGGCACAGGAGCCCCAAACCAGGTCTTAAAAGTCCCCTTACCACCACCCCCAAGCTAAGGTCCCAATCCAGATCAGGGCCCTGTACCTACTCTAGAGTAAAGATTTTAAAAAGACACAACTGTAATGTCTGTTTTGTTCCTGAAAAAGTCTTCTGCCTGAAAGTTTGGTTAGTCACTAGTTATATATTGTTATAGGCTTCCAATCAAATGTCTGTGAGTAGGTCTGTCAATGTGGGTTGCCCTTAGGCAATACCTGGACTTGACAAAGGAGCATTGAATACCCTGCAGCGTTCCAGTGGTGTGTCTCCATGGGAGCTAAGGTGGCTAAGGGATAGTCAGAGGAAGTGACTCATGCAGATTCCAGGAGGAGGAAGCAGGGTGTCTGCGTGTGAAAAGCACAATTGACTGCAGTATGAGACCAACACAGAGGAAGAGTAGGGTACAATGGCTAAGTAAATTCCGTTGCACTACTGTGAACTGCTCTTGCACAATGCTGCTAACATTAGCTAGTATGCCGATTTGCATTAGCGGTTGTGCCCTGTCAAATACTGCCACAGAGAGCTGAGTTTGGGATCTGTAAGCATGTTAGGGTGCTGGCTCTTCCACCCTCCCCCAGATTTGATGCGGAATCAGTGGACAATGGCTGTCCATTGAAGTGTTTAAGCTGTGCCTCCACCTGTGTTCAGCCTGCATATTTGTAAACCAACATAAATATTACAAAGATCCAATAAGCCCCCAGTGACCTCCTTCCAAAGGGAACCAAATGTAGATAAGTGCTGAGCCCCCGGAATTTCTTATGGCTCAGAGTGTCCATGTTCAAAATTCGTGGGGTCAACAGGCATACAGTCACAAGGAGAAATGCCACACCTCCAAGATCCCATCCCAACCTATCCATAAACTGGGCCGATCAGCCACAGTTAACTGAAAAGCAAAGGTTTGGTGATGATTCAGGGAGAGCCCAGCCCCACAATTAAACCTCAATCTATGACAAAAGTGATCTCAGCAGCCTCAAAATGGCAAGATATACTTAGCAGTAAATGGAACTCAGAAGATTTGGTTAGGCTAAGCATCTTAGCGTAGTGACTGCAAACGTTTACACCAGCGTATCTACCTATGATGCCAGCATAATGTCACTGAAACACTGGCATTTAGTTACATTATGCCTGTTGGTGCAATGGTTTTATGTCCCACCATAAGCAATTACATGGTAACACAGAAAATCTTAGGCTCAAACTATAAATCCTTACTTAAACCACTCTTTGATGAAATCCCATTGCTTACTGTGATTTAAAGGACTATGTTGAAATACTTTTAACAAACTCTAATCACGCAAACATTTATGCACTTAAAGAGTGCTTCCTGTTTTCCCCATTGTAGGTAACTACCCATTTTTGTGGTAAAATTATAGCCCACAATGCAACGGAGAATTTTTCACTGTAAAATTTCTAATATTTATTACAGTAGAAAAGAAATCATGGGCATTCAGTACATTTCCAAAAAGCCCAGGATGGAAGAAAGAAGGCTAACAAGTCTTGCAGACAGGTTAGCCTAATGCATTCCTTGCCTCTGATCAGCAAAAACCTTTACAGAACAAAGGTCTAAAAATGTGGCTTTTTTTACATCCAGAAATGTTCACTGTTGTGGCAAAGAGCAAGCTATTTAATGTGCTCTAGTACTTTTCATCTGCTTCTCTTCCAGCTGCAAGTAGACAGCCTGAAATTATAGGGGAGAAAATTACCAAAATTTAATGCATTTTAGAAAAGGTTATATTTCAGTTTCTTTTGTATTTGGAGCATTTTATGTGAAAGTGTTTTAAAGAAATCCTAAAGGCTAAAATTCCTGCAGCTGTTAACTCTCCTAGAACAAAACCAAAAGGCAAGTAATAACAGCATTAATAGGTCAGAACAATAAGTCTGGAAGTTTTTTTTTATTTATTCATTGCATCTTGTTGGAAACTGTCCAATTAGTAAAGGTTAGCTCAACTACTGTATATAGTACTTTATAAAAAAAAATCTGTCCAAAATTCAGATTCCATAAAATCTAACTTTTTTCTTCACAGTTTATTGGCTATAGTTTTAGCAGGTAACATAACCATCATAATGACATGACCATCATAAGACAACACATTAAATTCAAAATGAAACATGATCAAACGCTATAAAGTAACAATAGTTTTAAAAGAAAAAGGGGGACCTAATGCCTGAATTATTCATTTTCAAACAGATGCATCCAATATTTATTTATTTATTTATTTTACTGTATTTCTATTCCACCCGATAGCAGAAGTTCTCTGGGCAGTTCACAAAAATTAAAAACATAAAATACAACTAATTCAGAAGGAATTGAAATATGCAGCCACCCAAATAACAACAAAAGGTGTTATAAATTTGACAGTGATCATTAAACACAAAGCAAACAATATTTGGATGGCTTTACAATATCTGAATCTGGCTTATCCACATCAGTAGTGAACTGGAACTAAATTTGCCTATGCTTGTGACTTACACTTGTCTTAATTCAATAACTTCAGATGGGTCAATTTCTCCATACGGTATATATCTCAAACTTTAACCACTGAGCTTCGGAGGGACTTCATTAGCACCCCATTTACTGCCAGGACAGCCTTTGCTCTACTTAATAAATGAATCACAAAGTCTCTTATGCCTGCAGGCAAGTGAACGTTTAAAAAGGGGGGCATTATTTAATAAAAGCATCATTGGATCCTCTTTGATTAAATAATTCACAAGTACATGTTTGTGTTTTTCCAAACCTAGATGCCAAAAGTCCTGGACTTTCTCACAACTCTACCACAAGTGAAACGAAGTTCCCCTTCTGACTATACTCTTCCCAGCACCTTTTCTGAAGAATGTGCTTTAAGTCTAATTGACCATTTGACAATTAGGAATTCCAGAACCATACAACAGTAGCCCTCATAGTTGTAGATCAAATGTTTTGACATTGTTTGGTGAGGATTCACCTTGCCTAGAGGTTGATTACATATACTCCTGGCTTCCTTTGCTGCCACCCACCCACCGCACTCCCAGCCTAATTTGGTATAATCTGCTCAGTGCAGATTAAAAATCTGGGGGCTGCCATTATTAAGGTCCTGAAGAGAGTGCACAATCACTTTCCACCCCTTGCACTGGCCTACCCAGCCCCCACTCTTTCTTGTCCAAAACGATTCTAGTTAGTGCTAGTGAGTATGCATTCAGCATGAATGCATGCCTCATTGGGGCAGATTTGTAAAGAGACCACAAACATAACTGCCCTGCGGGGGGCTGGCAAAGGCACAGAGATCTCTGCTCCTCCTGCAGCATTGCTATGCTGGGCATGGAAGTAGGGTGGCCACTTTTGAATTGCCAAAAAAGAGGCCACACATCAACAAAAAAGAGGACAAAGGAGGACACAAATTTGCATAAGATTTGCCTGTGCTGATGTATACGTGTAGATATAAAATTAGAAACAATAATTAAAATAAAAGCACAGAAGATCAAGTGGCCTGTGTGCCTGCTGCTACTTCAGGTGCTGCTAACTGCTGATGGTTAACAGTTCTTATGGCTCCTTGTCTTTAAACTGGAATTTGATAGGGCAGCCCTTCGAACAGAGGATGGCTTCGAACAGAGGACAGCCCTCTGTAAAAGAGTACACACAGTCACCCTACCAGAAGAGGGCACATCCCTGCTCTATCAGTTCGGTTGGCTTCTATGCTGGGTGCAGAGGAGGGACAGAGTGCTTAGTCCCTTTGTCAGCGTGCCCACCCACCTGCATGGCATTCCATGCACTCGCCTACATGCAGTTTTTGTCACCTGCAGCTACCAGGCTAATGTTTATATACAAGACTGCAATAGGCAATGGGGGACTGAGAGGAGGCAGTTGGGCTCCCATTGGACCAGTCACTGACTCTCAGCCTAACCTACCAAACAAGGTTGTTGTGAGGATAACATGGAGAGGGGATCATGTACGCCACCTTGGGCTCCTTGGAGGAAAAAGCAGGATATAAATGTTACAAATAAATGAAAATAAATAAACCCAGAGGAAGAGAGTTTGGGACTTTGACATGAGTACAAAACATTTTGCTGCTGTGCTGGATTCATACCAAATGGTGAAGAATTCAAACAGTAGAGGCTAGTGAGAATCTGCCCCAGGTTCAGTGAGCACCTTGGAGAGCTCCTTTAAATTTCTGACTGGTTCTGATTGAAACCCAGAGCGGATTCTCCGCCCCACTGACATTGGAGACACCAGCCTCCACTGATTTCAAACCTCCTGCTTTCTAGCTAATGAGATCTGAAAAGAAACATAGATGAATCATGAGTGTTTGGCTTTTTTTGGGCAAACCATCCATTTTAAAGTCTGCCCAACCTTTTCTTATTCCTACCCCTTCTTTTTACAAAGTACCACATTGCCCCGCTTGCTCTAATGCGCTCAGCCAATGAAACGTGACGAATCCAGTCTCCCTTCGCCTCTTCCACCTCACCTCTATTCAGCCCAGAAAGAAAACCCCACCTACAGCAGCCTGTCCAAAGCCTGCGTGGCAACCAGCCTCTTTTCTTTGCCCACTCCTTGAGACTGACATCGCCTTGGTGCTGCTGAATAGTCAAATGGGAAGAGTTCAGTGCAGGGTCTGCACTTTCCCAGCCATTAGCCAGCTGCCGCTGCATTTCATTATCTTGAGAGAGGGAGAAACGGTGCATCAAAGCCATTTCCAAACAGGGTGATGGGGTGGAAGTAACCCAGCCAGGACAACATTCAAAGTTGTATTTTATTTCATTTTTTGCAGGGGGGGGGGGGGGGGTTGCACATATACAGTGCCATCTGGAATCCAGAAGCACAAAGACCAGTGGCCGAAGGACAGGAGGAGAAACCCCCTTATACCCCCGGCTTTGTGCACTGGTGTAACAGTTAATCCTGATAAACAAGATGACCTTGGAGCTAGTGCCTGTTATCATGGATCTTCATTGTTTTACATAAGCAGAACTGCAGAAAGCCAGGGTGAAAACAAAAGGTAGAAGGAGGGGCTTTGTCTGAAAACAAAGGAGGCAGACCATGAAAAAGCAGACCTTGGTTGGTTCTCTGCTTGGTTAGGACAGAAAGAGAGCTCTCCCCCCGCCGCCCCAAACACACCACTTAAAGTGGCGGGGGCGTGGGGTGGGGTGGTGGAGAAACCTCCTGACGCTGCCTGAAAAGCAGCCAAAGTACTTCGCATGACAATATCGAGAGCTACTATTTGTCTGTTTCACTTGGCTCTGTTCCTTGTCAGATCATTCAAAAGGATTCTTATTTTATCCTGCTTTCTGCTTGTGGCAAACAATCATGAAGACAATGTGAGCTAAACTGATGATGGGGGGTGGGGGGCTTATAAAATCTAGTAGTTTGCCAATTGCCACACATTGGTAGATACATGCTCCTGGCATTTTGCATAGAATTGAGCTGAAACTGATACAGAATCCTAAAGTTACAATTTGTTCATCAAAAAAAAGGGAAGGTTTTAGCCAATAATAATAATAATAATAATAATAATAATATTGATTTCTTATTTCTTGTGGTTGAAAATGTGCAGTGCATGTGAAAGGTTCAAATACTTTTGGCAATGGAGCTTCTCTATCTATGATTAACTTCCTCTTTGTCATGGCCTCTCCATTCACTTTTATTACTTATGTTTTATCCCTGTATCTGACTTTTGTCACTAAATGCTTTGCTGAAAAATGCTTCCTAATTCAACAAAAAAAATTAGTCATGAGT
The DNA here is from genome assembly GCA_029215795.1 of Anniella stebbinsi. NCBI lineage: Eukaryota > Metazoa > Chordata > Lepidosauria > Squamata > Anniellidae > Anniella > Anniella stebbinsi. Next base: position 45,495,849 of record JARDYH010000003.1, on the reverse strand, counting down.
TTGGACCAGGACAGGCTAATCTACGAAATACCAACACATATTATTGATAGGACTTCATATACATAATCTCAGTAGTCTGTGTAATCCCCATATTACAGATGGAGGCAGGAACACTGAGGCTAATAATTTGCCCAAAAAGTCATAACTAAACTGAGATGTGAACCAGTTATTGTATTGTGCCACTTAATAAATACAATACAATACATAATCCAAAATATATAGATGTGCACAATATTGGATTGTATTCCTCTAGTGAAAAGTGAAAAGTACCAGTGGAAAAGCACTTCTGTTCCTGGCACTAAACAGATTGTACAAATGAACTGTACAAATGTCTACAAAGTTATTGACTATATTATTCCAGGGAGGGCTTCTCATTCAGCATTAAGTGCCACACTGGATATATAGTAAAAGCTAGAGTGTTATAGCAAACTTCTATATTGATGCTTTGTCAGATGCTGTGTATATATTTTTCATGAATTGCTGAACTTGCAACCATTATACATTGTACTTGTTCTACTCAAAACAAATTTAACAAGTTGTTATGAACACATACCACAACTCTGAATTCCAGAGTAATACTTGGTAGCTTTGTATGTACATCGAAAAGGTGGGAGAAGATAGAGCCTTGATAAAGAGATGAAGGCCTGTAGAAGAGCTGGGAATCTAAGAGCTGGTGTCTGTTCCATGTGCGTTTATGGAGCCAAGGATATATATTTTATATACCATATAATCATCAGAAACATATGCCCAGTTGCTGAGGAACATGAGTGGGAGAGTGCTACTGCACTCATGTCCTGGTTGTGGGCTTGCCATAGGCATCTGATTGGCCACTGTGGAAAACAGAATGTTGGACTAGAAAGGCCATTGGATTGGATCCAGCAGGGCTCTTCTTATTTTCTTACATGTGAGAACTGAATCAGCCCTTACTGAATCAGCTCTATGAAAAATGTTAACATGATGCACTTTAAAATCACAAGCCTCGAAAGCATATTGGCTGGGTCCACACAACATGCTAACCCACCCAGTTCAACTGTGGGTTATCGTGTTGTCCAAACACAGAGCAGTTTCTGCAGCGTGGGTTATCGTGTTGTCTAAATGCAATGCTTTTTCCATAAAGTGGGATTATCATGTTGCCTGAATGCAGTGCATTTTCCACTGGGTTGCTTGTTAACCATTGCAGTGTGACTTGTTAGCCACTCTGAACAAGCCAACAACAAGCCATGGGTTCTCAAGGTGGCTTGTACAAGAAAAATAAACCTCAGTGCATTTTCCACATTACCCTGTGTAAAATGCACTGCATTCAGACAACACAATAATCCACCCTGCTGAAAACATACTGTGGTGAGGCAACACATTAACCCACTCTGTTACTTTCAAACAACATGATAGGCCTTGGTGGGTTAGCATGTTGTATGAACCCAGCCATTATTACTCTTTCATGTCAGTTCCAGAGGCACTTTGCCAGAGGCAAAGAAAGGGAGCAGGACTCATTCACATCCTTTTGGATTGCTCCTCTATAACATGTGAATAACATGCTGGCTTCTAAAGGTATATTTATTTCATTTACATATTCAGGAAAATCAACTTCTGTGGCATTTTAACTGTACATCAGGTAAAACGTACAGGTCTACCTCAGACAAAACTCTACCTTGGCTTCATTTAAGTGTGTGTTACTAGGCCTTTAGATTTGTCTCTTAAACACCCACTGGCTTCGTATTTATTGTATGCACTGAATACCTATAGCTTAAATATACTTTCCTGTAACCTACACAGCCAGATTTCTGTTGCAAATGAATTTGGAAACCATCCTCAAAAAGAAAAAGAAGAAACTGCTGGCATTCAACATTTTTTTTTAAATCCCTCTGGTCTTAATTTGCCTCAGTACAATAGTCATTTCCTGCTATTTTGTGAAGAGTGGTGGGAAACAGACAGGAAAATACAACAAAAATAAAACGTTTTCTACCAAAAATATATCTATAGGGAGAAAATAGTCTTGTTAAGGGACAAACTATGTGTTAATCAGGAGGTTCAATACTTGTTTTTTTTACTTCAAAAGCAGCTGTTAATTACTCCAATTTTTATTGGAGCAGCAACTCTTGAGGGGAGAAGCATTAACCCTTTCCTCCTACACCATTTTCCTGATTTAACACCACCACCATGCCAGTCCTATTTGCAACTAAGGAAAAGTGATTAAGTATCAAATGCAGTGAACTTTTACATCACTTTTCAGTATGCCTCTGAATGCCAGTTGCTGGGGAACAATACTGAAAGGTCCCTTTCCAGAGGCATCTGGTTGACCACTGTGAGAACAGAATGCTGCAGTAGACAGGCTTTTGGTTAGGGTGACCAGATAAAATCCAGGCCAGGGCTCATGTAACTCTAACAGTCGTAGAGAAAAGGGGATTTCAGCCAGGGTCATTTGTAGGCAATTAGTTCCTGGTGGAATTTCCTCTTCATCACAACAGTTAAAGTTGCAGGGGCCCTGTCTTCTTTTGTATATGGTCACTCTAGTATAGTGCCTACACCTTTAAATGTTGTGATGAAGAGGGGATTTCACTAGGAACTAATTTTATACAAATGACACTGGTTGAAATTCCCTTTTCTCTACAACTGTTAAAGTTACATGAGCCCTGACCTGGATTTTATCTGGTCACCCTACTTTTGGTCCGATACGAGTAGAGAATATAAACGTTTGCTACATGCCTTATAAAAGTGTCCACCCCCCCCCCCACTTTTTCTATATATGGCAGATAACTGCTTGCAGTAATAATACTTGTCAACTTAAACATTGTCTTCAATATTTTGCTGTCTTCCAGTTCTTGGAATCTGATTGTGGACTAAAGCCTAGAACTGGCAACTTCAACAGGCCATTCTGGAACATAACTTCGTAAGCCTCACACAACTATGTTTTACCCAAAATGCCCTGGGTGGAACAAGGATTCCTATTTCAGTGGGTACTGGATGCTTATGGTCTGCCATTACATTGTCTCTTGACTAATGTGATGTAAATAACATGAGCCTAACATTTGGCTGTTGCCTAGTCAGGACACTGTGACTTCTTCTCATCTTAAGAGACTAGTGGCTCATCTTAGCCATTTCAGCAACCCCTGCTCCTGTCATCTTTGCACCAGTTACTGATGTGCCCATTTTCCTCCATTGCTATCAAATCTGTCCTATTCTTGTATCTCCCACCCCCTTGAGTGGCTCCTCAGTCATGACCACTATCCTAAATCCTGGTTCTGATTTGGGTTTCTTCTCACCTGAATGACATAACGCTAATTATTAAGATGGTCACTTATGCAACAACAAAAAGAAGGAAATTCATCAATCCCCCACCCCCCAAAAAAGAGGATAAAGGACAATGTGATTTGCATAAAATCTGCAAATACTAATTTATATGTATAGATGCAAATTTAAACATAATTACTATAACTTAACATTAGGCTGACCATATGAAAAGGAGGACAGGGCTCATGTAACTTTAACAGTTGTAGAGAAAAGGGAATTTCAGCCAGTGTCATTTGTATGCAATTAGTCCCTGGTGAAATTCCCTCTTCATCTCAACAGTTAAAGTAGCAGGCACTATACTAGAGTGACCATATACAAAAGAAGGCAGAGCCCCTGCAACTTTAACTGTTGTGATGAAGAGAGAATTTCACCAGGAACTAATTGCATACAAATGACACTGGCTGAAATTCCCTTTTCTCTACTACTGTTAAAGTTACATGAGCCCAGTCCTCCTTTTCATATGGTCAGCCTACTTAACATAGAAATTAAATAGAAATGCAATACATCTCACCATAGTGGGGAACACTGTCCAGGTGACCAGAATCCAGTTTTTAATTGCTGTCATGCTATTTCAAGATCGCTCTTCTTCCTTCTTAGGGTTCTTTAGCTTTAACATGAACTCTCTTTGGAAGGGCTGTCCAAAGAGAGAAAGGGCCTTTGGGAGCCCTTCAAATAGACAACTGTCCTGTGTAAAGTAAGACATATGGAAACCTCACTGACTCAGCCCTGGCTTTGTGTCTGTTAGGGTTGGGGAGAAGTTTGTTTGGTTTGCTTGCTAATGTGAACTTACCTAATTTCAGACTTTTGGACCAAAACTTAGTTATACTTCGAAATTCACACTTCAAAGTTTGCAATTGAGCTCCCCAATCAAAATATCTGTACAAAAATGGCTATATTAGGGAAAAGTGTATCCAAAATTAGTATATTAGTGAAAATAACATTCAGGAATGCACATGGATTTTTTATTATTATTTTAAGATATAATTATTTCAGACAAACTAAATTTAGGAGTGGAAAAACTCTCAACATTTTAGATAAACCAAACCTAAGCTTTGAAAATTGAGAGAAACCAAAATTGACAGGTTCACCCATTTCCTTCTTCTTTGGTACTTATCTACTATCTCCAGACTCTAGGAAGAAGTTGCCTATATCGCCACTCTGCCTCTAACCCAATCAACCTAGAAATTCAGTCTTCATTACAGCAGCAAGGCTTTAACTCTTATGACAAAGAAGAAAAATGGAAAATACGACATACTTGAAGTTTTAACAGTTCAAAAACAAATAAACAGAAGAAACTTCTGTCTCATCAGCTTCATTTTTATGATCTCAATTTATGCTTCAAACATAATTATAACAGTGTTTTTAATGATCAAGCCTGATTTTAAAGAGTTTTTTAGATGGCTGCTTAAAGCAAAGCTAGAGACTGTCATACACACACACACATGTTTTTGTTGATTATCAGATAGTATAACAAAATTAAGCTTCTGTGGTATTTAAAATGATATCTGCATCTCACTCCTGTGTCCATAATCACATGAATTCATTAGCTACACACAGCATTGGGACAGCCACTAACGTATGGGATTTTGCGGTTCATGGGTGTGAGGCCAATCACAAGGCATAGGTTTCAGCAAGGCCATTGAGGCCTCACAAGTTGTAGTTAGATTTATTTAGAACAAGCTTGGAATGTCAGAATCTGTGCAAACTTATCTCTGTCAGAGTTCTCAGAGAAAGAACTGAAGGGGTCGTTTCATTCCCCTGCCTCGACCTTGAGAACTCTAACAGAGATAAGTTTGCACAGATTCTGACATTACAAACTAGTTCTAAATAAATCTAACTACAACTTGCAAGGCCTCAATGGCCTTGCTAAAACCTATACCTGGCTCAAGGATAACAAGGGCTGAGCCAGAATGCCCCAGAAACCAACTTTGGCTAGGTGCAAAATTGGGAGGTTCAGCAATTTTGGAGGGGTTCAATAGCTCTCTATTGTCCCTGGTGCAGCAATGCTACTCTCCTTGATACTTTATATTGTCTGGAGACAGAACGTCCCAGTCCTCAGTTCCAATCAAAATAGTTGATTAAGAATTTTCATTATGTTCCCCCAATTACCCATTTGATCAGGACATTTGTTGGCCTTTGCAGACACAGGTGTGGCTTAGGATCTTCTCTTTGAACAATGCTAGCAGCAGAATGCATCAAGGAGCAAAGTATATCCCTGCCCTAGTTTACTTCATGTAAAATGAATATTGCTGTGCAGTTTAAACAGCATCCAGCTTGATTTTGCCTCCTAAAATGTTGTATGCTTGCATAATGAGGCAAGCATCAGGCACTCAGCGAGAGAAACAATTCAGATAAATATGGTCAGTGTAAAATTAGAGAAGTCTAGGACATAAACATTTCTTGCTAGCAGATGTGTACAGCATCTGACATTTAGTATATCATACAAAATCTAACTGACATCACAGGATTACAGGTTTCTGGATGATCCAGTTTCAGATGGGTGAACTAGTTAAGTCCTTCAAGTGTCATATGATGAATTCAGACACACTCTTGTTCAATAGAAACCAATTTCATCAACTACCCCTGCTGCTTTTCTTCAATGGCAATTTAACCAGGAAGGAAAGGGCTATTCTACATACTTCTCTCTCAAGGACATGACTAAAGCATAGGTCATCTGTGCAAAATTTGCCCTATTGATTTCACTGTTGCATTGGTGAGGAATTATTTTTTGTCCACAGGTAATAAAAGAAAGAGAGAATTGGGGAAATAATACTGGGTCAGCCAGTTATTTTAAAATGAACCAATATTCCAATAGCACTTTTTTTCCTATTAGGCATTAGTGATAAAATTACAAAAAAAAAAGTTCTTGTTAATGCATGGTTACCTGATGGCTACCTGGCTAGGGTCACTGCTCTTAAAACAAAGAAGGCATCTGCAGGCTTTAGTTTGATTCAATTATTGTTCATTAGATCACTGGGCCTTGATTTTGCACAGAAAGATGGGAGAAGGAGCAGCTCTCAGGCGTAAATGGAGATACAAATCTTCAAGTGGGAAATATAACAATCTCAATTTCTTCCTCCTTAATCATTAACTTATTGAGACAGTTCTGACATATTGCTAAAGCATTGTTTGTCACAATGTGTGAACTGACACCATCCTATGAAGCAAGGTTGTGAGTGTCTGACAAATCAGGATCTTAAAGCATGGCTTAAAGCTGGTTTGCAAACCACAGGCTAGCACTACATCTGCAGCAATATGTTTGGGACATTGGTCCACCTTCAGAAGCTCCTGTTTCAGACAGCTTCTGGGAAAACTCAGGGAAGAGGGAAAACCACACAAACGTACATGTCTGGATCACAAGTTATGGTTTGGAGTTTAAACCATAGTCTAACATTACATCTGAACACTACATTATCTTATTAAAATATGCATTTAGAACATAGAGAAGTCCTACTATTCATTTTCTTTCAGTGCCTTTATAAAAAGACAATTTGTCTTCCAATTTTAGTTAGCTTCTTTGTGTATTATATATAAAAAATATATCATCTGCCCTTCTGGTGCTTACAATTAAAATCAATCATAAAATACAATAAAATTCCCCCAAAGGAAAGAAAAACTCAATATCATAAAGCAGACAGATGCAGCAGATAAAACAAAGACATTGGATGAAACTTATCCATCTGATAAAAGAAACACTTGCCTAAACAGGGTTTTTTTTTTAACCATGTGGCAAAACACTGTAAGAGAGGGTGCCAAACAAATCTCCTAAGGCAAAATATCCCACAATTTAAATGAGGACACAGAGAAGAACCTTTCTCTTCCCCCCATCAACCATGCCTCCATCATTGTTAGGTATAGAAAAGGGCTTCTCCATTAGATCTTAGGGCTTGGGCAGGTTGGTATGGGAGTAGGCAGTCCATAAGGTATTTTAGGACTAAGCCATTTAGGGTATAAAAGGCCATCACCAACATTTTGAATAGTGCCCAGAAACATATCATACCTAGTGCAGCCCTTCAAGAATTCTGGTGAGTGACGGGATCGTATTGCACCTGTTCTGCAAAGGCTGCACTGGTTACAATATGTTTCTGGACACTGCAGTTTCTGAAAACTCTTCAAAGGTAGCCCAATGCACAGCGCATTGCAATAATCCAATCTAGGCACTGCTAAGATGTGTCAGCAGGGCAATGTCTAACCTCATTCAGGATGCATGTAGTTGGCACATCAGCCTAAGCTGAACAAAGGCACTCCTGGTGCCAGACGCCACATCAACATCCAGGTGCAAAGCCAAGTCCAGAAGCATCCCCAAACTGTGAACCTGATTTAACAGATGATGGGAAAGACCCCCTGCCTGAGACCATCACCAGTCAGAGCATAATCACAGAGTCAGAAGAGGGCTTCCAAGCCATCTAGTTCAACCCCCAATTGACACAGTACTCCATTGCTAGAACATCTCCAACATACAGCTATTCAGCTTCTGCTTGAAAACCTCCAGTGAGGGAAAGCCTCCACCCTCTGCCAGGGAATTTGTTCCATGGTTGAACTGTTCTAACCATTTAGAAGTTTCACCTAATATTCAACCCAAATCCACCCTCCTGTAACTTCAGCGCATGAGAGCTAATCCTATCCTCTGAGTCATTGATCATTCTGAAAGTTTTGGCTAAATGCAGAACTTTTAGACCAGGAGAAGGCAACCTTTTGGCCCTGTGGATACATTTGGAAATTTGAGAAACTGTCCTGGGCACAACCATAAAATGGCTGCCATGAGTGGGAAAGGCTAGTCACAAAAAACGGATAACTAGCCCAGAGGCATTCATAGGAAATTGAGATGGCAGAAGCTAGAAGCTTCTATTTCTATGTGATGCAATCTCAGCTGCCAAAAAGAAAATATAAACATATTATGTAAATAACAATTGGAAGAGAATGGTATCTTGGTGGGCACCAAGAAAGGTTTCTGGAAGTACACTGGTATCCATGGGCACCATATTCCCTACCCCTACTTTAGACATTACTGGGCTAGAAGGGAGAATCATCTGACCTGATATTAGACACTTTCCTATGTTCCTATGTATATGTATGTATCCCTCTAATTTAGGCTGACCATATGAAAAGGAGGACAGGGCTCCTGTAACTTTAACAGTTGTAGAGAAAAGGGAATTTCAGCCAGTGTCATTTGTATGCAATTAGTTCCTGGTGATATTCCCTCTTCATCACAACAGTTAAAGTTGCAGGGGCCCTGCCTTCTTTTGTATATGGTTACTCTAGTATAGTGTCTGCACCTTTAACTGTTGTGATGAAGAGGGAATTTCACCAGGAACTAATTTCATACAAATGACACTGGCTGAAATTCCCTTTTCTCTACAACTGTTAAAGTTACAGGAGCCCTGTCCTCCTTTTCATATGGTCAGCCTATCTAATTGACTTGGATTTTATAAAATCAAGAAAAAAAGAGTGAGTGAAAGGGAAGTTCTACTATTAAACATATTCCCTTGAGAATCAAAATGGTGCGTGACAGAGAAAGCAACGAACAATACTGTATTGTATTGTTTCAGGTGGAGTGATGTTTTTTTAAAAAAACACCCTTCAGGTCTGGCCACTTTCCACTTCACTAGATACCACTGTAAATTCCTAACCTTTTTAGAAAAGGCACCAACAGTGTTAAAGGCAAGGTCACTGTTAGAGCAACACTTAATGTTAACAGTTAATGAGTAAAGACACAGAGCTGTGATAGCACAATTCAAGGAAACAAAAATAAAACGAAAGGATGTGAATTCTTTGACAAACACGGTGCTGAGGGCGGGATACACCGATTTCCTCAATAAGGTTTTGTCACAAATATGAAATTAGGACAAGGGTTCACATTTTTTTTTTCTGTAACAAACCCAATGCTCAGGAGATTCAAGTGCCTACTAGACCAGATCCCTAGTGAAAGAACTTTCCTCTTCAATGACAAATCAGTCTACCAAGTATCTACATTAGTCCTTGAGCCTATCTACACACGCAGGATAAAACACTTTGAAAACATTTTGAAAACTGTATATGGAATGTGTCCTGGGCCCCAACAGTTCTCAAAACTGTTATAAACCTTTTTAAACCGTTTTAAAGCAGTAGTGTAGATAGGCTCCTTGTCTCCCTCGGTAAAAAACCTTAGACATGCCCAAACTTCACTTGTTTGGGAACCGGTGGCACTGTTTTGACTGCTTCCAATCCCACCAGAATGAAAGGGAGGGGCAGGGGCTTACTTCCGCAACCCGTGGCCTCCAAACTTCTTGGACTGTATCGCCCTTCATTCCCAGACAGCAGATCAACACATGTGGGGGGTACCACATTGGAGAAGGCTGTCCTACAGTGTCATGCAGAAAGGTAGTCATATTCCCAGTAAAGGCTGGAGGCTCTAATTTCAGTGGGGCCATGAATCCATTCTGGGTTTCAGTCAGAAGCAGCCAGAACTCTAAAGGAGTTATCCAAGCTGCTAAACCTATTTTGGGGATAGAGTTTAGTTCCTTAGATATCTCCTTTAGAGTTCTGGCTGGTTCTGACTGAAACCCAGAATGGATTCATAGCCCCACTGAAATCAGAGCCACCAGCCTCCACTGCATATCTCCCATGGTCATTTTTCCTTCTGCTGATTCACACTGCAGTGTCCATATGACATGGCACAATTTGAATCTGCCCTTAAGATGTGGCTTCTTCCCTCCTTCTCTCCCTCTGTACAAGGAGTCATGCAATGCTGGCTCATGGAGGCTGCACACCAATAGTTCAGGGCAAAACAAAATCAGACTGAGAGGCTTTAATAAATAAGTTTGTTTGTTTTTTGGAGTGGAAAAATCGTTGTCGTTCCACCACCATCACCACCACAGGTTTATGACAAGATTTGTGTCAATCTTCAAAAAAGTTTGCATCCTATAATTTTGGAAAAGCAACACTTGGTGACTGCCCCCCACCCCCGCCCAGTTTTCCACCATAGATATTATAAAGTGCTGAAGAGTTTACTTGGTAATGTTAACATGAGGCTTCTCTGAATCAGTTGAAACATTTGATCCACATGGGCCACATTCCAGGACACTGGGAATAAAAGTTGCACTAAGAGACCAATCCTCAATGGTTCCATTCTGTCTGGGGCTGGAGTGTGTTGTGATGCAGAACTGAAGCCTGCTGAAGCCTGTTAAGTCATTTCAGTATTGTCTCTTTACAGTACTCTCCCCCCCTCGCCACACAAACACACACACACACACACACACACACACACACACACCTGCACTAACTGCTGCTATATTCTTCCTCCTATTTTCTGAGCGTCTGAGAGTTTTAAGACCTACTGCGCTTCCTTTCAACTTGCAGAGTCTGGTCCCATTGTGTAGCTAGTGGTAGAATTCTGACATTGTGTAAGAAAGCTGAGAAAGATCTGACCTTCCCAAGTGCATTATTATGACTAGCCTACAAGGCTGCCTCTCCTGATCAGTAGTGTAGTGGTAAATTGTGAAGTGCAGGCACTCATCATGACAATCCCCATAGCCACGCCCCCAAGGGGAATAAAAAATGGAGGCAGCTGTGTTGATCCATCTTTGTGTGTGTGTGCACATACACAAACACACATGCACACACACAGCTGTACATAGCATAATACTCAACTTATTAGGATCATCTGACAGTCATAGAATAGTGAGCTGGGAAGGATAGTGTAGCAGCGTTTAGCATGTTGGAGTTCGGATGGAGAGAGCTGGATTCACATCCACCATTAACTCACTGGCCTACCTCACAGGACTAGTATGAAAATACAAGTGTGTATGAGACAGAGGGACTCACACCCATGTATGCCTGCATGAGGTCAATGGAGGAAGGGTGGGATACAAATGTGAGGGACATGAAAGCGTACCTGCCATTTATGATGCTGGTGAGGCTCATCTGTTTATACTAAGGATTGGGGGATAATTATATTACTTTCTAATATGCCTTTAATGTAAAGAAAAGACATCTTCATGTCTTTGAAGATATAAAAAGTACAGGAAAGGCTATTGCCAGGTAAATAAATACAACATACAGCAAAATCCATGGTGGATAACAAAAATATAAGCACAAGTTTCTCTTTATCACTTCCTCCTTTACAGCAGACAGCACCCAAACAGAGGAATTATGCAATTGGCATTAGAAACTAGGAGTCCTTCTCCTTTCCCATTTTTTTGTCCCATTCCCCTCACCACAGAGGAGCTCATTAATAATGCAAATGTGGCTCATGCATAATGAATCCCTCTGCCAATATTTGCCCCACCCACTCCCTCGCACTCCCCAATTAGCCGCCTCTGTCCCCTCCCCCCTCCCTGCTGGGGGCAACAGCATAAACATGCTGCTGGGCCAGGGCCCACCTTCATGCCACACTGATTGGCTGAGTAGGACTGTCCATCATTCCACTGGTAGAGGGGCTGCCCTGCCTGTTTGGTACGGAGGAAATTAATTGCTATTAAAGTTTGAGCTTTGAACTTTTTAAAACTTTTAAAATTTTCTGCTCATCTACACTGCTCAAGATCCAGTTCAAAACAAAAATGAGCAAAATCGGTTCGGTCGATCTCTACTAATAAGCTTTACACTGCCGTACACATACCAGACAGATGCACAGAGAGGTATAAGAGCTTCTCTGCTCCTCTTCTGGGGGAGGAAGATTGTGTGAGAAAGCAACAGAGAAGATAAAACATGTCCTGCAAACATTAAAGGACACTAGTTCAAGATTTTCTAGGACTTTCTTTTCCCAGCACCAGGAAGAAATGTTTTATCCCAAACGTAAGGAACCAGTTCTAGCAGTTTTCATTTCCATCAGAAAGTCTTTTGGAAAGTCAATATGTCTTAACTGCCCAGTCAAGACAATCCACTCCAAACTACTCTGCATTTCAACAAAAACAGTCCACAACAATATATTATTGAAGAGAAAATCCATCTCTCTCTCACCGGCTACTCCTATGAGAATTGCAGCTAAGCTCAGAGAGAACAGGGAAGTCTGAGGAGGGTGGCAAATGACATCATCATCCCTGCTAATGAAAAAGTTCCTGCACTACCAGATCTGGCTCAAGTACAACACTGTTCCTGATGACATAATCCAAGTGGACAGAAGGTTAACCGTTTCTACTACACCATACAGCAAAGTCAAAGCCTGAGCATCTTTAGAAGTACTGTATGACCGATCTGTTTGAGCTGATCTTTATGGCCCTGGGTTAAGTCAGGAGAGCTTGGGACATTACAATACATGTTGAATTTGACTGATTTCATCCCTTCATGCTGGGGAAAGGAGTGTTTTCGTTACACAACCTTCTAGACGTGGAAGTTCATAAAACTAAAAAAAAAAAAAACACAGCATATTCATAGCCTTAGCATAATGTACCACACTGAGGTATTTAGATTACTGAAATTAATATTTTAATCATTTTCTACAGATGTCTACAAAGCTTTATCTGTAATGTAATACATTAGGCCCTTCCACTTGTGTGATCAAAAGCTTAAATGAATGCTTCACTCTATGTTACAAAAAGCTCATCCTTTCTGGGGCTGGGTGGGTGGGTGTGATCAGGTTGAAATTTGCAGAAAAAAGGAAGGTTGCATTTTTTCCAAATGAAAAGAAAGAAGAAATTGTTCCCATTAGATTCTGTGTTCAACTTGGGATGTGTCCATTATGGATTCAATTCCAGTTCACCAGCATTGTGCTATCCGGGTGGCATTGGGCACATCTACTTTTCCCAGTTCTCTGACTGAAAAATTGGAATAATATTTGAGCTACCTTGAAACGTATTGAGAAGAGAAGCAGGAGCAGCTGTGACAATACTTACGTCATCTGAAGCCATTGGCATGGTGCTCCAGACATGGTAAGCACACTTCTAAATCCACCTTGAAAATGTCATACTATGTTGCGTGCCCCGGATTTCTGGGTAGTTTATAGAACATCAAATATAAAATACACAAAACTGATTAAAAGCACATAAAACCAATAAATCATTAAATCACCAATAAAATACCATTAAAACAATTAAAATTCATCTGGGTAGGCCTGCCGGAAGAGATCAGTCTTTATAGCTCTTTTAAATTCTTGAAGACTGGTGAGTTGGTGGATCTCTCCCAGCAGGTCATTCCACAATCTGGGAGCGGCAGAAGAGAAGGTCGTCTGGGTATAGGATATAAAATCTTTAGATGTGTATAAATTACATAAACACAATAATATAAGAGTACAGAATCACAAAGAGTGTTCATCAAACAGAATGCAAGGGAAAGGTGACAAAAAGCGATTGGAGTTTGGTTTGGTTAATATCTAGTAGGAAATGCATACCTTGGAATTTAGCTGATCGACTTCATGTTATTTCAGGCTGCCAAACAAATTACTAAGGCTACAATCCTATGATTCTTGGGTAGGTACCCCAAAGGCCATAGGATACTGAGGACCTCCTCTTTGTGGACAGAGAGAGAGATCTGATGACAGAGTTTTTCCCTGGATGGCGACAGCACTTTCAGCCACTATGGCTACCGTTAGCAGTGCAGAACCTATGGAAGAAAACAAGAGTTGCACCTCAATGTCTGCCCTGGGCAACAACATCAGCCAGAAGGGCTCAGGATTGCTCTACCCAAGTCCCTATGGCACCTTAGAGTACAACCTTATGCATGTTTAGGCAGCAAAAGTTCTACAACTCCTGGCATTCCCCAGCCAGCTAAAACGTAGGACTTTTATCTGTCTAAACATCCTCAGGATTTTGCCCTTAGACTAAAAGAGATGTTAGATTGATGGGTACCAGGCCCCGGGCCTTTTCAGTGATGGTCCCACATTTGTGGAATTCCATAACTGTTCATTTTTAAAAGAACTCTTAAAAGTGTTTATTTCAATCTGTTTGTGATTCATTTGCTGTGCTCTTTTTACTACTTCTTTCAAGGGGTCTTAATGGGCTTTTATTTGTGGGTTCGTATATTATATTATTTATTTTTTGTACAGAATCCTTGTATGCCATCTTGTGAGGGCCATTTGCCCTGAAAGGTGGGGTAATTTTTTTTCTAAATACATAATAAATCAAATAAAACATTATTCCGGCATGAGCTTTAATAGGCAAAAGTCTGCTTCAACAGATGCGTGATGTTCACATCCAACACCTGAATGGTTGATTTCACATGGCTGGCGGTTCCTGTTTTGAAAACTTATGCCATAATACATTTTTTTTAGCCTTTAAGATTTCACAGAATTCTTTCTTGCTTTTCTTACAACACACTAAAAGTGATACTCTTCTGGAATAACAACAGCTGACACTGAATTGATTCAGCAGCAAACAACGTGGGGAGGAAAGTGTGATAATCAGCGGCTTCACATATTTGGCAATTCCAAGTTGATTCCACAATATGGACATCTTGTATTTTGAGAAGAGAAAAAATCATTTTGTCTCGGAGGAAACATTTGCATGCATAAAAAGGAAAAATCTGAGAGACTTTCCACTCAAAACTCTGAGACGTGATAGCAAGTAGAGAGGCTCCACAGAATTAAAGTTGCAAACATATGCTCCATTACCTGTGAGTAAGCTCATAGAGCTCAATGAGACTTACTTCTGAGTAAACATAGGATTGCATGGTGTAGTGGCTAGAGTGTTGGACTAGGGAGACTGGGTGACTTTGTGCCAGTCGCTGACTCTCATCCTAACCTACTTTATAGGATGGTTGTGAGGATAAAATTGAGAGAAGAATCATGGAATGAAAGGCAGGATATAAATGTAACAAATAAATAAATTTTAAAAGACACAAAAATACCCTCATATTAACATTTTCAAGAGTAACTGAGCCCCCCACTTCCCAAAATGACAAGAAAACTGATATCACAAAACATTCATGGGTGGGTAGGGGAAGTTGTCCTGTATATTTTTATGTTTAGGCTTGGTTTAAAATGCTTATTTTTAGCCACTTTGCATTTCTTTGTGTAGGAAAGGCAGGATATAAATATCTTAAATAAACAAACAAATGTTAGCGAATGTAGAAAATTCTGATGGCATGGAGAAACATGAGCAGTCCACTGGGCAAGCTATTCCACACAGACAGGGTTTTGCTCTTGGAGGCAGTCGCAAGAAGGAACCACCTCAACAACGTCCCTGTTTTGCATACTTAACATAAGACAAAATATCGAAAAATTGGTTCAGTGTGAACAGAGTTTCGACAGTCACATTTATGTGCCCTTCCATACATTCAGAAAAATGCTTGCTGTTTCTGTTTTTCTATTTCTTTCATTCTTTCTTCCTCTTCTCTGCTTCTGCTCATTCGTCCCTTTGGCTTCATACGACAGCTTGCTCCATGCTTTTGCAAACAGTGATTTTAGACCCCTTCACATTAAATTGCCTGTGATTTAAGGTTCGCCATGCATAAGAGGCAAACGAACATTGTGATTTCAATGCTTCACGTTTACATAACACTTGCAGTGTTCCATGTACATTATCTCGGTAATTCTTACAATAAACCTCAGCAGGCAAGTGAGAATGACCTAGAGCTGTGCACAACAAGCCTCTCAAAATTCTCTACCCTATTTGTGGGCAGAGAAATTGGAAGTAGGGTGTGTGGGACAATTTCATCAAATTTCTTCAGGGAAGGGGGAGAAATTCTCCATCAGTTTTTCCGGAGGTTGGGATTCACCATTAATAGTGGCCGTAGCACCACTTCTCTCCCCCCACCCCCGAGGCCTTTGGTTTTTTTTTGGGGGGGGGCTGCCTCTGCAAGTGACAGCAACTGTGTTGGCAAGCCTGTCCACCATTTTGAACCCTCCACAATGCTCTAGACCTACTGTTGTCATGTGGGGGTGGAATGGGGGCATAGCAACTGCCACATAAAATAGTAGAGAGCATTGGGGGAATATCTTGCAAAGTGGACTTCTTTCTCTAGTGGAGTAAGAAAAAGAAAAATCTTCTGAGAGATTTTGCCACAGCTCCACTATTATCACAGTACTGCAGATGAGGGACTGGGCTTGAGCCACACAATGCTGCATGAGATGTGAAACAAATTTACAGTGGTTGTAGCGAAGTGGTAGAGCACATGCTTTGCATGCAGGTTTGATCCCTGACAGCTCCAGGAAGGGCTAGAAAAACAATCCTGCCTGAAACACTGGAGAGCTGCTGCCGATCGGTATTGAAAATACTGGGCTAGATGGACCAATGGTTTGTCTTCGTATAAGGCTGTTTCCTAAATTCCTGTAAGTTAATGACAGGGGCTAGATCTGATTCGAGGACCTCCTAGTTCATGGCCTAGCATGTCTCCAGCATTTCACAGATAAAAATATAATATTTGTCTTGCTTACCTGTAATAGCCTTATCATCACACCATGGATGAATGCCTACAGACCCACCTGCATTTTTGACAGCTCTAATCTGCCCACTGTATGTTACATTAATTTATTTTGCAAATTACTGTACAATCTATTGATCCTACAATAGATTTGTTGTATATTAATAGTCCCAAATAAACTTTGCCCATGGCAGCATGTGAGAAATATGCCAGGCAATGCACTACATGGTGTCTTAATGCCATTAGGGTGGACACATGTCATACTTTACAGAGCACTGTCCTCTGTTTGACGGGCTGTCAGAGAGCAGTCCTCTATTTGAAAGGCTGTCCAATCAAAGTCTGGTTTAAAGACGAAGAACCACAAGAACTGTTGACCATCACCAGTTAGCATTTGGACAGAAAATTGAACAGGTAGGCATACAGGTCACTTGGTGCCAGTCTTTCACCTATGGGGATAGGTAGAAATTATAGTAATTCTATCTAGATTTATATCTCAGCACACCATGTGCAGGTTTTATGCAAATATGCATCCTCTCTGGGAGATGCATATCCTCTTCTTAGGTGGCCCATATGTATGTGCATTTATACGCCTGTCCACTAGGGTCAAAATGCTGCCAATCCAATAAGGCCCTTTCCACACCAGGCAAAATGCCTGGGATGGACCCCGGCTGCTCCCTGTGAGTCCACATGACATACAGGGAGTACCAGGGGTGGGGGGATGGGGACAGGATTTTTCCTGGTTCCCCAGAACCAGAAAAATCCCAATTTTTTCCACGGTCATGGGAAGTTCCCAGGACCGTGGAAGATGCGTCTACCCGCCCAGGTCCTACCGCACCTACGCGCGAGTAAGCACGGCAGGACCAATGGCCACGGTGCCACACTGTGGCCATCAGGAGAGGGGGGAACCAAAATCGCCATTCCCAGGATGGCAGGGGGGAGGGGGGGCACGACTGAACACTGCGTTTTGTTTTTTTAATTCTTACTTTTGTGCTGGAGTGCAGGAGCACTTTTCCTTGGAAAAAAACAAAATGAAATGGCGGGTGCAACGTCCGACGACCCGGGACGGCATGCTCTGCTGATGTGTATTTACAGAGATGAACCTGGAGGTGGCTTCTTCTGGGTTTGCCCGCTCCCGGCCCTCTACACCCCTCAGGTGTAGAAAGGGCCTAAGAGAATTTACTTCCAGAGGAGGGGGCTGAAAACAGAAGGACAACAACTTCAGGGACATAGAAAACTGCCTTAGACCATGCCAGACAATTGTGTCTATCTCATCCACTAATCTTGACTGCTCTGACTGACAGGGACTTTCCAGTGTCTCAAGCAGTAGCTCTTCACCATCACCAGCTACCTGACCATTTTATCTGGCAATACCAGGCAGGCCCAACATCAGCTGTCTTACCACCTGAAGCAGAAGCAGAACTCTTGCCGCCGTCACTGCCACCACCACCACCACCAGCCCATAAAGCCTACTGCCGTTCCTTTGCTGCCATGTGGGGGCTCTCAATGTGAGCTCAGTGGCTCTGGGCTCTCTCAAGATCTTGACACGTGGCAAAAATCTCATGAGGTGTTGGCCTTCGGCTGAGATCTTGCATGAGCCCTGGAGCCCTGCAGCAACAGAAGGCCAGCTGCTGCTCCAAATAGCCCCGCCGAAGGCCCCTTCCTTGCTGCAGGAAAATATCATGGCAAGAAAACGGCTCTCTAGAACTTGGGGCATCTTTTGCAAGCAAAACATGAGCTCTATCCTTAACATTTGCACCTCTCCAGTCTAGTGTGTGTGTGAGCCCACTAGCTTCTTCTGCCACCACCACCTTTTTAAAAGACATATCAAAAAAATCTCCCCCCAAAGAGACATGTAGTGGCAGCGTTTTACCAGGGACACATACCCCAAAATAGGGACATATACCCCCAAATAGGGGACAGCTGGAGCGTATGAGCATAGCTACTTAGCCACTATACAACATTGACTCCCTAGTTTTAGAGGAAAGACTGGAGGATTGTCACTTATTACCACCCTTCAACGAGACTATTCTGGTAGTTTTGACTGACATCTAAATGCACAGCCTTTACCCTGCAAAAACGGCAGCAGACACCAAATTTCCATGCCATTTATTCTCTGTGACACAAAGGCAATCTAATGTACTTGGTGCCAGCACATTTTCTGCAACGTGTTCTCTCCCTGTGTTAAAAATGGTATGCTTGACTGTTTGCTCAGCTCTGTTGTGCAAGAACCTCTTTAAACATTTGCTCAAGATCTGTGAGGTTTTTGTCACGTGTGCATTCGCCTTCAGACAAAAGGCACAAAAGACAAGGACGGCTTTATGCTCAGTGTGCTAATGCTGCATGCACAGCAAAGATCCTACCTCTTTTTAAGTGGTAACAAGACTAACACATGCCTAACAGTTCTTGATAAGCACCTAGATTAAAAATAGAGGGTACAGAAAAACTAAAGCAAACTAAAATCACAGAGAGAGAGAGAGAGAGAGACAGGAGAGAGAGATTCCAATCTGTAAAATGTCAGTAGTGACAACCACTGGAGGGTGGTGGCTCTGACGTCAGTGGGGCAGCACATCTGCTCCAGGTTTCAGTCAGAACCAGTCAGAACTCTAAAGGTGCTTGGGTAGGGGAAGATTGGCTCATGATATCCCCAGCTGGGTAAGTCAAGATTAAAATTCCCTCTCTGTAGAACTCGCTGCCCCTGGAGGTCAGGCAGGTGCCAACACTAGGTTACTTCTGGCGCCTCCTGAAAACAACTCTGTTTCAAGAAGCCTTCCTCAACTGACTAGCCACTGTTTTTCTGGTTCCTTTGCTTTTAATTTTAACACTTTTAATTTGCTTTTGTTAATCTTCCTTTTACTGTTTATACCTACGTTCACCGCTCTGGAATCTGTGTTAGATAATTGAGTGGTCTATAAATATTGTAAATAAATAAATAAAATGGACAGGGTATCTTCTTCTGACTGAAACCTGGAGCAGAGCACCTTAGATAGCTCTTTTTGAGTTCTACCTGGTTCTGAATGAAACCCCAAACAGATCCACTGGCCCACTCACATCAGAGCCACCAACCTCCACTGGTGACAACTTACCTCAAGATTTTGGGAGGACAAATGCTTCAAAGCACTTAGAACACACACACAAGTACTGTGGAAATAAAGAGAAGATTGAGGTTTTTTATTTGGATGTCAAAACAAACTTTTATAGATTGCATCTGTGGAGGGCAACTCTGTAAAACCTGCACACATGCATCTGAGCAAATGGAGCAGTCAGTGACTAAGTCAGGCTGCCTTGCTACTCAAACTCATGAAATTCAATGGCTATTAGAAGCTATTTTTAAATTCACATAAACCCCTTATGATGAACTGCCAAAAAATTAAAAATCTCTCAACAGTCACTCAGTAATAATATTCATTAAGATTTCCAAAACACAACAGAATAATAGGTCTTTTGTACAGAACAACTAGACGCCCACAAAGAAAGGTTGCCTCAAGAATACCGTAATTTAGAAGAGGGGGATTAGCCGTTCCATTTGTTTTAATGTGCTTTTTGGCTATTTGGACAAAAAGTCCATTTATTTATCATTTCATAGGATGCCACACACTCCAACGCTCTCTCACTTCTGGGAAATGAATTCTTTTCAAACAAAGAATGAACAAGCAATCCAAACTCAGAAGTAGTTCAATGGGATCAAATTTCAGAACGGTGTGCATAGGATTGTGAACGGTGAAATTCTCTGCACGACTACTGGGAAGTAAGTGCCATGGACTTACTATGTGGTAAGTAGGGGTGTGCATCGGATCGGATCCGATCCACAATCCGAATCCGATCCGCCCCAAAATTGGGAAAATCCGATCCGAGCATCCTCCGATCCGATCCGATCCGACCCCCCAGGTCCGATTCCGATCCACTATCCGATCCGGGGGGTCAGTGCACATCCCTAGTGGTAAGCATGTATAGGATTGTCGCCCTTTCAGCTTTCAAAAAAGAAAAAGAAAGAAGCAGAAAGCTCACAGGCAGCTTAAAGAATAACTTGAATGTTCTTTTCCCATATGTATTTTGGAAATGGTTGGTTCTGATTCTAACATGATTATCTCACCCAATGGCTTCATGTAACATCTTACAAGCTGTGGTGCAGCTAGAGCTGGCCATTAGGGCCACAGTCCACAGCCCCAAAATGACCACCAAAATGACCTGGGTTGGCATGGGCATTTTGCAATATGCAAGAAAGGATATTGTAATTATAACTTGTTTTTATGCTTTTTATGCTTTTAAATTTTGTATATTGGTGTGTTTTTTTAATGTTCAATGTTTTTAATTTTTGTCAACTGCCCAGAGAGCTTCGGCTATGGGGCGATATATAAATGGAATAAATAATAATAATAATAATAATAATAATAATAATTAATCATCAGATCTTCGCTACTGCTTTATAGCAGTATTGAAGTGCACTGATAACTGTTGGGGCACAATCCACATTCCATATACCGCTTCCATAGTGTTATTTCCTGATTTTTATTCTACATTCGTAATGATTTGACACAAGGTGTAGATCTGGCCCTGGCTAGTCAAAAAGGGTATGTGTGGGGTGGGAGAGAAACAGAGAAGCTAGAGGCCAGGAGGAAGGGAAATATAAGCAAGGCCAAGAGGTACGAGGGGGAGAAAGAGCAAGGCTAGGGGCTAGGCAGGATAAGAAACAGTGAGGTAAAGATGGGGGGGAGAAATAGCAAGGCCAGACATCGGGAGCAGAGAGACGCAGGACGATAATGGCGTGAGTGGGAAAGAAAATGCAAGGCTAGGGGCTTGGAAGGGAGAGAAAGAAGGTGGTTATGAATGGAAAAGGGAGCAAAATAGCAAAGAAAAGGGTTGGGTGGACAGAAATAGCAAGGCTAGAGGCTGGAATTGGAGGGTTAGGGAGAGAGCAAAAGGGGAAAGGTCTGTGTGGATTGGGTGGATCTAGGAAGCAACTCTTTCCTTCTCTTCCTGCCCAATGAACAGCTGATCTGTGACAGGTTCAGGTACAGAAAGGAGAACCCAATACCCTTTTTTTCAAATTTTAATTAAAATACTTTTTTTAAGGGGTCCAGGAGTGGAGAGTGTTGTGTGCACCATTGGAGCCACTGTGTTGGGGACTCCTGCTAAAGTACTATAGAAAAGCTTATATCAGTCTACAGGTGCTTCCAAGCTAGCATTATCTAATCACTGGACTTCCACTGAAAGCAACATGAGGAAATGCAATAGGCTTTCTACATTCTGGGGTTCGAGCACTTTTTGAGTGTGTCCCTCCTGCTATAATTTGTCCACAGTAGTGGTTATGACATAGCTGTGTGGGAAGGGACAGTTCTGAGCATGCCATTTTAAAATCAATTTTTAAACAATGATTGTTTAAGCAATAATCAATTCCTCAGCTCATTCTAAAGTCCTTTTTAATGTGGGTGCTCGTAAGTAGAAGGGCCGAGGAAGGTCTTTACCCCAGAACCTAGAGATTTGCCACCAGACGGGATTCATAGTGATGGACTGGATTGGCCAATGGTGCAATGCAATATGATAGCCCCTTAAATCCTTAACAAGAGTGATGTTCCCACAAATTATTTGTGGAGACAAAATAGCCAGTGTAGCGTAGCGGCTAGAGTGTTGGATTGGGAGTTGGGAGATCTATGTTCTAATCCCCACTCAGCCATGGAAGCTCACTGGGTGACTTTGGGCCAGTCACAGACTCTCAGTCCAACCTACCTCACAGGGTTGTTGTTGTGAGGATAAAATGAAGAGGAGGAGTATTATGTATGCCACTTTGGGTTCCTTGAAGGAAAACGGTGGGATACAAATGTAATAAATAAATAAATAAATAAATAGACTAGAGGTTGACTGAATGCCAGGTTATGTTTTAGCATTTTTTCTCTCTCATGCAAACTCATTTCCTCCACTCCTCATCTTAAAAAGTTCCCATGCCTTACTGAAAAAGCAGCAATAAGAGGAAAGCTTTAAATTCAATTCATTATAAACAAAACGGGGGGAAATACCCAGCACATTTACTGAACCACCTTAATCTGTTATCTGTTGACTTCCTCTTTGTTTAATGCCTGCAATAAAATGTTTCAAAGTACCATGAGAAACTAGTTAATTTGAGAAGGGGCAGTGAAAAGGAGAGGATTGCCTCAGATCTCAACATTCAAGAAGGAAGGGGAAAGTGTTCT
Organism: Anniella stebbinsi; assembly: GCA_029215795.1. Classification (NCBI taxonomy): domain Eukaryota; kingdom Metazoa; phylum Chordata; class Lepidosauria; order Squamata; family Anniellidae; genus Anniella; species Anniella stebbinsi. Next base: position 45,473,104 of record JARDYH010000003.1, on the reverse strand, counting down.
CCAACAGAAACAATGGCATGAGAAGGGAACTTAACCAACAGTTTTCCATAGTTCATAAACAAGCTTGAAGCTCAGTTATTGTGCAACTGTAACTGAAACCGGATACAGAGCTTAAAAACCAAGCGGGGAAAAAAGCAAACCCAAGCAGTTCTTGTGAAAGTCCAGCTCAGACCAGAGCAAACATGCATACTAGAGATGAAGCTGACCAGCAAGAGGTCAAGCAGATCATATGTATGATAAACACAACAGAAATGGAATCGACCTCCTCTAATTCGTTTGGCACTTCTAAATGGAAAATAGCCTTGAGAGGCACTTGCTTTAGGAAATGTTCAGTCTTATTTCAGCTTGTGGCTTATTCCTCAGAAACACCCGGATCTCCAATCAGGTAACTGCAGATATTCCAGCAGCCCAGTTCAATCCAGACACAGAGAATGTGGACAGGGTTTGCCACCATACCTCTTTAGAGAGAGACTCAAGCCATGCAAAGGACCAAGGACATATTAAAATGTACACTGAGAGCTCACATGCAATAAATGTCAGTGTTGCTGCAGTTCTCATAGTGATTCTGCACAGTAAGAGCAACAACAACAAGCTAGATATGTCACATCCAGATTTTGGGGGCCTTGAGTCTGAGATTATGGCCTAAATCCAACAATAATTAGCACTTTTCATGTTGCACAAACAGTTGCCCACATTGTAAACCTAAGATCTGCAACTAGCTGCACAGGTGGAAGTTTAGTTTGATTTTCCCCTTGCACATAGTTCAGAACTTGGTTTCTGCTAGTGTGATTAGGGTGACCATATTTTGGAAACCAAAAAGGAGGACAATATGGCCGCCCCAAGGGGGCGTGCCCACCAACATGTCCAACCCCCAAGGGGGCGTGCCCACCAACATGTCCATCCCCCAAGGGGGCGTGCCCATCAACATGTCCAGCCCCTAAGGGGGTGTGCCCACCCAAACATGGCCTTGGTCACATGTCTGATTTCACAGCATACAATTAAGACAAACTTGTTCTACACAACATCTTAATGTTAAAATCACTGAAATAAAGAACAAGTGAGACATTGAATGTATCTGAAATTAACTTCACTCACTTCTACGTTTGTAGCTTTTCCTGTTCTTTGAAGCTTTTACTATACTCTGTGTGATAGAGTCTCCCCTTCCCTCAAATATCTTTTCTGACTGCAAATCTTTCACTGGATTACAATAGTCTCAACTTTCCTAACGTTTAACACTCTTTCATCATCATTTTTCTCATATCCATACTCACAGATTCAGCATACTGTTACCATTGAACAAATGAAGCAGTGGACAAGTGCAGAGAAATCTAGTACAACAAACTAGCAACCTAGCATGAAGGAAGAGTATAAAATATTATTACCCTGCAAACATTAGCCATGGAACAAAATGGACTAAAGGCTTGTTGTAGTCACTTCTCGCCTCTTAGCTTGTTTCAACTTCTGGTTGATCAGTGAGAAACTAATCTAACAATGTGTGATTATATCTCTGATTCATTAGCCATGTGAACAAGACCATGGTCAGTACAATACAAAGATAGGCCAGAACAGATGCCCATTATTACAATGCTAGATAAGGATCTTTCCCTCCTTTTATCCAAGTATATCCTGAATTTACATTGCCTCAGTATGCAGAGAACAAGCAACCAGCAGGTGCACTCCAGAAAGATGCTTTCAGAGCCTAGGAGATTCAGACACACTCAAGCCAAGCCACGCTACACACTCAAATATTACCTTACTTGGACAGAACAATTCTGGGACAAATCAATACTTTGCAATCAACCAGACATGACAGTCAAAAACAACAAAGAAAAACCACACCTACCTCAATGACATAACAATACCTATGACAAAACTGTTGCAGAAAAGGAAGAGTTAAAGACAGAAAAATATACACCACTGGCTATGGAAGTTAAAGAACTATGGTAACAGGAAAAATTACAATCATTCAATTAGTTAGAGTGATCATATGGAAAGGAGGACAGGGCTCCTGTATCTTTAAGAGCTGTATTGAAAAGGGAATTTCAGCAAGTGTCATTTGTATGCATGTAGCATCCTAACCCTAACCAGTACCTCACACGATTTGGAAGCTATACTTCTATTAATGCAGTCCAAAATAGTGCTTGCTTATTTTGCAGTCCCGTCACACTGTTGGCTCATATTAAGCTTGGGATCTACAACAATTCCAAGATCCTTCTCATCTGTAGTGTTGCTGAGCCCAGTATCCCCCATCTTGTAACTGTGCATTTGGTTTCTTTTTCCTACTTGTATAACTTGGCATTTATCCCTATTAAATTTCATTCTGCTGTTTTCAGCCCAGCGCTCCACTCTATCAAGATCACTTTGAAGTTTGTTTCTGTCTTCCAGGGTATTAGTCATCCCACCCAATGTTGTGTCAGCATCATCACCATCATCCACACACACCTCATACTCAGGCAATAAAAATTAAAATCTACACACCCCTACACACTCACTCAAGTGTGTGTGTGTGTGTGTGTGTGGAACACAACAACACAACCTCCTCCCATACACGTAACAGGGGAGGGGGAATAAAAATCCACCCCTCCACACACCAAAGGCATCATCATCATAATCAGCCACCCACACAAGGCAAAATAACAGTAGACATAATAAATCTACACACAAACATGCACATACCAAAGGCAATAAAATAACATTAAAAATACAACACTCATCCACATACTCACCAAAGGAAAAAATAATAAAAATCCAAACATGCACCAAGGCAAAAACCAACCAACCAACCACACACACTTAACCAAGACTAAAAATAAAATAAATATCCACATACCCCAACATACTCACCCATGGCAAATCTAATAATAGTTTTAAAAAACATCCACATGTACCCCCCCAAATTAATTCATCAAAATCAGTACTCAAGGAATATATGGAAAATAAGTGAATAATTTCATCAATGCTGCCAATAATGAAATCTAATCTACCCCCCACCCCACTGAATTTAAATTGCAGCTAAAGCCAGTTCATTTGGTCTTCTATTAATTTAATGCCCCCCACACAAATTGCTTTTTAAAAGTTTATAAACAGCAGCAGCAGCACTCAACAATAATAGTAGTAACAACAAGAAAAATAACATAACATCCAGCCCCAGCTCTGCGCACCAGGCTGGGCTAAGATGCCCATGCTCCAGGCTGGGACAGACCACTCTGCACGCCATGAAACTCCGCATGCCAGGCCGGGATGCTCCACGGCCAGCCAGGCCGCCCCATGCTCCATAATGCCCCACTTACCAGGCCATGCCATGCTGCACGCCAGGATAGACCGCGATGCTCATGCTGGCCGCCAGACCAGGTGCCTCCGAACATCCTGCCAGGCTGCCCACAAATTGAGCCAGGGTAGGCAGCAACACCCATGCTGCCCGCCGGACCAGGTGCCTCCAAGCAACCCCCCAGGTCGGGCTGCGCCACGCGCAGGGCCGGGTTGGGCAGCGCCGCGCGCCGGGCCGGGCAGCGCCGCGCGCCGGGCCAGGCTGGGCAGCGCCGCGCGCCGGGCCAGGCTGGGCAGCCCGGATGGCGGAGGGGAGGAGGCTGGAACGACGCGCACCCGGAAGTGTGGGTGTGCGTCGTTCCAGCCTCTTCCCCAGCCGATCTGGGCCTTGTTCTTGGCCAGCGCAATCGCGCTAGCCAAGAACAAGGCCCGGATGGGGGGGGGGGAGGCTGGAACGACGCGCACCCGGAAGTGTGGGTGTGCGTCGTTCCAGCCTCTTCCCCGGCCGATCTGGGCCTTGTTCTTGGCCAGCGCAATCGCCAAGATCAAGGCCCAGATGGCACGGGAGAGGCCCAATTTTCCGGACTTTGGGGGATATTTTGAAATTTCCCCCCCGGACTCAAATTTGGCCCCCTTTTCTGGGCATGTCCGGGGGGATCCGGACGTCTGGTCACCCTAAGTGTGATGTCATTTGCGCAAGTGGAATGACACCATTGAATACAAGTCCTCTTTGCCCGGTTTTGTCTCTAAACATGCAAAGAAGGAGACAGGAACACAGGAAACTGCCTTATGCTGAGTCAGACCTTTGGTCCATCTAGCCCAACACAGACTGGCAGTGGCTCTCTATGGTTTCAGGCAGGAGTTGTTTCAGACCTAACTGGAAATGCCAGGGATTGAGCCCTGGGACCTTTTGCATGCAAAGCATGTATTCTCTACCACTGAGGTCTGGCACCATGAGCTATGGTCCCTCTCCATATATCCCTCTCCCCATCCCTGTGTGTCATGTTATTTAGCTTGTAAACCTGAGAGCAGGGACTCTTGTACTGCTGAAGTTTGTAAGCCACTCTGGCAGACCTGTTGGCTAAAAAGCAAGGTGAAAATGCCTAATATATATTTATGGATGATGATGACGATGACAATGACCATGTTTTCCATTGTCAAATGCAAAGTTATTTTCAGGCAACACATTTTGGTTTTATACATTTATGAAACCTATGCCTGCAGGTGACACAACAAAATCCGTATGATTAGTGTGCATGGAAGACTACAGACCTTGTATGTGTACTAGCAGATAAGATAGCAGTGGTTATTATTATTATTATTAGCATTAGCGTTTTTACCTTGCTTTTTAGCCAAAAGGTCTCCCAGAGTGGCTTACAAACTTCAGCAATACAAGAGCCTCTGCTCTCAGGTTTACAATCTAAAGAACATGACACAAAGGGATGGGGCGGGGTGGGGGTGGGAGAACCCAGCATATGACATAATTTCCTAATGTTAAATTTCTTATGGTGACCAGCTGGCATGGAAACAGTTTAGCTAGCCTGATGGGAGGGTACTGGCTATGGTTAATGGTAGTGGTTATAGTTGCCACTAGGTTGAAGGAGAGCCAAAGACAAGTGATCTCTGACGGACTTGTTGGTAGGACCCTGAGAAATGCCTAATCCCACTCAGGCAAAAGCGGTCACAGTCATATCAAAATTTATGTTTGCTTTTTGGTGAATTCAACAATGTTAGTAAGTACCATCACAGCTGCCCAACATGAGTAAGATTTGCATAGGTAGCCTTCACAACAACTGTATCAGCTCCGCAAAAACAAGGATATAGAGTACACAATATAGACAATCATACAGAACTGTTGAGTAGTTTGTAAATAATCTAATGGTTCATTCATGATAGTTATTAGCTTGTGGCACTCTTAAGCATGATTCCCTCCTGAAAGTGTTAAACTGAATAGCTACCTAAGCCATCTGGATAGAAGCAGTAACGCTCCATATTTAAAACATGCATTTTGCCTCCATTTCTCTCTCTCAGCCTTTTAATAAATTAATGCTCACCTCTCTTAACTGCTAGCAAACAGAGACTTTGGCACCAAGAGGTATTCCTTCCTTGTATGAGTGCCGCAACTCATTAACTGATGGTTGAGTTAACTGGCAGATAAGAAGCTCCAAGGGAAGTAGCTAAGTTCTGCCACTTAAAAGGAAATTCAGTAATGGAGCATGGATGAAACATAAGAAAGGAAAAGTACTCTATTCATACTCTGATATCATTTTAGGGGAAATAAAATAGAGCTCAGTAGGGAAACAAAACATTTAATATATGCAGGACTGGTGCCTGACTTGAGGGTGGAGGCTGGATATGTTCCCCTTGGTGGGCACCTCAGTCGGTGGCACTTGGTGAGCATGGGAACATAGGAAGCCTCTTTACACTGAGTCAGACCATTGGTCCACCTAACCCAGGATTGTCAATGATGACCAGCAGCAGCTTTCCAGTGATTCAGGCAGGAGTTTGTTCTGCCCTACCTGAAGATACTGGGGATTGAAACCAGAACCTTCTGCATGCATCGCAGGTGTTCTACCATTGAGCTACAGATCTTCTCCTGATGGTAGTGGTGGACAACCATGAGCAACAGTGCTCTGAGCAGCACCTGACAGCTGGGTCCCCCATCCTTTTAAATTTCCAACAATGCGCTGAAGTGATGCAATGAAAGAGCATTGTAGGAGATTAAAATGTTGGCTAAACCCAGTGCAGGAAAGGCTTCAGTGTTGGCCCCTTCTGGGGCGCTGGGGCTTCAACAGATGTCAGGTGCTGATGCCAACCCCAATTCTATGAATGCAATTGCACATGGCTCCTCTGTACATTGAAGTATGTTTGCCTGCATTTGTCCATCCAGATAACTGCCTGAAGGCTAAGCAAAAACATCTTCATTATTCGAATGAATGGGAAAACAGGAGCGTTGAGTGTACTGTTACAAAACAGCCTCACGAAAGAATAGAAGTGTGGGGGTTGTGTGTTCCTTCCTCATGGTTTCCCAGCCCTACTCCCCACTCAATTGCACTGCTAATCTCCTGCTCCATAAATGGAGTGAGGGGAAGGAAGACTGGAGCGGGGGGAAATTGCAAAAAGTAGAACACACCTAAGTTCCTAAAGTTCTAGGAGAGCCTTCGCCACCTAGTGCCCCTCCAGAGGTATTGGACTACACTTCCCATCCTCCCCAGGCATATGCTGGCTAGAGATTATGGGCACTGTAATCCAACACATCTGGAGAGCGCCAGGCTGAGGAAGGCAGTTCTAGAACAAGGAGAAAGAAGGCGCTGGATTTCCCCCTTGAGGATTTTCCAGCATAATACTGTACAGCCTCTAGAATTCTGATGCCCACGCAGCTGACAGTCCTGCCTGTTGTTTAGACCAGCCCTGAAATTACAGGATAGTTATTTGTTGAAGGGGGCATCAAACTGTAGGACGACTGTGAGGCTACATTACACATCTGAATCCATCTCAAGAAACGAGGGGAAATAAGGGCATTGGACAAGTCTGAACAGAAAGGAGCAAGTATGAGGTTAGGGCTGTGGTAAGAAGCCATGATTGTGACAACTTAAATTTGAGCTAGCTGATGCAATTGTCTTTTTACTTCACTTTTTTATCAACAAACATGTTCATAGGTTTTGTATGGTAGGTTTAATTTTGTAAATCTTTACGGAAATCTCATCATAGCCAGTGCCACTTTTTATTTCTCCAAGACATAAAATGTACTTTCCACACTATATATATATTTATGTCCTTCTGAAATAAATAGGGGAAACGTAAGCATTACAAAGAAGTGACAGTTAATGATGTGAGAGAATGGATTCCAGTTAGACTTCCATAAACATTTGTTTTCATTAACACCTATTAAATTCTAGGCACCAATTAACACCTGGGAAGACCATTGCCTCTATCTACCTACCTACCTACCTACCTACCTACCTACCTATCTATCTATCTATACACACACACACACACACACAATGAGACATTTCACAAACTTATTACGAAAACCAACAAGACTTCTAAAATAATCCTGAAAAACCTGTGTAGATAAACTTCAGGAAAAAAATATATTTGTGTGCCTTTATTTGTACCAGGAGGTTGTTTTCAAGAAAATAGTAGCTGTAGTGTAGAAGTCAAACAAAAATGTTAGAGACCACAGTACATGAACAGCAGCACTGACCCTTTCCTGGCAACCACTCCTCTTTTCCCACAATTTCCAGTTCAGGCCCGTGAATTTCAGAAACACCCAAGAGCCAGGATACTGTCCAGCCCAGGGTCATGCATCTTCTGCCAGCACTGGTTGTGATTAGTTTGTCCAGCATTGGGGACCCTCCATGCTTGCGCCACCTAATCTGGAGTTGTTATACTCTCTCAAATGAATCACAGCAATCTCAGTGGATGATGCATGGCTATCTGGGGCTTGTTTGAGCTAGCACTAGAAGGAAGGGAAGTATTGGTATAGTATATCCATTTCTGAATCATGCTTTCACATTCTCTGTTATTTAGTCCAGGGGTCTACAACCATTTTGGATGGGTGGGCACATTTGGAATGTTGAGGGTGTCATGAGCACTCTCACAAAATGGCTGCCATGGAGGCATACATTTTCCCCAAGTGTCTACCATGTGCCCAATGATTGTATAATCAAGCCCTTATTTGGAAATAGGCTCCACTGAAAACTCAGAAGACTTTAGGAATAATTATAATTTTCTTGGATCTGGGCTGAGTTTGTTGGGTCAACCTGGTTTAAACTTCCTCAGACCAAACCAGCAGGTGCAAAAGCAAATGAATTTAAATCATTAATCTGCACAGTTAGGATCCATTTCTCCCTAATATATTTATTTCGTATTCTTATACCCTGCTCTTCCTCCAAAAGGAGTAGAGATCGGCTTATAATATTCATAAAACAATGAAACAACCATAAAACCATACTTTCACACTAAAACAATTAAAATATTGCTCCAATATTATGTGACTTTGACATGCTTCCATTTCAAATTTTTGGTTTTGTCCTTTAAAGTCCTAAAGGGGCTTTTAAAAATTGAGTAGGACGACCATATTTGGGAAACCAAAAAGAGGACACCCAGTTTGGGGGGTAGGAATGTGGCTTTCTGGGGCCTCCGGATAGCATGTCATTCCCACTGCTACCTTAAAGGCCCCAATTGGATGGGAAAGCAGTGCTCCCCCCCCCTTGCTCTAATCGGGGCCTCTTCTGTAATGTCTGAAAATTACACGCTTTCCCCTTTAAGATCCCAACTGGAGTAGTGGGGGAAGGGAATGATGCACCTCCAGAAAACACACCATCCCCTCCCCCCACGGCATGCTAATCAAGGCCTTAAAGGGGACGTGTGTCATTCCAGGACATAATAGAAAATTACAGACAATCCCCCCTAACACCTAGGATAGAACAAAAACCAGGACAAATCCAGGGAAGTCCTGACAGCTCATCACCCTAAAATTGAGCCACAATATCTTACGCCTTAAGGAAGGCCTTTTATATAGGAATCTACCCACTACCCACAGTCTTCAGCTGTGTTCCTGCTCTGTGTTCCCATTTCAGCTGAGGTTTGATGGGTGGATATGCATGGCATAGCCTTTGGAACTGTCCAAGGATGATTGTTCCCCTCCTTCCTGTCCCTCTTCAGACACCTGATTAAAATACTGCCGCTCCAGCCACTGGTGTCAGTGGGCAGTGAATCTGCTCCGGGTTTCAGTCAGAACTTTAAAGGCGCTATCCCAATGTGCTTCTGAAATCCAGAATGGATACACCACCCTACTGACATTGAAGTCACCAGCCTCCACAGAAGATACCCTGTCCATTTTAATCTTCACTTACCCAGCTGGGGATGTCATGAGCCAGACTTTCTCCAACTTCAAGTGAAGCACTGTGGATAGCTCTTTTAGATTGCTGGCTGGTTCTGATGGAAACCCAAAGCGAATTCACTGCCTCACTGACATCGGAACCCTCAGCCTCCGGTTATTTCAGCACACATTTGAGCGGGATGGATTATTATTCTGTGAGCTGTTATTATTGCCTGACTTTATTGTTTGGAGTTCTGAGCTTGATGTATTTTATTACTGGTTTGTTGTTAGCTAGCTACCTTGGATTCGCTATAATAGATGGGAAAGTGGGGGGGGGGGGGGGGGAGGAAGTATCACAACAAAGAAAAATGCTGATTATCTGTGTCAAACAGGCCAAACTGGTCAAACCAGTCAAATCCAAACCAAATTAAATTAAAAAGTTGCACAAATAAGTAACTGTTATTGCCATGTACAACAGTGGAGGATCATGATAAAAGTGCTTCAGTGGACAGAGCATTAGAAATGGATCTGGGTACAAAATCTTAGCTCAGCCACAAATTCACACTGAAACACATTCGGTATTGTTGCCATGTTGTAGATTGGAACTAACAGTAATTTGCCTCCTAGGAAGAATTAGATCCATGTATAATATTTCACATAGTAAGTATTCAATAGAAATGGTGATTTAATAATATACAAATAAAACCTGAGGAATACAAAAATAAAGCAATCCAGATTTTAGCACGCCTTGAAGGAGCTTCAAAACGAATTGAGACCACAGGTCAAATGCTGGCATTTAAGAGAGGAAAAAATGTTAAGAAAGGCCATGACCCAAACAGAAAAGCAAACACCTGTAAAAGAGTACCCAAACAAGGGTACTTAGAGGTCAAGTGGATGTTTGCTAGAAGACAGAACTCTTTTTCACTGTGCACAAACACACATAATGTTCCAAGCTTGTCCTGCTGTTGAAACTCACCTTTGATAAAATGCACTGCTATTCACTTCCTAGGACACTGCATACTCATTCAAACATCAGCAAGGAATACTCCGCTTGTAAGAATTGCACATGAAGGTGCATACACTATCCCAAACACTTACTTCTCCTTGATTATGCAAAGTCAAAAATCAGAACATTAGGAGTTAGTGTACCTTTCCCAATTTGGAATCATCCAGATATTTTGGACTACTTCCAGCCATGACTATTGGCCAGGCTGGCTGGGGCTGATGGGAGTTGTAGTCCAAAACATCTGGATGGCACCAGGGTGGGTAAGGCTGCGTCATGCAGGCATTGTTCTGACTTAACATTCTGGTTGCAACAGGAAGAGGATAACATTTTTTTCCAGACATTATTATTATTATTATTATTGTCGTCAACATTAACAAAAACCAAATGAGCTACGGCAGACATAAACTGGTCATTTAATCTCCACCCTCTCCCTTAAAAATCGAATGTATTGTTGTGTGGATACTCTAATCCAGAGGTGTTGAACATCTTTCACCCCAAGAACCAAATTCAATTTTGGAAAAGCTCTTGGAGGCCACATTGCAGCGGTGGGTGGAGCCGAAGGCAAAATGGGGTGGAGCCTAAAATACCAGGATCTTTTCGCTGAAAGCTCTTATTGCCAGTAACTAAACCTTAGGAGAGGCATTTCAAACTTTAGGAGTAAGAGAGGAAATACACAAAAGCCAGAAAACCACCAAGTGATCAGTGGTCAGGGAAAAGGGGGCACAGCTATAGGAGAAATCTTGGGAGGACGAGATACGGATCACAGGCAGACCAGATTTGGCCCACAGGCCTGAGGTTGAACATCACTGTTGTAATCTTTATCCAATCACATGGCAAATCAGACAGGTTGTCATTGGCTTACTTTTGCCAGCAATATAGCATGCCTCAGACAGTTCTCAGACTATGTCCAGAAGACATAGTAAAACAATTCAAAATAAAAGGCATCCAAACAAACAATACCCCATCTGAGAGTGTCATTGCTAAGATTATAGCATTGGTTGTTGAAGCTATGATCCTCTGCCCATTTGATGTAGATGTGATTGCACAAAACCAACTAACATTAGCGCCTGGTGTTAGTTTTCCATGCAGGTAGACCAGTCCTCACTCACAGGCACATGCACAGGACAACCAGACTAAACTACACACCTGAACTATTCGTTGCCAGGATGTGGACTTATGTCCATTTTCTGACCATTTCCCCACAACGGCTTTCAGAATGCAAACAGGATGTGTTAACAATGGAAGTAAAATCTGTTAACATACAATGAGTATCATCCAAAGGCCACTGATCTTTTTTCTATGAGCATTCTGTGGCACACTTTCATTATTACATGCTCTGAGCATCAATAAAGGTTGGTGGTCTGTCCGTACAGAAGTCTGGCATGGTAGAAGTGCTTGTATCTCTGCAGCAGGAGCATGCTCTCTATTTCCATAGCCAACAAGGTAAGCCAGTTTTAACACTGAACAGTATCTCACCTCATTGCCAAAGACCCATACTGCCCAAGATTCCCTACCTTTATGGCTCCTGTGCCAACACTTTGAGTTGCAGCCATTCTGTTTTCAAATGATCGTTTAAATCCATTTTTGTTTACCATATTTAAAAGCTATTGAATTAACCTCCTGTTTTTTAGATGTTCTATATACCCCTTTGGGATACAGGTGTTACAAAAATAGCCTAAACCATCAGCTCCAAAAATTCACAATTAGAATAGTGTAATGTGCTCTATGTGGAGCTGCACTTTGCACCTGGTTCAGAAGCTGCTGATAGCGCAAAATGCAGCTGCTAGGATTCTCAGTGGATCACCCATATTACACTTGAGTTAAAAGAACTGCACTGGCTGCTTATTAGTTACCTAAGTCAGCTTTAAAGTTTTGCTGTTGTCATACAAAGCTCCAAACAAATCAAGACCAGAATGCCAAGCCAACTGACTCCCACTACATACAGCCAGTCACCCCCTGAGATCTTTCGAGGCCTGATTGGCCATTCTGCAACGAATAGTGGCACCAGATAATAGCACATAAGTGGGCCTTCTCAGTAACAGCTCCTCTCCTCTGGAACACCCTGTCACATATTGTTCAGGAGGCAGAGGCCGGACCTACACCAAGCAGGATATAACACTTTGGAAATAGTTTGAACACTGTATATGGAATGTGTCCTGGACATGAACAGTTGTCAATACTGTTATAAACCATTATAAAGCAGTAGTGTAGGTCCTGCCAGAAACTGTGGTGAACTTTAAACACTTCCTGAAGACATATTTGTTTACACGGGCTTTCCCTGGTTTGTAATGGATTATGACACTGTTCCGTTTTATTATTGTTTTATTGTTGTATTTGTTGTACTGCTTTTAATTATTATTTTATATTGTTCTTACACTGTTCTTATATTGGTTTTATACTATTTTATATATGTATTGTGAACTACTTAGATTTTAGTCTATTCAGTGGCAGCATAAATAAATAAAATAAAAAATATTCATTTTGGCTCATCTATTCATTCCTACAAACTGTTGTTACAAACTAGAAAGGTAGGTACTCTTAACTGTACTTCAATGCCTTTAACACAGCATCTTATGTGAGGCACTCAGACTGGAAAGCACTGCAATAGGAACATTCCAGTCTAGAACCCAGTACATGCTTTATTGCACTGACTTCACAAGTCTTGTGCTATCATCTTGGTTTTAGTTTTTAATATACTGTTCATGGGAATGGAATCATTGTGATTATCTGTCAGGAAATCTAGTTTCTTCATAGAGTTCATATTAATTCATGGTCATAAACTCTTGCAGTCCTGTAGGATCATTCATGCTTATAGCTTGAAAAGCACTTTTATAATATGACCAGTTCGTTAAATGCCACATTTTACACACCAAATAGCCCCTAACTATGAACTGCAGCATAATGAATGAACAACAGCCTTACAAAGTAAGCTAACAATTGTAGACTGCACTTCTGGTGAACCAGCTCCATTTACAGTTGTTCCAGTATATACAAAAAAGTAAATTCACACAACTACACGGTGCCAGATTTAACAGAGATATCAAAAGTAGTACACAAAATAACATTTCACCTACCTAGAAGTTATTAATAAAATTAGAAACTGCTTATTCAGGATGAATTTAGCCAGGATAAAAACACAACAACAACCAACCAACCAACCACCCCTAAACTTATTTCTGGAAATATTAAACCAAGGTATCTGCTCCATACTTTCAGGTGAGTTCTCAAACATTTACTACAGGCTACTGATCCTTTAACATATTTCATCTACCTTTTTTTACCCAAGGTTATGAGAGGCACAACCTGACTTTGAGATGTCTGGCAAGCTAAGGTTGGCCTAAAAGGGGAAAAAGGAGGCAGACATTCTAGACAAAACACAGCTTATTAAAAATATATTAAGGCTTAAAGAAAGACTTTCACTAGTAGATTCCTAAGAATATGAGATTGATTAAAAAGAAGTGGAGGGCATATTTCAAAGACTGACAAATTAGAACAAACGTTTTGTGTAAATGAAACCAACACAATTTATTTTGCTTTCAAACGGTGTTTTCCAAGCCCAGCTCTTGTTTGAAAAGATGAGTCATGGTTCTGAGCATTTGGAGTTTGAAACAGCAGGCCTCTTAGTTACCTCAGCAGCCTGGAAATCTCACTTGGCAGATTTATTAATTCTCGCTGAAACCGACTTCTTTCTGGCAGTTACCTGTGCTCATGAGTTAAATGAGCAAAGATAACACATTACTGAAGTCTTAGCAGTGAAAATCTTGAGCACTACATGTTTGGTTGAAAGTGGCTGGAAAATGCCACTTCTTGCTTGATAATGGAAATTACAAGGGGGGCATGATTTCTCCACCAGGCATGTTCTATAATCTTAAAAACATGGCAAACCACAGTATCAAACATTCTGCCATCTACAACACTAAATGCCCACTGCAACTCTTAAATATATACAAAGTAATAACTCCAATTTTGGGACATAAAATGTTGGCTGGCGTAGGCATCTAAAGCTTTAAGGAATAGTCGTTAGGAATAGTCGTTTAGAACAAAAATGCAGATAAAAAAACTAAGGCTTTTTTGAAGTTGTTGTCTCTTATGTTTAAGCAGCATATGTAGTTCCAAGGAAGAAGCAAAATATACATCTGCCTCATCTGTGGCCAGTTAAAGCAGTAACAACCTCAAAAGCAGCAAAATAGGAAAATGAATCTGAAGTCAATCAAGAAAGCAGTGGGGGGGGGGGGGAGAGAGAGAGAGAAAACACCACCACCACACAAGTACATCACAACACAGCAACCTGTTCGCATGATACAGCCCACTGTGGGTTAATTTACCGCAGGGCCTGTTGAGTTCTGCCTGGCGCTCGCGATAACCCTCAGATAACCCATGCCTTGTTTGAGAATTGAGGAACCCTGCAACCTGGCCCAGCATGACGCGACAGCTCCCATGGGTAAATTAACCCACAATGAACTGTCATGTTGTGTGAACCAGCTTAGTATATTTTTGCTCCTTAGAACAGAACTTCTTTCAGCCCAGAGGCCAAATTCTGTTTTGGAGAAATTCTCGGGGGTTGCATTACTGGAGTGGGCAAGGCTGAAGGTAAAAGGAATGGGGTCAAAATACAAGCATATTTTACCTTAGAGAGCTGACTGCCAGTAACTAAGAGCCGATCTACCCGCTAGGTTTTTAACGTTTTATAAGGGTTACGAAAACTCTTTGAGCCACATGACGCACTCCCTTGAACGATGTATACCCGTGTTTTTTTAAAACTCACTTCAGCTATATACAACGGTTTTTACTTTTAATAAATCGTTTTAAGTAAAATAATGTGTCCTTCCTTACCGTTTGTGATTCATGGGGTAGTGCTTCGTTTACCGGTGACCAAATACTTAGCAGTTGATTGGTGGCGAAGAAAGAGGGGCTAAGGAGGAAGTGGGTGAGTGAACTACAGCGCCCACAATTCTTAGCCCTAAACTCATTGAAAGCTAGGGAATGAAGGGGAAACAAAGGAGGAAGTGGGCGAGTGAACTACAGTGTCCACAATGCTTAGCCCTAAACTCATTGAAAAAACGAAACAGAAAGAGTTGGATGGAAGAGTGTGAGACTGCACACACCGCTTTGAAGACTGTAGAAATTTTCTCCTGTAACGTGAGTACTCAGTAATGTGTCCTGAGACGTTTTAAAACGTGCCTATTTACAGCGTTTTAAAATACTATTTAAAATGTTCCAAGCTACAGTGTAAATTGGCTAATAATCACAGTAACAAGTGAATTGGCTAATAATCACAGTAACAAGGGAAAAAACTATTTAAACGTTCCAAGGGACTGTGTAGATAGGCTCTAAATCTTAGGACAGGCATTTCATCCATTTAGAATGGGAGAAAAATTGCATACCAGCCAAGAAACCACTAAACAATTGATGGTCTGGGAAAAGGGGGTATGGCCATCTGGGGAATGCCAGACCAGGTTGGGACCCCTGGAGGGCCAGATGTGGCCCCTTGGCCTGACATTCTGCACCCCTGCCTCAGAACTGTTGTGTTCATATAATAAATTAGGTAACTTAAGAGTATACAGTATTACATTTGCGAAGATTTCTCTAAATTGGATGACAGTCCTCTGTGTTATACAAGGAACTTGTCTCGTTAGTATTTGAAGCAACAAGGATCCAGCAGCTAATGTTGGTGGCAACTTCGTTCCATGCCCTGCCTTAGCTCCAAATTTACAGGATGGGCTTTGGCAACTAGCTATCTCAGCACCAGATCTCCTTCTGTAAGATGGGAATAATAGCCAGCTACCTCTCAGGATTTTTCTGACAATATAATATTGCAAATACCTTTGTCAATTAAAATCTGCATTTAAATTAATACCACTTTGCAAATATTTAATCCAAAGACACTTTAATAACAGTGTTACCACCATCCATTATGATAATATTTGTCATCTTCGTATGTACTGACCATTTGGTACTGTGCCAATCTTCACTACGTACTTCCACTGAAAACTGTCTCAAAGCTGATTTTTTTTTTTTTAGAAATGCCTTTATGGTACTGTATTTTAAAAGGCTGGAAGTATTAAGCTCAAACTTGATCTGTAGCAGAGAAGAAGCATTATACAAGTTGAGAGACAAAGGGGTTAGGATCAGTTCTTCAGGTTACGTAGAAAACAATTCACCGGGAAAGCTCATGAATGAAGTCACCCCAGCCATAAAGGTATTAAAAATGTTAGCCACCCATAGAATACTGCTTACTCCAAATTGACTATCAGATATAAGCCTCCTGAAGCAGACACTATGTGAGAGCAAGCAACCTGTCGAAGTAGAGACTTGTATTGCTTCTATGGCTGCCAGAAGTGACATCATGAAGGCAACACTGTGTTACAGGATCTGATGCTCGGTTAAAGAGAACAAACATCAGCATGCTAAATCAAGCAGAGCTACATCTGCTGGTCTTTTATGGGTGAGAAAGGAAGCTGCACACAAAATGGTAGTTCAGTCACAGGAAACCACCGTCAGCGTACTTTCAATTACTGCTTTTTTCCCTAAATGGGTTATCTTTTCTGTCAAGTATGACCACAACATTATCTGTCAACTGCTTTGAATAAATGAACCTTTAAGTTTCAGAGTGGGCATTAGCTTGCTAAAGGTGCGAACTTGGGTTTCCATGAAGCAGCTGTCATCCAGGTTTGCAGCTGCCCTGCCAAGTGATGAAAATCCACACAAGTCAATACACCTGGGGGATTAAAAATGGTTTTCTTAAGGTAGGAATAACTACATCCACAAAAAAAAGGGAAGTAAACAAAGGTTGGGCCTATGAAGGCCAAAAGGCCTACATTTGAGACAGTTGTCTGCTTATTTTACTAAAAAGTTCAAAATAAACCTCCAGTGCAACCTTACTACATCCTTTAAGGATGTGCTGAAATTTTAAAAAAAATACTTGAGGCACATTCTTGAGGTAGTGCTGGCTGGGGAATGCTGGGAATCGTAGGCCCCTTTTCTGTCTTAACACACATAGAATTGCACCGTTATTTGCTTAGTTAAGAATGGCTAATATTCTTTCTTGCTTTTTAAGGCCAGTGCTATAGCTTTATATAGAGCATTACACTACTGGAAGTGACTGAGTTGGGTAGTAGGCATTTCATTTAACACTAAAGAAAATAACTTGTATGTGAGATCATGGAAACAAGACCCCTGAATACTCATGTCAGAAATATTAGTTTCTTCAGGAAGTGCTTAGGAACTTGCTTTCCAACAGACCTTGCCAACGTAGCATTGGCATGCATGTAGTGCTTACGTGAACATCATCTCTGAGCCAAGCAGTAGTCTCATCTCTATATACCAGGGGTTGGGGAACCAGTGGCTGTAGAGATGGTGGACTACAACTCCCATTATCTCTGGAGTTGATGGGAGTTGCAATTCAACATAATCTGGAGGGACACTGGTTCTCCACCAGTTCTGGATGTTTTAAGCCTCGGGGTCTAAAAACAGCACTTCCTCAAAACATAGAAGTTGCTGAAATTGAGTACACACTTAGTCCAAGGAAACCCAATTACTAGAAATGTCTTTGAAACAAAGGCCATGAAGTTCATCTTACTAAGGCAAGAACTCCAGGACAAAGCAAACCAGTCACGCAGGAAAGGACAATGGGCTGTGGGAGTCCAGATGCCCATTCAGACATCTCAATCAGCCTTTAATTCTTGGGAGGCAGAGGCAGGAGGGAAAAGCTCCAACAAACCAGGAACGTATATCTGCTTGCAGAATCCAAGCCATACCTGCTAATGTAAACAGCCTCGGGCCTTCTACACTGACAGAAGCATCAACATGTTAAGGTACTTCTAAAAGACAGAAAGCTGTAATTTGGTACAGGCAGTCCAACATTACTAGTCGAGGCTTAGAGAGGAGCATATTTTTTTTTTAGGTCTAATGGGCAAGACATGCAACGTGAATCTTCCTCCTAATAGCACCAAGCACTTCAGTAGAGTGAGTCCAGCCCACACAGGACTCCAATGCAAAGCTATGGGAGTTTCATGTGTTGTGCCAATATTGGTTTGCAGGAGGGGTAGTTGCAGTGGCACCCAGGAACATATTGATGTTTGTAGAATGCAAGCTCCATTTACAAGTTAGTTGTAAATGCATACAAACTTTCAGCCCAATCCTATGCACATTTACTTGGAAGGAGTCCTGCTTACCTCCAAGTAAATGTGCCTGAGAAGACTGTCTTGGTTTCATCAGAGTACCTATTCACATGGGGAAGGAAAAAACATACATACCTTTTTGCTGAATCTCATCTTACTGAACTCTTAAAAGAATCTTGAATTCTGTTGAGTGGTTAAACCTGCTAAGGGCTGTGTAACATTGGTCCTAGTAAATGCCGCTTGAGCAGGGCATCCGTCAGGTCAGAAATGAGAAGATTTTTTTAATTTTTTTTCTTGTGTTTTAAATGATGGATTAGATAAGCCACTTTGAGTTTGCTAGATCCTCGTTCATCAGGAAATCATGTAAACATTAATCCTCTGGGTTTATTCACAGCTCTTGTTTGTTGGATGTCACTTCTGCTTACTTTCCACATATTTAGGTATTATTGGACCCTATTTCCACGTTATGGCCAATTTTTAAAAACGGTATTAAAGTGTTATAGGAATGTGTGGCCTGGGCTCCTCAAACATTTCTACCCAAATGGTCTTCTTCATCCACCCATATCTATTATGAGGCTTTCCCTTGCATCAGTGCTCCATGCTTATCCTTTTCAACCCTTATCCTTTACAACACATTTACGTCCACTGGGGACTAAAAATAGTTTAACTGATCCTATGCAAGCACGACAAGAGATTAAATTAAAATGCCAAGATAGGAAACAATTTATTATAGAGAGAAGAAAAGTTTCTCATCCAAAATATAGAAATCTGTACAACTTTGCCACAATCAATATACATGAACTGTACAAATTTACACCAGTTCATAATTTACCCAAAAAAAAAAGATGACTAACAAAGTTCACAAAATAGATGGTGGTTTGTGGAAAAGACTTTTACCCAATTAAGTACAAGGAAATTACAAACCAGACCTCCACTTTCTAAAAATAAGAGGTTTACTCAGTCTTAGAAAACTACAAGCTAGCAAATGTACAGATAGCTGGCTGGTAAAACACACCACAGTTCAGACAGTGTCTTTTTATGGTCTCTCTCAAGCCTGTTGGCATTGCAGATCCTATTCACTTGCTACCTTGAAGGCCAATATGCAACAGAGATCTGACCATTTTTCCCCAGTTCATGCCCACTAAGTGTGATGTATGTACAGTTTATACATATTGTTAAGTGCTAGGTAAAAGTCTCGTCAGATAAAATTTCCAGTACTATCATGTTCATAACAAGTATTGTTACTGAGCTGCCAAAAATGGTAACAATTTTTTAAAAAATGTATAGTGCAAATTTACTCTGCAAGATTTACTGCAGAGAATTTTATAGCTATATTTTTAGGCTGAAAGAATTGGTGCTTTTTTAAAAAGAAACAAAATTAAGCAAGACATCTGGGAGAGAACTGCAGCTTTCCTCGGACAACTTCACACCTTAGGAAGTAAACTGATCATCTTTACTCACAGGCTATTAAAATCACTGAAAGGTACTGTCGAAACTATGGCACTGCCACTACAAAATCAGGTTTACCACTCTATGTTGTGCCAGGTCTTCACAGCTGTGACATGGTTTAAATTCCGTAATCCATCCCCAGAGGAGCCCACCCAAAGTAAAAACCAAATTTATCCATCCATTATATGATGATCCATCCATAGGCTATATCTTAACCTGATACAGTCATCATATTGTAGCTCTTGGAGGGACTGGTTCTGCCCAAGAGAAGTTCTTCCTTACAGCTTATTCTGCTGTCTACCATTTGCATGCTGGTGCTACTTTGGCTAGCTCCTGCTGGTGTGGCTTCGTACAGCACACAGATTGAGCCATCTTCTCCAATGCGATAGGATACCTCGTAAGGGTCGACCCAGAGAGTGAGTTCACTTGGAAGAAGCCGAAACAGTTCTTGACCGCTGAGTCCAATCCGCTGAGCTGCCTGTCCGATCAGGGGGTCCATTTTATGGTTGATCCGGATGCAGCGATAGCCTGATCCTTTGCATGGCTTGTCAGGGAACCAGTGGTGTTTATAGTGTTCTACAGAACAAACAAACAAAAAGCAACAACAATCATACTTAGCCCTTCACATAACCCATTTCAGGAATACATGCAATCATTTTCTTATGCCTGAATAATAAATAATCCAATTAGAAGAGGCGAACTTGGGGGGTGGGGAATCATAACACAGATGCATAATCTAAAAGGCTTACTACTTGCTGGAATAGAAAACAATAGTAAGCTTGACAGGTAAAAACCTAAGCACTTCAACCATTACAGTTTCCCAGTCCAGTTATGACTACATTTATCTGTCAATGCATGTATTAAACATCAGCACTGAAAGATACCCCCTCCAAAGGGGGGTATGCGGGGATAAAACAGGTAGCTTGGCACCTAGATAGCAGTTACTACTAGCATTTAGGGACAAGGGGGAAAATTGTTTTGGAATATATTTCCTTTTTTTTTGCACATTACATTGTAATACACGGAACCTCACTTGTGTATAAAAGTATGTATTTTGTAATGATAGATCATTCTGCCAAGTCTTTTTCAGAACTCTATGTGCATCTAAAAGTAGAAGCAGAAAATCTACTTCCACATATATGTTGATGTACTGAAGAGCCACTTATGCCACCTTCTCAAATTACAAAATATGCATATCTTCATGTACTCACTCTGCAGTACTGAACAAAGAGAGGACCACATCACCTATGTTTAGCAACAAATTCGAAAAAATTCTGGTCTCTTACCCTGTGTATTTTGCCTTTTTAAAAATAAAAAAGAACTGGTTTGCTTTCTTTGCATTTTCCATTATTAATGACACAAATAAGAACATAAAAAACCAGGTGGGTGATGCTAATTTTTGAAAATGCATATTTGTATTTTAAAAAATCACATTTTAATCTTAATGTTTTCCTCAAAATTGCATGGATCCATTCCTATGTTTACTTGTATGCATTAGAAAGTCATACTCTCAGCAAGAGGTTATTTAGTTAGGCATCTAGCTCTATAAGAGTCAAATGTGTAACTGAAACCTTCTAATGCTAATAAAAATATTTCCAAAATTGATCTAGGATATTTTTCAAGGAAAATAGGATGCATGTGGCTGATGTTTTCAGGACATAAGTAAGGAACTGGTTTCGTTTTAGAAGCACCATTTATTTCTATTTTTGGTAATGTTTTAAAACTGAACCCTATGGAGCTTATGCATCTTTTTTTTCCAATTAAAGTATGTGGTACAGTAATAGCCAAGTCAGTAGTATGTTGTTTAATGGTTATTATGGTGTTTTCACTTCAGTGATCACATTGGACAGTCTTAGAACACACACACACAACCACACATTGAATTACTACAGCCTCCTCTCACAAAAATGACATTGCTTTGCCTTACTACAATGAAGGGAGACCACACAGACAAAGCAAAAAGAAAAGAAAATGAAGGGCAGTTGTGTGGTGCGCTCTGGGACAAGTAGAAGGATGAATTATTAGCACAGCACATTATTGCAACACAACAAGGGCCACTGCTACAGTTCAAAAAGGGAAGAGGAAAACATCACCAGCACAATTCTAGACATGTTTACTCAGGAATGACTCCCTCTGCGTTGAGTGGGGCTTACTCCCCATGAGATGAACCAAGTTGCAGTAACTCGCTTGTCGCAGAGCCAGACTGCGAAAAATAAATGCCACTGTCACCCTTTCCACTGCACTGTGTTGTATAGGGCAATCCCGTCCCCCAGAAACTAAGAGGGAAAATAAAAGATGATAAACTGCTCTTCCCTGCCAAGCACTAAAGGAGCAGTGTAGAAAGATCAACGATGCACGCAAAGAGCCAATAGAACCACCCCCAGACACAAAACAGTTGAAAGTGTTAAACAGGTCCCTCCAAAGAAGGATCCCATTCCAACACCCTACATATATAAGAGAGAACAAACAGATGGCTTATGGCTATTTGTGTCTGTCCCAGAGCAGAGGATGTGGATGAGCAGGGTAGACAAACCTTAAAGAATTTAGGCAGCCACCCAAAATCTCTTTCTCACCCTGTATTAGCCCAATAGCCAACAAACTAAGTCCACAATCATTAAAGTCGATTAGGGCCATCACAGGAAATAAAAAAGGCGTTGTTGGAGCTGGGGGAAGGGGGGAAGAAAAGATTTCCTCTCCTTTATTTCCATAACTGCCTTAAAGTGCGGTTGGAGTATGTATTTGTGCGGGGGGGGGGGGGGGCTAAACTGCATGACGTGATCTTCAATACAAACACTGAGGAGGAAAAGAGGAACTGGAGGCAGTGAAGGGACTTTCCAGGCACGCAGTTGAACACACCAGTAAAAAATTCCCCTCATCCAAGGTACACAGACCCCTTCAATATGGGACACTAAAGATCGAGGAACGGGTATGAAGGGCGCATAGTATATAGGATCCGACGCTGCAATATCGTTGTCCAAAATACAGCGCACGCTCTCTCTCTCTCTCTCTCAAGTTTATTAGCTCTACGTACACCCCCCCCCCCCACACACACACACACACACAAATCACAGGCATTCTCTCCCCTCCCAATAGTGCCAATAGAAAAACAAGACAATCTGGAGGCATGGCCGGGGGTCGGGGAAGAATGAAAGAGCTCGAGAGAGAGAGAAACGGATTTTGTGGGGGAGGGGGGAGGAATACCTGAAGTACTCTTCTGCTCTCCCCCCCCCCGCGACCAGTTTCGTTTCCCCTCCCCCACCCGCCCCTCACCTGCCAGCAGCTCCTGCAGGCTCTGGTTGAACGTCTGCAGCTGCCGCTCGTTCATCAGCCCCTTGGTGCGCAGGAACTTGGAGATGAAGCCCACGGCGGCGGCGATCTCGCGTATCATGTTGGCCCGGGTGTAAAGGGCAGGATGCATGGAGGCAGCGGGGGCGAGGGGCAGCCAGCTCCGGTGGTTGAGTGGGAGGGCACGGCACGGTGCACGCGCACACACACAGGACCACCCGGCGGGGAGGGAGAAAGAGAGAAGGGGGGATCTGGGGAAACAAAGGAGGGATCGAGCGAATTCAGAGGACCGAACTTAGGAGGCCCCCCGATTCCTGCTGTTCAGCCGCCTCCCTCTGACGTAGCTGGCAGCGGCGGCCCCACAAACAGCCACTTCGACCATCTCCCTCTACGAGACACGAAGGAAGTGACTCTGCGTGCGCAGCTCTTTATAACCGCGGCCGAGCGGCAATGGCGCCCGAGAGGGGCCGAGAACCCGCCACAGCCAATCCGAGGATCGCACCATTATGACGTCGTGTTTGGAATGGAGGGGCATGGGGAGGAGTGATGTCATCTGATTGTAAACAAATAGAACTAAGAGCGAGCGAGCTCGAGAGCGGGACGCGGGGAGAGATAGCAGTAAGCAGCAGCAAGAAAATGGAACGTCTGGCACTGAGGAAAACATCCAAGGCGGCAGCAATAATACCAGCGCAAACTTGCTTGCCAGCTCGGCTTCAGCTATTGCAGGCGTCCAAATGATCCATGCCCTAGTTTTATTTAATATAATGCATAGCAGTGACGGAAGGATTCTCACAAACTGAAGGAGGGGGGGGAGTGAGTTGAGGGTAGGCGGAGAAGGCGGGTTTGTTGGGAGTAAAAAGCTAACGGCTGGGCCCTCGTAGATCCTGCTAGATCGTAATTTTCTGCCTCCAACCAGTCGCTCAAAATCCAGCCGTTTTGCTTTTTCCTGAATGTGATATCGCCCGGGGACAAAAGGGCTGAGAAAGGGCATGGATCTATCTGCGGAATACTAACGATCTTATCATCTGGCGCCGATCACGCCGTCTTCTGGAATCGGTTCAAACCGATCTGTAGCGCTACACTGTCAAAACAAATACAACGCATCGTGGTGCCATCATGGGGCGGGGAGAATGGAGAGCAGAGTTATTTACATCATTTGTATCCCATGGCGTCAACACTGCAGTGTTTCTGGAGTAGTTTTTCCAGTGCAAGGATCCTACTGGAGTTTTTATTTTATTTTCTCCCAGTCTGATGCCAGCTAAAAGGACATCATAGATATTCTCTTATTTGTACAGTTCTGGATTCTCGCAACAGAAAGGGAAACAATCTGGATCCTATAGCAATCGTTCTTTCACTGGTAGAGTGCAAACCCAATCCATTGCACCAACAAAACAAAAATGAAATGTATCCTGGTGTCAGAGTATTAAAAGTATCTGGGAATGTGAATGTTAAGAAATGTTGATAATTTTCTCAAATTTATTCAACCAACCCAAAATGTTTGTAAAGTCAAACAGGTCCACCACCCCTTCGCACTGCATCTCAAAAATCACCCCAGAACAGGCACTGCACCAAAATTCCTGTGCTATATTCCAGACTCAAGGCACTGCATGCACTGTTAAGATACAGCCAAAAGTATGAGAAATTTCCAAGTGTCTGGAAAAGGAATTATATTAACTTGCCATAGGATTAATGCCATGTAACTCACAGCTCTTCACATCTCATGCCGTTTCGCTAATGGCATACGGGTACCTCCTGCAGAGAACTTGCTGCAGGAACTATACTACAACTGCAATGTTGTGCAGACACAAGTCCTTGGAACTTAGGATGGAAAGTGAAAAGTGGCTGAATTTTAAAAGCACAGCAAGAGAGGAGCACCCGTCAGTGGTTCTGTGAAATAAGAATTTTCAGAAACTGACAACATGTTGAAGTATTCAGTGCATTTCTGTTAACACTTGTTAGGGTGCAATCCTATGCTGGTGTAGACAGAAAAAAGTCCTACAACTCCCAGAATGCCCCAGCAAGCAATGCTGGCTGCAGCATGCTGGGATTTGAAAGGCTTTTTTATATATAAAGACACATAAGGTTTGTGCCCTAACATAATTTTAATAAGTGCTTCACATGCTGCTCATCCCTTCTTTATGCAACACCACTGCATTATAGAATAGCAGAAAATTAACAGTTGCTTCACATAAATTACCCTCTGGCTTTTGCCATCAGACATGAGACAAAGGCCACCAGGAGGCTGTACACCCTGCTGCTCAGAAAAAACATCATAAGAACCGGGAGACCAACCTAGCACAAGCATCAGCCGGGGAAGGAGCAGCTGCAGGGAGTTTCCTTCCCGCCTCCCTGCCAGAAAGAACATTCAGCTCGCCAATTGCCTGCCGCTGTGTGCGTGTGTGTGTAACTACACATGTTACTTTTAAGACAGAGGTAGAAACTATGTTTTTCCCCTTACTCAAAAGTAACTGGAGACACAATCTGACTCAGAAGCCTAGTATAAGGATTGAAGTGACTATTAGCCCCCTGCTGCGGTCCCAATTTGGATTGGGTGGCCCTGTGCCTGCAATTTTTATTGTCAAAAAGAAAAAAAGATGATCTATGGAAACAAATAGATCATTTGGGGGCAATGCAGTCTTCAGGTGTGCCCCCCATCTGGATTGGGACCCCGGGGGGGGGGGGGAGGCAAAAGGTAAAAGCCTCCCTATCCCCTCACACACCCTAGGTGCCAATCCAGATCAGGTCCTCCATGCTTACTTTTTAGTAGGGGCACAGAAAGGACGTGGCTGCTAGCTACGTGTTTAAAGTAATGAATAGTTTCACCCAGAAATTGCAGAATCAAGGGGAAGAACACTTTCACCCCATCTCTTAGCCAAATGAACAAGACCTACCAATTGCTCATCAGTGAAAGAACACTAACAGGGAAACATCACCCTGGATCTAGGGTTCAGCAATTTCTTCTGGACTTTTAAGAACTGATCTCCCTGCTCTACTTTCTTCCTCCATTCCCCTTCCCTTGTGTGTCTTGTCTTTTTAGCTGCTAAGCCTGATGCCAGGGCCTCTCTTTTCTTTTCATTGACATTGGAAAGCTGGACAAAAGAACAGTAAATAAATAAACAAACTATACCAGTCGCCTTACTCCACTTTCAATTTGATGGATATGTGCAGCGTTCTAATCAAAGTCTAGCTTTATTGCTCTAAAAAACATCCGCATTGTGGCTTGTTATACCCTTATAGGCACTTCCTTGTTTTGAGTTGTGAAAAAGTTGGTCTGTAGGGGCCCTGGTAGAGAGCATGAAGAAGCAAGGAGTGGAGAGACTGAGGGCAGGTTCACACAATCACAGAGGGAAAATGAGCCATGGTGGCTTTTTTCCCCTACCCTCACATACTAGTCAAGAGCTGCCTAATCAGCATAATTACCCTCGTTGGGCATGAGTTGCCGTGATGTCTGAACTCGGTGAGGATGGATGGCTGTGGTGGTTTACAAACCATCCTTAACCCTAGGACAAGCCATGGGCACGCGTGGGGTTTATTTTCCCTCCGTGACTGGGCAAACCCAGTCAGAGAAGGAGGGAGAACAAAGAAGGAAGTGAGTGGAAGGGAAAACGTGTTATGTAAGAATTTAGAAATAAAGTGAAGGTCTTTGCATCCAAACCTTGTTTCTGGGTCCTTGTTGCTGAGAACAAAATACAAAATGGTTATTTTGCTATTGTTGGTACATTGGCCTCAGAGAACATTTGCTGCATTCATTGGCAGCATTCGGACGACACTGTAGACAACAGGGAGGAAGAGGCAAACGTCAGTTGTGTTGCTTATTGTGTCATGTGTCTGGTGACACACAATGCACACACAACTGACGGTACGTTTTTAAACAATGTGGAAAAACAACAGGCTGCTCCATTGTTTCTCGGAGCCCCATTGCTTATTATGAGGCCGGGACTTTCAGCTGTGTAGCAGGGGGAGGCGCAATGTGTTGTGTGTTGGGCACTGCAAAAGTAACGTACCGTCAGTTGCCTCGTCCCCCCTCCTTTGCCTAAAATGTTGTCTGAATGCTGCCATTCTTTCACTGGCCCAGTTTCTACTGGATAGAAGCCGGTACTCAAGTAAATGACTGGCTACCTAGTCACTTCAAGGCCCAGTTAAACCAAGGCTGGGCAGAAGGTAGATCTGGATTGATTAGTAGATCGCTGGGTGAATTACGGAAGATCAGCACAGATTTCTCACTCACCATTAACAATGGCAACAACAAAATGGCTCTCATTTTACTGCTGAAATGAAGAGAGCTGAAGGTAACCAGGAATGGATTTTTGTGTGGAAAGACTGTGAGCTAATCTCAATTTAGTTCTGGTATGCAAAGTGCATGCGTACTAGACCTAATTCTAAGTATATATGCCCCTTTAATTCTAACTGCATGCCTTTTGCTCTAGGGTCCAGTTGGTGGAACTTGTGGTTCTAGTCAGTGGAGGCTGGTGTTTCAATATCAGTGGGGCAGAAGCTTCCTTAGAGTTCTAACTGGTTCTGACTGAAATACGGAATGGATTCACCACCCCATGGACATCGGACCCACCAGCCTCCACTGGATCTAGAAAATAACAGAGTCAATCGCACAAGTGTGAAGTCTGCCCACTCCTTGTTTAAGCCTATAAAGCTCTGTATGGCCTAGGTTCTGCATCTCTCAAAAAACACCTTTCCTTATATGTTTTCTCACACATTAAGGTCAACACAGAGGCCTCGCGTCCTCTCATTCTTGAAGGTCAATATGACACTCCCCGAGCAAGGCTTTCTCTACCCCTATCTCCCAGGAGTGGGCCAGGCCTGGTGTTATGGAACCGTCTCCTTTGAGATCTTTGCCAGTCTTCAACCCTGCAGGCATTTAGGCTTTACAAGCCTCGCTGCTGTTCCAACACGCCTTTCAGAGTATGCCTTAATCTTCTGCCGTTGTTTATCTGCTGTGTTAACTGCTCGGTCGCTGCTGCTTGACATGGGGTAGAACTGAACTGTGTTTTAGATCATTTCCTTTGAGGATATTTATCGCTTTAATTTTACAACTGGTTTTGAACTTGCAAGGGAGTCAGTAGAGCATCTTGTGCTTGCAGCGGTGAGGCCTGAGCAGGAACGATACATGCATAAAAGACAAAAGGGGTGTCTTATGCACCAGCCAGTCTCCAGCTTCGAGGTGGGGCTGTTTGGAGCATGCATTACACCCCTTCCTTGTTGCAATGGGCTACTTGCTTAACCTATCTATGAAGAGAGGCTGCGTGTGAGAACAAGGTACAAGACAGTAGGAGGCAAGGGAAGAGTGAGTGAGAGAGGAAAGAAGGCAGGCATAAGCAAAGACAGGACTTCCCAAAAGCTGCCGCTGTGTGCCTGCAACTCAAATTTCTGGGGCTGCCAGGAGGAACTGTACTTACTTAGGAGCAGGCTCACCCAGAGGGGAGTACAAGTGCACCTTCTGTGCTAGGTGCTGCAAGAGACCTAAGCATAGAGCTTGCATTTAAAAACAAACAAGTCTCTAGCCCTTGAAGAGCAAGAGACAAAGCAAAAATGGGCAAGTACCATGGGCAAGTACCATGCTTGCCAATCACATTGTGAGAAAGGGGATATGATAGTTTATAGTATTTTTGTGAACCGCTCAGAGAGCTTCTGCTATCGGGTGATATAGAAATGCAATGCAATCAATCAATTGCAATCAATCAATAACCAGAGTTATTGAACCTCTTTCATCCCCAGAGCCCCATGCCATTTCATAAAAGCTTTTGGGGAGTGCATTCCAGTGATGTTTGGGGCCAAAAGCAAAAGGGTCTCAGCTCCCAAAATACCAGCATATATTAGCTTAAAGTTCTTACTGCTAGTAACTAAGCCTTAGAAGTATTTTCAACCTTATAGAAAGGGGTGGGGTAGGGTGACCAGATTTTGGAACCCAAAATCCCAGTCCCCCCCGCCACCCAAAACAACCCCCCCCCACCAAGCCACCCCCCCAAAAGAAACCCCCCAAGCCACCCCCCACCCAAAACAACCCCCCCACCAAGCCACCCACCCCCCAAAAACATCAGCCCAGACCTACCGTACCGGGTTCTCTTCTGCTGCCGCCGCCGCCGCCGGGTCTCCCGCCGGCTCGTAAGGCCAGCAGCCATGCGGAAGAGGCAGGGGAGGGCCGGATCCGGAAGTGACGTACTCGGCCCTCCCCTGCCTCTTCCGCGCGGCCTCTGGCCTTACGAGCCGGTGGGGGACCCGTTGGCAGTGGCGCAGCGGCAGTGGCGGCGGACCCAGCGGCACGGCGGCGGCGCGGCGGCGGACCCGGCGGCGGACCCGGCGGCTCTACTGAGAAACAGGCTTCGCGGCCTGTCTCTCAGTATCGCGCCAGGTGATGATGTCATCACCCGGTGCGCTACTGAGGGACAGGCCGCGAAGCCTGTTTCTCAGTAGATTCGAGCACCGGAGGGAAGCGGACGCCCCTGCGGGTAAGGAGCGTGAGGCGCGAGGGAGGGCACTTACCTGCTGGGGCGGCCGCTTCCCAGGCTCCTCCGCCGCCACCGCCGCCGGGTCTACCGTCGCTCCTTGCTTGCTGCCACCGCCGCGTGACCCCCCGCCACCCCAGTTTGCCCCCCCCCCAGTTGGGCCGGTTCGCCCCTGGATTCCCGGTTAGGACCGGGAAATCCCGAGCCATCTGGTCAGCCTAGGGTGGGGGAACTGCACAAAAGCTAGAAAACCAGCGGGTGATTGAGGGAAGGGGTGGGTTTAGAAGAAGGGGGCATGGTCATTTGGGGAACCCTGGAGGGTCTGATTAGGGCCCAAGGTGGCCCACAGTTGGGCCCTGGACCTGAGGTACTACATCCAGTAAAATCACTGCTGTGATTGAGAGGGAAGCCATGCCATAGAGAAAAATCTAGAGTCATATCTGCACCCATTGTCTGAAGAAGGGACTTCTTGTAGGGTGACCAGATAAAATCCAGGTCAGGGCTCATGTAACTTTCTTCTCTGCACGCATTGCATCTGCGAATTCGCATCCAGCAGAACTGTTCAGGGTGGTGAGGGGTCTAACCCGGGCACCCTCCCCCCTGAACCCGATTTTAGAGCCTTCGGTAGTTCGCTGTGATGCCTTTAACGATCATTTCACAGATAAAATCTCTTGGATAAGAGCCAACTTAGATGCTGTCGTTATAGCAGAGGCTGACAATGGAGTGTCCAGCAACTCCGCGAGTAGAATTACACTGGATCAGTTTCAGTTGGTGAGTACCGAGGACGTGGACAAGCTGCTTGGTGGAGTGAGGAGGACGACTTGCCCTCTTGATCCCTGTCCTTCTTGGCTGGTCGCCCAGGGAGGAGATGCAGTTAGATCACAATTACAATATATTATTAATGCATCTCTCAGGGAGGGGAGTTTTCCATCATGTTTAAAAGAAGCGGTAGTACGGCCGCTTCTAAAAAAGCCCTCCCTGGATCCCCTGGACTTTAATAACTACAGGCCAGTATCAAATCTTCCATTTTTGGGCAAGGTGATCGAGAGGGCGGTTGCCTTCCAATTGCAAGCAGTTTTGGATGATACAGATTTTGTAGACCCATTTCAAACTGGCTTCAGAGCAGGATATGGAGTTGAGACTGCTATGGTCGCCTTAGTGGATGATCTACGCTTAAGTATTGACAGGGGGAGTGTGTCCCTGTTGGTACTCCTGGACCTCTCAGCGGCTTTCGATACCATCGACCATGGTATCCTTCTGGAACGCCTGAGGGAATTGGGACTCGGGGGCACTGTGCTTCAGTGGTTCCGGTCCTACCTCTCGGGCAGGTTCCAGATGGTGATGCTTGGGGATAGTTGCTCTTCCAAGAAGGAGCAGCTATGTGGTGTACCACAAGGTGTTTAACATCTACATGAAACCGCTGAGAGAGATCATCCAGAGGCATGGGGCGGGGTGCTATCAATACGCTGATGACACCCAAATATATTTCTCTATGCCTTTGACAACATTGTCAGCTAAGGATAGTGTGTCTCCTCTGAATGAATGCTTGGAGGCGGTAATGGGCTGGATGAGGAAAAACAAACTGAAGCTGAATCCAGACAAGACGGAGGTGCTTACTGTCAAGGGCGACAACCTGGGGTTGGAGGTGTGTCAACCAGTTCTGGATGGGATTACACTCCCCCTGAAAGGCTGTGTTCGCAGCTTGGGGATGCTCCTGGATCCTTCGCTCCAAATGACAGCTCAGATAGATGCGACTGCCAGGAGTGCCTACTATCAGCTTCAGCTGATACGCCAGCTGCGCCCCTTCCTAGAGTTGGAAGACCTAAAGATGGTAGTGCACGTGCTGGTAACTTCGAGGCTCGACTTCTGCAATGCGCTGTACATAGGGCTACCTCTGTGCCTAGTCTGGAAACTTCAATTAGTTCAAAATATGGCAGCCAGGTTGGTCACCGGTACATCTAGGGCTGACCACATAACACCAGTTTTAAAATCTCTTCACTGGCTGCCAATCAGTTTCTGGGCGAAGTACAAAATGTTGGTTATTACCTTTAAAGCCCTACATGGTTTGGGTCCAGGTTACCTACGGGATCGCCTTCTCCCATACAATCTGCCCCGCACGCTCAGGTCCTCTGGGAAGAATTTACTACAGTCAACAAGAACTAGACTGACAACCGTTACCCAGAGGACCTTCTCTTCTGCAGCTCCCAGATTGTGGAATGACCTGCCGGGAGAGATTCGCCAACTCACCAGTCTTCAGGAATTTAAAAAATCTATAAAGACTGATCTCTTCCGGCAGGCCTACCCAGATGAATTTTAAAGTGTTTTATTGGTGTTTTATTGGTATTTTAATGATGTATTGGTTTTGTGTGCTTTTAATCAGTTTTGATTTTATGTTTAATGCTGTTCCCCGCCTCGATCCGTTGGGAGAGGCGGGTAATAAATTATTATTATTATTATTATTATTATTATTATTATTATTAACTTTAACAGTTGTAGAGAAAAGGGAATTTCAGCCAGTGTCATTTGTATGCAATTAGTTCCTGGTGAAATTCCCTCTTCATCACAATAGTTAAAGTTGCAGGGGCCCTGCCTTCTTTTGTATATGCTCGCTCTAGTATAGTGCCTGCACCTTTAACTGTTGTGATGAAGAGGGAATTTCACCAGGAACTAATTGCATACAAATGACCCTGGCTGAAATTCCTTTTTCTCTACAACTGTTAAAGTTACATGAGCCCTGTCCTCCTTTTCATATGGTCAGCCTAACTTCTTGGTTTATTTTATTGATCTTCCCTCACAGAGAAAAAAAAATGGAGAAATCCAGGACTTTAATGTAGCTGTGACTACAGCCCTGCAATGTAACCCAGTGTCGTTATACCCATATTGGCGAGGTGGGCATGAGTTTGCTGAGAGACAATAGTTTTTGCCTTCCATGGGTGGTGGAAAAGGGGTACTCTTATGGGGAGCCGTATTGCTGCTGCTGATATGAACATTTTAACGGGTATATTTGTGTCAAAGGCCCAAATCATTTTTGCTCAAAAAACTAAAAGAGTGACTAACCGATGCTGATAACAGTACTATAGTTATTATGAGGTATATGTAACCATAACAAATGCTCTTAGAATCCACTACTTGTGTTTTTAACAATTTAATATTGAATTTAGCCAGGCATGGAGCATGGGCAAATGAATATTGGTTGCTGTAAATCATGAATTTCTATTGACCCCCTCTCCACTGTCTGAAATACTCTGCCTGACCCCACACTGGCCGTTGTATTATACTGAATGAAGTATTGCCTCAGGCAGTAGATTTGGGGTGTCATGAAAAGGCAGAAAATTGTTAGTTATTTAGTTTATAACTATTATATTTTTATTGCCAGGCGAGGGGGGAGAGGTGTTTGTGGGATTTTCTGTCTCATACCAAAATAACCTGGCTGGTTTTGGGTGTTATGCACCTTGAATTGAGTTGGTGGGTGATATAATTTGCTGTTCTGCCTCAGGCAGTAAAATGTCTTAGGCCGGCCCTGCTAGTTTAAGATCAATTGATGAAAGACAGTAACCTCACTGGTTTACAATTCTCTGATCTTAGCAACACTGCCATTCAAACCAATTATTTATTTATTTAAGATATGTTTTTAGGCCACCTTTTAGGGCAATGTACTCCCCCATTTTTTAGTGACCACTTTCATTCAAAATAATAGAAAAGAAATGGTTTTTGAAAAGAAATTCAAAGGAGAAGGAAATTTCAGAGAAATTCTCATGCTTTGATTTCAGGGTTCTTGTGCTTACTTCACTTATGAGGTGGCCGAGGAATGTGTGCAAATGCCCTGTCTTTATACAATCATCTCTCAGCCAGCCACCTCAGCTTCCTGCACTTCAGTTAAAGCCCAAGAGAAGACATAATGAGGGAATTCCTCCTATAGGGCTTTTCAAGGTCAGGAAGCCCAGCCTGGAAGGCTGCAGAGCAATAGAAAGATGTGTAATAGAAAGAAAACATACACCCAGCAGGGATTAGGTAAGCTCAAAAACACCTCAATGGTGAGCCTTACCTGTGAGAAACTGTGGGGGAATTTCTCCTCCCCCTGGAGAAATTCAGGGAGATTGTCACTGAATTTCTCTGCCCAAAAATAGGGTGGAGAATTTTGAGAGGCCAGTTACGCACAGCTCTAATTAAAAAAAAACCCTTTGTCCTGGCTGCTGTGCTAAAAAGGTCATACCATGTGTGGCATCAGATAATCTACACTGAGGTGATTCATGTCCCTGGGCTGAGGATGCTTCAAGATGAGCCTTTCATCATGCAATTTCCCTGCCCCATTTACAGACTTTTATGGGGAGTCCAGACAACACGATCTTCCTCTTGTAATCCTCCCTTGTTTTCTCACTGCTTCATCCATCTTTTTTTCTGACCACAGCAAATTCATTAAAGAGGGGAAAGATAGAATGGCTGCACAAAGTTTTTTGATTGGTAGTGCTATGAGGTTTCGATCTGAAATCACCCTGAATCTCCAATAGTATTCCTGAAGTAGGTTGAATCTCAGTGCTGCCACATGGCCATTATAATTATAATTATATTTATATCCCACCCATAGCCGAATCTCTCTGGGTGGTTTACAAAGATTAGAACATTAAAAACCATAAAAACAGATTACATACCAAGACAACATCCATTTAAAACAACTATTCTGGGGTCAGTTAAAAAACTCAACATATGCTGTTAAATGCCCGGGAGAAGAGAAAAGTCTTGACCTGGTGCTGAAAAGATAACAATGTTGGCACCAGGTGGGCCTCATTGGGGAGATCATTCCATAATTGGGGGGCCACCACTGAGAAGGCACTCTCTCTTGTTCCCATCCTCCAAGCTTCCCTCAGGGTAGGCACACGGAGGAGGACCTTAGACGTTGAGCATAGTGTATGGGTAGGTTCATGTCGGGAGAGACATTCCATCAGGTATTGTGGTCCAAGCCATGTAAGGCTTTATAGGTTAAAACCAGCACCTTGAATCGGACTCAGAAACGTACAGGCAGCCAATGCAGGTGTAGTGACTAGGCTTGTTCCCCTTAGGCTGGAAGAAGGAATCAGATTCTGAAGCAGAAGAGGCAGTGCTAGAAACATACCAGCCTACACACAAAGTGGGGAAGGTGATTCTCACGAGCTCTTCACCAGCGGGGGATGAACCTTTGCCAGACCTTATCACTGGAAACGTGAACAACACAGTCTATAAGAAATCATTATTCTTTAGAAGGGCACTTCAAGGTTAACTGACCCTAGAGTTCACCGCAGACTCAAATGAGCAGAGATAAAGAAAAGCAAGAAAATATCAGCCTGGCTAGCTTCTCGCCAAAGGCTTCTTCAGAACCAGTCTCCTTGAAGTTAAAGCTTTTTAGGAAAAGGCTTTCCCTTTTTCTTGAAAGGACAATTGTCTTGCTTAGTTCGCATAGTTTTGCCTAGAAGATAGTTCCTAGTGTTTAGACTTCTCTTCGGGTGGAAGAGATGTTTATTGCCAGAATAAAGCTTTGTGGATTACATGGCAGACCTCTTTATTGTCTCCCAATAGGGCGGGAGGTTTTGAAAACACAGCAGCAAGTGAGCCAGAGTCGGTCTTATATGCCCAAACCTTCTGGTCCCTTTATCAACCTGTCCTCTGCATTTTGCACAAGCTGCAACTTCTGAAATATGTTCAAAGGTAGTCCCACGTAGAGTACATTGCAGTAATCTAATTTAGAGGTTACCACAGCAAAGACAACTGAAGCTAGGTTATCCCTGCCAGAAAGGGGCATAGCTGGGCCACCAACCGAAGTTGGTAGAAGGCACTCCATGCCACCGAGGTCACCTGAAATTCAAGTGACAGAGATTAGGGATGTGCACGGCTGAAATTATCGTATCGTATCATTATCAGAAATTCCAATATAATTTTTTGGGGGATCCGATCATATCGGAGGGTACCCGGATTTGATCGGATCAGAAATCCGATAAATATTGGAAGTACCGATATGATAACAGTGTTTTCCCCATAGGTTTGCATTGGGGGAAAGAAAGCTTTCCCCAATGCAAGTTTATAGGGAAAACATTGGGCCATCACTCCCTCCCTCCCCCCTCATGCTCCTTACCTGTGGCCTTCCCCACCGCTGCTGCCGGTCCGTAGTACTGCTAAATAGGCTTTGCGGCCTGTTCATCAGTACAGAGAGGTGCCGGCGCCTCTCTGTACTGATGAACAGGCCACAAAGCCTGTTTAGCAGTACTATGGACCGGCAGCAGCGGTGGGGAAGGCCACAGGTAAGGAGCGTGAGGGGGAAGGGAGGGGTCCCCAGAGATCCCCCCTTACCTGCGGCCTTCCGGGTTGCTGTCCGCTGTCCTCTGCTGCTCCAGACTACTGAGAACTAGACTTTGCGGCCTAGTTCTCAGTAGAGCGCCGATGTGCCGAGTGATGACGTCACCCGGAGCGTTGTTGCTCTACTGAGAACTAGGCCGCAAAGCCTAGTTCTCAGTAGTCCGGAGCAGCAGAGGACAGCGGATGGCAGCCCGGAAGGCCGCAGGTAAGGAGTGAGAGGGAGGGAGGGGGGTCATATCGGATTATTGGACCGCCAGTTTAGGGCCAGCCCTCCCTCCCTCCCCCCCTCGTGCTCCTTACCTGGGCCTTCCGGGCTGCCGTCTGCTGTCCTCCACTGCTCCAGACTACTGAGAACAAGGCTTTGCAGCCTAGTTCTCAGTAGAACGACGATGCTCTGGGTGACGTCATCACCCGGCGCGTCGTCGTTCTACTGAGAACTAGGCTGCAAAGCCTTGTTCTCAGTAGTCTGGAGCAGTGGAGGACAGCAGACAGCAGCCCGGAAGGCCCAGGTAAGGAGCACGAGGGGGGAGGGGGGGAGGGCTGGCCCTAAACTGGCGGTCCAATAATCCGATATGTCCAATAGTTATCGGACATATGGATTTTGGATCTGATCAGATAGGGCCTCCTGGAATGTTTATCGTTAACCGGATGTTATCGGACATTTGAACGATACGATACACATCCCTAACAGAGATGGTTCCAGGAGAACCCCCAAGCTAAAAACCTGTTCCTTCAAGGGGAGTGCAACCCCATCCAGAACAGGTTGAACACCCTCCATCCAGTCAAAAGAACCACCCACTAACAGCATCTCAGTCTTGTCTGGATTAAGTTTCAGTTTATTAGTCCTCATCCACAGAATCATAGAATAGTAGAGTTGGAAGAGGCCTATAAGGCCATCAACTCCAGTCCCCTGCTCAATGCAGGAATCTACCTTAAAGCATCCCTGACAGATGGTTGTCCAGCTGTTTTCTGAATGCCTCTAATGTTGGAGTGCCCACCACTTCCCTAAGCAATTGGTTCCATTTTTTCCGGATGTCCATCCGGAATCTGGCTTCCTGTAACTTGAGCCTATTATTCTGTGTCCTGCATTCTGGGTTGATCAAGAAGAGATCCTGGCCCTCCTCTGTGTGACAACCTTCCAAATATTTGAAGAGTACTATCATGTCTCCCCTCAATCTTTTCTTTTCCAGGCTAAACAAGCCTAGTTCTTTCAGTCTGTCCTCATGGGGATTTGTTTCCAGACCCCTGATCATCCTCGTTGCCCTCCTTTGAACACACTCCAGATTGTCTGCATCCTTATTGAAGTGTGGTGCCCAGAACTGAACGCAATACTCAAGATGGGGCCTAACCAGTGCTGAATATAGGAGAACCAGTACCTTGCATGATTTGGAAGCTATACTTCTATTAATGCAGCCCAAAACAGAATTTGCTTTTTTTGCAGCCGCATCACACTGTTGGCTCATATTCAGCTTGTGATCTACAACAATTCCAAGATCCTTTTCACTTGTCATATTCTTTAGCCAAGAATCCCCCATCTTGTAACTGTGCATTTGGTTTCTTTTTCCTAGGTGTAGAACTTGGCATTTATCCCTATTAAATTTCATTCTGTTGTTTTCAGCCCAGTGCTCCAGTCTATCAAGATCACTTTGGAGTTTGTTTCTGTCTTCTAGGGTATTAGCGATCCCACCCAATCCAGTCCATTGTCGCAGC
Organism: Anniella stebbinsi; assembly: GCA_029215795.1. NCBI lineage: Eukaryota > Metazoa > Chordata > Lepidosauria > Squamata > Anniellidae > Anniella > Anniella stebbinsi. The sequence continues at coordinate 45,435,658 of JARDYH010000003.1, read as the reverse complement.
CAGGCACCGGTTCAGCACATCCACAGCCTCACCTGATGAAGATGAAAAGGAGAAATAGAGCTGTGTGTCATCAGCGTACTGATGACAACGCACTCCAAAACGCCGGATGACCACACCCAACAGTTTCATGTAGATGTTGAACAGCATGGGAGACAAGACTGACCCCTGCAAAACTCCATACTGGAGAATCCACTGGGTCAAGCAATGTTCCCCAAGCACCACCTTCTGGAGCCGACCTGCCAAGTAGGAGCAGAACCACTGCAATGCAGTACCTCCCACTCCCAACTCAGACAGTTATCCCAGAAGGATACCATGGTTGATGGTGTCGAAAGCCACTGAGAGATCAAGCAGAATCAATAGAGTCATGCTCCCCTGTCTTTCTCCCAACGTTGGTCATCCTACAGGGTGACAAAGGCTGTTTCTGTGCCAAAACCAGACCTGAAACCCTACTAAAATGGATCCAGATAATTGGTCTTATCCAAGAGTGTCTGGACCTGACCCGCAACCACCTGCTGAAGGACCTTGCCCAGGAATGGCCTATAGTTATTAAGATTTTCCAGGTCCAGGGAAGATTTCTTCAGAAGTGGTCTCACTACCGCTTCTTTCAGGTGGCCTGGGACCACTCCCTCTTGCAGACAGGCATTAATCACTTCCCTGGCCCAGCTGGCTGTTCCATCCCTGCTAGCTTTTATTAGCTAAGATGGGCAAAGACCCAATAGAGAGGTGGTTGCACAAACCTGTCCAAGCACCTTGTCAACATCCTCAAGCTGTACCAACTGAAACTCATCCAAGAAAACAGGACAAGGCTATGCTCTGGATACCTCACTTGATTCACCTGCTATGATACTGGAGTCTAAATCCTGGCGGATGCCAAAGACATTATTCCAGAAGTGCCTAGCAACTATATTACATCAGGCCTCAGATGGTTTTCCCATGTCCTTGGGGCTGGCATGTAATAGCCCCTGGACAACTCTGAAAAGCTCTGCAGCTGGCTCAGTACCGGGGGCCTGGCCCTGCAGGGAGTAGTCTGCCAGGCAGAAGTCTACAGGGAGACAGCTGTGGTAGTAGCAGCAGCAGCAAGCAAGCAAGCAAGCAAGCACTTTCCAGTGCTGCCACTACATTGTAGACTATTGCTACAGTAAGGCTTAGATATACAGTACATTAAAATGGCACCTGTACAGCAAAGAAACGTGGCATATGTGTTATGTATGCAGAGCAGGGGCAGTGAGGACTCCATCACACTTACTTTTTTTCCCAGTTTGCGTCTGCGGTTTTCCCCTCCATTTTCTTAGCGAGTCAAGCGCTGGGCACTTTCACGTCTGAGCGTTGTTGGCTCATGTATCTTTTCACCTGTATCGGTACTATGCCATCAAAATCTCCTGCCCCACCCCCCACATTATCCTGCCCCTTCAGTATATATATATATATATATATATATATATATATATATATATTCTGTGCAAATACAATAATAAGTCAGCCTGAAACAACACACTATGCTTTCCCCTAAGATCATATTAAACAAGATAAGTGAAGAGGAAGTGTTACAATTAGTTTTGGGAGAAGCTTGTGGTCAATGTTGGCATGGCAAGGCATGGTTGAGCAGTTGAGCGGAGAACCGCCCCACTCTCCTCTTTTGTCAGCAAGACCACCCTTCGACACACATGCCCCCAACAAAAAACAGGATGGTCCGATATAGCGCAAGGACAGCAATTCACGGGAGGCAGGAGCGGCTTTATTGTGCACGAAGGCGGGGAAACAGACTTTCCCTGCTCCAAAATAAGATGGAAAACTGAGGGGAAGAGGTGAGATGAGCGCAGGACAAGGATGACGTCATGTGAGTATCACACTGCAAAAACACATACTAGGCATGGCGACAGTGCGATACATCACTAGTGTGTTGGAGCTCTGAGATAGGGCAACAAACAGCGTCGGCCTAAGACATATTTCAGCCTGAGTAAAAGGACAAGATGGCACCTACCCCCATTACAACCAGACTGGCAGTTAAATCTCACTTCAAATACTGGTGACACAGGACAGCATCTTCCACCACACCTGAGGGGAGCAGGCTAGCTTAGGGAGCACAGGGCAGGCCATGCCACACAGCACAAACAGCTCTGTCAGCCAACATCTTGCTGCTCCTGTCTGCCCCCCCCCCCACATCTGCTTCCTAGGGCAGCTGCCTCACTCTGCCTAATAGTAGGGTCAGCCCTGGCAACAAATCCCTCTCCCCACTCAAATCTGACTCTCCCCCAATCCATAAAGCCTTAGTGTTCAGATGCACAATGCTCTCTTCATATGCAATTGCTTCTATAACAAAGGGGAGGGCAAAGTTCAGGCTTATGGGATCTACTTTGGGTTTGTTGTTTTGACTAGAACTTTGAGATCCACCAACCAGAGCCTGGTGCAAAAGACATACAGTTTATAGTTAAAGAATTATAAGCCCAGGAATGTCTTCCGCATTACAGAGCTGAATGGTGCTCACGGCCTGTCCACATAAAAATCCACTTTCTTCATTTCAGAAGTATAATTTAATTTGTGTGTGTGTCATTTTGTTGTTGCAGATCTACTTCAAATTACTCAGAGATTGATCTACCCTCCACCTATCCCTGTTCAAACCATACCGCAAAATGATAGGAATTCATTAAACATTTCTCTCACTCACTTTCCTTAAAACATATCTGTGGTGCTTTTAATTCTCAAAGGTGTGGTTCAGTTTTCATAAGAGAATTCTCAGAAGCTTATCAGGAATGTTTGAGAAATCTGGTAAAGGCAAACAAACTGGAAGGAACGAAGGCAATTTGTTTGCCAACGTGCAGTCACAGCAGAGCATATGGTGCAGAGCATCCGGGCCTCACCAAATTAACTGAGTATGTGGCTGCCTAGGACATGCCTTCAGAATCTCTTGCAATGTTGTAGGGGGGTTCCCAGCATATGTATCAATATGGATACAGTTTGAACATGACTGATCTAAAGGATTCACAACACACAATTGCCTTCTTTCAGGATTTGTAAGGAAAGGGGAAGGGAAAAGAGTGGTGATTTGTACTTCTGAAGGGGTTTTCCTCACATGTTTCAGGAATGCAAGGGATCAAATATTTTTAAACTGCATGAAACCAGCCTGACCATCTCCCTGTACTGCGCATGTCACTATATGCTGTGCCTACTTTGTGCCATTCTAAAGCCCTTCCCCCTTGATAAGCAAGAAACAGCTCTTCAAACTGCTCTGAGCAAACCATGAAGCAACTTCTCTGAGCAAATCAAGCAGCTGTTATCTGCCTTCTTTGCATTGCTTTCAGACCAGAATAGCTTCACATTTGATGCGCTTTGACTTTGCTGGCCCTGAAAGATGTCTTTGAGAGCTCAGAGTAGCAGTTTAACAAAGGCTCTCTTATCCGCTCAAAGTCTGGCCTAGCTGCTTAAGTATTGCTTTGGCGCACCTCGCATATTTATTTTCAGATGACAAGCAGAATGTGCACAAACTTCCCTGCCAGTTGAATGATACCAGCACTGCTTTCGCAAGTTCGGAAAAGGTGCGAAGGACGGAATGTAAGATGAACTGAACTCTCATCAAAAACAGCAACCTAGTTGTAGTGAACTACCAGAAAGCTTGGACAGGCCTTGAATGGAATGAGAGGAGCAACAGGCAGACCAAGATGCAGATTGGGACCTCTCATCCATGTTTTCCTTGCCACCATGTTTTTAAAAAAGCAAGAAAAATGTCTGAATCAGAATTCTTAATTTGCTCTAAGGCTCAATTGTATGATGAATTGGCCATAATGTTCCCCCTAAGTGCTCCTCCAGTTTGAAATGTAAAATGTGGTTTTGCATATGCATAGTCAGGATTTAAGGCTGGCAGTTGCTTTGTAGGTGCATCTTCAAAAGTTCTTTAACGTTAACCCCTTTATTCTCAATGAAACACTAATCAATCACTGTAAAATTATGCAAATGACAAAGCCAGCTTTGTAGGCATGTGCACAGAAATCCTTCAATATCAACCCCTTTGCTCTCAGTGAAAGTTTCACTGGTTGCTGTGAACTACATGACCAGGTCACCCAACCAAGCTGTTTTTTGTATGGTCAGTATCTTTGTCATTCTCTTGATTATTTCTTGCAAATGTTTTATATGGCTGCTATCTCCCAATAAGGGGTACTTTGAGATGGAAGGCATCCAGCACTACCAATCAAAAGGCATTCTGTAGCCATTCTGTCTTTTCTTCCCTAATAGATTATTTCTGGTAAGATAAAAGATGGAAGCAGCAGCGGGAAAATTGGGGGGGGGGGCTACAAATTGAAGACGACAGCCCCCTACCTGTAAAATCCTGTGAAAGGAAGTGTGATTCCACAAGAAAAGTCTTTGTCTAAAAGCACCACAGATCTAAAACTGTCTCTTGTTCCAGATGTGTTTGTTTTATGTGTTGGGGGGCGAGGAGGAGTTGAATTTCCAAGTGACTCTCAGCCATAGCTGGTGCTGGGTTTTTTGATACAAAATACAATAAAATGCATGCATGTGCCAACTTTATGAGCAGAGCCTTTTTCCAAGTGCTTACTGAAGCTTTAAAAGTGTACTAAGCAAATTCCAGACAGAACTGAAGAGAATCCACGCTTTGTCAAAGGTAAGGCATGGTTTCCTTGTCACGAGCAAAAGGGAAAACATATTCAGAGAAACCATTGACATAGGACTTCAGCCAGCAACGGCAGAGCCGTAGTTTCAAAGCATGTATACACATGGAGTAGAGATTAAAATGACATTTGTGTTTCCAAATGCAGTAGAAATAATGTTATACAAATCAATTAAGTGTACAGGGATGAGGTTTTATGTATTTATGAATGATCTGCTGCTGCTTTTGTAACTTTTGGGATTTGCCACCAAGGAACATTCATCATAGTAGGAATATATCTAGAAATGTTACCTGGAATTTATAAATGTATTGCAGATGCAATCCAAAGTTCCAGAAATATTCAGTAATTTGCCCATGCCAATCCACATTTGAAAGAGTTACATTGCAATACTATGCATGTCAATTCAGAAGTAAAACTGATTGTTTTCAGTGGGGCTTATTGCCAGGTAAGTATGTATAGGATTGCAGCCTTCTTTGCACTTGTTGGGCTTGTCTAAGCCAAATTGATAGCCAGACTTTGAAGCAGATTTGGACACTTTGATGTTAGTGGAGCTAACCTGGTTTAAATCCAAGGAATCTGGCTTAGTTTTTCTGCCTTAAGACTTACATATGGTTTATGTGGATTAATAATTAGGAAAGAGAGAAAAAGCATTTTACAAAACCAAAATTACATTTTGTTGCTAATATCTCCTTCAAATACACAGAATGATTATCAAGATTGCAAGCATCCATGGCCTATATGTACAAATGATGTTCCATCACATAAGCAATCATCAATATCTCACTCGAAGTTAATGCCCTCGCAGTTTTGCAGCAGCATAAAGCAATATTTCCGGTTACTATATCAGCACAGCCTATTTGGATGTGGTTAAACTTCATATATTATTCCAAATAAAGACAGGAACACCAGTGGGGGCACTACTTTGGGCAAAATGCATTTCAAAGCCCAATGCACATGTGTATTCATCCATTTGTCAGTTTCAGAATGTCACAGGAGAAGCTCATTGTTCTGACCTGCTCTTGTAGATTCTTAGTTCAGTGGACATTTCCTCAAGGGCAGAATTTAATCTCTGGGTCAAATAGTGACGGCTGGACTTCCCTTGTTTCTCCACAGGTCTGCTCTGTATATATTACCTGAACTCATTAAATCTAGCATTTCACAGACATGTGCCATGTATCCATTCCAGCAGCAGATCTTAAAAACTGCCTTGAGCCAATTTTAGGCCATTTATTCTTTCTGCCCAATCGGTTCAGGCATTTATAGTGCACCCATCACCGTGTTGTCTGAATCCTTCTCCAACCCCTTTTTTTGCCTATGCAGATGAAAGCAACATTCCATATGGTCCATTACTATGAACTGCAGACACATTACCCTTGTACCACAAAGTGCATACTTACATGCCATTATCGTCAGGCACGCACACATGTGAAGGCCACTCTACTAACAGAATATTTGAAATAAGAGAGTCCCCACATTTTCTTTTTGTTCTTCTGCAAGTTGATCTCATGTGTAAGACACAGTGGAGAGAAAGATTAGATCCAGAGAAGCCATCTGCCATCAGAAGTTCTTCATGATTTTATATAAGAATAATTTATATCCTGCCTTTCCACTAAAAAATATAGCACTCAAGGAGGCTACATTAGTAATAGCCGGACATGGAATATCCAAATCACAATCATAAATAATCTTTTATTCCTAACCATTTGAGAGATATATGCAACAAGATGTCCCTGAAATATATTCTTGTCCCCACTAATAAAGTAACAGATGATGTAATGACATTTGGATGTCACTGTCACCACTGGCAAGATCCAAGGGTCTTCATTTCCAATGTTCTTTTATTATCAGAAATAGGAGTGATTCTCAGTTCTGAAGGACTACTTGTAAGTAACATCCTTCTGGTATTGAAAGTTCTTTAGCCAAGTGCTTCAATATTGATGCCTCTCTATTCAACAAGTTTCTCCTTTCCATCAGGTTGCTTTGAAGATTTGTATCCATTCTGGTTTCAGGTGCAACAGAGCCAAGTAATGCTTTAATGTGGATTCCTGCATTGAGCCTTACAAGCCCCTTCCAACTCTACTATTCTATGATTCTATGCTAATGCCAGTTTAACATTCTTAGAGATAATTGAGTCTTCCTAAGATTTTCTTCTGTAGCAAAATAATGAAAGAAGTGGTGCTGTGCTATCTCAATAAGCCTTTCAGTATTGAAGGCAGGTTTTATGCCAATGTATAAATTGTTCCCATCCAGTCCAACCATGCTGGTGAATAATGTGGCTTAGCAAGTTCATCATAATACAAAACTAAGTTCAGCTACAACATGATGGACCTGTTATCTCTGTAAGAAATTCAAGCAATTCCATCCAGATCTTCCAATGTCTTCAACTAAAACAATTACTAATCATATTTGTATATCACATTTCTTCCAAGAGTTGTGTACATGAGTTTGCTCCATTTTATCCACACAAATACTCTGTGAGGTAGGTTATGATGAAGGATACCAAAGTCCCAAGATCCCTCTCTGAATGTTGTGGTTTAATGAAGATTTGAATTATCATTATCTGAACCCTTTTAACAGCTAAAAGATTGATATTACAACATTGGAAGGATAAACACTCACCTCCTATAATGCAATAGATTAAGATCCTTACAATGCTTTCAATATTTGAATGGGTGTTATATAGGCACACCTTCAAATGGATACTTATTTGGATATTTGGTCCGCTTTTGTTGAAGCCTATGTACTATCAGTAGAACGTTGTATGCATTTCATACAAATCCATGTATGTATATTTAAAAATGGAAAATAATCAATAATAATAAGTTGGGTGCCTGCAAGCACCATGCTGGGGATCCATTCACGGGTGCCATTAGAGGTGCCCAAAGGTGCCATCGTGCCCATGGCTGCCATATTGGGGATCCCTGATCTATGCCTTGTGTCTGCTAAAGTTCTTCTACTCAGCTACAAGAAAATAATAATAATAATAATAATAATAATAATAATAATAATGATAATTTAACACATGTGGCTTCAGGTCATGATTCAATCATCTTGAAATATAAATGTAAACCCACACTAGCCAGACAACTCATTCATATCTCAAATGAGATACACTCAAAATTTCACATAAAGCGAGAGAAGCAAATTAAGTTTCTTGTATGAAGAGGCTCTAGGTAAGGTTGCTAATTTTAAACCACACCTGAAACATAGTTTTCTAATGCCTTTAATCTGAAGCCCCTCTTTTCCTGCTTTCCTTTCATTATTCTAACCTGTTAAAAGAAGTAAAACAAAACTGCACAAATGTCATCTATCTATAGGTGTGCTTATTCAGGGAAATTGAAAGGAGCCTCCTTTGTATTACTGAAAGAAAGGAACTGTATATTCAAATAAGTCAAATATTACTTATGGTTTCCGACCACCCAGGCAAAAATCTATAAATAGGTAAACATGCTTCTCTGTTTCTGGACTGCAAGTTTGGTTTGGCTGATCAAAACCAATCCAAATCTCAGGGCCAGGTGCTACACGTTTGTCGATTTTGGAACTTGGATCTTTCTTAAGAACTACATTCACATTTTGAAAATGTAAGTGCCAAGGCGGGTCCAAGTGTTCCATCTTTATAGAGCTTACTTCTCCATCAGGAGAATGTGTCCATGTCGTGTAACCTCCTAACTGCAGTTTGTTTTCTTGTGTTTAGAAGTTTCTCTCTTGAGATTCTCAAGTTTGGCCCCCAATATCAGATTTCCCATTATTTTTAGTAGGAAAGTGGAGGACAATGACAGAGGAAAGAGAAGCTGCAGAAAAGGAGATAGTAATAAACAGTGGAAATAGTGATACAAGGGAAATAGTGATACAGTATTCACTGCATGGCCAGTGAAGGCTGATTGGGAAGCACCCTTCCTCAAGTGTGGATCTGTATGTGCAAAGAACTCTTTCTCACAAATCTACAATGGGCATTTGTCAGGGGAGGAGTTAGATACCACATGGTTCTGGTGATGGGTGGACTAGAACTCCTCCATGCATTCCCTGAACATGCATAAGGGATTGTGTGAACCCTCTAAAATGTTGCACTGTGAAATGCAACTGTTTACTGTTTCAATTAGTCTGCTATCTCCTCCAGGCAAAACGGTTACTCCATCATGTCCAGGTTACTCCACCACGTTCTGGTGAAAAACACTCCACAAACATTGTGAAATGTTTGTGGGAAGTGTTGGAGCACTTCCGGGTGACAGGCTTATTTATATTTGGATGAGGTGGCCTGAGATATTATTATTGTTGTTGTTATTATTATTATTGTTATTATTATTATTATTGTTGTTATTGTTATTATTATCTATACCACCCAATAACCAAAGCTCTCTGAGCGGTTCACAAAAATTACACACCAGAAATACAAGATAATAAAACATAGTATAAAATGTTTAAAATACAAATTTAAAACAATTTAGGACGCAATCCTATCTGTATAGTTGATAGCTACTGAACTTGGAGCAGCTGGAATGCAGAGAGAAATCCAAAATTTGCTGTTTGTTTTTTTTAAAAAAAAACAGAATCCCAAACAAGCACATTCCTGTTAGGCTTGATGATATACTTCAAAATTGTGTCACAGGTCCCACTTCTAAAAACTGATCACACACTTACACATGGTTGGTGTTTTTTTTTTAACTGCTGCTTTTGGAGGGAAATTAATCTTGAATACATCATAGAGGAAGCTTTTGATCCTTGCTGTAAATTCTGCTACTCTCCCTTGAAATGTCTCTCCACTCCCCCACTAAAACCTGAACTGGCAGCCTTGAGAATTTTTTGTAGAATTGAATCAGTAAGATAAGAGTTCTGTAAAAAGTGTGAGGGAGAGAAAATAGGCAAGTCTAGAAAGGTGTGAGGGATTTTTTTTTGTTATTTTGTTGCTGGGGGAAAATACAAAATTAAGAAATTTGGCAATATATTTAAAAATGTTCATACTGTTCATTTTCAGTGCCCTGTTTCAATGCTGCTGCTTTTTGTCGGTTTCTACTTGAGCATAGCAGAGCTGTTATCTGCAGTGTTGTAGCCATTAGAAAATTAATGTACTTGGACAAGAGACTGAAATACTTAATGAGAATTGCACCACTGGTGATCATTTTCTCCAACAGTATAGCACCATAAACTGATGATAGAATCAACTGTTTATTTCTGGTGCACATGGATAGTGGAGACAGTATTGTAGCTAGATAATTTTGTACCTTGGCCTTAATGGCCCTTCGCCCATACCACTTGGGCAGCCATGTGTCTTGCTTCATTTGGAAGCACACAACTACCATTTCTTGTCTCATCCAGAACCTCCTACCAGTCTATGCTTCTTCATTCCTGATACACTAGATCAAAACACACACACACACACACACACACACAAACTGTTTCCCAAGCCTGATTAACATGAAAGAAACACACTGAGCATATGTAGCTTTGCATTCAAATTCACTTAAACCCTTATAGCCTCATGATTACAGGGGCCATGTCTAGACGAGGTTGCATTTGCGCCTCATTATTCGTCATCCCGCATTTGCCCTCCTCCAACAGTATCCCGACGACAAGGAGTGCAAATGCGGGATTTTAATCTCACTGATGAGGTAGCTGCTGCCCCATGTGCCCTGTTCCCCCCTCCATTTTTCCCTCCTCCTGCTCCATGCAGTGGCAGAGGGGGAAGAATTGGGGAGCCCAGCTGGCCAAGTATGGCCAGTCACCTGTGCCAGGTGAAAAGTCCTTGTGCGCAGTGGGGCCAGGGGGTGGTGAGTGGGCGGCTCTGCCTTTCTCCAGGCTGTCACCTTTGAAGAGATCCCCCTGAAGCATGCATGACTCCTGTATATAGGGCTGCAAGGGAAGTGTAACCTCAATACTTCTAGATTTGGTGCCAGCAGGAAGGTACAAGCTGCCCTTATAAGCCATGAGTGGACGACATAGACTGGATCCTACAATCTGCTGCTACATTGCAATAGCTTATTGGAGACCAAAATTTTCAAAATGTATGCCTTAATCCTAAATCCGTTTACCTGAAAGGTAGCCCCACTTTCTTCCCAGTAAGTTTGCCTAGGATTGGTGTGTATCTCTTCATTATGTCTCCCAAACACAACATCCCAAATCATCATATGTACAGTATTTCATGATTAGAAAAAAGGAGGTATAAAATGATGGGGGAATCTATTCCTTCATTCATAATAAGGCTTTTGAGTGAAAATGGGAAAATATCAACTATTATAATATATCAGCACGAAGCCTGTCTGGTGCATGTAATAGTTTGACTCAAATACTAACAACATCCTGCTTTGAAAAGGAGTGAGAATTATCAGGGTAGCCAATAATTGGTTACAAAGGGCAGCTATTGTTTGATAATCCCTTTTTTCCATTACTCGATTACACATTAAAAGAATGTGCTCCTCCACCTACCATTGGATGCACAGATGCGAAAACCACAGGAGATCATCTTAATCCTCAGGTGTTTTCAGAACAATGGATTCAGTTAGTTTTATTCCAGATAAATCACTGACAGCCACAATATGCCAGTGTGCAGAACCAGAAATGTATGGTAACCCACCTGTCATTTATGCAAACATTCATCAATGTTTTCACTGATCCATCAAAAAAATTAAACACTATTATTTCATGGAGCTTAAGCACTTATTGCTTTTTACCCTCACTAAATATAAAAAGTTTTGAGTTCTGCAGTTTCTCCAGTTATTGATAGAATTGACAGTCTAAGGGCCAGACTAGACATTTTATTCCATAAATAGCAGCTGCAGGGTAGGTGGGTGGGTGGGATAAGGATTGGGACCACGGCATGTTGGGAAGGGGATCAACCTTCCCCCCTCCATACTATTGTACTGATGAAAGTCCCCCTAAGCTAAAATAAGCCCCAAATTTATACCAATAGCACCAGTGGCAACTTCCCTCTCATGGTTACTCCCGAGTGTGTATAGAGCTGCAGCCTATACAAATACGTAAATATTTTCAGCACATTAATAGGTGAGGGGGGAGGACAAAGGGGATGGAGTGAAAAACCTGTGAGGCTCAATAAATTTTAAGGCATTCTGGGACAGGGGGACTTTCAGGGTTGGGAGACTTCGATTTTCATCAGTCTGTGAATGAGTTGCACATTTTACTTTGCTTTTTAACCTTTTGCTTCTTTGATGGAAAAAGGTATTAGAGATCTTCTTCTGATCCACGGCCATTCTATCCCTGTCAGATTATATCATGACATACCATTCTTTCAGTTCAAGTCAGGGCCAGCCCTACCATTAGACTAGGTGAAGCAGTTGGCTCAGGCAGCAGATTCTGAGGTTCAAAAACAAGATGTTGGAGGACAGAGCTGTGGGCTGTACAGCCTGCTCTGCACCCCTAAGCTAGCCTGCTTCTTCCAAGTAGGTAAACAATGGTGTCACATTGCTGGTATTGAAGACAGATTCAGCTACCAGCCCAGTTGGCTTTTATACACAGAATGGGAGGGGGTATCATCCTGTCCTTCACCTCAGGCAGCAACATGTTTTGAGACCCTTGTTCAGGTGCACTAGAGGTGAGTGGGTCAGTGGGTCACTAGGGGGAAACATGGCTGCCTCCTATAGCAAAGACAGGCCACACTGCAACTCACTCAGAGACTATAATATAATATAAGACCTCCATCCCCGGAAGTCATAAGAATTTCTTCAGCCCACCTCTGAATCAACAGAAACTGCCTCTGCATATTCTCAGATAGGAATGAGGCTGCAAAGATGCGGAGGTACCTTCTGTTCAGCCCTAGATAGAACAGTCTCTTCTTGGAACTACTAGTTTTTTTAACAGTTGTGTGAGTTCTTGGACTGGAGGTACTTCTTCATGGACTGGTGTTAAAAGCAAACACACATAGGAATGTGTTCTTACTTGCTTAGATTTTGCCATTGGATCCACGAGGTGTACTCCTAGAACAAAGGATTCTTTGGCTCTTTGAATACCTTAAAGCTTATATGTACCTGCTCAGAAGGCTTAGATAGTTCTTGGGTTGCTTAGCTTTTAAAACTGGAATTGCAAGAAGGAAATGCAGCCAGGCTTGTGCCAGGCATTTCCTGATACTTTTGTTAAGCAAAGACTGCATGTCAAATGAAATAAGCTTGCTCAAAAATGTCATTGTGCACAGAGAAAGTTGTCAAATCAACCAAAGATACAGCGTCATATTACTGTAAATATAACACTACTGTGTTAGCTGCCTGCCCCCCACCCCCACCCCCACCCCCACCCCACTAGACTCCTCCAGTGATATTTTCAATCAGGAGACTATACAGTTAAAGAGAAAGACAAACTATGCCTTTCACGTAGTAGGCATATTAGGATCTTATATTTTCCGATGTACAAAAGTAATCAGAATTTTGTATAGTACATTTTTGCCTTTTCCATTTACAAGACGTGGAAGAGAGACAGAGATATGCTTATAGCAGATAACAGAATCCTACTTGTTTCATGTGGCATCAACCAAACTATCAACCTGACTAATTTTGTGCATTGCTTGCTTCAGCTGGAGTTAGGCCAAGACGTTATGTAGTCCAGACAGCCAGTCTGAGATGTAGATTTAAACTACTTAATATCCATTGTTGTGGTATCACTTCTCTTTGATTAAGCTGCCCCACCCTGTCAGACAAGCATGCAAGTCTTTGAAACGCTGGTAAGCAACTAAGACCTGATTTGTACATACAGGAGTATGATATGGACAATATTAAAAAACAATATTACTACATGAATAATAAACAATATTACTATATGGAGCCATGCCTTACTTCATACACATTTTAACATGAGGTTCAGAAAACACTGCCCCACTCCTTGCCCTGAGGATCACATCCAGCGAAGTCATGAGCGTATCCCAGACTCCAACAGTGCTTATAATAGGCATACTCGCTGTGGTGAACTGATCAGGCCCTACACCTGTGATATTCAATGAATAAATTGTGTAGGAATAAGAGGCAAAAGATTAACAAGATAAACCACAGACCAAAAGGCAAAACCATCTATATACGAACACAGCTGGTGAGTTGGCTAGGCATGGTTGGGCACCTGCCAAGAGCCCATATCCCAGCAGATATGGGCTCTTGGCAGGTGCCCCCTGGACTTACTTTCCTCTTCATCATTGCAATCTGCTTGTTGATCTACCTCTTGCTTTGGCCCAAACAATAGTGGTGGTGAGAAGGAGGAGGAAGAGATATTGTTGCCTACTTATTCACTGGCTCTCTAACTAAAGTATCAAGGCAACAAATGGCAGCAATGCTGAGGAAGAGGGTGAGAAGCAATAGCAGCTGTTGTCAATGGCAGTACGAAGGTAAACTCACTGAGGGAGGGGGGCCATTGAGGGCATCTTGCCCAAGAGCTCTCAAAAATCTGGAGTCAGCACTGCATACCAGTCACATACCAAACCTCGCAAGATCGTCCAGATTACTATTACAAGCAGAAAGTAGGCCGCCTCCAGAAAGGTGTGTTCCAAGCAAATTATTCAAGCAAGTCAAGCCAGGCTGGGATGATTCTTTGCTAGAATAGTTCACAGGCTAAGATATGTGTTGGGGTTTCTAACATTTATAACTAGTGCTGGGCTGAAAATTTCTCCTGTGAAAATTTTGACCATGCTCCTTCAATTTGATAGAAAAGAAATTGCTTTCAAAAACAAAATCAAAGGAGGAAGAAAAGCTAGAGAAATGCTCATAGGTTTGATTCAGGGTTCTTGCACTTTACTTATGAGGTGGCTGTGGAGTGTGTGTGAGAGTCCTGTCTTTCATTGTACAATCATTTCTCTGGCAACCTGTAGCCTCCTTGGCTTCCCACAGGTTCTGCCCAGGGGAAGACATCGTGGATTTATTCCTCCCATGGGGCCTTCTCAGATTAGGAAGTGCAGGCATCTTGGGAGACTACAGAGCAATGGTAAGATGTATAATAGAAAGAAAAATATAGACAGTACCCTCAGCCACTTCACAGTGATTAGATAAGATCAAAAACACCACCAACACACATTCAAAATAAATTATAAACTGCCATGAGAATGAGGCTGAAAAATGGAAGGCCCTTTCACGGGAAAAGAAAACATTCAGGAAATTCCTGAGGTTTTTCTTTTCTTACCTCCTAGAAATAAAAGGCCACTTTTCAGAATTTTCTCCACATTTTCTGCACCATTATTATTTTTTGAGTGATGCAAGGTATACGGGACATTGTGGAGGATGCACAATGAGGACCAGGCTGCCAACACAGTTGATGTTGTTGCCACTTGCAGTGGCTGTGCAAAAAAGAAAAAAAAATCCAAAAAACTCTTAGGAAAAAGAAAGAAACTGTTCTACAACCTTGGTCAATAGTGATGCCTACATGTGAGAAACTGTTGGAGAATTTCTCCTCCCCCTGGAGAAATTCAGTGAAATTGTCTTCCCCAATTTCTTTAC
This sequence comes from Anniella stebbinsi, assembly GCA_029215795.1. Classification (NCBI taxonomy): domain Eukaryota; kingdom Metazoa; phylum Chordata; class Lepidosauria; order Squamata; family Anniellidae; genus Anniella; species Anniella stebbinsi. The sequence continues at coordinate 45,420,621 of JARDYH010000003.1, read as the reverse complement.
CCACAAATAGGGTGGAGAATTTTGAAAGGCTACTTGCGCACAGCTAAATTTATAACACTATGCTATGTGTATGAACTCAGAAGTAAATCCCACTAAATTCAAAGATACCTACTCCCAAGTTAGTGTCCATAGGATTGCAGCCATATATATATATATATATATATATATGGGTGACCATCTGTCCGGTTTTTGTCTGGACGGATTTTTAAAATTTGTTTAAAAAGTCCAGAAACGGGGGGAGGGGGAGCAAGCCACGCATTCTCCGAAGCTCCAGAAGTGCGCACCCACGCACTTTTCAGAGCCCCGAAAAACGTGTGTCTTGCTCTGCTTTGTCCCTTTCCTGGGATAAAAGGGTCTTTTAATGCTTGAATTAAGAGGACCTTTCATCATGGGAAAGGGGTGGGGCAGGGGGAGAGCAGGCTGCGGGTTCTCTAGGGCCCCAGTAAGCATGAAGATTGCCACATGCTAATGATGGTAGCCAATTTCCACGTTTACCAGGGCCCTAGAGAACCCGCAGCCTGCTCTCCCCCTGCCCTGCCCCTTCCCCATGATGAAAGGGCCTCTTAATTCAAGCATTCAGAGACCCTTTCATCCCAGGAAAGGGGCAGGGCAGAGCAGAATGCACGCTCTTCGGGGCTCTGGAACGTGGGTGGGTGCGCACTTCCAGATCTTCAGAGAATGTGTGACTTGCTCCCCCTCTCCCTGCTGCACTGTTTCCGGACTTTTAAAACAACTTTTAAAAATCCATCCGGTGGGCACGGGGCACGGAGCAGTCACAGCTTGCTTACCTGCTCTCTCCCAGTCTTGCGATACTGCCGGGATAAGACTTCCAACATCTCATCCCAGTCTTGAGAGACTTGTTGGGGGGGGGGGGGATCTCCCCGTGCTCCCAAACCAAAAGGCAGTGGCGGAAGCAGCAGCAGCGTGGGCCCGGGGTGAACGGGTAAGTAGGTAGCGTAGCATGAGTGGGGGTTGGCGCAGGCAGGTGAGCGCGCGAGGCAGGCACGGGGCAGGCAAGCAAGTGGGCATGTGGGAAGGGCAGGCGGGTGGCGGGCGGGCGGGCGCATGGCGTGGGCACGTGGCGAGCAGGCACACGGGGCAGTGCGGCCTGGCCCAGAGCAGCACGCAGGGTGGCACAACTTGGTCCAGAGCCCGGTGCGGCCTGATCCAATGCAGTGCATAAAGCAGTGCAGCGGGGGTATCCTCACCCAGTGTCCTGGAGCATTCCTGGCGCGCCGGGGCATCATGGTGAGTGTTGCGGCCTGGCGCGAGGTGGGGTGGCCTGGCCCAGCGCAGCCTGGCCAGGTGTAGGGCGGCCTAGTCCAGCATGGAGTGTGTCACGTGGGACTTTGTGGCATATGGGGCGACCTGACCCATTCTGGCATGTGGGCATCTTAGCACGAAGCTAGGGCTGCCTGGATGTGATTTTATTATTGTTGGGTGCTGCTACAGTTTAGTAAACTTTTCTTTAATAGTTTCCATATATTTTTATGAATTAATTGGGATGGTGTATGTGGGTGTGGTTTAAAACGATTATTAGGTTTGCCACGGGTGATTATGCTGGTGTGCGTGGATATTTATTTTATTTTCAGTCTTGGTTGAGTGTGTGTGGTTGTTCATTTGGTTGGGTTTTGCCTTGGTGCTTGTCTGGATTTTTATTATTTTTCCTTGAGTGAGTATGTGGGTGAGTGATGTATTTTTAATATTATTTTATCGCAATGGGTGTGTGCATGTTTTTGTGTTATTTTGCATTGTGTGGGTGGCTTATTATTATTATTATTATATTATTATCATCATCATCATCATTATTATTTTGCCTTTGGTGAGTGTGGGGGTGGATTTTTATCCCCCCTCCAATTAAGTATGTGTGGGGAGGTTGTTGTTGTTTTAATTGCCTTCAGGAGGGTGTCGAGTTTTTCCCCACTTTGGGTGAGTGTGCAGGGGTATGTAGATTTCAATTTGTATTGCCTTTGGTGAGCATGAGGTGTGTGTGGATGCTGCTGCTGCTGATGATGATGATGATAATGATTTTACCTGGGGTGTATATGTCTGCCCTCTTTTGTATCTGGTCATGCTAGGCAGGGCTCCTGCAGCTTTAACTGTTGCAATGAAGTGGGAATATCACCAGGCACTGCATGCATACAAATGACACTTGCTGAAATTCCCTTTTCAATACAGCTCTTAAAGATACAGGAGCCCTGTCCTCCTTTCCATATGATCACTCTAACTAATGGGATAATTGTAACTTTTTCCTGTTATCATAGTTCTTTAACTTACATAGCCAGTAGTTATATTTTTCTTTTTCTCTTCCTTTAATGCAACATTTTTGTCATTAGGTAGTGCTATGTCAATGAAGTAGTGTGTTTTTCATTTTTGTTTATGACTGTTATGTCTGGTCGATTGCAAAGTGTTGCTTTGTCCCAGAATTGTTCTGTCCCAGCAAGATAATACATGACTGCATAGTGTGGCTTGTCTTGTCTTGTTTGAGTGTGTCTGGATCTCCTAGGCTCTGAAAGCATCTTTCTGAGAGCATCTGTTGGTTGCATGAACCACGAGGCCAGGTTCTGGTGAGTGCACAATTTTCCTTGACAGGAGGGGCTTGCACTTGCTGTATTAAGATGAACAAATGTGAAGAAGCTGCAATCCCATATTTATCTGGGAGTACGTTTTATTGAAATCAACAGGACTTATTTCTGAACTGTCATAGGTAGGCTGACCATCTGAAAAGGAGGACAGGGCTCCTGTAACTTTAACTGTTGTAGAGAAAAGGGAATTTCAGCCAGTGTCATTTGTATGCAATTAGTTCCTGGTGAAATTCCCTCTTCATCACAACTGTTAAAGTTGCAGGGGCCCTGCCTTCTTTTGTATATGGTCACTCTAGTATAGTGCATGCACCTTTAACTGTTGTGATGAAGAGGGAATTTCACCAGGAACTAATTGCATACAAATTACACTGGCTGAAATTCCCTTTTCTCTACAACTGTTAAAGTTACAGGAGCCCTGTCCTCCTTTTCAGATGGTCAGCCTAGTCATAGGATAGCATTGTATGATAGGACATAGGGAGCTGATAGCTTCTGAGTTATCTGCTACTCAGTTTTCTTTGGGTAAAGTATTACACTCTCTGATTGAGATTTCTGTTCTCTGTACACTGAGGCAGTGTAAATTCAGGTGATATTAGGATAAAAGGAGGGAAAGATCCTTGTATAGCATTGTGATAATGGGCATCTGTTTTGGCCTTTCTTTATATTGCGAATGACCATGGTCTTGTTTACATGGCTAATGAACCAGGGGTATGATGACATTTCTCATTGCTAAACCAGAAGTTGAAATAGGCTAAGAGGTGCTAGTGACTGCAACAAGTGTTTTAGTCCATTTTGTTCCATGGCTAATGTTTGCAGGGTAATAGTATTTTATACTATTAGTGAATGCTAGTTTGTTGTACTAGATTTTTCTACAGTTGTCAACTTCTTCATTTGTTCAGTGGTAGCAGTATGCTGAATCTGTGAGTATGGATATGAGAAAGGTGATCGGGAAAGAGTGTTAAATGTTAGGAAAGGTGAGACTATGGTCATCCAGTGAAGGATTTGCAGTCAGAAAAGAAATTTGAGGAAAGGGGAGAATGTATCGCACAGGGTATAGCAAAAGTTTCAAAGTACAACAAGCTACAAAAGTAGGAGTGAGTGAAGTTAATTTCAGATACATTGAATGTCTCACTTGTTCTTTGTTTCAGTGATTTTAACATTAAGATGTTATGTAGAACAGATTTGTCTTATTGTGTACTATAAAATAAGACATGTGACCAAGGCTATGTTCGGGTGGGCATGCCCCCTAGGGCCTAGGCATGCCCCCTGGGGCGGTAATGTTGGTTGACACGCCCCCTTGGGAGGCAGCCATGTTGTTCTCCATTTTGGTGTCCAAAATATGGTCAGCCTATATATATATATATATATATATATATATATATATATATTCAAATACAACATTTGAATATATATGGTTGGGGGGGCGTGGAAGGAAGTGGACTTTCCAAAGCCTCTGATTTGGGACTTTATTCTGAAATGAAGCAAATGGCTTCCTTCAGATGTTATCCAAAGCAGCATGTGCAGCCTTAATATCTACAATATCTGCCCACCTACTCTAAACAGAGCTTAGGGATATCTGATAGGAACAAGCGGGATCTCTGCATTTGTATCACCAGTCGGGTTTCAGGCCTGGTTTTGGTACGGAAACAGCCTTGGTCGCCCTGTATGATGACCTATGTCGGGAGAAAGACAGGGGGAGTGTGACTCTGTTGATTCTCCTTGATCTCTCAGCGGCTTTCGATACCATCGACCATGGTATCCTTCTGGCACGACTGGCTGAGTTGGGAGTGGGAGGCACTGCATTGCAGTGGTTCCGCTCCTACTTGGTGGGTCGGCTCCAGAAGGTGGTGCTTGGGGAACATTGCTCGGCCCCGTGGATTCTCCAGTATGGGGTTCCGCAGGGGTCAGTTTTGTCCCCCATGCTGTTCAATATCTACATGAAACCGTTGAGTGCAGTCATCCGGAGTTTTGGAGTGCGTTGTCATCAGTATGCTGATGACACGCAGCTCTATTTCTCCTTTTCATCTTCATCAGGCGAGGCTGTGGATGTGCTGAACCAGTGCCTGGCTGCGACAATGGACTGGATGAGGGCTAATAAACTGAAACTCAATCCAGACAAGACTGAGACGCTGTTGGTGGGTGGTTCCGCTGACCGGATGGAGGGTGTTCAACCTGTTCTGGATGGGGTTGCACTCCCCTTGAAGGAGCGGGTTCGTAGCTTGGGGGTTCTCCTAGAACCATCTCTGTCACTTGAGGCGCAGGTGGCCTCAGTGGCACGGAGTGCCTTCTACCAACTTCGGTTGGTGGCCCAGCTACGTCCCTATCTGGACAGGGATAACCTGGCTTCAGTTGTCCATGCTCTGGTAACCTCCAAGTTAGATTACTGCAATGCACTCTACGTGGGGCTGCCTTTGAAGGTGGTTCGGAAGCTGCAGCTTGTGCAAAATGCAGCGGCCAGATTGATAACTGGAACCAGTAGGTTCGAACATATAAGACCTACTCTGGCCCGCTTGCATTGGCTGCCTGTATGTTTCCGAGCCCGGTTCAAGGTGCTGGTTTTAACCTATAAAGCCTTACACGGCTTGGGACCACAATACCTGATGGAACGCCTTTCCCGACATGAACCTACCCGAACACTACGTTCAACATCTAAGGCCCTCCTCCGAGTGCCTCCTCCGAGGGAAGCTCGGAGGTCGGCAACAAGAGAGAGGGCCTTCTCTGTGGTGGCTCCCCAATTGTGGAACGATCTCCCTGTCGAGGCCCGCCTGGCGCCAACATTGTTATCTTTTCGGCGCCAGGTCAAGACTTTCCTCTTCTCTCAGGCATTTGGCAATATCTGAGGAGCCTGGGTCTGTTTTGTTTTGTTTTTGTAGGGTTTTTTTTGTTTTTTTTTTGTTTTTGTTTTGTTTTTGTTTTTTTTGAAGTGTTGAAGTGGTTTTTAAATGTACAGATTGTGTGTATGTTGTATGTTTTTGCTGTTTTAATTTTTGTATATTGTTTTTAATTGTTTTTAATCCTATGTAAACCGCCCAGAGAGCTTCGGCTATGGGGCGGTATACAAATGTAATAAATAAATAAATAAATAAATGTATCATCAGAATGTAAGCCTATGTGGCAGGATGTTGCTGTTTTATTGTTTAACTATGTACAGCACCATGTACATTGATGGTGCTATATAAATAAAATAATAATAATAATAAGTAAGCACCCTCCCAAGCTTCATCTTTAAACTGGCACACACTGGCTGCATTCAGATCTCACATCAAACCATGGTCTATTGTGATGAGAAAACCTTGGCTTTATATGCTCCTCCCTTCCCCCTTATTTTGCATACAAGAGACACAATTTAAAGCATCCACTTGTGGTTTAAAACAATCCAGTTTCCCATTTTGTCTGAATATGTTAATAAACTTGGATATCAAACTGTTGCATCCTGGCTGTTATCTAATTATAAGGTTGTGCAGACCACAAACTTTAATTCAGATGAAATGGGAAATTGGTTATCCCCCTGCCCGCCTGCCCACCCCAAAAAACTTCAAATTTCCTCTGTGCCTGTGCAAATGATGGGAGAGGAGGGCAGCACATGTGCCTCTAATCATAAGAAACTATAGTCTGAGGGAGCCATTTTGAGTTCTGGAGCAGAGAACATATGCAGTAGACTTTCCACAGCTGGAGCAGCAGCAAAATACAGGCTTTGCTTGCACCAGACATGACCATGACTGATTTTTTTTTTAAGTACACAGGTGCCATAAATTTGTCATATTTGTATTTGAGCAAGTACACTTGCCTTGAAAATTGGAGAGCTAATGATGAGCACAATGCCTTTGACGTTTAAGTATTTGAATTGCTTCCTCTTTGGAATTTCCTGAAGATGCACACACAATAGCTTGACAACACTTTTTTGTAAGCAGGAGCAGGAGCGCCAGGGTGTGGAAAATTTACTTTTGATATCAGAAAACCAAAACCATATTAGCTGAGCAGATCAATTAGTTATCTTGTTATTTACATGGCCCCATTTTGAGTTGCTTACGCTGCTACTCAAGTCACAACTTGTTTTGTGGAGTTAAGTATGAACTTCCTACTTACAGACGATGCTGGAAGGAGTCACCCTGTCTGTTGGCACAGGAAGACACCTATTTGCCCTTGACCTGCATTGCTCCAGTAAGTCCTCATTTCAGAAAAGACTCTTCACATTCTTGCACAATTTATAGTGAGTTGAATGAGACAAAAGGTCCTTCTTTGTTTTTTGTTTTCTTCCTGAAGCAATGCTGTTGAAAAAGAAGGGATAACCTTTAGTAATGAGACAGAGATTGAACGTAGATACATTCCATTTTGTCACAAAGGGAGAAAACAAAACAAAATGTTTTCATGATTACAATGATAGAATGACAAGCAGACCCCCTGCCCCAAATGGCAGGAGCTAGTATTGACGGAATCAACAATCAGTGTCTCACTCATGTGTGCAATGGACTTTCTTACTCCTAATCTTTCATTCACCCTCTTAAGCAGCCCACAGTGTCTGAAAATACAAATATGACAATGAGAACTCTAAGGCTTTTTAAAACAGTGTGGGTTTGTTGTGACAATTTGACCTTTCTTCTTTGCAGTCCATACTGAAAATTGTATACATAACTTCCATTAGTGCATTGTTCATTTTTTCCTCTTATGAACATAGTAGGAACAAAACAAAAAGAAAGCTACATGGGGGGGAACGTTTTTATTCACCAAAGTTTTTTATTCTTCGTTCATAGAAGGCCTATCCTCAAAATAGTAAGAAAACACAAGATCCATCGCCAGCAAAAAGCCCATCCAAATTCAAAAGTGTCACAGAGTTTCTGCAAAAGATGGACATCATCTTCAGGGAAAGAGGGTTTAATTGTTTTGGAGGAGCCACAAGAATGCCTCTCCATATGGCTTTCAGTCCAGACATTCTGCAAGGATGTGACAATCAGGAGGTTGTGCTTAGATGATCCAAGGCACTGAGATGAAGAAGCACTTGACTGCCTCTGTATAGTTTATATAGAGACCTTGGAAGTTTATATATAGACCTTGACTGTCCAACATGTGGTGAGTTCAAGTAGCACTTTAACACACATATCATTGAATCTCTGTTGGTGGAGACCAGATCACCTACTGTCAGCTTTTGTCCCCATTGCAGCATTGTGGGTAATTACAGTGGCTTATTTTCCTCATAGGAGTGAATGATAGTCACATGGGAGAAAAGTAATGGATGTACTTGGAGAAACAATTGGCATGGGGGCTTTATCTGTTCCCTTCCCCTGGTGACTCCAGTGTCCAGGATGAGGGACAAGCATTGAACTCTCTCTCAACTGTATCCCATTGCAGTCCATTAATCTTGTTCCATAGAACTCAAAAGGGGCCGTCAAGAACTCTACCAACTCATACTTATGCCAGGTATGAACATTGACTAATTAAAGCTAGGGATGCTGGAGAAATTTGAGATGGACTAAAATAAGTTTGGATTTCTAAGAATTTGACCTCCAGAATCCACTGCGGACTGACCTCCCCAGGCCACACAGAGTCCATGGACTCCTGGTTTTTTTTTAGAACTTTCTCGAAATTTACGTAAATTCATTCGCAGGAAAATACACACATTTCTGCTGAGACATATACCATGCTGGAAAATATACGCAGGGAAGAGTCGAATGAAATGGGGGACAATAGGCTAAATGTTATATACTAACATAAATTTTGTAAATTGTTGCAAACTTTCTTTTGGAATTATTTGCATAGTTTTCCACATAACGGGATGGGGGGGGGGGGGGAGATCTGATCCATCTGTGAACAGATGCCAGAAAGATTGACACTACACAATTCAAGGAACACATATGCGGGGTGGATTTCACAAAATCTGGACATCTCTAGTCCTATGAAATGTCACAGGTAACATGAGAGGGTGTGTTTTTTAGGAGAGTCCCACCTCATTAATATTTTGTAACCCTTCACCAGTGGCTCAATGTACCACTAACGTCCTCTGCCCCTTCTCAAAGCTAAATTCTGGATTGGTGGGTGGGGTGTGTGCTCTCTGAGCCCTGGCATTAAGAAAATAGTTCTAGGGATCTGTCCTTTATGCTGGGGTATCCATTCGAAAACATTTGAGCATGAAGCCAGAACCCACAATAAATGTAAACATACCTTTTAAGTGGCAGCTCAGGGAACTAAAAACCCATGAGCATTGTGTCTGCTCTGTCAAAGAGCAGAAATAATTATGACAGTGCAAATGGGTACTATCATGGACTGAGTCACCTACACTTTTCTGAAGACAAGTAATTATAAAAGAAAATGCCACAAGGATTGCACTTAATGTATTTGTCAAGTAGATGCCCCTTTAGGCTTTAGTGCATAAATGCAGGTGACATCCTCAATATATTGCTTGATGTTTGAAGGAGATAGATGGCTAAGCATGTCCTTATCTACAAATACCAGGAGATGAAAAAGCCATTTGGCTTGACCTTTATTGTAGAAGAGAGGGAATTGAAAATATAAGGAGCAATTGTTCATAGGCTTCCTTTTATCACCTACAGGGTAGGGATGGACAGAGCAGTCTATTTCCAGACTGTGTCAGTTTTGCACGTGTTCATTCATAAATCAGTTCTGTCCTATTTCGGCATTAATCTGCAGCTTTAAAAAAATCTGCATAAAAAAATCACGTTTTTGAATATATTTCCTCACAAAATGTGCATTTCTAAATGTACGTTCCCTCAAAATACATATTTTTAAACATATTTGTTCCTAAAATATAATTTTTATGAGCATTTTGGTACCCTTCTTTTTTGCCAAGAGCTGCATTGCAAAGAAATGCAAAATCTGAAGGATAACTGCATTTTTAATCCACAGTTTTGTCCAGGAGGTGTGAATCAGATCAGTTTGATTTTAAATACAGACTGAACAAACTCCTCAAGCATCCCTAATACTGGGTTGGATTTTAGTCCTTTAACAGCTGTGTTAAATTCTCTACGAGGAAACTTAGATTTTCCCCTAACTTTGCCCCCATACTTTAGGGAGTAACGCGGTCATGTAACTTCAGAAAGAAGTGTAAAGCATTATGTGGTTGCCTTGCTTACTGAGCACCAAGTTCAGAAAGTAAGCCAGAAAATATACAGAAAATTCTTTCCTGAGGTAATTGTGCTGGAAAGCAGACAGGGATACTTGAGGCCTTCCGGGACGGGACGGGGAGTATCCCGGGCTTACCTGCTTCCAGGATTGCCCCCCTGCATCTAAACGCCAGTACGTCATCCCGGAAGGCAAGAGGGTCTTCCTGGTGCAGCATTTGTTTGTTTTTCCCAGCATTGTGGAAGTGTGGGGCTACGATCTGAGGGAAACATACGTTTTTTAAAAGAACCTTAAAACTCTGCGGCCCAACAGGCCAGGAGCCATCCCGGGAATGGCGAAAATGCTTCCCCCCACCCTGATGGGCATGGAATTCCCCTGCACAGCTCCATGCCTATTTGAAGAGCCCCACTACTCGTGGGTAGGAGGGAGGACCCAGGAGCGCTCGCCACACCGCCTGCGGTCCTCAGAGTTGTCTCGGGACCATGGGAAAAATTGGGAAAACCGCAGTCCCAGTAATCCCAGGTTGACCCCAGGATCTCCTGTGCATCATTTGGATGCACAGGAATGACCTTGAGTTGACCCCAGGATAACTGGCAGGTGTAGATTAGGCCTTGGTAGTATTCAGTGAAGAAGGCCTTAAACAATTTGCAACAGTGTTCATTTAAGAAGCTTTAATGATAAAATGGGTTTATTGGGATTGCCTTTTAATATTTATTGTGAAGATGGCATTCTCCCATGCTGCATTTTTTTCAATCTATGATCAGATAATAGGAACATAGGGAGCTGCCGTATACTGAGTCAGACCTCTAGTCCAAGGCCTGGTGTCAAGGACCAGCATGGGTAGGCAGGTGCTGAGGGCCAAGAGAGTTGGAAGGCCCCATTCCTGCCCCAGCTGCCATTACCATCCTCCTTGCCCACCCAGTTGGCCTCCCTGGCGAGAAGACGTGCCAGGCCAAACCAGCATTTTAAAAGAGCATGCTTTAAAGCCTACAGTTTGGGTAGCATCAATCAGATGATGTCTTTGAGGTGGAGCAGGGTCACAGCCAACAAGGGCATAGGTTGGTCTTCTTGTCACTCCATTGCCCTCATTGCTCAAGCCCTTCCGACTCCCTGCAAAGGCACTGTCTGTTTGGTTCAGTTCATTGCTACTCACAACTTCAGTTTTTAAAAAAAAAACATTTAAAATTGTGCATGGGGACAGGCCAGCTAGAGGAGGAGCATGAACCCTATATTCCACACCTATAAAAAGCCTAGCTGCGGCATTCTGAACCAACTGAAATTTCCAAGCAGTCTTTAAAGACAGCTCAATATAGAGCACATTTATCATGGATCACTGTAGCCACAGTGGAAGGTTCCAGAAAGGAATGTAGCTGGCACACCAATCTTAATTGTGCAAAGGTACCCCTGGCCATGGCTGAAGCCTGAAAATCTAGGGTCACTTTGCTAGAGCCAACATGTGCAAATGTCTTGCTGCACCTTTCAGACACCAGTTCCTGTCTTCATCTATCTCCATCCCCTTCATAGTGCTACCTGAAGCAAGTAATTTCAACATGCTGCAAGGCAGGGCCAGCTCTAATTTAAAACAAAACAGAACAAGCTATAAATTATTTCTTTATTCCCAATTATTCTCAGCCCGAATCTAAAAAGAGACATTGCTCTGTTAAAAGAGTTTTCCAGAAAGGATTCTGTTTCAGAGAAGTATTTTACCAAAAACAAAATAAAACAAAAACCAGCCCTACTTCAAGTCAAATAACTGCCACAGTTTTCTTAGATTTGTGTGAAAGTTTGCTGAAAGAAATCAGTGACTGCCTTCTGAGATAGGTCAAGCTCACAGTGTGCTTTTAGGAGGTTCAAGTGGAGGGAATGAACTAGAAAGCCCTGTCTGAAGTACAGAGAATCTTCGCTTTGTGACTGAAATGGTAAAAATTAACTAAAATAGGGGTTTTAAGAAAAAATCTCTAGCATATGGAAATAAACCAACTAGGGCAGGATCTACACTACTGCTTTATAGTGGTATTGAAGTGCACTGACAACTGTTGGGGTCCATGACACATCTACACCAAGAAGGATATAACACTATGAAAGTGGTATGGCATGTGCCATGGGCCCCAATTGTTGTCAGTGCACTTCAATACCACTATAATGCAGTAATGTAGATCCTACCTCCATATACCGCTTTCATACCGCTTTCATAATGCTATGAAAGTGTAGATCTGGGCCAAATACATTTTAAAATTGCTTAAATTACATCCATTGCTGGGGGGATGGGAGAAGGGTGACAAAAATGTAATAAAAAGGTTCTTTCTTCCTTAAAAGTGACTCTGTGGTAGTTCTATTTGCTGTTCCCTTATGTGCTGATAAGAAAATCAACTTGGTGCTTTTTACTAATGTTGTTTCTATGCTGATGTAGTATTCTAAGCCCAAATTAGAAGTTATAGTGTAACATAATGCTGCTACTACTGCTACAAAAAGACACCATGACTCAATTCGGACAACACGATAGTCAATGGTGGGGTAATAATCAACTTTACAGTTGTTCATCTAGGGGGTACTCCCCACACAACATGGTAATAAATAATCAACTGTGGTGTGGATGAGGTTCAGCACTGAGTTGACTATGGCAGCATTTGGATAACACGATAGTCAAAACAACTGACGATTGTTTCCCCCACACCAGTTGTTTATTGTGTCATCCGAATTGAGCCCATATGTCCAGTTCCAACTCCCTTATCTGGTAGAACTAGAACTTCTGTCATGCTATGCTGCCAAAACATGAGGTAAGTTCTTCTAGGCTTACCTCATGTTTTGGAAGGGGAAACTAGATATGCAGCATTAATTTTCAATGTCACCTATGTATCTACTATATGGTCCAGTTTGGGCCTTCTTTCCCCCTCCAGAATGTCTAGCATCATGTCTCTATGTCATTACACAGGTTGCACAATTATAGAGGGAAAATAAGCCACCCTTCCTTGCACATGCTGCGGAGATAAGCATAATCACCACTGGCAGCACAGCTTGTCATGTGCAAACCTGGGCAGGGTGGCTTGTTGCCATAGGTAACAAACTACCCAGAACGCTACAGCAAGCCATCGTTTCTAATCCCCCCGTCACGCAACTGGCATGCGCAATGAAAGGAAATAAGCCACCGTGACCTATTTCCCCTCCATGATTGTGCAAACCTGGCCTGTGTGTCCCCACCAGTAGCAGTCAATTACAATAAACAGTAGCAAGGAAATACTCAAGGTAACAATATACAGACAGCAACTATGGTGTACTAGCTGTTACAGAGGGGGAAGAGGGAACTTGACATGGGGGTACTGTTTTCTCTGGCAACTCAGTGTTTTTATTGTAATATTTGGTTCTGCTCAAATCTGGAGGAAGTAGTTTAATTTTACTGGTCTTGAAATGAATTGTCTGGAGTATCACACTGTTTACTTTCCTTCTACCCTTATGGCTGGAGATGTAGCATTTTGCTCAGACAGCCTCCTTGTTTGCCTTCTGCCAGGGAATATGCTTAGTTCATCGAAGCCGCTAGGGCCAGCTGCTGGTCAACATGTCAAGGAAACTCTGAGTGCATGCATGGCACTCATCTTCTCCTGCAGTCCTGGAAGCTAGGAAAACTTTGTGGTCTATTTCCATTTGTAGCAACTTAGAATGCTCTTCAGATACTTGTGGCTAATGTTGGGGATAGAAAGTGATGTCTAGAGAAGGTGGAAGCAGCCAGTTATTGTTTTTACTAGTGCCAAGAATCTGGTTTTATGCCTACTAACTGAATGTGATTGAAAAGAATCCAACAATTAAAATGTTCATTCAATATACTAAAATAAATTTTAAGAAGTAAAGAACGTTGTTGCCAAAGTATTGCTTTCCAAGATATATGTTGCATTAGTATGTTAGACATCTTAGTGAGCTGGAGATCATAAGGCCTGTTTTATGGTGCATTAAAACCTCATAATGACCATTTCAGAGAGACAGCATAATGTATTATTCAAAGTTAAATGTTGTCTTGAGCGATAAGACCAACATGCTATCAACTTATAATAAACTGGAGGTTTGAAATACCCCCTTTCCATTTATCTGTGAAGTCATTTATACAGTCAGGATAGGACTATAAATTATTGTTTTTTTCCTGTCTAGAAAAGAAAGTGCATTATTACTTCACAACATCCTATATGTATATGGAAAAGCTATTATTCTGTAATTCAACCTTTCAGACAAAGTAGATTACCATGGGTTTTATATAAACAGTAAATACATTTGCAGCGCTTAGATTCCATTCCAATGTATTTAAAACACTGCAGGAAGCATTGTAGATGGAATCTATAATTGTGATGTTTTCTTCAGTTGTATGGTGTTTATCCATTTCCCTCCATGAGTGACAGGAAAGCCACGAAACACTCCTGTGAAACTTCACACCAAAAGTGTAAAGATGTTTGGCAAGATGAACCATTCAGGATTGCTACTATTTCCTTTAAACCAAATGTTACCAGGCTTTAAGATGAGAAAAAAAGAATATCTCTGTAACTAGAACAATTATGTGAAAGGAAGACTGGCTTACGTAAGAGGTAACAAAAACAAAGATTGTCTCAAATAAACTATCATCCATAAGTTGACAAGAATAAGTTGGCTGAATCATGGCTATCCATTGCATGCAATATATTTAAAATGTAAGTGCAAAGGATTTCTAGAAGACTAGGCCTCATCCTACTTTTAGCCTCTTTGTAATTTCGGGTGACGGAATTCGAATGTGAAACCTCCGTGGCTACAGCCTTATGACTCGTGGTCTCCAGCATGGAGACCACGGGTACCACTGTGCCCATGAACTCTCCCCTGGGCATCCTCCCTTCCCCTCCTGATTTTTATTTTGTTAGTTTTGGTTTTTTTAAAAGCTTTTAAATTGGGGGGGCTGGTATGTCACAAAGCAAAGTGCTAGCCTCCAGCACTAGTTTTCCCCAAGAAAACCTCTAATCCCCACATGAATCCCAAAGGCATTCTTAGAAAATAAAAATGGTGAGGGACTGCAGTCCAGCACATCATGTTGAAGTGTGCCCAGCTTCTCAGAAAAAAGAAAAATGGAGGGTAGTAAGAAGTGCTCTGAGGGTGGAGCTAGAGGGGAGGCAATATGTGACTTGACATCAGGGTTTCAGCCCCCACCTGTGCCTTCTACTAAGTTTCTTGGCCATGTTATTTGTCTCTGAGCTTCATCAATTTGTTTTCTGCAAAATTGGTGCTTTGTGACTGGCCATGCCCACCATGGCAGCCATTTTGTGAATGGGCAAGCCCATCCATTCAGCCATTTTTAGCATGCCCACAGCACACTCTCAAAATCCCAAAAGGTTGGAGATCCCTGTTCTAAACCATGTTGACTGAATTGTGTATGGGGGTGGGGGTGGGGGTGGGGGATGATTCTACCCACCAATTAGGGTGGCCACTCACACATGTGAATTTATATGTAGAGATGAAAATCTAAACATGATTACTTCAATTTAAATTGGAATGAAATACATCTCCCCATAGCGGGAGAATACAGTTATTAGGTGACTGGTGTGCTTGCCCAGTCTGCTGTCCAGGTGATAATTGTTGTTTAGGGATGCTGGAGAAATGAGTTCAGATTTCTAAAAATCAGAGCTGCGGAATCCGATACAGACTGGTCTCCCCAGGCTGCAAGGAATCTGTGGACTTCGAAATTGTTGTTGTTTTACTTTCCTGAAATTTATAAAAACTTATTCACAGGAAAATGCTCAAGCTTCTGCTAAGACATATGCCATGCTGGAAAATAGATGTTGGGAAAAGTTGAACGGAACGGGGGACAATACACCAAATGTTGCATACCAACATAAATTATATAAATTGTTGCAAACTTTCTTATGGATTTATTTGCATATTTTCTGCATCCTGGAAAAAAATCAAATCTGTCTATGAACGGACACCAGAACGAATGACATTGCACTATCCACGAAACACATGCAGGATGGATTTCACAAAATCTGGACATTCCTACCATTGATAGACAACTTGCTCTCTCTTATTGTTCTTTTTCTTTAAACCAAATGTGGCCTGGACAGCCCTTCAGACAGAGGAGTGTCCTCTGTAAAGCAAGACACATGGCCAGGCTCCCTGCTGTCCCTATTGTCAATCTCCAGGAGGTTTCACCTCAGGAATTGGTCAACTAAGACGAGCAGTTGGTCAACAGTAGTAGATGCAGCTTATATTGGTGTGGAATAGGCTGACATAATCGAAAGATAATTGAGTTTCAGTTTACGTATTGGTTTGAAAGCGCGAAATTGGCTAAGTTCACATTAAAATGCCAACTGAATGAATTTCTCTTCACCCCTGGCCTCCACATGTTTGGCTGCCTAGGCTACTCTCTGTGTCTATAGGATGAGGGTGCCTGAGGAGGAGGTTGATATATCTGTATTTGAAGACTGGGGTCCAGGAAATCTAAAGTGTCCCTTTTCAATAAATTTGGTTATACAATGGTAAAAAAAAAAAAAAAAACCTCACAAAAATGACATTTTATTGCTTGCATTCATTCTGATTAGCCAGACTCTGCTTTTGACAAATGTTTTTAGAAAACAAATGAGCAAAGTACAATAGCAGTGCTCTAGGGTGTCATTTTTAACTGATAATGTTCAAGGCTCAGGATATTTCCAGGGGATTAATGACTGGCTAGAATCAGTTAATCACTTCAGGCCATTAACCCCAGCTGGTAATTAATCCTCAAGATATGCCCCCACTTTTCAATCATCATCACCACTCTAAACATTTACCACATTTAATAAAAGAGGTGCTTTGGTTGTAATTTATTCTGAATCCGTTGTTTCCTTATCCAAACTAGAATTATATTATGCTGCCCATTCAAGGAAATCTATGTATTATACGTATTTCTTTTCATCATTAGAAAGACTAAGGCTACAATCTCCGCTGAACACAGGGATTCTTACTTCTGAGTAAACATGACTAGGATTACACTGCAAAAAAATTTTTAGCACTTTGGTTTTTATGGGTCCTCCTACCAAATTCCGCTCGTTTTATCAAAGTTATTTACATGCTAAAACAGTACAGAAAAAAATAACGATGATGGAGCAGTCTCAGTAAATACTACTAGGGTATTTGTGTTTTGTATATTCTGATAGGCCTGGTTTATTTCATAAACATATTGTATGGGAGATAACTTCATTGTACATTCTAATCATCTGTTTCTATGACCTTGTCGTTCATTGATTCCCCCGCCCCATTCTTAATGTTGACTCTGAGATTAAAACCATTTTTTCTTTAGTAGGCTAACAGTAGCTTTGCTATTATGAAGCAGAAATCATTTTGGATTAAGGCGGGGGTGGGGGGTGGGGAATGCCTTTTAAGAAAATAAACTTATTTTGGAAGCAGTACATTACAAATTGCTTTTATCACAGAATTTAAAAGCATAATACAATGTATTGAAAGAGATATAACAAAAGGCCTGGAATTCAAATAAAAAATAATGGTACTAACAGTACATTTATAAGGGCTATCAAATATAACAGTTTCACAAAGTGAGGTGTACAGCAGCATATATTTTTCCTTTCCCAGATGTTACTTTAATCAAGTTTATACTTGAACTAGATGGAGTCATATTATTATGTGAAGTAATTTCCCCTACAGATACAGTAACATAACTCAGCATTTTGAACGTGGGGCAGGTAAGATTATAAATCACAGATTGAATTTGCTGTAAGAATCCAATAAGTCTGTGCTCATTTTCCTTAAGAATTTATGGTTCTGATTTGATTATACATTTTATTTCTTTGGCTTTATTACTGCATTAAACATCCCCTCCTTTTGATAGTGCTCTGTTCTCTATGATCAGGCCACATTAGAAATGCTTTCTGTGTTCACTGTCATTCACTTTGAAGTAGAATGAGGCCCTCTGATCAGTCAGCCCCATAGGCCTGCTTCAGAACCTAACACAATCATTTGAAGATTCTGGTGTCATATAACAGCCTTGGAAAAGAACTCCAAAGCATTTTGGATCCCATCTTAATTAAACTTTCATCTTGCTAACAGAATGAATCCTAAAGATGCACACACTTGGGTGTGCGTCTGTTCTGCAACAAATGAAAAATGGAGATGAGTAAGGCCCAATCATTTCAGTCATTACTTTGTGGCCAGGCTTAAAAGTTTAAAATGTTTTAAATATCAGCTGTTTTATGTTTTATGGTTTTAAATTTTGTATATTGACTTTTTAATGTTAAATCTTTTAATTTTTATAAACCACCCAGAGAGCTTCAGCTATAGAGCAGTATATAAATGTTAATAATAATAATAATAATAATAATAATAATAATAATAGTACCAAGACGCATATATTCATTCAGAACTTATTCGAAACTCGTTCAGAAGTATTTCAGCTTTCCCCCATCTCTATTAGGATGGATTAATCTGTCAATTTCTCTTTCTCCCACATTCAAATGCTTCCTTAAGGAGGCAGTAGTGTGACCACTCCTGAAGAAGCCCACTCTGGAGCCAAAGGTACTAGACAACTACTGCCAGTTGCAAATACTCCTTTTCTAGGGAAGGTACCTGGCAGGGTTGTGGCAGAGCAACTGCAGGCACTCTTGAAGGATACTAATTATCTAGACCCATTCCAGTTGGTTTTTTATCTGGTTACAGGACTGAATCAGCCTTGGTCACCCTGATGAATGATCTTTATCAAGTGCAACCCTGTTAATTCCGCTTGACCTCTCATCGGTTTTTGATACCATTGACCATGGTATTCTCCTGGATCGATTCTGTGGGATGATCCAGTGCGTTACAGTGGTTCCAGTCCTAACTACGGGACTTATTTCAGAGAGAAACACTAGGTGATTATTCCTCAGCTTCATAGCATTTGAGCTATGGGGTTCCACAGAGTACCATCTTGTCTGCAATGTTGTTTAATGTCTATATGAAGCCACTGGGAGCCAATTAGGGGTTTGGGAGCCAAATGCCATTACTATGCTGATGAAATGTAGCTCTATCTCCCTGTGACATCTGAATCAGGTGAAGCTTTACAAGTCCTGAATCGGTGCCTATACACAGTAATGGGCTGGATTAGGGCCAGTAAACTGAAGCTGAATCCTGGCAAGACAGAAGCCCTGTGGATGAGTGGTTCCTGAGTCTGGGAGATAGGTTCATTGCCTGTTTGGATGCACTCCCCTTGAAAAATCAGGTTTATAGTCTGGGAATACTCCTAGATCCATCATTATCACTGGAGGTCCAAGTGGCCGTGGTGGCTCAGAGTGACTTTTACCAGCTTCACCTGGTTCGCCAGTTATGGCATCTTCTGGACAAGGATAACTTGGCCATGGTGGTACAGGCATTAGTAACCTCAAGGCTAGATTTCTGCAATGCACTCAATTTTGGGCAGACTTTAATGCTATTACGGAAGCTGGTGCTAGTGCAGAATGCAGCAGCTCAGTTGTTGGAAGTTGCCCCTTTTCAGCATGCAACTCCTTTGCTCAGGGAACTTTCAGGCCAGGTTTAAGGTTCTAGTACTAGTGTACAAAGACCTAAAGAACTTGGGACGAGGATACCTGAGAGAGCACCTTCTCCCTTACCAACCTGCCTAGTCACTGAGGTCATCAGCGGGAATGCTCCTGGTCATTTCACATGGACCTATGGCCCAATTGGAGTCCACCAGGAGAAGAAACTTCAGTGTGGTGGCCCCCTTCCTATGGAATTGGAGGTCAAGCATGTACCAACATTGTGTTGTTGGAAGTCTTCCTTGGGTGACCAGCCACAGTTTTATCAGAACTCATTTTTTTTCAGAACTCTTTTTTTTAAGTAATTATTTTAACATGGTGTTTTTATTCTTTTATCCTATCTGCTGTTCACTGCTTCAAAATGTGGAGCGGTATACAAATATTGTAAATCAATCAATCAATCAATAATTGGGGGGGGGGAGATATGCCTAGAGAAAGGCCTCCGTATATGATCTTAGGGCCTGGATAGGTATTTGTGGTCAGAGATGATCCTTTGGGTAACACTTAGAGCCGATCTACACTCTAGCTTTGTAACGTTTCATAAGGGTTACGAAAACTCTTTGGGCCACATGACGCACTCCTTTTAACGATGTATACCCGTGGTTTTTTAAAACTCTCTTCAGCTCTATATAATGGTTTTTACTTTTAATAAATCGTTTTAAGTAAAATAATGTATCCATCCTTACTGTTTGTGATTCATGGCGGCAGTGCTTCGTTTTCCAGTGCCCAAATGCTTAGGCGTTGATTGGTGGGGAAGAAAGAGGGGCTAAGGAGGAAGTGGGTGAGTGAACTACAGCGCCCACAATTCTTAGCCCTAAACTCATTGAAAGCTAGGGAATGAAGGAGGAACAAAGGAGGAAGTGGGCGAGTGAACTACAGTGCCCACAATGCTTAGCCCTAAACTCATTGAAAAAACGAAACAGAAAGAGACGGACGGAAGAGTGTGAGACTGCACACACTGCTTTGAAGACTGTAGAAATTTTCTCCTGTAACATGAGTACTCAATAATGTGGCCTAAGACATTTTAAAACGTGCCTATTTACAGCGTTTTAAAATACTATTTAAAATGTTCCAAGCTACAGTTTAAATCGGCTAATAATCACAGTAACAAGGGAAAAAACTTGTCAGTGTCTACAAAAGAGGGCACAAAGGGATGTTTTTTGCTTGTGCAAGTTCTTTGTCTTTAGAGAATAAGCATTTGTAGGTCCCTCATATGGTTTTTGCTTTCTTTTTGAGAGAAAAAAAACTAGTTCCCAGTCATGTCTTACATTACCTTGAAGCATTTTCAACCCATTTTTCACTGCATTTCCCTACCTTTCCCATTATGTGCTTAGTAAGTTATTTGAAATTTGTAAGTATATGCAGAAGTTGAACAATAGTCTGATATCTTCCTGTTAGTGTATTTATACCTTTTAAGTTGCCTGTAAAACAGGGATTCTTTTTCCTACCCATATGGACTTTGGCAGGTTTGATCATTTGATGCTAGTTAAATGCAAAACACAGAAGTTATAGGCAGTAGAAAAGCAGTGGGATCTCCAACTGAAAGCCACGGGAAAGTATAGCAAAACATTGAGAACAAATGAATGTGATTTTTAAAAAGTGAATAACAGTGCAATCCTATGCATGACTACTCAGAGGTAAGTTCCATTGAGTTCACAAGACGTACTCCCAGATAAGTGGGTATTATTTTATAATGATAAAAGCAAATGGAATAAGTATGCAAGAGTCCATGATATGAATAACGTAGTGTTGATGGGGTGTAATACTCATGGGACTTACTGGCACATGTGGTGGAAACTAGGGGTGTGCAGCAGATTGGGTCCAATCCACTATCTGGACCCAATCCAGGTGAAATCAGATACAATTATCTGATTCCGATCCCTAGCATCTGGATCGTCCGATCTAATCTGATCTGATCCGAAAGGACCCAATCCATATCGGAAAAGATCGGAGGATCGGACCTCGGACCTCCTCCCCCCTCCCCCGACTCATGCTTCTTACCTCCTGCCTCCTCGCTGCCATTCACTGCCATCAGCTGCTTCCATACTACTGACACAATAGAGCGACGGTGCACCGGGTGAGTAGTACTGAAGCAGTGGGCGGCAGTTATGGCAGCAAGTAGGCAGCAAGTAAGGAGCGCGAGTGGGAGAGGGGGGAGAGAGGTGGAGGTCCCTGTTGCTTCAGTACTACTGAAAACAGGCCGCAAGTCCTGCTTATCAGTAGTAAAGAAGCAGCAGACGGCAGCGTGGGACGCCAGCAGGTAAGGAGTGCGAGTGGGGGGAGGGGGAGAAGGAGAGAGGTCTCCACTTACCTGCCAGGGCTGTCTGCTGCCATCTGCTGGTTCATTCTACTGAGAAACAGGCTTCACGGCCTGCCTCTCAGTAGCACGTCGGGTGATGATGTCACCCAGTGCGCTACTGAGAGGCAGGCCGCAAAGCCTGTTTCTCAGTAGAAGGGACCAGTAGATGGCAGCGGACGGCCCCAGAAAGTAAGGAGCGTGAATGGGGGGGAGAGGGGGGGAGGTCCCCACTTACCTGCCAGGGCCGTCCACTACTGTCTGCTGGTCCCTTCTACTGAGAAACAGGCTTTGCAGCCTGCCTCTCAGTAGTGCACCAGGTAATGACATCACCCAGCGTACTACTGAGAGGCAGGCCACGAAGCCTGTTTCTCAGTAGAAGGGACCAGCGGATGGCAGCGGACGGCAGTGGACAGCCCGGGCAGGTAAGGAGCGCGAGTGGGGGGGAGGGACAGGGAGGGGAGAGTTAGGTCCCCACTCACCCGCCCCTATGCTTTCTTTCCCCCAATGCAAGCCTATGGCAAAAACATCTAAAATGGCATCCGATCCAAAAATCGGACATCCAATTTTTGGATCGGAATTGGATATGATCCGAACTGGGAAGCCTCCGATCCAATCCGATCCTAGGCATCGGTTCCAGTTCCGATTCCGATCCGATTTTTTTGGGTCCATGCACATCCCTAGTGGAAACGTGACAAGATTGTGTGGGACTGGGAGATATTTCATGAGATTTCTTTGATTACTAAACAAACAATAGAATAATTGATCCCAGATTAGCACTGTTATCTGCCGATGAGCATAATAATCTTCATAAAGACTTCATAATGTTCTTGATGGTTGTGGCATGCTTAGGCATTGTACGGCACTGAAGGGACTCTGGCGTTGGTTCTTTAATAAGATGGTGTTGTGGCCTTGTTGGAAGAATTGATTCCTGAACTAAAGTTGTAACAAAATGTGGCTCAATCTAATGTCTTCTATGCAACACATGGGCCCTTTCTACACCTACGGGTGTAGAGGGAGGGGGGACGATCCCGGACATACCTGCTTCTGGGATCATCGCTCCAAATCCACATAGGGAGTGTGACGTCCCGGGAGGAAGTAGGGATGTCGTGACTGCCATTTTGGTGGGATTTTTTCTTTTAAAGGCACAGGGAATGTCACGTAGTGGAACAAGTAAGGGGAAATCCATGCACACGCCCCCCCACCCCACCCCCACCATCTTGAGGATGGCAGAATTGCTGTCCCCCCACTCCCATGGGCACGGAGGCACACAGTGTGCCTCCGTGGCTGTTTCTGGTGCCCGCTTACTCGCAAGTAAGTGGGCACTAGGCAGTACGGGCGCCCACACCTCCTGCAGTCTTGGGACGTTCCCTGGTTCACTGAAGGAATTGGGTTTTCCCAAGGGGGAAACCCATGCCCACCCACCCCCACCCGCAGGAGTCCCTGTGCATCATTTGGACACACAGGGACAACCTGGGGACAACTGCAGAATAAAAGGCCGGTGTAGAAACAGCAATGGTCTAATCCCCTTATCCCCTACGTGAATGATGATCCCTGTGCACCTAGACCATGGCAACCAAATACATTATTCTAGACCAGGGGTGCACTACCTTTTCAACCCTGTGGGCCATATGTGATGTTGGCTCAGGGGGGGGGGGTGTCAAGGGCTGCACACACACAAATATTTAACCACACGTACAAACACATACATACATACAGACGCACAAGTGAACAAGCAAACACACATTCCAGTGATCCTGATACAGACACTGCTTTTCCCACTGCGAGAAGCAACAGAGAAAGGGCAACCTATACATGGATTCCTGAGGGAAGGTGTGGAGAGCCTTCTCACCACTCTCTCCCCCAGCGACCCTGATATTGATCGCTCTTTCCAGTGAGGGGAGGAAATTTGGTGGCATCAAGGGCACCCTTGGGGACCACAGTTAAGGCCTTGCAGGTTGTGCACTTCTGTTCTAGATAGATCCACTAGGGGGGAAAACCAAACCCTTGGGTACTGTTACTATGAAAATTCTACCTATTATATATTATATGCACCCAGTAATTTCTACTTTTGTTTGTTATGTTTGAATTGTGTATCAATCCATCCATCCATCATCTACTTCCATATATATTCAAACTATCCCTTTACCTATTCAATGTGCCTGCAGTTTCATTATACAGTAGCTAGGAGGGAAGGGTATATGAATGGAGCATAACAGCACAGGAGGCTGTTAATCACTGTATACAGTATACCTTTGGTTTTGTCACAGAACTGAGATCCGAGTTCTACATGAAGAGCTTTCCTTTCTTGCTTTTCTGTTACATAATCTCTAGCTGGCACTGTGCTATAGTGGACGAGTCAGCCTTACTGGATCTGTTGGAGTGTCCTGTCTGTTTAGAACACTTTGATGCTTCTGCAAAAGTTTTGCCTTGCCAACATACATAGTGGAATATTGCAATTACACAAGTAGTAAAATACCTTGCTTTCACAAATAATGAGCTGTTCTGCACAAGGCATTTGTTGTGCACTTGTCATTCCCTACTCACAGCTGTTTACAGGTTCTTTAGATGGCATTGTGATTCTCCAGTTTTGCTTCTGTTTGCAAACAGCACTTTCCATGAGGGTTTTTTTTTTTTAGAGCAGGGGACATAGGTTATTATTTCTGATGGTGAAAGAAAGTGTGATTTCCTCTTTTATATTTCTACTATACCACTGTGACATCTAGAGGTTATGTAGTGGGAAAGCAGGAAAGAAAACGCTCCCTGTGTACTGTTTGTATATCAGTTCTATGATGAAACCAAAAGTAGATGCAGTAGATTAACAGCCTTGTGTAGAAAAGGCCCAAACCCTATTTTCCCTGCTCTAAAAAACACACCAGGAAAGTCCTCTTAAAAAACGGAAGTGAAACTGGAGGATCACAATGTCGTCTAAAGAACCCGTAAACAACCGTAAGTAGGGAATCACGAGCACACAATAAATGCCTCATGTAGAAAAGCTCATCACGGCCGCATTCTGTCTGGCTTCTAAAGAAACAAAGGTTGTCAGCTCATTTGGAGGTTCTCTGATAACTATCCCCATGTGAGAGTGGCAGGAATGGAAAAGGTTTATTTTATGGGGGATGGCATGTATATGGGAGATGTATGATAGAACTATAAAGCATGTTGAGAAAAAAGAAAGTATTTGGATTAGAGAGGTCTGGATCAGGAAGGTTTTGGCTGTTTATAATCTCTTAGGGTGGGGATGAGGAGGGGGATGCCTGGATTTCTCAACCCTTTAAAGATCTGAAACATATGTTATTTTCCTGTGTGAGTAAAATGGCATAGAATTACTGGAACCTGAAGCAAACAACACGCAAGCCATGATCACTTCCCTTTTAGCAGAATGCCACGCTATTTTGACTGCTCTTTATAGTCATCTGGAATTTCCCCTTGCCTTCCTGCACAGCTAACTTCAGGGTTTTGGTGTGTGAGTGGGGGTGGAGGTTGTCCTTAGTGCACTTTCTACCTTATATATTTTTTTCTACATTATATTTTCTGAAATCAAAGTGGAGACAATATTTAGTGGAGTGGAGAAAGGGAGATATGAGTGTAAGGGCGAAGAAGGGGGAGAGGGTGCAACCTGATTCACAAAGCCATTTTTTAAAAACGTGAGAAAGACCTCACAGAGCTCATTTTCACATGTGAAGCCATTTGCCTGAAATCAACAAACCAAAACCAACATCTCTGAAGGCACCATGTAGTTTTGCCCCAGTGGCTTCCCAGCCAAACATATGCACCTAATGTTTAAACCTGTTGCAACAGCTGGGTGCATCCAGACAAAGCTTTTATCTTGCAATCACATGGCCCTATGTCGTGGAATATCATGGGAGTCCCAATGCTGCCATCTTCAATTTACTGCCCTTCTGTGCTTTCCCACTGCTTCTGCCATCTTTTTTTTCACCAGGAAAAAAAGCATTGAGATAGAAAAGGTGGAATAGCTGCACAATGCCTTATGACTTAGAGCCCTCCATCTGGAAGACCTTTGGCTGGCCAAGATAGTGGCCATTTCAGAGACAACTCTCTGAATGATTGGTGAAGATGATGATGATGATTTGTACACGGCACTCAAGGCAGCTTACACAATTAAAACTGATTAAAACAATAAAACAATATATTAAAATACAATAAAACATTACAATTCTAGGGATTTGTTAAGACTAAGAATGAAAAACAGCCCCCAACCCAACAGACCCACTTACAGGGCAAAGGCTTTCTTGAATAAAGTGGTCTTTGCCTTCTGGCAGAAGAACAACAGAGAGGGAGCAAACCTAGCCTCCCTTGGGAGGGAATTCCAAAGCCTAGGAGCAGCTATTAAAAAGGCCCTTGGGTCACCACTAAACATGTCTCTGAATGCTGTGGTCTCAAAAGAAGGGCCTTTCCCGGTCCCGGCCATTCCTTTATAGATCATAATTCTGCCCAGAAACAGACTGGTAGCGAGTGAAGCTATTGTTAACAAGGGAGCCTGGCCGCAGCATTCTGGACCAGCTGAAGTTTCTGAACAGTTTTCAAAGGCAGCCTACATACTGTAGAATGTGTTACAGTAGTCAAGCTAAAGCATGTGTGATTATGGCTAAATCAGATGTCTCTAAGAACAGTTGGCACACTAGCCTCAGCTGTGTAAATGGACTCCTAATTTGTACTCTGTATTTACTGGGTTGAATCCAGACTTAGTCATGATTAGAGTAGTCCCATTGAAATCAATGGGACTTGAGTTAGGCATGAATTACTTGCCCCTTGAATTTCAGTGGCTTTACTCAAAGCTGGGCTACATTGGATATAACCCACTGTCTTTAGTTTGCTCATCCTTATGAACATGCTGTGGTGGAGATGCAGTTAGTTAGCTCAGTGACTGCTTCACTGGGTGTATCTGCTGGCAGGGGGCAGAGTCATGCACAGAGGAGAGAGAAAGAGAGAGCATATGCAAATTAGAGAGAGAGAAGGATATATAAGAACAGCACTGCTGGATCAGACTGAAGGCCTAGCTTGTCCACTATCCTGTTTCTCACAGTGGCCATGATTAGACACCTAAATCCCTCTTATTAAAAATGCAGTTGGTGCTCTGCAAAATGCTCAGGCTTCAGGGTCTTTGGCCCTTTCTACACAACAGGGCCTTCTGGGATGCAAGGGGGAGGATCCCAGGATTTCCTGCTTCTGGGATTGTCCCCGGTGTACACACGCCAGCACGCCATCCTGGAAGACAAGAGGGACATCTCTAGGGTGACCACATTTGGGAAACCAAAAAAGAGGACCCTCAGTGGGGTGGGGGGTGGGAAAGTGGCTTTCCGGGGCCTCTGGAAAGCATGTCATTCACTCCCACTGCTTTCAAGGCCCCAATTGGAGCGGAGGAGGGGAAAGTGTGTCATTCCCGCCCTCCACTGCTCCAATCGGGTCCTTTTCTATAATGTCCAGGAATGACATACTTTCCCCTGTAAGGTCCTGATTGGAGCAGTGGGAGGGAAATAACCCACCTCCAGAAAGCTCGTCATTCCCTCCAACCACGCTAATGTGGCCTTAAAGGGGAAAGCTTGTCTTTCCAGGACATTATAGAAAATTACAGAAAATCCCCCCTGACACCCAGGATAGAACAAAAACCAGGACAAATCCGGGGAAATCCTGACAGTTGGTCACCCTAGACATCGCGGGATATATATCTATATATAGATATATAGATATATATTACTGAAGAGGGGCTGATCGTGCAATTGCGAGGCCCTGATCATGCACAAAACTGAGGGTTTTTAAAAAATAAAATCCTTGCCAATATTGGGCCCCAATCCCACCCCTGAATCACAAGGATGGCAAAAATGCTACCCCCAAAGGGCACGGAGCCTCCCACACAACTTTGTGCCCATTTTGGAAGCTGTGTTTATTCGCTGGGAAGAAGAGATGATCCTCAAGTGACAGCCACACTGCCCGCGCTCCTTGGGATGGTCCCAGGACCACTGGAAAAATTGGAAAATCCACAGCCCCAGATATCCCAAGGAAAGTCCCTGGTCGTCCCTGGTTGCTCCTGGGATCCCCTGTGCATCAGTTGGATGCATAGGGACAACCTAGGGGTGACCCCGGGAAAGCACCATGGTGTAGACATGGCCTTTGTAACACAATAAAGGGTAAAGATGAAGAACTTGGTAAAAAAAAAAAAATAGCCTGCGGTGAGCAAAGATTTGCCATTTTGGGCCTTTCTGGCTGGAAGAGCATGTAACAATCCATTACTCTACATACATGCAAAGGAGACTCAAGCAATACCAGATGTTTTATTAAATGTATTGATTAATTGCATTTGTATCCCACCTTTTCTTCCTTGATAGATCTCAAACATACACAGGGGACTCCCGGGTACTCACCAGACCCTGTGTAACTTGGGTAAGATGGCTACATTGTGTACCTTCATGCCTTCCCCAAGATACTGCTTGGGTAACTTGAGGAGAGGAAGCTGTAAGCACAAAGGCCTCCACGTGATTTGAAACCCTGATTGCACAGGGCTCCAGTTCATGAGGAAGACTTTGTGTTTTTAGCTGCAAGTGCGAAGGCTCCCTCCTTCCAGATGTTCGCACTGTATGCGTGGCCACCGAGGGGCATGACAAGTCAGTGCATGCTATATTGGAGGTGGTCCTAGTTGGTATACTTCTCATGTGTTGATAAGACATTTGAGCTTTTCGGCTGAATAGGGGTTGTGTTCAAAGCGGATTTGTGCCAAGTGTTGCTTTCTAAGTTGGAATAGAGCAAGGGTGATGAAACTTTTTTCAGATGAGGGTGACCACTGCCAGCATGTGTCAAGGTGGCATGCTGGCAGTGGGCGGGGCCTGAGCCAAAAGTGGGTA
Source organism: Anniella stebbinsi (assembly GCA_029215795.1). Taxonomy (NCBI): domain Eukaryota; kingdom Metazoa; phylum Chordata; class Lepidosauria; order Squamata; family Anniellidae; genus Anniella; species Anniella stebbinsi. The sequence continues at coordinate 45,392,309 of JARDYH010000003.1, read as the reverse complement.
GGGCCACCCCTTTCTGTCTCTCTTTCTGCCACCCCCATTTCTCTCACACACACTCTCTTTCTGACACCCCTGCTATTGCTCTCCCTCACTCCCCCCTTCCTCTCCATCGCACAGCAGGCTACTAGAGGAGAGAGACATTGCTCTTGCCTAAGGTTTGAACTGATCACTTGCAGAGGGCTTCCATGGAAGGCAAGGTCAATCAGTTCAGACTTCTATGCACCTAGGAGGGGAAGAACCCCTTCAGTTGCCAAGATTAGGCTGAGAGTTGCAGGTCGCCCACCTCTGCTACAGAGAAAGGACAAGTCCAACTGCAGACAATTAAAAGTTCAGCTGGGTTCCTATTATTTTTAGACAACCATGTATCATTTCCTGATAATCACTGTGGCCATTCCAGAGGGGCCACAATCTCATAATCCTGAAAATGAAACTGCCATCAGACTGGATTAGTCTTGTTGGGGGGGGGGGGGTCTATTATTATTATTATTATTATTATTATTATTATTATTAAGCAGCAGAAGTTGACGTCAGGATTTTAATGCCAACTCAGACCTGCTTAATCTCTGCTTAGTTTCTCCATATGTCTGCCTAACAGAAGGTCTTAACTGTTTACTAATCTGAATAGAACATACGCCACTGATTTACTATTCGTGATTTTATCTGAATGCAATGAAGTGCTACCCTTCAAACTAATATAGGTCTGAAAAAAAAACAGCTGCTTTGTTTTAACATGAGTTTTCTAAGAAATCTAGTAGCAAACTATGATACTTGTCTTCAACCTGTGTGGTGTTCTGGAATCTCATTCCCTGGACTATTTTTCCCCTCTGTTTATAGGCTTGGAAACTGTAAGGAACAGATGGTGTCCTGTACTACAAAACAAAGGTTGTATATATACTTCTTACACCAGCACACAAAGTACAAGGATAAGTGGCATGTGTAATATGGTCTTAATCATTTTGCTCTTGGAAATGCACAGCAATTTACTGAACTCTAAACATTAATAAAAACTACACTTGGATGTAAGCAAATTTACAAAAGTGGTTAATGAGTTGCAGGCCTCTCTAATTCACAGACATAGCCTAGATGTCATAAAAGGCATTGTGGGTCACCTTTGTACTTTGCTCACAAGTTGCGGCAGCAATAAGAACGTTAATATCTGCAAGGTTCTTGTTTTGTTTACTTCTGCAGAGACCATGCCAACACGTTACAAATCGGTGCAAGCTAGCCACCCTTTTCATAAACACCAATCAGCACTGAGCTCTCAACAGTTTCTCACATATTTCACGGTTCAAAAGTGAGTTGATGTCACTGTGTAAGGAAAGGTACATTTCTACATCTTCATGGCTGCGCATTGAAGCCAAAGTCGATCTAAGCAGAGTCCACCTATATAGGGCAGGCACAGTACAAACACTCCAGGAAGTTAAAGGCTCCTGCTCTCGCATCAGATATCCAGTGAGAGAGAGAGGTAGCCAGGACCCCAAAATGTTGTTAGCTTACAGAGCCCAAAGTCAACTTTATGTCCCCCCCTCTGTGTCACTTTATGTTCCCCCCCCCCCCCGTGTCACATTGCAAACTGCAAACTAATGTTCTCCATTCACAGCTAGTTTCTCCCCTCCTCCTGGCTATAGAGGGGAATAAGGACGGGCCATCTTCTCCAACCACCACCTAATTTTCTTGGGTCATTTACCTGTATGAAGAAGCAATTATCTAACATCTAGGTCCCATGAAAATGGATCACCTGGATATCCAGGCTATTTACACTCCTTTGTCAAATTCAAGACTCTGGCCAGACATTGTTTTAAGCATAACTAAGGCAATCCACAGTGATAGTCATGAACACAGATATCATTACAACATGTTGCAGGGTGGAGAAGGTTTGTGCGCTTCAGGATCAAATTGCACACACACACACCCATTAAATCCAAGTATATTAAGGGCACCTACAAAGCCAAGTATATTAAAGGCATTTGTTGTTGCTTTGTATTTTTCCTTTAAAACTCTATATCCCACATACTAGTGATGCAGGTCAAACATTCACCCAGGAAAGGTTTTTGTGCCTCTGGTCTGCATACCAGGCATGCATCAGCCCACTTAATTGTTTATAATAGTAATTCAGCAGTTAGGAATGCAGAACCCAACACATTTACTTTGTATTCTGACTGAAGCCTTACAACATATCTCTACCAACAAAACTAGGGTTGTGCATTTTCCTTTCCCAAAAAGTTTAAAATTGTCATTTAAAAGTTGTCAGACGTTAGAGGTCCAGGGACTGAGGAGACCCAGGGGAACTTCCAGGTGGAGGGTTTCTAGTTCTACTAGCCTAGGGTTACCAGATAAAATCCAGGTCAGGGCTCATGTAACTTTAACAGTTGTAGAGCAAAGGGAATTTCAGCCAGTGTCATTTGTATGCAATTAGTTCCTGGTGAAATTCCCTCTTCATCACAACAGTTAAAGGTGCAGGGGCCCTGCCTTCTTTTGTATATGGTCACTCTAGTATAGTGCCTGCACCTTTAACTGTTGTGATGAAGAGGGAATTTCACCAGGAACTAATTGCATACAAATGACACTGACTGAAATTCCCTTTTCTCTACAACTGTTAAAGTTACATGAGCCCTGACCTGGATTTTATCTGGTCACCCTATACTAGCCAAAAGGCATAATGCAGCTGTTCTCTCTCTCTTTTTTCTTAATGAGTTTTTGTGGTGAGAAAAAAGACAGACAAAGGGCTAGGAAAACATGGGAGTTGTGAGATGGCCTCTGGACTCCCCCCCCCCCCCAATAAAATTCTGTGAGTGAGACAGGGCTCAATAAAAGCCTCATATGGAAACACCCCCACTTTCCAGGCCGTTACGCAACTAACTTAAACCTTTTATTAGTAGAACTCTGGGGAAAAGTTCCTCTACATATGCTTTTTTTTGTCTTTGGACTTTGTAAAGTTTCAGCTCTGTTTAAAAGGTCAATTTCTGTACTATAGTTATTTTTAACATTTCATCATCTATATTTCCTGTTTCTCTATGTGTGGTTTTTGAAGCGCTGAAGAACCTCACACCTCCAGTTGCTGAGCCTTTGAGCTGTATGATCTGAAGACAAACATATTGATCACATGGACTATAAAGGGCTCCTCCACAATTTTTTAAAAAACAATTTGTGGTATTTAAAGGTCTGGAAATCTGGTAAGTCGTCTTTAGTAATTTTTCCTCTCTCTCCATGGCTCACAGACATACATTAGGGATGCAATAGAAACATTGCAGATAAGGTTTTGTTACATGACTTGTTAAGGAAATTTTTCCAAAGGAAAACAGAAAAATGAAACTTGTAGCCACTAAAAATAGGTTATAGCATTATAAGAACATAAGAAGATCAATGTTTGATCAGACTGAAGAATTATGTAGACCAGCGATCTGTGCCAACAGTGGTACAAACAGATGCATATGGAAAAACCATGAGCAGGACATTGTGTAATTTGATTGATTGATTGATTGATTGATTGATTGTAGTTCTGTACTGCCTTTCTGAAGCCAAAAAAGGTAGTTTACAGAACATTCAGAAAATAAAAAATCATTATCAAATACAAACATAGTAAAACATTAAAAACAACCTTTAAAACCATAGCAACAGCTTTAAAAAATGTATCTTGACCCCCTTCCTTTTTTTAAAAAAAAATTATTTCGCTTTAGTTCTGGATGCATAAGTCAAATAATATCATCATTTATTGGCATTCAATTTATTTTCCAATTTCTGCTTGGTTTAAATATTAATTGATCATTTACTTACTTAATACACCTTATTTCAAAACTCACAACTGTTAATCTCTAAATCACCAATGGGCCACGTTTTCTTTCATACATGTTGGAAAGATCTATGCTATCTGTATTCCTTAAAATGATGACGGAGGCATTCTCCCATGTTCTGCTGTATTTATAAGTTCAATGAATTTCCTCCATACCCCTTCAAACTTGTCTTCCTTTAATTGTCCTTATGCTATCCTTAACTTTTGTGTCAATTTCTCTAGGAGAGCAATCTGCCATACTCTTTGCTACCAGCTTTCAATATGAAGCCTTTACAATCTTTCCAAAGTTGCCCCCTTTTCCAAACACAGCTAAAGTGGGGACAAGGTTGTGCTTGTCCCGTCCCCCATCCCCCCCCCCCCGCCTCACCAGCACCAGCCCTGCTTTCATGGGAAGTATGATCCCATCCAGAACAGATTAAATCCCAATCTTTGTGCCAGATGTTTTACTGACCAACAGCACCTCTGTCTTTTCTGGATTTATTCTTAGCGTGGTCAATCACATCCAGCATATTATCAAATGTAAGCAATGTTCAAGGATGTCCTTCCTTAGAGTTAAGTAATACAGTTCAATAGGTCTGAGTGCCATCACTTAATTGATGGCATTTCACACCAGTGCTCTGGATGACCTCTGGATGGTTTCATGTGTATGTTAAATGACACAAGGAACAAAACAGAACTGTTTGGAACATCAGTAGTCCATCAACACCACCACTTGGACAAGACGACAGTAAGGTCAGGAATCGTGGTGATATAGTGCCCCTAAGGTCCAGCCCCACCAGGTAGTACAGAAGCATACCACAGTCAGTGGTAGCGAAAGCTGCCAAGAGGAACAGAAGAACTAGTAGGGTTGCTGTCCACACATGCAGTTCCTGGTGTAGGTTATCCACCAAGACAACCAAACCTATAGCTTTCCCATGCAAATGTGTTTTGGAGAAAGATTGTCATTGCCTCAAACAGTGGAAGTCACAACTCAGGCAGGTTCACATCCATAAGGAAAGCTCAGTACAGATCTAGGATGTTGCTAATGGAAGAGTTGTATAGGCCACAGAAACCAGAGAGAAGATCATGGGGCTTTTAAACATTTCCCCTAAATAATGTCAAAGTTTGCTGGATATCACATCATATTGAGCCATGTGAGCTACACCCTCTGTGCAGTGCTCCGGGTTCATGATCCATGAAGTATGCCCTAGAAGATAAGAAGAGGTACAGTATTGTGGTATGTGATAGTTTCAGGGTCATTTGGCCCATTCCAGTCTCTTCTATGTCTAAAACAAAGTTGTACCAGGGGAGAGTGCCTGTTTGCAGGGAGAAACAGGCTATATACAGGGGGGTTGGGTACAAGGTACTTTTCTTCTGACCATAATTACATAATGCCATTTACCAAATGAAGAGGAGTATAATACATGGTGCTCAGCCTAAGAAATAAATCCCATTTAAGTATTTCTGCAATCTAATTAACACTGTTAAGACGCAAACAGAGATATCAGCAGGTTATTTGTTGGACAGCCTTCTCCAATTGGATGGTATATGTTCAAAATGTTTCTTCGATAAATTGGATTGAATCAGAACTAGAATTTAATCTCTTTATTTGTAAAACATCAAGATTAACTAATTTCATTGAGTGATAACATTAATTACACTATAATCAATGTTTGTTAAGCTCTGAGTGTATCTTTGCCAATTCTTCCAGGCTCATCCAATGCTCAGGATGTACATTTTGCTCATACTCCCCCAAACCACTGCTTATTTATCAACAGGGGCTGGGGAGGTTGCCATCATAATGGGGGAGCTGTACTACTAAGGAACTCTGAACTGAAGACAGGTATGGAATGAAATCTAAACGACAGTAGCACAATATATTTTTCAATAAACTTCCCTTTGATTCAGTAACATGTTTAAATAATAAGACATAAGAACACAAGAAAAGTCATGCTGGATCAGACCAGGGGTCCATCTAGCCCAGCCTTCTGTTCACACAGTGGCCAAACAGCCCCTCCCCCGGGAAACCCACAAGCAAGGCATGAGTACACCAGTAACTGGTGAGGCATAAGTGGCTCTAATACAGGAAGTAGCATATAGCCATCAAGACTTGTAGCCTTTGATAGCCTTCTCCTCCATGAATTTGTCTAACCCAAGGCAAAGATGTTTATGATGTTTTCTTTTGTAGCTCCAATTCAGGACTGAAGGTTTCATCCAGAAAACCCACTAGGCTATGAATTCAGTGATTCACATAATATTAATTGAACATAGTTTCAAAACCTTACTGTAGTGTGTGTTAAGTTAACTCCAGCGATGAAATTAATTTCACATTAAGGTTTCTCTGCATGGTAGTTGTACATGGTTAGCAAATGTTGAAAATTACAGCAATGTTCACTTGCTGCTCATAAATATTTCCATGTAATGCGACAAGATAAACCTAAGAAATGAAAATACTGAACTGTAACAGCATGAAGAAGACTAGAAACACTTGCAGCCAGAGTGATTTTCACCTCAGAACAGAATAATGAGATTCCTAAAGAAGAGCCATTATTGCTCGAATTGTTCGGATGCTTTTACACAGAGGATTTTGTAACTGTTGGGTGCACTCAATCAACCACATGGAGCCATTGTTGCTCATGCAACCAAACAGCAATCAACATGGATGAGTAACAATTGGGAGGGGGGCATCACCGAACGAAAGCCTCTCACCAGGAAGTTCCTCTTCTATGGCTATATTATTTCCTCCACAGCTGGTTTGGCGCTATTATCACCAGAAGTGCCATCTGGTAGCTCAGCATTGGGATGTCCAGTCCTTAAGGAACATCCTTTACTTTACAGCATGGATGCAAGCTATTGGCTGAGGTTTCTGGGCAAGTGTTCACCATGTGTTTGCAGATTCACATCTCCCCTTCAGATATTACAACATTCACTATGAGGACACATGGCAGACATTTTGTATAGTTTCTTCATTGTAACATCTGGAGTTGTCTTTCATGTATTGCTTCTTGCTGTCACAATGTGGCATGCTTTGCAAGCTTTGGGCATTGTGCTGTATTCGTGATAGACATGTGCTTCCTCACAGGATGAGATCTGGACTGGTTCTTTGCACTCACTGGAGGCAACCTTAGGGCGGCTGGGCAAGCATCTGAACATATAGCCAAGCACCCTAGCAAAACAAGACATATAAGAGAAACTTCATCCAAGGGTCCAAGGTTAGCAACCATAAGTGCATCAGCATCTTAGGAGAATGTCCTGTAAAGACTGTAGGAGGTTTTATGAAAATCTGCCCCAAGGCCACTTAGCAACCTTTAATTATTCACTGCCTTCTTTGTCTTGGGATGCTTCACCATAAAGCACCACTTACTACAAAGCCAATCTTCATCCAACTTGGTGCTCTCCAGATGTGTTGGACTGCATCTCCCATTATTCTCAGCCAACATGGTCATTAATCATGCTCTAGGTTAGGGGAGACTGCACTATGCCATGTGCCGAACCACTTCCACACTCAAAAGAAGCCTCTGTCCTGCATCATCTTACAGCTGCATTTCCTTTTCACCTCCCTACCATTCAAGGCATTCAAGAGGCAGCTGGACAACCATCAGGCATGCTTCAAGGTGGATTCCTGCACTGAGCAGGGGGTTGGACTCGATGGCCTTCCAACTCTACTATTCTATGATTCTGAAGCTATGAATAGTCATTGTCCTACACCTGTAGGTCAACATCTAGTAACTATGTGACACTCACAGAGCAAATAAAGCAATTGTAGCCTTTATTTGGATCAACTAGTCTTTTTAAAAGGAGGAAACAAGCTCTATTTCGTGTAGTTTTGTGTTTATAAAACTTAGGGTGACCATATGAAATGGAGAACAGGGTGCCTGTAGCTTTAACAGTTGTATTGAAAGGCGAATTTCAGCATGCAGCACCTGGTGAAATTCCCTCTTCATCACAACAGTTAAAGCTGCAGAAGCCCTGCCCACTTTTGTATCCTGCAGCTCTAACTGTGGTGCATGCATACAATGACACCTGCTGAAATTCCCATTAAAGATACATGAGCCCTGTCCTCCTTTTCATATGGTCACCCTAGATAGAACACATGCTTTGCATGCAGACGTCCCAGGTTGAATCCCCCGCTTCTCCGGGTAGGGCAAGGAAAGAATCCCGCCTGAAACCCTGGAGATACATTGCTGCCAGTCAGCATCGACAATACTGGGCTAGATAGACCAAGAGCCTGACTCAGGATAAGGCAGCTTCCTGTGTTCCCCGGACCCTTATCCTCCATTTTTGTTTCCCAGAAGAGGAGATCAAAAGTGATTTTAAATAAACTGCAGTTCCCCATGATGTGTGAATTCAAAGAACTGTGGTTAGTTAAAACTATAGTTAGGGAGAACAAGCCAACTTGAGACTGTGGTTTTAGATCAAGAGTGGGCAACTTGTGGCCCTCTAGATGTTTTGGCCTACAACTACAACTCGTCATTGCTGACTAGGGCTGATGGAAGTTGTAGGCAAAAGAGCTGGAGGGCCACAAGTTGCCCACCCATGCTTTAGATCCTGAAGCCATAGGTTAAACAAATCATAGTTACCCAAGTTCAGATGACAGTGGGAAATTGTGGTCAGTTTCCAACCTCCTTTGGGGTGCAAATGAGAAAGAGACAGTGGCTCAATTCGGACGACACATTAAGCAATGGTGGGTTAATTAAACAACCGTCAGTTGAGTTGATTAACGTGTCGTCTGGAGGGAGGCACACAATGCACACACAACTCATAGTACGCTAATCGGGAGAATTAAACAACGGAGCAAAACAATGTGCTTGCACGTTGTTTAGGGATTAGTCAATTGAGTAATATGTCATCTGGAGGGGTGCGTGTGTTAAACCCATGCATTGAGTACGTTAGCACAAAAGACCAGAGAGGAGAGCGGCAAGAAGGGCAGAATGTGGGCGGCCACTCAGGCACGCCAACAACAGATCCCCGGACTCGCCGCCATGGTAACCATGGACGCCCGCCTCCCCCACAAGGCAGCCAGCATGGAGCGCAACAAGGGGCCAGCTCCTGCAAGCATGCACGCAGGGTGCCCAGTCAGCCACCCAAACGGAAATGGAAGCGCACCAGAAGAGAACCACAGCAAAGCGGGGGAGGAGGATACGGAATAAGCAACACCCCCAGGTGCCAAGGAACAAGGGGCAGCCCCCCCCCGACTCCAACAGGGAGCTCAGTAACCCACCCGAAGCAGACCCCCACTGCACCGCCACCGTTGACTCACCCGGAAGCACAAGGGCTGGGGAAGCGGCAGCCGCCGCCGAGCCCCCTCTCATCCGCTCAACACAGCTGGACAGCGAGCAACGGCCACGCACATCCCCAAGACGCACGAAACGCCAAGGCAAAGGGCGCCCGTGGGCAACAGCCAGCCACCTGCGGATGTTGTGGAAAACAGCCAGAGGTATGCACAACAATCCCAAGGACAAGAAGCGGCCCCGGCCAGCAACAACAATAATGCCTACACACAGGGCACATTCACAGCAAGCACAACGGCCCACCAGCAACCACCATCACACAAGCACACGGGACGGGGAAAGCCAGCCCAGGGCACAGACGACCACCACCACCGAAACACACACCTGCCGGCAACATGGAGCCAGAGGGAGAGGGGGGCAGGGACGACGCGGCCGAGGACACTGGCTCACAAACCCCAGGAGAGGGGAGCAGCCAGGACCCTCCGGAAAGACGAAGAGCGCAGCACTGGTCCCAGGCAGAGATCGGGACTTCATAGAGCTGTGGGGCAGCACGGAAGCCAGGAGGATAATGGCCACAGCCAGGCACGATCAGCTTTACCCCGGCTCGGCAAGCAGATGCAGGAACAGGGACACAACCGCAGCGGCAAGCGATGCAAGGACAAGCTCCACGGACTCAAAAGGAAGTTCAAGGAGATTGTCACCCACAATAAAAGAAGTGGTGCCCAGGCATGCACCATGCCCTTCTACGACAAACTGGCACGCCTGCTGTTGGAGTGCCACAATGTCATCCTGGGACACACGGCAGGTAGCGGGGTCACCACCAATGAGCCGCCGCACACACGACAACGAGCACAGCTGGACCAAGGGGCACAATGGGAGGTGGGCCCCACCTCATGGGAACCACATCCTCCAGCATGGAGGGACATCCCACGCCCAACACCCACCAGCAAGAAGGCTGTGAGGGCATCAGCCGAAGCATGGCCAGCCAAGGCAAAGCTGAAGAGACGCCCCGCGGCATCTCAAAGCCCATCAGTGCTTGCGAGGCCGCTACCCGTGCTGCCCAGGACAGCCACCACCTCAAGGAGCATCTCCCCCACTCCAGCCTCCTCCAGCAGCAGCAACCCCACGCCCTTCCTACGGCTCATCTGTGCAGACATGCAGGTAGAGGATCCTGCTCCCGACCCGCTGGTGCCAGAGACCCAGCAGGAGGACGAAGGGCCAGGGCCATCGCGCCCAAGGGCAACTCCTATGAAGGGGCGTGTGGCCGCCACCACAGGGCGAGCACTGTGGGCAGAAGCAGCACCCTGTACACGGCTGGGGTCATCGAGATGTAGCACCACGGTGCAGGGTTTCACCTGCAGCATCTTGGATGCCGTGACGGAGACGGGGCCAGTGTCACAGGAGGACCAGGTCGAAATGGAGCAACTTGTGGAACAGCACGTGGGCGATGTGCTGGAGCCAGAACTGTCACCATCCCAGGAAGAGCTGCGGGACATCGATACGCAGGCCACCGATGACACCTTCGTGGAGATGGAGGTGATCAAGGAGGAGGCGCCTCTGGAAGCCAAGCTTGAGGTCGGGGAGGCCGTGCTTGAGGAGGAGATCGAGGGGCCCCCACAGCCGGAGGACGTGCCGATGGAGGGAGCGGCCCTCCTGGAGGAGGAGCCACCGCCACCGCTTGCAGGCGAGCATGGTGCGGCCCTGGCCGTAGACGCCCGTCCCCTGATCAACGCGCAGAGGTGTGTCCGGATGCGCAACAGGCGCAAGGCAGACTGGCTGCAAGTGGAGAGGGAGTTGGTCACGGCCACGGAGACAACAGGGGAACATATCCACGGGCTGTTCACACACATGGCAGGTGAGGAGGAGGCCAGGTGCACCAAGGAGCGCGTCCTCACCGTGTGGGCCACGCACACGACCACTCAAGCCGTGGAAGATTACGCCCAAGCCATAAGGGAGGCGGGGAGGGATGTGTGTCAAGGTCTAGAGAACCATGTCAACGGGATGACCAAGGCCATGGTGGCCACCGATGCCATCATCGACCGAGGCATGCGGGAGCGCACAGCAGCCATTGACCACCAAACCAAGGTGCTCAGGGAGCTCGCCCAATCATTCCGGGGCGCCTACCAGGGGCCCCCACAGCCCGCCCCTACATGGTGCCGTACAGATACATGCCGCCACCTCCGCATTAGCAGTACCTGCCCCCACCAATGGCAGCAGCATATCGGGCCCCACGTGTGGCACCGGCAGCAGCAGGTGCCTCAGGAAAGGCAGGGGGGTGGCCGGAGGGCAGAAGCAGTGGTGCGTAGGCATCTGGGCAAAGAGGGGCCGTGACATCCCACCAGACTCCGATGAAGAGGGAGAGGAGGAGGGAGAGGAGGCAGAGGAGGAGGACGAGGGGACGGAAAGACCCTCCCAGCATGACATGGCCTAAGCCACAGTCATCCAACGGGTCCCTAGGCCCATCCGCCAAGGGATGACAGGGTTGTTGAATCGCCCCCAGCCCTAGACACGATAAGGCCCCTTTAGATCCCCATCCCTCTGGCCGGCGCCTCCCTTGGTCCATTCTGGATGCTCAAGGCCATGTCCATCAGTATCCCTTTGCAATATTGTAGCACACCCTGGATGCCTCTCGTTCCCAGCTCCATCTCCCCTCATTGCAGCCAACTCCAGTCGAGATGGCATCACCCTACAGGTCCGTGGCACTCCGCGCAGGCCGCATTGTCCGACGCTGCAGGGCCCTGCGGCGTGGAGGTTGGTTACGAGGCAGTCGGGCAGGGTGCATGGGCATTGCTATGGCCTCCGTGTCACTGATGGCTATCCCCCCTCCCCTCCCCCATTCTATTCTCGCCTCCCAGGGAAACTGCGCTCCCTCCGCCGTGCCATCCGCAGAAGGCGGAGGGCCCAAAAGGCACGCCATCTCCATGCTCTGGAGGTGGCCCTGGGAGAAGTCATACATTGCATTCGACGTTTGGAACGAAGCATCTGGCGTTGCCGCCGTCCGATCAATGGCCGGCTGTAGGCCCTTCCGCCGGCATGGAGGCCGTCACCCATCCCCCCTCAGTCGTAGCTTAGCCTCGTCCTGCTGTGCCAATTACCCTTCACGCACCCCACTCTGGCCACTTCCTTTCACTCTCCTCTCTTGCAGGTGCGCTTCAGCCACAACAAATCCTCCTGCCCTCCCATTCCCACGCTACCGTAGTTGGCTGTCCCATGCTGCCAGCCTTGCCCCACCTCCCTCCGCCCTCCTGCTCCGACACGCTCACCGCTCCTCCTGTCCTGCCCGCCTCCCCCTCTGGCCACCCCGGCATTGTTGACTATGGAGCGAAGGGGGCTCACCATGGCCTGCTTGCAGGGGGCGATCCAGGCGGCCACGCAGAACCACAGCAACAACGAGGACTTGTTACGTGCCCGGCTGAGGCGCCTGAGTGGTTCCTTGCCCATGAAGCCAAGGTTCGGAACGGAGGCCCTCCGCTGGCCCCTAGGCGCAGCTGAGGCCATGCCTTGTCTCCAGGCTGCCATCCTGCCGCTGATTCACCACTGTGAGTCAACCACAATGATTGTGGAGAAGCTGGCCGAAGGCACGGCTCAGGAAGCCCTGCATCGCACCCCCCCCCTGACAACGTTGGCCGAGCTACTTTCCGAGTGCGAGACTGTCCGCCGCTGGGTGCTCCCCCAGACAGATGCTGTGTGGAAGGAGATGCAGGACTTGGAGGACTGGGACGATGAGCGCTTCTGTAGGAGCTTCCGCATGTCCCGCGCGACGTTCGAGGTGCTGGTGGCTGAGGTGACCCCAGTCCTGCTGCGGGAGTGTACCAACATGCGCCCGAGCATTCCTGTTTCTTGTCGCCTTGCACTGACGCTGTACAAGCTGGCGTTCAACGTGGGCTACCTGCCGCTGTCGACCATCTTCGGGGTGGGCGTGTCCACTGCTTGCGAGATCTTCCGTGAGATGGTGAGCATGCTGAACGAGCTGTACCTGGCCGACGTCATCCAGGTTGGGGACGAGAAGGAGAACATGTGTGCCTTCCATGCCCTGGGCTTCCCACGGGCGGTGGGGGCGATGGACTTGACCCACGTGTGCATCCTTGCCCCCCCTCCCGTGGTGAGTACTACAACCGCAAGCATTTCTACAGCATGGTTCTCCAGGCAGTGGTGGATGCTAAGAAGTGCTTCATGGACGTCTATGTGGGCGTGTCCGGGCGGAGCCATGACATGGCCATCTTCTGGAACTCCCCCCTGGCTGCCAAGCTGACATCGGGATGCTTCCTGACTTCCGGGCCCACTTCCGTGTGCGGCCGTGCGGTGGGTCCACTCCTCCTGGCCAACCAGGCGTTCGCCCTGCAGCCGTGGCTGATGGCCCCATACCGCTACCCCCGCACCAACGTCCAGCGTAAATACAACTACTACCATTGCCATGCCCTGCCCATGGAGCATGCCTTTGGGCGTCTGAAGGAGCATTGGCACTCCCTGTTCAGCTTGCTGGACTTGCAGGCCAACATCATTCCGGACGTGATGGTGTGCTGCTACATCCTGCACAACATCTGCGAGTCCCGTGGGGACGTGTTAATGGCCGAGCACCCTGACCTCCCCCAGGCGGGCGAGGATGCCGACGCCATCGCAGTGGACGGGCAGGACGTTGTGCCGTTGCCGGGCCCTGAGAATCCCGTTGGGAAGCGTTGCGCTCATTTAGAGGCATCACGGGTGCGTGAGAGCATCAGTGCCTGGATCTGGCAGCGCTACCCCCACCCCCTGTGAGCGTCGGCTGTGGGGTTTCATCTACGGACTGGCATCTCTCCCTAGCATGCCGCCCCTCTCCTCCTCTTCCCCTTTGCCCGTTCCATGGCTGGCTCCCTTGGGGTGTCAGCTCAGCTGTCCCCTCTTCACCACTGTGCCGTCCAGTCGCCTTCTCCCTTCCTGGGGGTGCCTGTCCTTTCCGTGGGCTCTGCCCTTGCTTCGTAGTGGCCATGTGGCTTATTGCCCATGTCTGAGCTCCCTGCTGAATAAAGTTTTCCAAACCGCCCCACTCTTGTCTTCTTTCCTGTGTGTGCGGGTGGATGCTCTGGGAGGGAGGTGTTTGGGGCTGGGGGACGTGGGTCGCCCTCGCGGCTGCCCAATCTCCCATGTAGTGTGGGTGGGGGTGGCTCCCTGGGGCGTGGGTGCCAAGGGGAGCAATGCTGGGTGTGGGGTGCGGCAACTGTATTGGTGCAGCCGTTCCTCCTGGCTGCCTCTTTGCCCGAGGCTTCTGTGTTCCACCCATTCCTGAGACGGCTAATGGGGTTTGGGAGGCGTGTCCAGCATCAGCTTCAATGGCGGTGCCCATGAGTTTTTGGCCGCAGTGTGTTCTGGGATACCTGCGGGAGGACTAGCGGAGGTCGGTAAGCGGAGAACATGGCGGCCGAGCTGTCAGTCAGAGCTGCGTACGTTATTAACAACCGGGGCGTTTGCCGGTTCCGTGCAGCGCTTGCTGCAGCGTGTCGTCTGTGGAGCTCCGCCTCCTTAACGCACCGTCAGTACATTATTTCCCCTCCATTGCTTAATGTGTCATCCGAATTGAGCCAGTGTGAGGAAGCCCAAGCTTCACCACAGCTTGTTCACATAGTGAGTAACTATGGCCTCCCATTTCATCTCAATAAGGCCAGTGTGTTTTCCAGCACCTAGCACCAGGGATGCCATTCTCAGCTTTAATACTCCTAATAAAAACAAATTAGTTGCTGTTGGTGTTATTAGATTGTTAATAAGGGAGCTGCATTCTGGAAGCCCGCAGAGGCCTTCCTTTGTCTCCCTGACACCCACAGCCTTTTGCTGGCCACCACCACACACACTGACCTTTGAAATATGGAAAGAAAAGTGCTTTGAAATGAAGCTGGCAGGAACAGCAGTCAGGCTGTCGTCATTGGGAGCTGGAAACAAGTGGGGCTATAGTTTGCAAGCTGTCTTCATAATTACTTGAAGCAGTTGTTGCTCTGGCTCGAGTTTGTTCATTACACCCCAACAAACAGCTGATATTTGTTAAAGCACATAAGCCACTTTGTTGAAGCAGCCCTCGATGTTGTGGGAAACCCTGCAGCTGCAAGTCACATGCAGTTCAGAGTGTTTTTCTGATTTCTTTGCTTCCATGCATGCCTTTTATAGCAGTGCCCTTTTACTCCAACACACACAAAAAGGACAGGGAGTGAGGGGGGAGCCCTCGCTTGCAAGGTAAACATTAGCTAACAAAAAAGGGCTTGATATGCTTAAGGTTTGTGACCCAGATCTGGTTCTCATTAAACAAATGCTTGTGCAGCGCTAAAGAATTCTTAGTAATAAGAAAGTCATTGCTGGAATTCATAGCAGCCAAGAGTCAATGGAACAGCAGCCATTATAGTCCAATGCCTTGGCTTTGGCAACTGTCTGTATTGGCTGCCTTCCATAACTGGCACAAGAGAGCCACAGGCATTGAGAAATGGTCTTACCTGGACTTAGGAAGGAACAAGGCTCACTTTCATTGTTTCTGGCCTTGGCCAATGTGAGGAAACTCCATAGAAGTGCTGATGCCGGGAAGAAGGATCTCCTTGCAATGGAGAAGATTCCTCCCCCCACCCCCGGTGATGCCTCCTCCACAGTGATCTCCATAGGAACAGGGCAGGGGGTGGGTGAAAGAACACTGCCCCTTACCCTGTTCCTATGGAGATCGGCACAGTGGAGGAGCGCTCAGGGATTGGAGCTGCTGGTGACACCTTGTGCATCTCCTCCAATCTTTGTGCATCTCTTTGCGTCCCCAATAATGCCAGCTGAAGGGAGGGGCATCCTGTGCTCAGGCTGGAGGGAGGTTTTGTCAGATTGGCTGATGACACCTTCCTCCAGCCTGAGCACAGGATGCCCTACCCTTCGGCTGGCACAATTGGGGACGCAAGGGGACATCCAAGGATCTGAGCTGCTGGTGACTCCAGCAGCTCCAATCCCTACACCATCCTCTGATGCACTGATATGGACAGACAGCTGCCTCTTGCAGTTGTATGGCTCAAGTTCAGCTGCAGGAGGCATCCTCCATCCTCCGTTCCCTCCGGATCCATTTGGGGATCACCTGAAGGAGCCCCTTCCATCCCCTTGATGTGATCTCCAGATGGATCTGGGCAGGAAGCCTTGGGACATGAACATCCCTGGCAACATGATGCCCCACCCAGGGATGGCGTGTTCCCATGCCAGCAAGCACTTCAGAAGCCCTGATCACCTCGCCCCACCAAGGGATGGGACGATTGTGGCTGCTGTAGCACTCACCGGCACAGGATTATTTTTCCCTTACCCATGGAACCCTGCGGGGCTAGAGTGGCTGGGTTTCTGCCGCTCTTGCCTTGTGACTCTGTGGACAGGGGAGAAGAATCCACAGAGCCCACCAGATGACACGTTAATCAACAGGTGTTTAGATAGTCAACTGAGCAGCCCATTGGTTATCTTCATTGGTTATTTTCACAAAATAGTCAACCATCAGTGGGGTGTTTCCCACCAGATGACACAATAACCAACTCAACTGATGGTTGACTAAATAACCCCCCGCTGGTTATTTTGTCATCTGAACTCAGCCACACACACACAATGGGTGGGGTAAGGTGTCACCACTGATGGTTATCTCATTTAAACACCTAGAGAGAATCCCAACTGCGTACATGCCATATTGATTGAATGCATATTTGAATTTGAATCCTGGTTATCTCCTCGCCCAGCACATACTTACACATTTTCTAGCCTAATTCTCTCAGTATACATGCATACATGTGTACCCCAGTCTTCCTCTGAAGAATTCACAACACCTTGCTTATTCTCAGTCTTCACTTCTCATCTGGTGAGCTATGGTAAGGAAGATTTCCTGCCTCCCGCAACTCACAGTATGGACTTGTGAATGAACATGGCTTGTGCATGGACACAACTCTATAGTACCAGAAGATCTAGTTGCATATTAGTGCTGAAGTAGGTGTTGGAGAGGAGAAAGGAGAAGCAGGCCAAACTACTGGCAAACTGGAGAGCTTCCCACGTATCCTGGTGGGTGTTAATGGATCTCTTTGTTAGGCACAGGCATATGCCCTTGTTGATCCAGCCATTGTGCAAACCCCATTTCCTTATGCAGTAAAGTGAAATAGGAACGAATGCAATGTTGTGCTTCTCATAGCTCCTTAAAGGACCAGGCACTGAATGTACGATTGTGTCTTGCCCAACTCCCACCAACCTTGAATCTGATCGGGTCCATCTAGCTGACAGTAAACAATCTGAAGCCAATCTGTACTTGTCTATACTTGTTGCTAAACAAGATGTAGCAGCCTTTCAGATGCTATCACAGGCCACAGTAGTTCACTGGAAGGGCAAGAAAGAGTCCATGCAGAGAGTTGCTTTTAACATTTCAAAGTATATTCTTAAAACACTGTTTGTGGTATACGCTCCTTGTTCCTCCCACCTTCTAAATATTTGCAATCTATTGAGGATTGTTAGTAATAGTGTAACATGATGTCCATTTCCCTGAGCAGTGAGAAGTTCCAGAGCCAATGTTACTGGGATTTGGCCTCGTTTTAGAGGAAAGATCACTGGGGAGTTGTGGTATTTTTATAGTACTTGGTTTATCTACATATATACAACAAAACATAGGTGGAGGCAAGCAGCATAAGCATTCCTAGCAGGCAGTGAACTTAATACCCCAAATCAGTTCCCCAGAGAGAAATTCGTTCAGTTCGCATTTTGTTGCAAACTTAACTAATTTTTCACTTTTGAACCCCTAGGCAAATTGAACCTCAACTGTCCTTCAACATTGGCATTTCTCTGAATTTAGCTATGGAGTTCTCCAGTCAAATAAAGCATACACAACTGCATTATGTTAGGAAAATGACTTGCTAAAAAGTGTGTATTAGACAAACATGCATACAAAAATACATGCATTAGGAGAAATGTGCACAAAAATGAATATGAATTTTCAAGTGAAATTAAAAAAGAAAACAACCAGAGTTTGGGTTGAACTGATGTTAAGATCTGAGAAATGTTCAAAGTTTACAACAAACTTAAGTGGCAAAAACGAGAAGCTAAGAGAAACTGAAATTAACAGATTCATCAATCCCTAATGAAACTCCAATATGCCTTTTGCTTCAAGTTCTGTCTGTCTCTTTCTTTTTCTGATTCTCCAAAACACCCACAGGTTCTTTCACCCAAAGACCTTAAGTCCTAACCACAGCTGGGGCAGGGTGAGAAGTCACCTTCCCCAAACAGCTCTTCATTCCAGGGCTGATCTCTGAAAAGCTCGCTATCATTTCCTCTTATTCAGAAAACATCACCCACCCATCACGAGCCATTCACCTGCAATTTCTCTAACAAAGGGAAATGTATGCCTTGGCCAGAATTCATAACCATATGATTCCCTGAGCCTACATTCAAAGAAACCCAAAAGAGTATGTCCTGCATACCATGAGTAACTTTTATCCTACTCTTGGCAATGGTTAGGAACAGATTGCATGGATGAAGATGAGTCAAGTATCACGTGGATCTCACTCTTCAGTGTCCTACACAACTCCGTGGCCCATTCCTATGGCCACTCTTTCTTGTCCCTTTGCACCAGCAACCCATTGATCTCTAATATCCATGCATGATTTTGGAGTTCTCTTCCGCTTAGATTTGGGCTGCTTTCTTGAGCATTAACCAAAATTGCTTCAAGAGACAGGAGTGCTAAAGATCTAGGAGCACCTCTGAAAGTGTTAGAGTCGCAGGGGAAAATAGGAAGCACAAGTACCTCATGCTTCCAGTCCCCGTGTTTCTTTGTCCTGTCTAAAATAGAACGTTTGCATCACTTTCCTTCCTCAAGCTGAGGCTGTGGCAAAGAAACCCAAGAGACAGGAAAGCAGGAAGCCCTTGTGCGTACTACTTTCACCACATCTGAAGTTGTTCTAAATGTCTAGATTGCAGGTGTCACTGCAAGGCAAATTGGGCATAGGTAGGTGGCATTATCAATTGACATCATATCCCAGCAACCTTCATTTGTACCTGTGACAGGCCTTTAGGGGGTATTTTAGGGTATTTTTAAATAACCACCAACCTGAGGGCCCCCTGAAATTGTTTATCAACTTTGACTGCCATGTCCCTAGATTCACACCGATTTGCTCCTTGAAAATTATTTTTATGTTTACATCCGGCTACCTGCAGCTCTGGATCTGCTTGCCCATCCCGTCTTGGTATGGTTATTTCTGAACTCCTGGACCGCAGGGCTCCTTAAGTTATTTACACCCTTCTGACATAACTGTGACAATTTCCTCAATCGGAACAGTGAGAAACACAGGGGAGGATTTGGTCCTTTTTCACCTCTGGAAAGAGGCAGACAATGAAAAGGTGCTAACTAGAGAAAAATACTGAGTTGTCCTGTGGGAGTGAAAGCTGTTGCTGCCTACAGAGGGCGAGTCTATGTGTCAATAAAGAGGCAGTCTTTTCTTGTGTGAAGGGTAGCAGCTCTTTTGCCCTGGCTCCCATTTCCCTGAAGCTCATTTTATTTCTGTGTTAGACAGAAAGGCCTACTCTTCAAATATGCTATAAAAAATGGGGCTGAGATCCAAAGCTCAACTTCTATTTCAGGTGCAGGAAACCATTTGGGGCCCATGGGCATATACGGCAATTGGAAAAACTGTCTGGCACCACCACAAAATGGCTACAAAGTAGATGAAAGCATCAGCCTGCGGCCACCTGCCACCTTCATGTCCTATAAATGTATCTGAGCCTAATATGTGGCCCAGAGGCCTTCATGGGAAAAGAAGATGGGAGCAGCTATTAGCCTTCATGTTGGCTTGAAGCAATCACAGCTGCCAGTAAGAAACTTTTAAAAAATCATCAAAATGAAAAGTAGGAAGGTAAGGGCACTGTGGTGAGTGCCAAGAAAGATGTCCAAGGGTGCCCTAGTACAACAGGTGTCCTGTTGCCAACCTCATGTCTGATTTTACAGCTTCATAAATGGGCTGCAAAGTAGAATTCCCATTTTCACTTATATTTACATGGGGGCTATGAAGATGGAGGACATTTTTGTTGGAGGGCAGACAGGAGAAAAGAAACACGCATCTCTTTAGACCTGGGCTACTGGGGGATTGTAGAATCATAGAGTTGGAAGGGCCTATAAGGCCATCAAGTCCAACCCCCTGCTCAATGCAGGAATCCACCTTGAAGCATGCCTGACAGATGGTTGTCCAGCTGCCTCTTGAATGCCTGTAGTGTGGGAGAGCTCGCAACCTCCCTAGGTAATTGGTTCCATTGTCATACTGCTCTAACAGTCAGGAAGTTTTTCCTGATGTCCATCCGGAATCGGGCTTCCTGTAACTTGAGCCCATTATTCTGTGTCCTGCACTCTGGGATGATCGAGAAGAGATCCTGGGCCTCCTCTGTGTGACAACCTTTCAAGTATTTGAAGAGTACTATCATGTCTCCCCTCAATCTCTTCTTCTACAGGCTAAACATGCCAAGTTCTTTCAGTCTCTCCTCACAGGGCTTTGTTACTAGATCCCTGATCATCCTCATTACCCTCCTCTGAACCCCATTCAGCTTGTATGCATCTTTCTTGAAGTGTCCAGAATTGGACACAATACTGAAGATGAGGCAGAGGGGAACTAGTATAGGCTGACCAGATAAAATCCAGGTCAGGGCTCCTGTAACTTTAACAATTGTAGAGAAAAGGGAATTTCAGCCAATCTCATTTGTATGCAATTAGTTCCTGGTGAAATTCCCTCTTCTTCACAACAGTTAAAGATGCAGGCACTATACTAGAGTGACCATATACAAAAGAAGGCAGGGACCCTGCAACTTTAACTGTTGTGATGAAGAGGGAATTTCACCAGGAACTAATTGCATACAAATGGCACCGGCTGAAATTCCCTTTTCTCTACAACTGTTAAAGTTACAGGAGCCCTGACCTGGATTTTATCTGGTCACCCTAAACTAGTACCTCATGTCATTTGGAAGCTATGCTTCTATTAATGCAGCCCAAAAATAGCATTTGCTCTTTTTGCAGCCACATCACACTGTTGGCTCATATTCAGCTTGTGATCTACCACAATTCCCAGATCCTTCTCACTGGTAGTATTGCTGAGCCAAGTATCCCCCATCTTGTAGCTGTGCATTTGGTTTCTTTTTCCTAAGTGTAGAACCTGGCATTTATCCCTATTAAATTTCATTCTGTTGTCTTCAGCCCAGTGGTCCAGCCTATCAAGATCACTTTGAAGTTTGTTTCTGTCTTCCAAGGTATTAGCGATCTCACCCAATTTTGTGTCATCTTTCCTTCACTTCTCACAGCATAGTACCATTAGCTAGGAAAGAATCCTTGCTAGGGATGGGGAAGTATTTCTTTCAGTCCTCATTTTTAAGCAAACTGACCTACCTCATATTTTCCAAACTAATATAATAATTGGGATGCAGTTATCCTTCAGATGGCACACCCCTCTGGATTTTGCAATGCAGTTCCTGGCTCAGAAAATGCATACAAACATGTGTATATTAGGGATGTACATACAATATGTATTTTAGGGGAAATTGCATAAAAAAATGATATTTTAGTATGTTAGGGGAAATTGCATGCGAAAATGAATGCAAATTTGTGTGGTGTTGTTGCTACTGTTTTTTAAAAAAATCACAGACCAATGTGGAAATGGGATGGAATAGAGTGCCAGCTCCATGATTTTGAGGGCTCTTGTGCAAGATGATGATGATGATTTACATACCGCCCCATAGCCAAAGCTCTCTGGGCAGTTTACAAGATGCCCTCAATGGGCCCCTCTCCAAATGAGTTTACTTTCTTGCCACCATTGTCAACAGCTGCTATTGCTCCTCTTCCTCTTTCACATCACTGCTACCAGTTACGTGCTTGACAGGCAGAGAGCAATTAGGCAGTGCCATCTACTGCTTCCCCTTCTCACTACCACTGTTGTCCAGGTCAGAGCAAGATGAAGGTGAACAATCATGTTGCATTGGGGGAAGAGGAGGAGCTCCAGGGGGCTCTTGCCAGGGACCCCTGTTGGGATGTGGGCTCTCAGCAGATGCCCAACCATGCCTACCCTTGATGCCACCCCTGCTTATGATTGAACACAAGTGAAATAGACATGTACTGGGAAAAGACTGGGTCATCCATCCCTACGCCTTGCATTGGAAATGGCCATTACCTGCTTTTAGTTCACTTTTTCCTGTGTCTCTTGGCAAACATTGCAGCTATAGAAGCAGCATAGTATCAGGAAACAGGCAACGAGACTCTTTGTTGCCTACACAAATGGACAGCTCTCCATGTCTTCCTGCACTATGCTATACTTACAACCATGTGTTGAAGCTGAGCACAGAAATATAGAGAAAGTTACCAGGTTGCCTAGCCAATTGGGTAACTCTTCCTAAAGTCTAGTTCTATATTACAGCCTCACCTCTCTCACTGCAGAGCTTTAGAAGAAGTTACTTAAAGATAGATATGGGAGGGGAGCATTTGTGCCCCAGAGTATGCCCTTGCAATGCTTTGTCTCAGCCCTATCTAAAACCTCATATCTTAAGCCGAAGAAAGAATCAAGAAGGATGACAGTTGGAGCAATCATGTGAATAAGAAGGACGTATTTTAAGCTATCTCCCTATACTGAATTCCAAGCATCTTATTTCCCCTGAACATTGCAATAAACAGGACTTGGAGGCAAGGCAGAAATATTTTGGCTTTCTTAGCCCATTCCCTAAATTAATGGTTAATTTAAATGTTTGAGTGAATCTGATACATTTCCCACCCATCCCCGCTCCATTTGAGCTCTGGCACAAGTGAATGGCATGGCAGTTGTTCGAAGAATAGTGTTACACCAGTGCTTTGGTACCTCATTTTCATGACAAAGATTGCATCTGACATTTAATACCCGATATCTTTCAGGAAACAAAGTAAAGGGCTCCGCCATTCTGACCTTTTCCATGCACTCTCACTGTGATTGGTTCACCCATATTACTCTCCTCTGCATATTAGGGCCTCATCGATCAATCAAAATAGAGATTGCAGTGGAATATCACAGGGCAGCTTGATTTCCAAAGCATCTCATCAAGCAGTTAGAACCTCAGATCCTGGCACATTTTCAAATAGCAGATAGTTTACTCGTTTAAATAATAAATAAAGCCAATAGCCTGGATTTTCTGGCATGTCGACCACATCACAAGAGCTGAAAAGCAGCAATAGGGTTTTTTGTGTTATCCATTAGCATAACATCCAAGGCGCCTTCGTTGGGATTCATGGTTAACTAGCAAGCTTTCTCAGCTGTAGCGTTGACAAAGGTGGCTCAAAAACCAAATGTGACTCAGAAAGCCACCGTGAAACATTTTTAAAGAATCATGAATGGACATAGGAGAATGGGAACTGAAATCTGATTATTGTGGGCACAATTGGCCAAGTCCAAAGGTACAACTCCTATTAATTTCAGTCGGACCAAAGATACTACTTCTACCAGTGTAAGTTGCCAGAAATTTACTAGATGAGAACCTTAGACTTGTTGTTATTACTGTTATTGTTATTATTTATTACATTTCTATACTACCCCATAGCTGAAGCTCTCAGAGCAGTTTACCATAATTAAAACATTAAAAACAATATGCAAAAGTTAAAAACACACAACAAGACAGGACACACAGAGACAACATACATCTAAAAACAACTTTGAGCTATCAGCCAAACTATTAGTAGTCCTGGCAAAGTTGCTTGGTACCTTCATTTTGTCGTGGAGATTAGTCGATGGCTCTCAATAGTTTCAATGATGAGGAAATAGCCAGGGACCATTCTGAAAGGGCCTTTACTCTTTCCCCCTTCACTTGGCTGGAGATGATGTCATTGTGTGTGTAAAGGGGCTGCAGTTTTGAAAAAGAGAGACCGAGGACAGAGAGCTGAGCTGGCTCTATAAAAGCATCATGGATAATAATAATAATAATAATAATAATAATAATAATAATAATATATTTCTTACCCGCCTCTCCATCTGGATCGAGGCGGGGAACAACAATATGATAAAATACATAAAACTGATTAAAACATGACACATATTATTAAAACTGCATTAAAACATCCTAAAACATCCTAAAAACATCCTTAAAACATGTTAACTGTTCCCCTAGAAATCTAAGGTGGAAGCAGTGGCTTTGGGGACATCTGTCAAAGTGTTTAATGGTGTAACTCCACCTATGTTCAACCTGCGCATTTATAAAAGAACATAAATATTACAAAACTTCACTAAGCCTCCAGTGACCCCCTTCCAAAGGAAACCGACCCTGAGTAAGTCCTGCACCCCTGAAACTTCTCATTGCTTAGAGAACTGGGGTGTGCTTGGAGAAGCAGGGTATACATAAGAATATTCTAGAAGCAGGGGATACATAGGCAAATTAAGCTGTAACAGGTTGAAATAACAGACGGAACATTTCATTGGATAATGTTTCACAGTATGAATAATGTGCCAACTGGAAAATGCTTCCTGATTTGCATTCTGTCCTGCAGCAAGTTGTAACATCTGAAGCTGCACTCAGTGAATCTTGCAGGAAGGCTTTATATAAGAGGCTGTGCATGTCTTTGCTCAATCTCCTCACAATGTACAAGAGGACTAGAATGAATCTTCATCCTTGTGCTATGCCTGTGATGAACTCTGCCTAATGTGATAATCTCTGTTAACAGCCAGATCATTTTCATGATTACCCATGAATAACATGAAAAAAACAAGGGTGGATACTGGAGAATCTCAGATCTGTCCCCCTGCAACAGGGGTGCTGAACCTCAGGCCCATGGGCCAAATCCAGCCTGCCTGGCATTCCCCACATGGCCACATCCGCTAATCCTAGCCTAGATTTTGTATGCTTTTTTCCCCATTCGAAAAGGTCGAAATGCCTCTCCAAAGGCTTAGTTCCTGGCAATAAGAGCTTAAAACATGCTGCTATTTTGGCCCCACTCCTGGCCCACCCACCACTGGAATGCAGGTCCACAAAGCCTCTCCAAAATTGAATTCAGCCCTTGAGCTCAAACAGGGTTGACACCCCTGCCCAACACAACTGAATGTCACTTCTTTTTAAATTGCATTTTGCATTTCAGTTTAGTACTGATGTTTAGAAAGGTTTAACGAAACAGTAAGACTAAATGTCGAGGAAAGAAGCATCAGACATTTAAAGGGTAATCTTTCTTGTCCAGCTAAAATAGCCACTACATAGCTGTTACCACTGTAAATCACTGTGAAATTCCATGCACGCCCAGCAACAACATGGACAGCAGAAAAACAGTAGTATTAAAATACATAGCAACTATGGCGGCCATTCTCACTGAGTCTTTAGAAACTCTGCTGCCACCCACAAATCACAACTTGCTAGAGACTGCCTCTTTGGCCTCCAGGAGCCTCCTGCAGATCCAGTGGCTTTGGAGGACATATCTAACCATCCTGTGATGGCAGTGACGTCCCCTGGGCCGCCCTCCCATTGCATGACCTATCTGGAACTCTGTTGAGATGAATACCAAGCTGGCTGTAGTGGAGGTTGTAGAAGTGGCTCCAAAGTCAGTGGCTGGTTTCGGACGACACATTAGGCAGCGGAGGGGGAAATAGTGTGCTGACCGTGCGTTAGGTAGGCGGTGCTCCACACATGTTGCAACTCCGGTGCTTGTGCAGGTGAAAGTTCTGGCGGCCATCTTGGTTGCTACGTCTGCTCCCTCCCCCCCCTCAGTACTCCAGCCATATCCCAGCATGCACCATGAGTTCTGCTGGCTGTATAGAGCAGCCACGGGTTTTCAGCTGCTCCAGCCGGCAGAACTCTATTCCCAAACGTAATAGTCCACTCAGAGAGAGGGGTTGGTTTCGGACGACACTTTAAACAACGGGGCTTCGAGCTAAACAATGTGCAAGCCTGTTGTTTCTCTCCATTGCTTAATTGGGCAGAATAGCGTACTGTCAGTTGTGTGTGTGTGGTGTGTAACCCTCCACACAACACAATAAGCAACACAACTGACTATTGTTTCTCCCCCTCCCTTGTTTAATGTGTCATCCGAAACCAGCCAGTGGGATGGAGAATCCACTCTGGGTATCAGTCAGAACTATAAAGCAGCTCTCCAAGGTACTGAACTCTATCCCCGATCTCTATGACTAGAACAGCAGCACACTCAAAACTGCCAATGTTTTCTTTAAAACATCCGTAGTGGAATGAAGTTCTGAGAGCAACATGGAGGACTAAGGATGCATGGGGGTGGACAATCTCTGGGGCCTGGAGGTCAGTACCCTTCTGAAGCCAGTGGGGACCATGCCCCTCCCCCTCCATACACAGCCACCGCTTGCACTGAAATTGCTACCGTTGTTCTGCCAAATTTGCTGCCAAAATTTGGCAGCATGGCAGCAGCATAAAAGTCACATTTACCTCAAAACCAGGCATGCAGGGAGCTTGTGTCTTGTATTATAACAAAATCCCTCTCCCCCAGGATTCCTAGGAGTGCAATTTTGCTTTAAAGGAAGGTGTACTTTCCCTAAGCGTTGTGTTTTATAGGAAGATGTAACTTTGTGGCTGCCACTCTCCCGCCGAATTTCAGCAGAAAATTTGTCAATGGTGACAAGGGCTCCAGGGGCTACAAAAGAAGCCAGGGGGCACAAGTGGCCTGTGTGCTGTCCATACCTGTTCTAGCCAGGCTTCTGTGTCTTTCCAGATAGGCCTGTGGAGCAGTGTGGAGTCACAGCGATAGGGAAACCTACAGCTGTTTCTCCCTTGGGTATGTTAGACAGTTTTGTCAGGCAGCTGGCTTCACACTGGCTGCTGCTACAGGCCTCATTTGGGATCTTTACAGCATTGAGAGTGGGAAACATCCTCACCTCTGCACATCTTGAATGGCTGTAGGGAGACTTGGAGGAGGTGAGTCACGCTAGCAGCTACAAGAGAGTGTTCCAGCGACAAGCCATTCATTAAGGGTTGGCAGGTGAACCCTCGAGAAAGAATGCTGTCACCTAAGACAGGGTAGCAATAATGGCTTTTGAAAGGAAGAATGTTCATAATCTACATTTCCTATCTTTGCCATTTGTCTGGGCTTTTTGGTACTTGTGTCAAAGTGTTCCCCCTTTCTTTAATGTGCCTTTTCAACAGAGTTTCTGAAACATGAGAGCAGAGCAATGTCACTCCATAGTGTGCACTTTGGTAATGCCTGTCTCCTTATAGTCATCCAGATGTTGTTGAACTGCAGTTCCCATGATCCCTCACCATTCGCTAGGCTAGCTAGACTGATGGGAGTTGCAGTCCAGCAATATCTGGAGAACCACAAGTTGTGTATTGATGACGTTTTGTTGTGGTTTCCTGCAGAGTAAACCAGAATCCTGTTCTCTGTTGTAACGTTGGAGCCAAGGAAGGGAAAAACTGGGAGTCTTTGTACATTTCAATGGATGTATTTTATCTTACACCAGCTCTTCTGCTGGTTTAATGTTACACCAGCATGGAAGGTGTGCTTATTTATTTGTTATATTCATATCCTGCCTTTACTCCAAAGAACCCAAGGTGATGGACATGATTCTCCTCTTTTCCATTTTACCCTCACAACAACCCTTTGAAGTAGGTTAGGCTGAGAATCAGTGACTGGCCAAAGGCATCCAGTGAGATTCATGGCTGATTGGGGACTAGAACCCAGATCTTCCCAGTCCTAGTCCAGCACTCTAACCCCTGCACTACGGTGGCTCTCAATTCATGTGATGAATCCCTGAGAAAGCATATCATCCCCTCTCCTGCCTCCATCCCAAACTCTGCTTGTTTTTGCCTCTTGAGCCTGTAATGTGAAGACTGGCATAATATAGCATGAATGCAATAGTATAAGTACCACAGTGTGGTTCCACTATTCGCCGGCGTAGTTTTGCATTCTGCTCGCACAAGAGGATTTAATAGCAATTCTGTCCTTGCCCTGTGGCTGAAACCCAGGGATAGGACTGTACTGGTAGAAAGTTATTACAGAGTAGGTTAAAAAAAAGAGAGGGGAAAAGGTCAACTCACTGTCCTTTTTTCCTATTCTGTGGCAATACTATTGATATAATAGATCAATGAACTTTAATAGAACTGCTGCTAACATCTGCTATGTTTCTTTATGTACTAGCATGACCCAAATAATTATTTGCCATTTTATGGCAATGCTGTTACCATGGTTTCCATTGAATGCAGTACAGGCCCGATGCTTCGTAAACAATGTGCAGACCTTCCTAGGGCAGAAAGAATGTGCTAAAAGGTCATTTGATACTTGGTGGGAAAATAGGAACCAGAGGTTCTTATTGCATTCTCTTAAGTGTTCCGAGCATGGAATTGTTCCGTGATAAAAGAGACTAGATGAAATGAAAGTTAAAATCACCAAGAAAAGGCTGCCTTCCCTGAACGATGGTAATTATGAAAGCAGTTTCACACCATCTATTCCAAAGAGCTGAGCTGGCATCACATGTTTTAATCAAGAGACCCACAAAAAAGGAGGGAGAAGCATGCAATTAATTTGTCATTTCTCTATTATACAATGCATAAAAAGGCTGGAGTGGAGAAATACAAAATCAAGTGCAGATCTTTCCAGTAGTGAAGAAACTGGTGGGGGTACCTACCGGGGGGGGGGGGGAGTCTGAATCCTATATGTGTGTGTGTGTGTGTGTGCAGGTGTCATGCACATGCATCTAGAATCCCATCCCATTCTAGTTTATGCAAAGTGCTTCTCTATTTCTAATTGAAGTGGTTGGTCGTTCTTCTGAAGAAAATGAAAACAGCAATAGCCCCCATCT
Organism: Anniella stebbinsi; assembly: GCA_029215795.1. NCBI lineage: Eukaryota > Metazoa > Chordata > Lepidosauria > Squamata > Anniellidae > Anniella > Anniella stebbinsi. Next base: position 45,363,588 of record JARDYH010000003.1, on the reverse strand, counting down.
GTAATGTATGTCATCCTTCCCCAACCTGGTGCCAATGGCCAAGATGGCTGGGGTGATGGGACTTACTGTCCAAAGTGTCTGGAAAAGGCTGCTTAATGTTAAAACCTCTCTCTCTCTCTCTCTCTCTCTCTCTCTCTCTCTGTGTGTGTCCAATAGTGCCAGTATAATGAAGAAAAGATGGCCACCACTCCACTCTAGGATTGATTATACTTTTATCCTGCTTAAAAGAAGTATCCCGAAGTGGCTCACAGCAGTCAAAAATCTAATAGAGCACTGATGGCAAGCTTTGTAGATTACCGAAAATAAGACATGCCTCTCCCTAGACTGACCCCGGACTGGCAAATTAGCAAGGCAGAGGAAGACGATTGGGTTGGGAATGCCAGAATAAAGTGGCGAGTCTACTGTTGGGCCAAAGTGTTCAGCCTGGTGATTTTTGTTATTTGCGAGGGTGAGGAGAAAATGCCCCTTAGAGACTGAATTAATCTGGGGGGGGGGGTGAAATTTGGGTTGTAGTTGGGCACTTTAGCAAATATGCACAAATCTCCCCAAATATGCACAAATTTAACAACATAAATTTGTGGAAACCAATTTGTGGAAATTTCCCTGAAGGTTGGGGGGGGGGGGGGGGACATACTGTTAAATCTGTGCAAGTCTTCCACAAGTGAGGGGGAAATAATATTAAATTTATGCAAATCTCCTCGAAGGTGAAAAGGGGGGAAAGGAGTTGCTCTCTAGGGAGGAGTAAATTGAATACTGTCATTTCAAGAAAGGGGATATCGTTCGCAAGATAGAAGGAGCGACTGGGATTTTTGCCACTCTTGCTAGGCAGCTCTGTTTCCCTTTCAGACAAGCTATGCACAAGCTACCATGGCCGTTTCTACCCTGGCCTTTTTTACTGGGACTGCCCCTGGGTGGTCCCTGTGCATTCAGATGATGCACAGGGACTCCCAGGGGCAGTGGGGAAGGGAACAGGTTTTCCCATGGCTAAGGGATCCCTGGGAAATCCCAATTTTTCCATGGTCCCAGGAACTTCTCGAGACCTCAGGAGAAGCACACTGCGCAGCTCCGTGCCCATCAGGGGAGGGGGTGTCAGCAATTTCGCCACCCCTGGAATAGCAGGGGGTGGGGGCCCAATTTGGGTTGGGTTTTTTTGTTGTTGTTGTTACTTACATTTGGCGCTGGAGTGCATGTGTGCTCCCTCCTCAAGCACTAAAAAAATGATGGACGCAACATCCCCTGTTTCCTTCTGGTATGTCGTGAACCACATGTGCACGCTTGGGGGACACTATCGTGAGAGCCTGCCCCCTCCCTCCCGGAACCCTGGGAGGTCTAGAAAGGACCCATGTCTCAACAAACCACTCTGAAAACAAGCCACACTAACAACCCAACAACTGTCCATAGGTGGCTTGTGCATGGTTGACAAACCATGCTGAGGAAACTGCACTGGGTTCAGACGTCATGACAAGCCATTCTGAAACAAAGGTTGGGTTTGCACAATCACAGGGGGAAACAATGCAGTATAGGATTCCCCACCCCCACCCCTGTGTGTGCTGCTCACATGACCAGCATTTCCCTAACTACCTACACTAGGTCGCAGGTTGCTGTGTCGTTCAAGTCTGGCATGTAGTGCGGTGGTGGTGGCTTCTAACCCAGCCCACAAACTGTGGCTTGTTGTAGGCCACCCTCACCATGCCACAAACAGGCTTCAGTTGACATAATAACTTGCAGTGTGGTGCGGGTAGTTAGGGAAATGTAGGTCATGGAGGCAACAACCCATACTGCATTGTTTTCCCTGCTGATTGTGCAAAGCCAAACAAACAGAGCTGACAACCCACTGTGCATTGTTGTGTTGTGCAAACCAGGTCACCATGAAGTCCAATCAGGCAAAGGTAATTGAAGCAGAAATCAGGACGCTTGAAAGTTCCTGGTAGGCCCTGCTGGCTAAGCTACAGAACAATGTTGTCTTATCAGGGAACTGAAACTACCTGAGACCTTATAATAGCAAGCATGACCTGATCTGCATTAGACTCCACCTCTCTGTAGGAGCCAGCTCTTAAAGGGCCCTAGCCTGATTCTGTATCTTTTGGCTTCTGTGAAGTCTAGAAGATGGAAGGGGCTGCTGAGGACTCAACGTCTGAGTCCAAGGATGGTGGCATGGCCACATCTTCCAGCCAGGAGGGCATGGAAGAAGGTACTGAAGGTTCTCCTCCAGGAAAAGTAACCTGGACCTCATCATCACCTGTACCTTCCTCAGAACATCACGGGACTGTAAGATCAGGGACCATGACAGTAACCCCCTGCCCCATCCCAGAAAGTTATAAAAATGTTGGTAGCCCACAGGTTTCTTTGCCCCCACTTTTGCTCTCCCCTACTGGAAAATGTCCTTTTGGAAACATTTACTCAAAATTTCCTCAAGTCCTCTCTATTCAAAGTCAATAGAATGATATCCAGTCTGCATGTAATAGATGTGGGAAGGGAATAGCTTTGCTGTAGGGGGATAGTGACTGGTTGTCTCATTGAAATCAGGATAAGCTTGTCCCCCAGCACTAGAGAATAGGGAGCAATAAAATTGGCTATTACCTGTCTATAACAGCTCCTCCACTCCTTCAGTAATACACCTATGTGCAACTAAGCCAGGGATGCCAGATGACAAAATGGGCATCAAAGCATGCACTGAACCCAGAGCAGAGGTGCTTCCAGTTCTTTCCATGCCACATTGGTCCTGGTGTGAAAGGAGTATTGTAGTTGTGTGGTTTGGCTTGCTATGTGAGTAATCTGGAGTGATTTGGTTTGCATGGACTTTTCTGTAGTGTTCTGCTCTTAGCTTGTGACACACTGTGGTTTGGATGCCACCGCTTGTTCAAAGGGGGGGGGGGGTTGTGACTGGATCACCCTGCCAATAGAGGGGTTTGAACGACATGACCTCTACTTCTGTCAAGCTACAGTTCAATGAATGGCAGAATTTTCTGCCCATCATGCAATGGGCCTGTGCTGTAACCTGGCAGTGAAGCACAATGGCAGCCATTCACAAATGTTTTCCATGAGTTAATTCCCCAAATGTATCTCAATGGGTTTCCTCATGCATGTACTTGAAGAGAATTGTTTAAAAAATATGGAAGGCGGAGAGGGAAATTCCCCACAGAGATTATCCTTTGTTTATCTGTAACTGGCCCAAGCATGTTCCACTTTAGAGTAGGTAACATGTACCTACTGGTCCAGGAATGTCTTGCTGATGCTTTAACTTTCTGATACCTGTGTTAAGTGTAAATATACATGTATCTCCCACCATCATAGAGGACGTTATGGTATGCATTCTTTCAAAGAGTAAGGAGGGACTCTAAAATATCTTTAATGTTTAGCCCAACTTCATCCTAGAAGAAGAAGGAGGTGGCTTGTCTTTAGTCAATTTCTACCTAACACCAAGCTTGTCTAATTCAGGGGTGCCCAAAGTCCCCAAGCTTAAGAGTGGCCGACGTCACTTTTAACAAACCCAAGTGTCATCCAATATCCCTCCTGTTGAGATATTCCCTCCCTCCACAATAGCACTACTGTCATCGTCACAGTCTTCTCCCCTGGCACAGCCCTTCCAATGCCTGTAACAACTGCGTGGCAGACAAAAATCCAACAAGTGCTGCCTGTCTTCTCATGAATTTTCCCAGACACCCGGTTGTTATACACACAGGACCAATCTCGAGAAGGGGGCAAAGTGGTGACCCCAGTGTTAAAGCTGTTTTGGAGGGAGGGAAGGATCATAGCAACGGAGAAACAGGATGATTCTTATCCACACAAATTGTGTATTGTGCTATTCTTAGATTTATGCAGCTGTTAAAAGACATAGGATTCCTGCCAGAAAAGAATGAAGCATCCCTACCTATTGTCTTTGTAACGGCTGCTGCCCCTCTGCTGCTGCTTCTATAAGTCAGCCTTCCCCATCCTGGGGCCCTCCAGATGTGTTGGATTAAAACTCCCATCATCCCCAGCCAGCACACCCATCGTGGAAGCTGTAGTGCAACATATCTGGAAGGCACCAGGTTGGGGAAGGTGATTTTATATATATATATATATATATATATATATATCCCACCATGTTGCCATTTCTTCCTCTCTCCCTTCCCTCCAGCAACCTCTCTCTCTCTCTCTCTCTCACACACACACACACACACACACACGGGTTTCTTTTCACCCCCTTCCCACCACCGCCACAAGTGTCTGGTCATGTTTCTACTGATTTTGCTGTCCAGCCTTTGCTGCTATCATAACAGCCTAGTGACTTTATCCACCTCGACAGGCAAAAACAAATGGAAAGCACTTCAAAACACTTTCCCAAACTAGTTGCAAGTCTGCAAGGCAAGAGCATTCCTTAATTGCACAGCACCTCAACAACAACTTGAGCCCTTGTGAATTGCTTTGAGCATAAATGTGTGTGTTTTGATTTGGTTTTGTTTTGTTTTTAGGAAAGTGGTGTACAAATAGTGACTATGAGCCTATCTACACCAAGCAGGATACAACACTTTAAAAACGTTTTGAAAACTGTATACTGAGTGTGTCCTGATCCCCAACAGTTGTCACTACTGTTATAAACCATTTTAAACCATTTTAAAGCAATAGTGTAGATAGGTTCTATGACTATATGAACTCAGCACATAAGTTGCTGAGAGTTGGAAGACCTAAAGATGGTAGTGCACTCACTGGTAACTTTGAGGCTCGACTTCTGCAATGCGCTGTACATAGGGCTACCTTTGTGCCTAGTCCGGAAACTTCAATTAGTTCAAAATATGGCAGCCAGGTTGGTCACCGGTACACCTAGGGGTGACCACATAACACCAATCTTAAAATCACTCCACTGGCTGCCCATTAGTTTCCGGGCGATGTATAAAGTGTTGGTTATTACCTTTAAAGCCCTACATGGTTTGGGTCCAGGTTACCTGCGGGATTGCCTTCTCCCATATAATCCGCCCCGCACACTCAGGTCCTCTGGGAAGAATTTACTCCAGTCAGCCAGAACTAGGCTGACGAGTGTTACCCAGAGGACCTTCTCTTCTGCCACTCCCAGGCTGTGGAATGGCCTGCCAGAGGAGATTTGACAAATTAGCAGTCTTCATGAATTTAAGAAAGCCGTGAAGACTGCTCTCTTCCTGCAGGCCTACCCAGTTTAATTTTAAGATGTTTTTAATAATGTATTTGTTTTTATCTGTTTTAATGGTTTATCTATTTTATTGTTTTTATATTTATATTTATTGTTATTCCCCGCCTCGATCTGGATGGAGAGGCAGGTTAGAAATGAAATAAATAAATAAATAAGTGGTATAATCAAGAGGACCTTCTCAGCTGATCCACAAGAACATGATGGGACATGTTGGCTTTCTGAACCCAATAGGCCAAAGCCATTTAAGTTTTTTAAATGAACAAACAAAAAAGTTAATTCTGCCAGGGAAGAGGCTATTAGAAATCTATCAAATGCAGGCCTTCAAGTGCTAGGCAGAACAAAGGGTCTGGAAAGTTATTATGAGAAAGGAGCATTGTTGGGAAGGAGGCATCTCTGTGTCTTGCCCACAATATAATCAGTACAGCTTAAGAAATGATGGTAAATGTCTCTCTAACCATAAGCATTAACAGAAATGTCCTCAAATTCAGTAAGGTGAAGAGGGCTTCTTTGTTAACATGCTTGCTTGATAATGCTTTTGATCTCTAAGGAAGAGAAAAGGTAAAGCTCGTAAAATGAAGGTGATATTGTTGGCTTTCACCATCATCAATCAATGCCACTAATGGAGGAGGCCTCACTGTTTCTCCCTTCTAGCCCACTCAGATAAGTATGTAGAAGATTGAATTTGGGGAGGAGCTCCCTGGAAAAGCTCAAGCTTCTTTTAGAAATAATGCAGGCCTCCTAAAATAAGTCCACCACACTTCTGAGAACCAGGGAATCGGTGGAACCCTCTAAAGCCTGGCTGCCTCCTTTGTAGGGTGGCCACTTAACCCAATGCCAAAAAAGTACCACAAAAAACATTTTGCTAAAGAAAAGAGGTCAGACGAGGACACTAATTTGCATAATATTTGTATATGTACATATGTATAGGTGGCCATTTAGAAATAATAACTAAATAGAAATACAATACAACTCACCATAGTGGAGAATACTGTGACCAGGTAGCTGCTCAGTCTGCTGGCCAAGTGCTAATTTATTTCTTTTATTTAAAACATTGCTTGACTGCCTTTCAGGGCAGAAGTCCTCACAAGGCAGCTTACAACCATAAAATAAACCAAAACAGTTAAAATATTAAAAGCAATAAAAAGTATAAACACAATAAAATAGAAGTAAAAACAATAAAAGCCAACAATAAAAGCAGCAAGAACAACAAATGGCGATAGTGTTGAGAACAGCAGTCATATCACGAGAAGGCCATGGTAAATTAATATGTTTGCAGGACTTCTTAAAAGCCTGCAATGACGGGACATGGCAGACCTCCGCTAAGTCTTGATGGGCAGTTTCAAGGCCCCTACTTTCCCTCCTTATGGTTCTTTGACTTTAAACCAGACTTGGTCTAGACACCTCTTCAAATAGGAGAGTGTACTTTGCCATCTCTCCAGAACAGCCAATTGTCCTCTGTAGAGTAGGACACCTGGCCATCGTACAGCACAAGAGCTCCCACATGTGGGCCCAAGTATAGGGAGGCAGATTCATGGCCTGTGCATTCATGGCCTTTTCCAGCAGTCCAATCTTGTGCCCCAACTACGCAACGTTAGCCCTCCCACACCTGTAAGATACAATGCAAGCAGGAGGCAAAAGGGCAAGGAAAGCAAAACATGGAGAGGTGTGTGCATGGACTCGCATTCAAAGACAAACAAAATACTTTGGAAAACGTACAAGATCTAAGGAGTGACGAGAACTGGGTCACTGACTCGGAGCCAGGAAAAACATACACAAGTGGAAATTAGAGTAGCAAAAGTATTTTTGTATTACCTCATCCAAAGATTCAACGTGTCCAGGCAGCAGGATGTTCTACCTCCTGGAAGGTTATTTGTGGGAAAGCAAGAAGGCATCTTAGAGCCGTTTCCCCACACTCTGATCGGCACAATTTCACATATGATAATGTGTCCATCCCATAATTGGAAACATCCTCAACACCTAAGAAGAAGGTTTATCAGTAAAGACATTAAGAGGATGCACCATTAAATTTGTTGCTGATATTTTTACAACACAGTGGCTCACAGGGACTGGGGCAGTTATCCAACTGAAGTGTTTAAAAATTCTGTCTGACATAAACTTGTTTTATAAGCATATGCCATCACACTGGAATGTAAGATATTTTGTTGTTCCATTGCAATCCAGAAGTCTCCATTGATTATAGACCTAACAAGAGGCTCTATAGGTAAGGCGGACTGGACTTTCAGCCTCTTACCATTATAAAACCTGGATATTCAATTTCTTATGATATCAATATAATTTGTTCTATCAATATGAAATCTGCAATGTAGAATCTGTTTGGTGAGCTGGACAAGATGTCACAAGGGCAGGACATTGTGTTTAGCATTGTTAATTGCTAAACAATGGTTACAACAATTTAAAAACTGTGGCTGGAGAAACAAAGGTCTCCTTTTAGGACCAACCTTTTCCCAGTAAAACAACATACCATACAATTGTCTTCAGAAATGTGCCTTTTACTGATATGGTGAAAATTCATTGCGCAGGTTTAGAGGCAATGGCCACTTAGTGGAGAGAGGAGTATGGGCAAATAATGCAGGGAATGTCACTTGTGAAGGGAGAACAAGGGAAGAGCAACTGCAGGCATGTCCAGTCACTTCCTGTGAGACTCCAGGAAGTGACCTACATATGTGTGCGAGTGAGCATGTGTGCATCTCTATGTTTCCCATGGGGGTATCAGAAAGGGTATTTTTGTCTGCCATGTGTGTGCATGCGTGCGCATGTATACGTGCATATATAGGCAAGGTATATTTTATAAATGTGAGTGACAGTGCTTGATCATATCATAAGCTTTGACCAACTTTGCATCCTCCAAATGCTTAGAATTACAACTCCTATCAACCCCAGTCAGCATGGTCAATGATCAGGGATTTGGGGAGGTGTAATCCAAAACATCTGGGAGACCTCAGGTCAGGGAAGGTATATTGTTACTTGAGTTCAAGCTTATTGGGTGGGATTTATCAAACATAGACAAAGGGCTGATAATCTTAGATTAGTCATTGATTTGATAGCTTTAAACAGTGATAGAACAGAACAGACCACCATGGTTTCTTTGGATGTTGAAAAGGCATGTGATAACATTACTGGCAATTTATTTTTGCTACTTTTGCTAAATTTGGCTTTCCTTCAGAATTTTCGAAGTGGGCCAGAACTTTATATTCATTTCCAAGAGCTAGAGTCATGACTACTCATCTTTTTTTCTACTTGAGAAATGAACAAGACAAGGATGTCCACTGTCTCCTTTGATATGTGCCTTATGCTTGGTATCTCTGGCTTGTGCCATTAAACAAAATAGTAGTATTCATGGCTTTGTTTGTGATAGTTTAGAATTTAAAATCATTCTTTACACTGACGATCTTTTATTGTTTATTTCTGAACGCCAGTCATCTGTACCAGCTTTGATGCAGCTGATTAATACATTTGGTAATTTGTCTGGTTATTCAATTAACTGGTCAAAATCCAAACTGATGTCAATTGGAGATACTAGATCTCATAGTGTATTAGCACTAGCAATTCTGATGGTGTCCAGTTGTTATTATGTAACTTGGAATACTTATTCCCAGAAATATATCTCAAATGATTAAGCTTAATTTGAATAAACTGATGAATGAGATTTCTTGTGATTGAGATAGATGGGCATCTTTAAAACTGAGTTTGTGGGGTAAAGTAAATATCTTTAAGATAAATACTACACTTTTGATTGTTATATGTGGGAATGCTTTATCTATACCTGGAAAATATTTTCAGAAAATCAATGCTTTGTCTTAAATTTTTGGCAAATTCCCCAAAACAGGATGCAACTTTGAAAAGGATGCAACATACAATTAAAGATGTGTTTAGTTTTCCAAATCTTGCTATATATCATTGGGCTTTTCTGTTGTTTTGCATTGAATTTTGATCTTTCCTGTTTACATTGGATCTTCTGCCTCGGTCAGTTTTGGAATCCTCCTGTCTGGTTGCTCTCTCTAAATGGATAAGCACATAAGAATGAATAGGGTTCCTCCCACAGTTTCTACTGTTAGAGATGGGTGGTGTATAATGTCTCACCAACTACTGATTTATTTCCTCATGCTAAATTGACTTCGGGGGGCAAATCCAGATCTAAAAATTGGCAAGAAGATGTTTTTGTGATGGACATGGACTGATAAGGCAATTTTTACTTTGGATCAATTGGTGGGTGCCAATGATGAATTCTTGTCATTTTCTACCCTGTGTGCCAAATATGACTTGCCAGCTAGGGCTGAATGGCAACACTTGCATTTGCAGCATTTGCCAGTATCTAGGTTTGACCCTGCTGTTTTTACAGCACCAGAGTATCTTTCATTATTGGAAGCACTTATTGAGGCTGGTCAGGCTACTCTTGAGGTTGTTAGGCAAGGCCTTTTCCACCATCACCTGATACCTGATCCTTCTAACTGGCATACCAGGAGCTGAATCTGGGACCTTCTGCTTGCAGAGTGTGGACTCTACCACATAGCTATGGCTCCTTCCCAAAATGGTAGAGCCCCACTCTCTTCCCACAGCAGGGCTAGAACAAACAAACGTCTGCTCCACAAGTAGTGGTTCTGACCCCAACACCCAGGCACTGTGGGATGAAGTCCAGTGTCTCTTTTCCCTCTCACAAAACAAGTGCTTTGTCCTATTGAAGTGGACAGCAAGAATACCACTGGCTATGCTGGCTGGCAGGAGCTGCAGTCGAGTACATTGGGAGGCTGGTCTAGTCTCCCTTCCTCTTTCCAACCCCAATAGATAATGAGAGCTATTGAAGTTCATGTCATCTATCAATGGAGATGAGAATGTGGATAAGTGGCTGTGCAGCATGGCCACTGTTCTCTGACATCTCTGAATCAGAATCAGTTTCACTTGTAGTTTTCACTAGAAAAGGTTATCCAAAATCCAGACTTTTCCATTAAGGAGAATAGGAGGGGCAGAGCTCAGATGAAACCCCTTTTTTAAAAAAAAGTAGTAAATATGACCTTCTGGCCCTGACTCACTTGGTTGGCCAACCTTCAAGCATTCTGCCTTATTGTCAGAGCCATAGACTGAACTACAATCGCACAAGTTTCTTTTAAAAAATTTATGCAGTTCCCAGAAAATAAAATGTATTATGTTTTGCTACAACAGTCACGTTTCTGGATTGTTCCACGTCATATTTAAGAGTAATCGAGCTTTCATTTTATTTCACCAAGCTGGCCACTTGGGAGGCCAGGAATAGCCAATGTTTAAATGGAAATCTCACCCCTACGGTTTAAACTAGCCTTCTCCAAACTGGTGCCCTCCAAATGTTCTGACTCCCCACATTCCTGATTATTGGCCATGCTGGCTGTGACTGATGGGAGTTGAAGTCCAAAGCACCAAGAGAGGAGTACCAAGTTGGCAATGGAGGTAAAGCAACTTGAATAGCTCCTTTGGGGTTCTGACTGGTTCTGACTGAAACCCAGAGCGGATTCACCGCCCCACTGACATTGGAGCCACCAGCCTCCACTGAAGATTGGGGAAGGGAAGGTTAAACTATGTCTGTTTTTGTCAGCTGAAAGGTGCGACCCAGAAGTCACTTTTTCTAAAGTAGCTACATTCATTTTAAAAGATGGCTCTAAAAGAGCATGGTCTGAGAAGTGTTGCCTAAGATTATGACAGTGAGGCATGAGTGACAACCAATGTGGGGTAATGGTTATATCAGCCTTCCTCAGCCTGGTTCCCTCCAAATTTTTGGACTACAGTTCCCATCAACCCCAGCCACCATAGTCAATTATTATGGATGATGGAGGTTGTAGTCCAAAACACTTGGAGGTCACCATAAAAACATTAGAAGAGCCATGCTGGATCAGACCAAAGCTCAATCCAGTCCAGCACTCTGTTCACACAGTGGCCAACCAGCTGTCAGCCAGGGACCCACAAGCAGGACACAGTGCAACAGCACCCTCCCACCCGTGTTCCCCAGCAACTAGTAGCCATTGATAGCCTTCTCCTCCAGTAATTTACCCTGCCCCCTTTTAAAGCCATCCAAATTGGCGGCCATCACCACTTTTTGTGGTAGCAAATTCCACAGTTTAACAACATGCTGTGTGAAGAAGTACTTCCTTTTATATGACTTGAATCTCCCACCAGTCAGCTTCATGGCATGACCCAGGGTTCTAGTATTTTGAGAGAAGGAGAAAAAATGTCTCCCATTCCACATTCTCCACACCACGCATAATTTTGTACACCTCTATCATGTCTCCCCTTAGCTTTCTTTTTTCCAAGATAAACAATCCCAGCTGTTGTAACCTTCCCTCATAGGGGAGATGCTCCAGCCCCTTGATCATTTTAGTTGCTCCTTTCTGCACTTTTTCCAGCTCTACAATATCTTTTTTTAGGTTTGGGAAGCTTTGGTTACAGCGTTGGACTAGGACTAGGGAGACCCAGGTTCAAATCTCCATTAGGTCATGAAGCTCACTAGATGGCCTTGTCCAGACACTCTCTTTCACCCCAACCCACCTCACAGGGTGGATATGAGGATAGAAATGGAGAGCCACGTATGCTACCTTGAGTTCCTTGGAGGCAAGGTGGATATAAATGCAGTAAATAATAATCCTGCCGAAGTCACATTTCAGTCCTATGTGTTTCAGCACAAGAGAGCTAAACATGAGTTTAACCTTGGATGGATCATGTCCTAGGTTTCAAAAGCAGCCAGTTCTCTGTCAGGAGCCGCATTCAACAATAAATGAAAAACATGGTCATGTTCTATGTATTATTGGTTCAAGAATGTACTAACGAAAATATTCTATTGCCCTTTGTCCGTACTGCAGAACATTTTCTAGGAAATACTTGAATAAGCATTCAACAAAGCCCTTAGCAAAATTATCTCATTGTATTCCAGAATAAAGTGTGCTGAGAATGATCCTGCACAAAATATCACAATGTACTATGGAATGTACACTGAACCTTGAACTGCTGAGCAATTTCTTTTCAGAATAAATCCTAGAGATGTTTGACTAATTAGGTCAAATCATTAATGTAGTATATGAAATGCAGCACGTGCACACCCACACACCTCGCTGCCTCAGATAGTTCCATTTACACTTGAACATCCATTAGTAGTAACTGGTCAATATAGCATAGTCCCTCCAAATGTTTTCAGTTCTGAATATTTCACTCACAGTCACACCAATTATGGAATCTGCGCACAAAGTTATTCATTCTTCTATATGAATATATGAAGTTGCCTTATACTTTCCAATGCCTCTAGCCTGGAAGTATCTGGCAGCAGCAATCCAAGCAATGGAGACTGGTGGCTCCGATGTCAGTGGAGCAGCGAATCCACTCCAGGTTTCACTCAGAACTCCAAAGGAACTATCCAAGGTGCTCCAGGTTCTGACTGAAACCTGGAGCAGATTCACCACCCTCGTTGACATTGGAGCCACCAGCCTCCACAGATTCCAAGATCTCCAGAAGAGGTCTTTTCTGGAGATCCTTCTAACTGGTGATCCCAGTTAGAATATGGCTGCTTCCCAGAAGCACATGTCTCTCTTTCTTATGGCCACACCGCAACCTGTGTTTTGTTGTCTTAAGGTTGCATTACATCATCATTTTCTCACACATGCCCTTGTTGCTGCTCAGTCTGGCCGTGGTACGCAAAGACTAGATTCCCTCCTGGTGCGCACATCGGTAACCTTTCAAAAGCATCGCAGATTTCACAAGTCATACGTCAGCCTGCAATTTCAGACAATGAATCCACATGAACATACCCCCCACAGCTGTACTCTAATTTTGTTTTTCAGTGGGATGTATTCTAATAATGGGGGCAGGGATGGGCAACTGTTGGACTGCAACTCCCATCAGCCCTGGCCTGCAATGCCAAGGTTGCTGGATAATGAGACTCAGAGTCCAACAACAGCTGGAAAGGACAAGGTGCATACTGTTGCTCTGTGACAAGAGATGTGGTATCCATTGGCCTTACTGCTGTGGGTGTCCTGAACAATATTTCACCAAAGCCGGGCACCTCTCAAATGGAAAGAGCTTAATAGTGATAAAAGGCAGGCTTTAAAAGTGGATCTTGAAAAAAAACCTCAAGTTGCTATTGGTGAGAATGGCTGGCATAAAAGAGATCAAATGTAACCCATTAAACTTGAACACTAAAGTGCCTACTTCTGCAACAACCATACAGCTCATGACTGGTACTTTATATTATACCTTCGCCTCTGTCAATAAAAACCTGCCAATACATTTTGTTCTCAGAGCACATAAACAAGATGTTGCCCAAGGACAAGGAAAAAAATTGCAGGGGAGTCTTTGTGTTGATGTGGCTGTCTCTCAGCTGGCACAGTACAGTGTGCATTTGAGCACTACCTGATAGAAATCATTGTGCAACACAAGCCCTGGGCTGCAAGCACATCAGTGCACAAATGAATTGGAACAAGACAAAATGTAATACCAGGCAAGCCTATGCCAATGCCAACATGCACCTAAGAAACTCTGTGGAATGGGGGGGGGGGGGAGGGAGAGAGTAGCACATACTCATAATGTTCAAGTCTTCTTCAGGCAAAGCACTCACATGTTCAGGGAGTGCATGAACGGAAAGCAGGAACGCACTGGCTAGCCACATTGCCAATATCAATGTGTCCCTCTGGCCATACCACCCCCATGGCAATATATTCCACTGAATACATGAAAGCATTGATTTCCCAATCCATGGGATTGGTTAGGTGGGTCCCTTCTCTGTCACCCTTCTGTCGACAGGCAAATACATTAATTGAGGCAGGCCTCTGGCATATTAGCTGGCCTGTTGCTAAAGGAGTTTGGGGTTGAATGCTGTTTATTTCTTTTATGTTTATTTCTAAATTTATTTGCTTTTATGTTGTGTTTGAATTAAGATTTTGTGACTTCAGTTAAGGCATTGGGGAGCTGCAGGTTGATGTTCCCTGATATACATTCTGCTTTCCAGATGTATCTTAAAGTTGTGTCTGAGAGCTGTTTCCTCTTATCTCTGTGGAGACGAATACTCATTCAATCCTTTTAGTATTTGTTTTTTTTTTATATTTTACTCTTCGCTATTTAGAACTGTGTTTGTGGCTGTTCTTAGTTTCTTATTGTACTTAACTGATTATATTGATATTCTTGTGTTTTATTTTGTACTAAACTATAGGTTTTATTTTGTTTTCGGCTATGAGACAGCTCATAGGTTAAGGGAGCAATCCAATGCATGTTTAGTCACGAAACAGTCCTTAAGCTTCCAGCATCCCCCAGAGAGCATGGCACGCTGAGAATTGTAGGACTTTTTTCTGTCTAAATATGTATAAAATTGCATCCTAAATAAATAAATTGTGCCTACAATGAATTTGCGTTTTTCTATTTGTTTTTCTGTTTTCTTTTGCTTTTCTTGAATTGCATCTTTTCAATTGTATCGTCGCTTTTAACCTATTTTGGAAGTGTATTCTTAGTATAGAATATATAAAACTGTTGTATTATTGATTTCAGGACAATGGCTGAACAGGTCCACAATGCTCATTCAATGATAACATTGCTAACTCTGTCATATTTCCAATTAGTTAGGCTTTAAAAAAATAAATGAAAAAGAAGACATATGTGACTGGATCTGCATCTTCTGTAGAAGAAAATGCAAGAGGTTTACAAGTGCAGAAAGAAAACTGAATGCAAGTACATTAGATCATCTGCATGAAAGTACCAAGAGCAAAGTGTCCAAGGTGGACAGAGAGAGAGACGCAAAATGATACCTGCAGTCTATGAAGCACATTAATAACAGTGGAGAAGCTGCCATATAGCATCAACAAGTAGCACAAAGTTTAGCAGATTCAATCTGACACCATTCCAGGGGTATCAACACACGACTTCATCAGGAAATCGCCTGCATAAGGAGGAAAGGTACTTCATGGCTACTCTATCACACTGAACACTGGTAAAATTCTAGAAACTAAAACTCACAGAATATCAACTCTCACCCCTTAAGCCCCCATCAAAAAGTAAAATTGTCTTAGATAAATGTGACAGGCCAGAACTTGCCAGCTGTAAATTAAAAAAAATTGAGAGGATTTCCTTAAAGTGTTGTGTGTGTTTTTGGTGGGGGTGGGGAAGCCCCAGAAGGAAAACACGAACATTCAAATGCACACCTAAATCAAAACCTCTTTGAAAGCCTATCCTCTTACTGATATCAAGTGTTTGATAGTTCTGAGAGGTGTTTATCCCTAAACTAGTTGGGCAGAGAGCTCAAAGAAATCCACTGAGCAGAGAAGAATTCATGTTTTCTCACCCTCCACACAGTCCATGGCTCCCATCAGTTTCCTTTAGTCTACATACACACACACTGCAGACCACAGACTGGACAGGGAGCCTTCAGTATTTCCTGAAGTCTGAATCAGACCAAAGTAGGGAAGAGGACACATATTCCAGGCACCCTCTGCTACTGCAGACATTAATGATGCAATCCTATCCATTGCACCCTCGGTGATTGGAAGACCTGAGCTCAGAGGCTGGCTTCCAGTCATCCAGTGCAGGGCAGCAGGAGTGACGGAGGTGATCTTCGCCTCCCTGTCCTCCTGCCCTATAGATTTTACTACATGGCATTTCTGGTATCCTGTCTTCTGGTCTCCTCCCATCCCCACCCACCAAAACACCCCATTTCCCCTTTTTCTAATGTCAATTTTCCAGCCTTGGAGGCCAACCAGTGTTTTTTTTTCTGCACTAGCTGTCAGGGGGAGGGGGCAGGGGAGGGGGGTCAGATCTCTAACTACCCCTTCTGAGGTTGGAGCACTGTTTCTAAACTGGGGTGGGGAAACCCCGCTATCCACTTGCCCTTCAGACAATGTTTAGGGGCCATAGGATTGCTCCCTAAAGCTGTGATCCTACATACACTGATCTGGGGGGAGAAACCAGGCCTTATTGAAGAGACTTGAAGGGTTTATAGTTGTAAGATCCACGTGTATGATCAGGATGCTAGTAGGTGCTCCTGAGACACAACATTTTCTGATTTCTGCTTCTGTGGATGGCAAATTTGGCTTCAACCATCAGTTAAAGTTCTTGACAATATCAGAGGGGCACAAAGGAACTGGAGTGTGCCACTGAAACTGACTCACAGACCGCTTTGTTTCTGTGATCCAGTCTGTCAGCTACCTAAAGGCAGTGAAAAGAGATCCATGAATATTTACAGAAATCGGCAGTTTCAATACATGTTGTTGTTGTTGTTGTTGTTGTTGTTAATATAATATAATGTACATTTCTTAAGATACCTATCTCAAAAGAGACTGAAGGCAACTTGCAATAAAATTAAAACACACAAACTCTAAAACGCTTATCTATTGAAATACAACCAGCCCATAAAAAAAAAACCTAAAATATCAGTGTCAACCATAAATAATTCAACTGATGCATTGAATAGCCCATTGTATGCTATCAAATGCTGGGGAATAGAGAAAAAGTTTTAACCTGGTGCTAAAAATATGACAATGTTGGTGCCAGGCTTTTTAATGCACCATTCAGCTTTTTAATGCAAAAGCTGAATCCTCATGCTAGCTTTCTGGATCAGACGTCACTTCACTTCCATTTCAAAGAGCCCAAGCGGTTATTTTGGAGACCTGCTCCTTCTAAAAGGTAACATTTTGGGAATAATGAAGGTGGAAAGGAGTCACACTGATGCCAACATGTCAGAGGGTCTCTAACG
Source organism: Anniella stebbinsi (assembly GCA_029215795.1). NCBI lineage: Eukaryota > Metazoa > Chordata > Lepidosauria > Squamata > Anniellidae > Anniella > Anniella stebbinsi. The sequence continues at coordinate 45,346,735 of JARDYH010000003.1, read as the reverse complement.
AGGGAAGGAAGCCAAAGGGAGGGCCATTCAACCTACTCAGAAGATAAAGGTGAAAAATAGCTGGCTTTCTCATACAATGTCTGTGGTTTTATTTTAACAGTCTTATTGGATATTCATAAAATCAAAAATGTGAGAAGTAAAAGATCTGAAGGTCATTGCACTATCCATCTCACTCATTGCATCTGTCTAAATAATTTATATGCTCCCCCCACTATCATTAGAACAGAGGGGGGTTGGATACATTTTATTATGCTGATCCTCCAGACACCCACTGTGAGGTAGGGTAGACTTATCCCCTTTCTACAGATGGGATATTAAGGCACAGAGAGATTAATGGCCGGGATTTTCATAAGTATTTATTTTGCCCATTTATCCAGCTGAGAGCATTCTGTGGCACTGCATAAACCAATGAGCTAAGAGCAAACTGGGCATCTTTGCTCTAACGAACACAAATAATTTTACCATAGACACCTCAATTATGGTCTGCAGCTTCTGTCACATGTTGCCCATGATAAGCTTTTCATTATGTGTTATCAAGTCCCCATCCCCACCCTCCGTTCCAACCTTCAGAAGAAGGGGGCTTCTACTTACGCAGGCCTATCTAGTTGAATTTTAAGAGTTTTGTTGTTATTTTAATAATGTATTAGTTTTATGTGATTTTTATCAGTTTTAAGTATTTTATATCTGTATTTAATGTTGTTCCCTGCCTCGATCCAGAGGGAGAGGCAGGTAAGAAATAAATATATGATTATGATTATGATTATTAAATCTCTTTCTTGCTCATGGCAGTTTTTCTAGATGAACATGATGGGCTTTGCCAAGTCATGCTGTCATTTATTGATTCAGGAATTTCCTGACGATGATGATGATGATGATGATGATGATGATGTTCGCTTGAACAGGGATGGAAGTTTCCATGCAACTGGGAACCTTGTTTTATCAGGGCTTCCAAAGACATGGGGGCTTCTACTTACATTCAAGCAAAGGTGAATCAAGCCCCCCTTCAGATTTCCCACTCAACATGGGAAGAGCTTAACCCCCCAGACGGCTTGCTCCGACATCCCTAGTTGTAGGCCAGCACATCTGGAGGGTACCAGCTTGGAGAAGGCTGAGCTCTTGTTTGGCTCATGAGTAGTAGCAGAGGAGAGCAAGAAATGCTTCTCCATAAGAATCGGGGGATTCCTACAGAGCGCATCTGCCAGGAGTCCCACATGCTAAGTAGTGCAAGAGTTGAAAGATCAAATAATCCTACAGCTGAGATCAGCATTTACATTCTCTTACCCATCCTTACTTTTAAAATGAAATAAGTCTGTGATTGAATGCCAAAACGCCCTTCTGAGGCAGTGGCTGCCTTGATTAAGATTTCCCATCCTGGCAAGTCCTAAATCAAGAGAACATCAAAGTGGCTTCAAAATAAAGAACAGCTGAAGAAAAATGTATGAGATGACAGAAGGCATAAACAATAATACCATGCATATGTTTAAGTCATCTGAAAGTGATTGCAGTGATGTGTAAAATATTCGGAAATAAACATTTAAATGGCAGCTTCATTCCCCAAGGGAGAAAAGTCTGTCTCAACCTTAAATAAATCCTGTTTAGACTAAACTACATCCGTTCCCCCCTTTTACTCTAAGAGCCCTCTCAGCTCCTCTGATTGGCTCTGTATAAAGAAAGATCTTCCGTACTGCCACAGATTTTCATTCAAACAAATGTGGAAGCAAATGCATTACAGGGATTAGAAAGCCCACACAGGGCTGCTGTGCCACTTTGCCCTTATAGGAAAGGCATTTGCAGTCATGTTAGGCCATCACTGGAGGCTTTCTGTGGATTACTAATGGAGGGTCATCAAGAATAATTATCCATGGGAAAAGAATTGTGGGGGGAGGAGGCATTTCATATAACATTCAATCAGGATCTTGCCCATAAAAGCTCATGCTCCAATAAAGGCATCTAAGCTCCAGCTCAGGTTTTTACCAGGCAGTAACAGGATTCATGTGGTGGAGTAGGGACTAGGGACAAAGCAGAGGTACAGAACTACAGGCCTGTGGGCCATTGTCCCCTTTCATGGCTCCACCCCCTTTCCTAGCTTTTATGCAGTTTCCCCCAATTCTAAAAGGCTGAAACATCTCTTGCAATAATTAGTTACAAGCAGTAAGAGCTTTAAGCTAAAACATTCTGGTATTTTTGGGGGGGTTGGCCCCACCCCATTTTGCCTTTGGCCCCACCCATCGCTGGAATGTGATCTTCGCAAAAGCTTCTCTGAAATTGAATTTGGCCCTCAGCCTGAAAGAGGTTCAGTACCCCAGACCTCAAGAAACATGTGATATAAGACAGCCTTTCCCAACCTGATGCTCCCCAGATGTGTTGGATTACAACTCCCAGCGTTCTCAACCAACATGGCCATGCAGGTTGGGAATGCTGAGAGTGCAGTCTTAACACATCTGGAAGGCACCAGGTTGGGGAGAGCTGATATAGGTGACCCTTCTCCAATCTGGTACCCTTTTGGTCTATAACTCCCAGCATTCCTGACCATTGGACACACTGGCTGGGGCTGATGGGAGTTGAAATCCAAAACATCTGGATGGCACCAATTTGGAAAAGATGGTCTCTTGTAATATTTGGGGGATGTTTACTTTTATATTGCAACTATAATTACATATTACTCACATAATGGTCCAGAGGCCATTTCTTGTCTTATTTTACAAAATGTGATAAAAATTCCTTGAAATTAATGTTTTCTATCATATGGTCACAGAGATTATTTTTTGGTGTTCCTAATATCAGGCAAAGAGATGTTCCCCTTGTTTCCATTATTTGCTACTATTGCATTTAATGATCAAGATAAAAAGTACCATTTTAAGTCACTGGAGCAGGATCTACACTGCTGTTTTAAAGCGCTTTAAAGCACTTTACAACAGTAGTGACAACTGTTTTGGAGTGTGTCCTGGGCCCCAACAGTTGTCAGTACTGTTATAAACCGCTTTAAAGCACTTTTAAATGCCATATTTTTAATCTCTGTCTAAGCAGACAGAAGGACCCAAGGTGAATGCTTGTGGAACCTTCTGCAAAGTATGTTGAATTAGAGACGAGCCTCCTACAAACAAGCTTTAGCTTTTGCATTGACACATAAAACATTATCTCAGATGCTGTGTCAGTATCACCTTTCTGGAAAATCAAAGGAAGCTTTCTCCGATTGAATTTAATCATATGTGGTACTCCTGCAAATCCCAGTGTGGTGTCAATAGTGACATTCTTATCACAAGATAATGAGATGTGGGATAGCCTGCATCAACATCACACACACACACACACACACACACACTTTGCCCCCCACCACATTGGACAGATCTCCAGTACACCAGAAGGGGAGTACATGACCTTCAAATAATTTTTGCATTTTAAAAAAGCCAAGAGAATGGGAAAGGAAATATACAATGGTGGCTCTTTGCTGTATAGTATATTTTGTAACAAAATAGATCTTTTTGAGCACTCCAGCCCTAGTGTACTCTGAAGGAGTGCCCATAGCCATCAAAGACACACTTCCTCTACATTAAAAATTAGCTCACAAAATGGCACAGGCATGAGGGAAAAGAAGTTGAATCACACGTCACAAATGGCATCACAGACAATATTCAGCCGGTGATTATATGACATCTGCAAAGCCACAACCTCAGCAGCAGTGGATGAGCTGGCCAAAGTTGCAGTTTCCCAGGCACAAAATAGTGAGAATTGAATCTATGAAAATATGTAACCACAACAAAAGTGCCACTGGTGCGGGCTGGTAGCCTGGAGTCAAGTACGTAGTGAAGCAGGCAAAAAGGAAGGGAATTGGGATCCAGACCCAAATCAGAAACGTTCTAGGAAAAGGTGGAACTCTATGTGTCATTTGATCCTTGCAATACCACCCTCTGGCCATCTGCAATGGTGGCGCTGCAGCACAGTCAGGAGTAGGCCCAGCAGTCTCCTTTTCCAGCATGTAGCACAGTGGTGCCCAAAGTATGGCCAGTGGATTCCATTGTGATGCGTGTGTGAATTGAGATCCTGACACTTGATGTGAAGATGAGTGAACTTTGCAAACTGTAAATGTGTGTTTATTGTGCAAAATATAAAATTATATGGACATGCTGAGGCATGTTGCATGGCAGCCCAGCCTCCTACAGAGAATGCTTTCTCTGTTTTTTGTTCTAGAAAAGAGATTTTTTCAGTGATGGCATTCCCTGCTCCCCTCGACAGAGATATGGCAATTCCATTTGCACACAAGCATCCTACGTTGTCTCTCCAGTGATGTGCCATAAAGCACTGCCATCACAAGTAACTGTCATTGCCAGCTGTTTTCTCTAGCTGTCCCTTGGTGCCGTCCACACTCCTGATTGCTCAGTTTATTTCCACACATCTAACTCACTCTAAAGTCTTATAAAATGAAAAGGATTGATGTGAGTGAACAAGAAATAGAGAAATTAGATAGACCTGCAGATACAATATGACAGAACTTAAAAGTAATTATCTCCCCTATCTTACACAGAAATGGAACATTATAGTAGGCCAAATATAGCCCCTAAACCCAAGGTTTTGAAAAGCTAATTGTCTAATAGATTTTACACTCAAGTTTTCTCTTGTCTCATTAAAACTAAATAATGGATAGAGATTTTCCCCCTGTATCTTTCCCCTTAAATGCATTTGGATTTCTTCTGATATTGACAATTCAGCTAATAGCCCTCATTTTTAGAAGCAGCAGTTTGCACATTCTTGAGCATCCTCATATTGTGATAATTACATAGGAGGAAATTAAGGAACACTTTTGGGATACTGAGCATACCAACTACATTTGTGCATGAGAAATCCAAAGATAAAAGTATACACGTGGGAAACTTCAACACAGATCAAGGTCCTCTGTGGGGAGATTTGTTCGTGGTAGTTTATAATCCTGCTTTTAGATGATTTATCGGTATTTTGTCTAGATTGGAAATGTCATTCTGCAGATATTAACCAGTTTTGAACAAGAGCAAGGAACCTGAAGAATTGGTAGCTTTGTGAAAGTGATAAACTGCTTCAAAGGCTTAATTTATAATACATGGGGAAACTCCTCATTAAGTGGCCAATAACTCCTGGAAGGAGGTCACGATGCAAATAATCCTCACTGAAACTCAACAAAAGAGTAGGAAGACTGCTCTATTTTACTGAAAACACAATATATGTTAGCTCTGGTACTGGAGATTATCAATACTTGGGAGCTTGCTGTGTTGGCCAGACTTCAGTGGAGAGGACTGTGCCACTAAGTCCTTATCAATGTTTGAAGAGCCATGTGTGCAGTCTCTACTAGATAAGAGAAGACATCATAAACCCAGAAGCCACCCACTCACACCATCACATATGCTTATATAATATGTAGACCCATCTAAGATCGGAGGCTTCTAGATTTATCTGAGCATTTATATCCCACAATTCTATGATAAAGCCATACTCAAGGAGGCTTACACATTAATATATATATATAAGCCACAATGAAAACTCAAACAACCCTAACATTAAAACATAAGGAATGAAACAGGACTTTAAGATGCATCATTAGAAGAGGAGGAGGAGGAGGAGGAGGAGGAGCAAGCAACAGGGGGCTAAAAAAATATATCTTCGGAGACTCTAACTAAAATAAGTGCAGTTGAGCAAAAACAGTTGTGCAGGTCTGTTTCAAAAATGGACAATGAAGAGAACCTCCCTGTGGAGGATATCCCATAATTTGGGCACCACAACTGAAGAGGTTCTCTCTTTTGTGCACACTTCTGTTAGCGAAGAGAGAATGAAAAGGGCCTCATTTCCTAGTGATGACTAGGTTGTCACGGTGCCTGATGGACTCACCTGTGTCTGCCCCCCAGGAGTCCAACGAAGTCCCCTGCATCTACCTCCTGGACCCAGCTCACTGGCCCACAGTACATTTACAAGACCACTCTTCAAGTGCCCCACTGCCCAATGAACACTCAGCAGCCATCCACCCTGGTCTGGAGACTCCATTGGTGTGCACAATGGAGGTTCTGGAAATTGCACATCTCCTACCTTGCATAAAAGGCAGCCATAAAGTCACCATGTATACAAGATTAAAGTCGTGAACGATGAGCTCACCTACGTCTGGCTCTGTCAGATGCTCGTCAAGCTGCAACCACCACCCACCACTGCTCCTGGTGCCATGTGAACTTTTTCATGGCTTCGTCAGTACCCTAAAAGGCTGTGAGCCCATCTGCCCTGATCTGGAGCCTCCATTGTGGAGGCTACGGAAATTGCACATCTCCTATCTTACATAAACGGCGTCTATAAAGGCCCCATTTATGCAAGATTAAAGGCGTGAACAATCTTTCATAAATGGGGCCATTATGGCCACCTTTTATGCAAGGTAGGAGATGCGCAATTTCTGGAGCCTCCACTGTACACAATGGAGGCTCCAGACCAGGGCAGACGGGCTCACAGCCTCATTGATCACTTGCGAAGCCACAAAGACGCTCACGTGGCACCATGAGCGGCGGTGGTTGATGGTGGCTTGGTGAGCATCCGACAGAGCCAGACGCAGGTGAATCCATCCATCCCTACAGAGGACTTCTGACTTTGCAGCTAATGAAGGTAATCTATGATCAGTTGGTAAGCCTGAGTGGCCTGAGAGAATGTTGTGGAAGTTTCTTCTTTTCTTTTTTTTTTCTTTTTTTTGGTTCTAGCAAAAACTAGGGCCTATTTACTCTGCCCTAATGTGACATTTCATGCAGGTCACAATTTCCTCATTGTTTTGTCTTTCAAAATTTCAGAAACCCTCAAAGGTGCAGAAAGATTTATCTCTGCAAAGGACTCCCACAATGATGCCTTTTGCATGTTAATGGGCCGTATCACAGACGTTGTTAGCTTTAAAAGCCTGAACCAGTGTTTTTAAAGAGGGGCCTTCACATGCCATGAGCAAGATACGTATATCGCAACAATGTACTTGGGAACTGTAAGTGATAACACTGATGAAAACTAACCCTGAGCTCACCCATTTCCCCATAATTAGCAGCTGTTATCTGACAGACACCATTTCCTACACATACTTTTGCTCTATGATAAAAAGTAAAACATTTGCTAAAGGCAGAGCTATTTTGGTTCATGGTAACACATACATTCTCATCAGATCTCAGAAGTACATGTACGGAGTACAAAAGGACTGTAAACCTGCAAAACCCAAAATACTGTGGTGCATTTTTCTTGAATAACCATTTTCACTATCCATGCACATTTTGTTTAGACTTTTCAGAGTGATCTTGAAATTATACACTGAAAAACAACCACACACAAATAATTTTATGGATTGATCTGGCCTTTCTTTATTCAATCTACAGGAGGAATGGCATAGTCCATGTCGCATGTCATAATCTCTCAAAATTAAGTATTCTACTTTTCTGCAGGAAGAAGTACAGTCTATCTGAATCTTCTCCTCAATCAATATTCCATGCTCCTCCTTTATTGTTCTTCCTTTAAAAAAAATAAACAAAAGTATATAATTGTACCCACTAAACATTGATATTTTGCTTTTATCTTATACTATTCTGGTTAATCACTCTGTAACCCAACTACTACACTCTCATCTCAAGATATTGCTTCTTCCCTACTTTTTTCAGCACACTGAATCATATTTAGTAGGGTGTGTCAGGGTACATAGATGCCAACAGTACAATTGTGATATTATTTTAAGGGGGGGATAAAACTTCTGGATCAGCAGGTCCAGGAAGAAGCATTGGATATTTGAGGAACACACGAATATTAGCATAAGAAGAGCTGTGCTGGGTCAGACCAAAGGGTTATTTAGTAGGGATGTGCAGGGACCCCCCCCCTGGATCGGATCGGGACCTCTAAAGTTCTCCTGGATCGGTTTGGACAAAATCGGAGGTCCCTTGGATCAAATCGTATCTGATCCCAATCCAAAAATCGGACGTCCGATTTTCAGATCAGCTGCCATTTTTTGTGTTTTCGCCATAGGCTTGCATTGGGGGAAAGAAAGCTTTCCCCAATGCACGTCTATGGGGAAAACATGGCGGTGGGTGGGTGAGTGGGGGCCTAACTCCCCCCTCCCTGTCCCTCCCCCCCACTCGCGCTCCTTACCTGCCAGGGTGGCCACTTTCTTCTGGTTCTCGGATCTACTGAGAAACAGGCTTCGCAGCCTGCCTCTCAGTGGCGTGCCAGGTGATGACCACCTGGCGCACTACTGAGAGGCAGGCCGCGAAGCCTGTTTTTCAGTAGATCCGAGCACCAGAGGGAAGCGGCCGCCCTGGCAGGTAAGTGGAGCCCTCCTCCCGCCTCCCCCTTCGCGCTCCTTACCTGCCAGGGCCGTCCACTATTGTCCGCTGCCGCCCATGGGTGGTAGTGGATGGCAGCAGATGGCCCCGGCAGGTAAGGAGTGCAAGGGGCAGGAGGAGGTCCGATCCTCTGATCTTATCCAAACCAAATAAGATCCTTCCAGACCGGTTCGAATCAGATCGGACGATCCAGATGCGGGGATCAGAAATCGGATAATTGTATTCGATTTCCCCCAGATCGGGTCTGGATCGTGGATCGGACCCGATCTGGTGCATACTCCTATTATTTTGTCCAGCATTCTGTTCAGCCCGTGACCAATCAAATGCCTATCAGAAGCCCATATAAGGACATAAACACACTAGCACCCTTCTACTTGTGTTCCCCAGCAATTGGGATACAGAGGCACAGAGTACCACTGAGATGTGCTATATGATGTGGATAACTTCACACATTTATTAAGCATGTGAAAGGGCACAGGATTTTGTTCACCTGCCTACCATACCTCAAGATGTCCATACACCATGAGCCATGGCCCCTGCCACATCTTCAATGGAAGTGTGAAGGGGCCCTACATATATAGGGCCCCTTCACAGGAATAAGAATACTACCCAATCAGTATTCCTGTTTTCATGGAATGACCTACCATGTATATCTCTATGTGCATAGGGCTCCTTCAAACATCAATTGAATGTGTGACTGGTGGAAGGGGGGCATAGCCACCAGGTGTGACTTGAAGGTGTGATCCCAAAAAACCCTCATATATTTGGTAAACCTGAAGTAGTCATCTATCAGCGGACTGAAGCCTCATGGACTCATGCCCTGCAGTATTATTAAGGCACAGATAGCAGTAAGGATATGCAACATGTTCCCATTATTGGCAGGCGATATGACATCTCTCAAGTGACCAGGTCAGCTGTAAAAGCAAACACTTTGGCCTTCTTCTCTTGACAGGTTAAGCAATGAGAACTGTTGCCAACTGCACTCCAGCCCTAGAATCTGTCCTGGCCCTGAACAGGTGTAAACAACTCATAGCAGGGACAGGGGGTTGGAGAACACATACTCAATGACCCTGTTCAGATGCCTGATACAACAGACGACACACTAAGCCATGGTGATCAAGCATTTTGAGCTAAACATTATGGCTTAGCATGTCATGTGAACCATTCCTAACCATTGTGGCTACATAACCATGGTTTAAACACGCTCACTAACCATTTGCTGCAAAAGGGTTAGTGGCCTAACCATGGATTAGTGTGTTGTCTGAACAGGCCCTATGTGTCTGCTTTATAGTATAACAACTCATGGCTTCACTTTAGCCCTGATATATCCAGGCCTGAGGGCCAACTTAGACAACTGTAATGATGTGTGGAGAATGTTCTTATTAACCCCACACACACACTAAAAACTTGTCTGTGGCTGCATTCAGACAACACAATAAGCAATTGGGGGAGGGGGAACAATCGTCAGTTGTATTGACTATCATGTCGTCCGAATGCTGCCATAGTCAACTCAGTGCTGATCCTAATCCACACCACGGTTGATTATTTATTACTATGCTGTGTGGGGAGTACCCCCTAGATGAACAACTGTAAAGTTGATTATTACCCCACCATTGACTATCATGTTGTCTGAATGCAGCCATTGTGTGTGCTATAGTTCTTCTCCAAGTCCCTTCCTTGCAACTTAGACCCGAGTTACAGTGGTGTGAGAGTGTGTGTTTTAGGGTTGGGCACCCAAGCAGTACCCCTATATCAGGCACATAACCCTTATATCAGGCACGTTACATAAACCCTTCTCAGGCCAAGAGCCACCACTTGAAAAACCTGAGGGAGGGTTAAATAAAATCTTCCCACTAGCTATGAGGGGAAAAGGTTTAATTCAAGATCTTCTTGTAAACTAAACTAAACTTTAGTATAATTTGGTGTGTGTGTGTGTGTGTTGAATAATGGTAGGGCAGTTAAATAAGGCCAAGCTGACACATGGTATTTGATAGCTAACAAAATAATAATAAGTTTATTTTCATTAACAAAGTTTTAATACAGAATATAATATCCTCAAACCTGCCTACACTAAACTCTCCACACTAATCCTAAATCTCTAGAAAACCAAACTCCTCTCACTCCACACACAAAAACCAGCCACCCTCCAAACTCATCACACACCCTCCACACCACTCTAACTAAAACTCTCTTCAGTCACACTTTAAATACTCCTCCACCATCATAAACCACACCCACTCAGTTCAACATTCTATGCTTACCAGATATACTAAACACAGACATATACAAGATAAACACTTGTGTAATAATGCCACACACACATTTATAACATTCCATCATGAGGCATGGGAAACACTGATGTTGCTGGTTCTGGCCGTGGTAGGAGAGGGTTAGGGTCCTAAAGCTTTTTTCCTCCAATGTGCCTGACCAACTCATCCCGCCTTGTTGGGCTGGTTGCGCATTTCTGCTCAAACTCTTATAAGTCAGCCACAGTGTGAAAGTGCTGCTGGGCTGGCATTGTGAGTGAGTGAGCTTCTGCACCTGTCTAGAGTCAGGCAGGCTCATTATTTCAATTAAACATCATCATCATCATCATCTTCATTTATTACTCCTATTAGCATTGGATGGCTGGGCTTCCAGTGCAAGGAGGGCTCCTCCTCCTCCAAGTCTCACATATAGCTGACTACAGGGAAGCTGTTGTTGCCTTGACTCGCTGCAATGTGCCCTAGCGACAGTGGGGGGTACCACCTCCGCTGCCTCCTTGTACTGCAAGCCTCCTGTCCTCTCTGAAGATGGGCAAGCTGTGTGCTGCTGTTGTAGCATTTATTAATTTATATTTACTTATTTATTATTGCACTAAGAGCTTTTATCTCGCTGCTTCGTTTCCCTCTCCCTCGCCATACAGATCAAGGCACAGGAGGTTCCTGAGAGGACATTTGAGTTCAGATTTTTAAAATTCCCTATAAATCACTGCATGCAGGGATCTGCTCCAAACCTGGCATGCCTAAAGCCCTCTTTAAAAGCTGTCATATTGCCAAGATACATGTGTTTATCTTTAAAACTGAGGAAGCTGTACCATTTTGTTTATTTTCCATAGGGAATCATAGGAAAGTCCTTTGGACTTTAAAATTACCCTATAAATCACTGCATGGAGGGACCTGTGCCAAACTTAGCATTCCTAAATCCCTCTTTAAAAGATGTCATGGTGCCAATTTTCATGTGTTTATCTTTAAAATTGACAGAGCTGTGAGTATATTCATTGATTTCCATAGGTGATAATGAAGTGATTATCTGAAAAAGGAGTGATTTTCCAATGGGAAACCCAACAGTGTGGAGAGACGGGCCTGCCCCTGAAAACCAAAGCAGAGAATCACCTCAATGGAGTACAACCCCAAATTTCAGGGTGGAGAAGACCCACTCTGCACACCCCTAATATTCATTATATTCTGTAGTAGTGGTGGTCTCATTCCATCACAAACCTAGCCTAATTTTCTCTGCTGTTTTATACTGCCTCCTGTTTTGCCAGGGGGATATCTGTTACTCAACAAAGTTTGCCAAGCTCTTCACTTTCTGGACTCAGTTTGTTTTATTCAACCACTGAATAAATACTCCCGCCCCTCAAGGGAGTATCCTGGAACCTGGCTTTACACCATTTATTGCTAGAAGAGTCCTCAGATCAAGAAAAGGGCTGCTCCTGTGGCTGGGCAAGAAGTTTTAAAATTCTGTGTGATATACTTTAAGTTCCAAAGAAATAATAACCACATTTAGAATCCCTGCTTCATTTCAGGGAAATGAACAGTGAATTCATTCAACTATGCGCCTATTTTAGAAAGTTTTTAGGATATTTTTTATGATGTTTTAATGCGGTTTTAATAATGTGTGCCATGTTTTTAATCAGTTTTATGTTTTTTATCATATTTTATATTTACTGTTGTTTCCCGCCTCAATCCAAATGGAGAGGCGAGTAAGAAATAAATTTATTATTATTATTATTATTAATAATAATAATAATAATATTAATATCTACAGTATTGCTTTAAAATGGTTTGTAACAGTTTTAAACCAGTTAATAATGGTTATTAATAGATTAAAAACTGTTATAAACCATTTTAATAATATTTTTAAAGCAGTAGTGTAGATAGGATGTATGCTACACTGTGAAAATCACTTCACAATTTGGACTGAGACAAAGCCTGATTTATTTATTTTTAAGAACGATGTCATGTAGCATCTTTCTGAAGTAGTTTTCATTTATTCCACCTGGAACAAAGCTCTCCTGATATGAAGAAAGCACAACTTTGTTCTTGTGCAACTATTCCCATTCATTTCAGTGGGGCTTTTTTCAGGGAACTTTGTGTGAATTGCGCTTACTGAAATGTCAAAACACTTTGTGGCTGACAGGGAAAGATTAGACTTCTTGACCACATGCCTACATTATGATTAATTCATCATTTTAATTATAGACCCTTTCTGCAGATAAAAGCGCCACTGAGTGACACAATTACAGTGACAACGACAGGGGCAAATCTCTTTTCTAATTTAAATAGATGACGCAAGCACCCCATTGAGTGTGTACATATGGTCTCCTCTTGTTCTACGCGTGCCAAAATCCCATTCTCAGCAAGGACTGTAAAACATGTGGGACAAATGCCAGGGGAGGGGGTGGAGTGAGAAAGCTTCAGCTATTCAGTCAGGCATGAACTGAATACATGGACTATATTCACAGCGTTGTTGTTTTTTCTTCAAAAAGAAATAGACCAAATTTACAGCCAATTCCAAGGAGGAGGAGGAGGAGGAGGAGGAGGAGGAGGAGGAGGAGGAGGAAGAGTAAGGAAGCCAGCTGTTTCATAGATCAGGCACACACAACCAGCCCTGGAGTGTGACTTCCAAGAAACCCTGTTCATGGCAAGTGACTCATGAGCCAAAATGGTTTCCTTGTTTCAGCGCCTCCCCCCCACATATGCACACACCCTTCCACCCACTACACTCATGTAAATTCATTTGTTTTCTCCTATGAATTCCTGCCTTTGATATTATGCTCATGTGAGAGCAGTGAAATCTCCAAGAAAGCCAGTAAACATAATGGGATTCAAGCAGATCAGCAGTAATATGTCTATTGAAGCCACTCCAGATTCCCCCCTCTCTCTCCATCTATCTCTATCTCTGTCACGCACAAAAACACAAGCATACACACACCAGCTACTGTGGACTATGTCTGTGAATTAAACAAGCACAGGGAAAGTATAACCATAGGAGATTTCCTTATGCCAGGTCAGACTTTGGTTGCCATTACACAAGGTTTTTTATCCCACAACACACAGGGCTTTTCCTTCTTGATTCTTTGTGGGATTACAATTGGCTCCTTTACACAGGCAGACACGGGCTTTGATTCCGAGACTTAATTTGTCTGCAAGTTCTATATGTTTCATTATACAGCTGCTACAAGGTGCTGCCTTATAACGCAACTCCGTCACACAGCCAATATATTGGATTCACACTATTTTCCATGTTATCTCTTATCTCTTAAAAACTGGGGTAAAGGTCAAAATGCATGGGAGATGCCCTGGAGGTTGACAACGTCATGTCAAAGACCCACAAACTTCCGTGAGTGACCATTCACAAGAGTGAAATAAAAGCCTCATGCAGAAATGCTCTATATGTCTATCTAACCCAGCATTATCAATTCTGACAGGTAATGGTTCTTGAGGTTTTCAGGTATTGTCCTTCCCATCACCGACTACCTGACTCTTCTAACTGGAGATGCCAGAGGATGGCCATGGGGTCTTCTGCATGTGCTCTGACCATGAGTCACAGTCCAGATTTTCCCCACCTATCAGGATGGGATAACTCCATGGAAAAGTAGCTGCCATACTGGGCTGCATGTACAAGGTAACATGCACAGGATAACATTTAAAATAAAAGGAGTTGCCACTGCAGCACTTACAGCAGGCTCAAAGGAATTGGAACTTGTGAGCCAAATGCATCTCACCCAGCCTAACTTCATGATAAACCTTATTGCTCAAAATTGATTGACATCAGATCTGCTAGCTGGATAGATTACACCGATAAAAACCATGCTTTCAAAGTGGGCCGCCGCAGCATAGCCAATGACCATCGTGTATGGTGCTGACTATATCCCCAAGAAATGAAACACTATTTAATTTTAGTGCACAGATAAAGGCTTTCAAGTCTGACTGAACTTTCATACTATCTGCATAAAAGAGAGCCTGGAGAGTATGAAACGACGAATGGCTAACTTTATCCTTCAAAGCCTCTCAGGGAATTTGCTGGGAAGATAGAGATGTGTGGGTCAAGTTAATGTACTCCAGAAATCTAGGATGGAGTGAGTGGGGGAAGGGAATCTCATAGAATGAGGGAAGCATGAGATTGAGGGGGGGGGGACAGTCTAAAATCAGAGTTTGCTCAGTTTTCAGCAAATGAAATAAGGCTGCTGGAAAGGTGCATTGGATTTACTGCTTTCAATACTTGCTGAAAGAGAAAACTGCACTGAAATCAAACTCTACGCAATGGTGAATATTAAGCCATTATCAGTGTGCATAAATACTTTTAATACCTCAGCTTCAGAGGAATGGAAAGAAGAGCAAGTATGGGAGAAGCCCCTGAACTCTGGTTTAAATCCCTGGGGAGTTATAGATTTATGAACTAGCATTAGGAAGAAGGTCATCTGTTCTGGACATTCAAAAAGGAATTGTTCATTCATTGTTAGATATTAGAATTCACCATTAAAACATTATTGGCACAAACAAGGTATAAAACATATCTACATGGAAAACAGTTTCATTCATTTTTCATGCAGTGCATAGTTATAGTATGGAATTTGTTACCACAGGGTATAGTGATGGCCACCAATTTGGATGGCTTTAAAGAGGATTGGACAAATTCATGGAGGATAAGGCTATCAGTGGCTACAGGACTTGATGGCTAGATGCTCCCTCCAGTGTCAGAGGCAGTAAGCCTATGGACACCAGTTGCTGGGGAACATTGGTGGAAGGACCTGTTCTATTCATGTTCTACATGTCCATTTCCCACAGTCAGCTCGTTGGACACTGCAGGAACAGAATGCTGGACTAGATGGATCTTGGTCTGATCCAGCATAGCTCTTTTTATGTTATGTTCTGAACTCAGGTGTCCATTATGTTTATTCAATATTTATTGTCAATTTTAAGAAGCATTTATTAGTCAGCACTAATTGCATTTCAATTACATTTTACAGCTTACTCCTATACATGCCTGGCGCGCTACTGAGAGGCAGGCCGCGAAGCCTGTTTCTCAGTAGATCCGCACACCGGAGGGAAGCGGACGCCCTGGTAGGTAAGTGGGGGGCCCTCCCCCCTCGTGCTCCTTACTGTCTGGGCTGTCCGCTGCCATCCGCTGGTGCCCATGGGTGAGAGCCAACTGCCCCAGCAGGTAAGCCCTCTCCTCCCCCTCTCGCTCCTTACCTGCCGGGGCCATCCACTGCCATCCGCTGCCCCCTTCTACTGAGAAACAGGCTTCATGGCCTGCCTCTCAGTAGCGCACCAAGTGACATCATCACCCAGTGCGCTACTGAGAGGCAGGCTATGAAGCCTGTTTCTCAGTAGAAGGGGGCAGCGGATGGCAGCGGACGGCCCCAGCAGGTAAGGAGCACGAGGGGGAAGAGGAGGTCCAATCCTCCAATCTTATCTGAACCAGATCAGGTCCTTTCGGACTAGTTCGGATGAGATTGGACGATCCAGAAGCCGGGATCGGAATCGGATAATTATATCCAATTTCGGTCAGATCGGCTCCAGATCGTGGATCTGACCTGATCTGATGTACACCCCTACAAATTTCTCATGCATCCCTAGGGACATGCAAATGATGTGTGTTAGGGAGCAGCTACTGCTTCTGGTTCCCTGTTGAGTAACTCCTGCGTATTGGAGAATTGCATCTCCTCCTCCTGCTTCACAGAGAACATTGCTGTCAACACAGCAAACACACCTGCCAAAAAAAAAAAATGACCAGGCTGAGTTGGCCTTTGGGGACAATTCAAAACATTCTGAAAGAGCACATGGTGCATTTGTCCTTGGACTATACCCATTCAGAAAGCTGGTGAGGAATCAGGCTTGAATATCCCCCTCCCCTGTTGAAACATTGGCCCATCTGAGTCCTCATTGTCTTCTCCCTGAAAAGCTAGATAATTTGTGGGAAGGTTTGTTGTGATGGCCTATTTAAGCATGCAAATCCTCCACCTGCGTTCTGAACTGGTATGGTGCCATGAAAGTCATTTTTGCTGTGAGTCCCTTGAACTGACCCGGGCAAATCTATCTCCATGCTTCAGCACTGGATGGCACCATGTTATATCATGCCTCTGTAAACAGTTGTATTCTTCTGTGAAAAATCTCATCTTGGGAGAGAACCAACGAAACCACAGTCTCAGAAAGTGCCACAGATGAACTAGCTGTCACCCATGTTCTGAGGGGGATGTTGATATTGACCCGCAGTTCCTTATATCCAGCTGGCACTGGATTTCAGAGTCTTTATAAAGAAGGAACAGAAAAATGAAGGTATTACCTGGTTGATATTCCAGACTCACTTAAGGGTTAATGGTCAACCATTAATAGGCATTCCTTTTTATTTTTATCTGAGTCTGTTTCTGTTAGACTTTCTAATTACCAGTGCTAAGATCTTTAGGAGTTGAGCCAAAGCAAATGAACAATTTAGACCTACCCTCCCATCTGCATGGCCAACCAGGGTATCGGGTCAGAGTGAAGGTAAATAAATCCAATTTGTAAATATGAGCTTGCTAGTATTACAGTGGGGTTTCTGAGGGCATTCCAACCTGCAGACATTGACTAAAGCCAGTTTGTCTTAAGCAAAGTCCAACAGTCTAGTATTTTATCACTGTTTCCATTATATATATATCTCAAATAACAATAACAACAACAACAACATGGCTATCACAAAATGTAAGATAAATGGTTTTGTCATTAACACAACCCAGTGCAAGGACAACCATGTGGTAATTAGAGATGAAAAGAGCTTAGAAGTTCCCCTTCCAGGGATAGGTTACTATAGTTCAGTGATAGGGTGACCTGATAAAATCCAGGTCAGGGCTCATGTAACTTTAACAGTTGTAGAGCAAAGGGAATTTCAGCCAGTGTCATTTGTATGCAATTAGTTCCTGGTGAAATTCCCTCTTCATCACAACTGTTAAAGTTGCAGGGGCCCTGCCTTCTTTTGTATATGGTCACTCTAGTATAGTGCATGCAACTTTAACTGTTGTGATGAAGAGGGAATATCACCAGGAACTAATTGAATACAAATGACACTGGCTGAAATTCCCTTTGCTCTACAACTGTTAAAGTTACATGAGCCCTGACCTTTTATCTGGCCAGCCTATTCAGTGATCAAAGTACACCACAGAAAAGCAGAAAGTTCAACGTATTAGTTTCCCCATTTGTGTTCCTTTTAGGGGTGTGCACGCCCCCCCCAGATCGGATCGGGACCTCCAATTTTGTTCCGGATCAGATCGGAACAAAATCGGAGGTCCCCCAGATCGGATCAGACCCAATCCCGATCCGAAAATCGGATGTCCGATTTTCGGATCGGTCGCCATTTTTCCCCATAGACTTGCATTGGGGGAAAGAAAGCTTTCCCCCAATGCAAGTCTATGGGGGAAAATGGCGGCAGGGAGGAGAGTGGGGGCAGAACTCCCCCCCTCCCTGTCCCTCCCCCTTGTGCTTTTTACCTGCAGGGGCCTTCTGCTCCCATCCGCTGGCGCCCGCGGGCGCCAGCGGACGGCAGCAGATGACCCTGGCAGGTAGGTGGGAGCCCCCTCCCTCCTCCCCCTCGTGATCCTCCTTACCTGTGGGCCCATCCGCTGCCATCCGCTGCCACCTGGGTGGAAGTAGATGGCAGCGGAGGGGCCCCGGCAGGTAAGCCCCCCCAGGGATCCTCCTTACCTACAGGGCCGTCGGCTGCCTTCACCTGTGTAGATCTACTTACCCCGCAGGTAAGTGGTCCCCCTCCCTCCTCCCCCCTTGCGATCCTCCTTACCTCCCTGGGCCATCTGTTGCCATCCGCTGCCGCCCAGGCAGCAGCGGATGGTAGCGGATAGCCCCGCCAGGTAAGCCCCCCCCCCGCTGTCCACTTCCATCAGTGGGCGCCCACTGGTGTCCGCTGATGGCAGCAGACAGCGCCCCAGGTAAGCCCCCCTGCTCCTTACCTGGCGGGGCATCCTTCTTCGTCCATTGCCGGCTATAAACTACTGCAAACTAGGCCTCACGGCCTAGCTTGCAGTAGTTTACAGCCGGCAACGGGAGGAGGAGGATGCCCCGCCAAGTAAGGCCCCCCTGCTGTCCGCTTCCATTGGTGGGCGCCCACTGGTGTCCGCCGATGGCAGCAGACAACCCCGCCAGGTAAGCCTCCCTGCTGTCCGCTTCCATCAGTGGGTGCCCACTGGAGTCCGCCGATGGCAGCAGACAGTCCCCCCGGTAAGCCCTCACACTCCTTACCTGATGGGGCGTCCTCCTCCATCTGTTGCCGGCTATAAACTACTGCGAACTAGGCCTCGCGGCCTAGTTTGCAGGAGAGCGCCAGGTGATGATACACCTGGCGCTCTCCTGTAAACTAGGCTGCGAGGCCTAGTTTGCAGTAGTTTATAGCCGGCAATGGGAGGAGGACACTCCGCCAGGTAAGCCCCCCCCTCGCTGTCCGCTTCCATCGGCTGGCGCCCACCAATGGAAGCGGCAGCAGGCCCCAGCGGGTGCCAGATGATCCTCCGATTTTTCCCGAACCAGATCGGGTCCTTCCGGACCGATTTGGAAAAGATCGGATGATCCAGAGGGGGGATCGGAAATCGGATAACTGTATCCGAATTCCCCTGGATCGGCTCTGGATCGTGGATCGGAGCCGATCCAGTGCACACCCCTAGTTCCTTTACTTAGCTCCTTAAGTCAGCCAAGTTGAAAATATACATCTAGAACTAGGGAAGCAGTGGCTGGATTTGCTACTGGCAAATTCAGCAGAAAGGCAACACAGAAGTTGAAGTGTGAGAAAATTTCATACAGGCCATGAATTAAAGGAGTGGCCTGTACTTTCACCTCCCTCCTAGAGCTTTATGAAAAAGAACACTTTTTGTCAAGGGGAGAAATGCAACTGGTTTATCATCCGAAATAAGGGGACCAGTTGTTTTGTGGTGTTGCAGCTTGCCCACACACCTCTCGTTTCATTGTGTTGCATCTATTTTTGTAAGTTGAGGGTTACACTATTAGAACATTGGGATCAGATAGATCCCAAATGGGGGATGGGTGGGAGTGGTCATAGCTCAGTAGAAGAGCATATGTTTTGCATGTGGAACATCATTGCATCAGTCCCAACATGCCCCCTTAATAGGGGCTTGTGTAAAAAGGGCTGCTTTTGTGTGTGGAGTGGACATCCTACTATGTTCCAGCCATAAGAGTGGGTATGACATGGCCTAGGGGAAGAGACAATTATCTGAGTAGTACCTTTTCAACATTTTTTCCTACTCCATCTGTTTTTGGAGAAAAATAAATAATGTTTCCATCTCTCGTCCTCCAGACTCCTCTCTGCCCACTGCCCACAAATCTGGTTAGCTCTTCCTGAGCATTGGCTGGTAGAAATCCCACTCATTTCCCAGGGCTGTTGTTGCTATGATCCTCCTCTTTTGAGGGTCAGGCAATGCCCTTATTTCTATGGTTGTGCACTGCCTTGGGTCCAAACCCTGAACTGGAGCCAAAGGGGGAAAGAGTGAGTGAGGGGATGAGTGAGCAAGGAGTAAAATGGACTTCTGGTCAGCCTAGTGCCTAGGAATGTGCTATGTCTGAGCTGCTTTAGGAGGGGAGGTCTGAACCGAACCTCAAAACCAAATTCAAAGTGTGTCAGTCCGGTCCCAAAGTGCTCCGAATCAAATCAGGGCTGTTTTGGTGCTCCCAAATCAGCCTTCGAGGTGAGTTGGGGTGCGGTGCACAGCCCTAGTTATTTCCTTGCTCACTGCAGAAGAAGCCCTTTTGCTCACAGAGAGGTTGAAAAGTAGCAATGAAAACACAAGGGGAGGAGCATACACTAATTCCAAAATCAATAGAGAGTTAAAGAGACTGCAAGAACTGGAGAGAGAGAGAGAGAGAGAGAGAGAGAGAGAGAGAGAGAGAGAGAGAACTAGATTTGGGCAGGTCACCCTTCACCAAGAAGGATAAGTAGCCAGTTTCAGCATTCTGCCAAAAATGACCTGGGAGATGTTTCCTTCCCACTGCCAAATATGGTGATCAGCACTCAGCCAAAGCATCAGAGCAGAATGCAGCAGCCACTCTCTGTTGATGACAATTTTTTTCAGCAGAGCATTGGACAAATCAGTCTGTCGGAAAATGAATGATCCAATTCTCCCCTGGCTACAGCCATCTCTGATGCTGCCATAAAAGAAAGTAACTGATTACATCTGCACAGCTGCTCTGAACCTTTGGCACCTTCAAAATTTGAAGATCTTATTTCTATGTCACAAGGCTGTTTGGAATGATGATGATGATGATTCATCAGTATTTATATACTGCCTTATCTGTTTAAAAAAAAGCCACCAAGGTGGTGTACAGCAATTTAAAACATCAGAATCCTAAATCAATGAAAACAAGAACATTAAAAACAGTGTAGTATTATTATCAATACTTTTCTTCCATATTCAACAGCCAGTTTCTGATCTTCAACTTTGCATTCATTGAGAGTTCGCCTCAGGTTTGCATCTTTTCCTATTATCAGGGAACCTAAACGATACACTGAGGTGTAACTATCATTTCATGAATAATGCTTTTTAGCAGCCCAATGCTGACCTCTTCATCCCAGTTAATTATTGTCATTTCTTGGGGAGTAATCCTATTCATGTTTAGACAGAAGAAAAGCTGGGGAAACGCTGGGGCATGATGGATGTTGTAGGATGACAGAGATCAAAAGACAGTTGGGCAGTCAGATACATTACACAGTCCAGAAGCAGAGTTAAGAAGGAATCCAAGGATCAGTAGGATGGGCTGTCAATCACAGAGTAAGGCCTGGGGGAAAAGGGTAGATGATACTGGAGTTGGAAGAATGATGTTGTTTCTAGCCCTGGCTAGGGAGATACTGCTTTCTATGACTCTGAGCCATGTATTCTGCAGCAGATTGTTTTTTCCTGAATTGCATGGATTGTGCAGACTTGGGGACCAGATTTTCACTTTCTCGATTTTTACACAAATTTAGTTGTAGAAAAATATGTAAAATTAAAAACACCGGCCAAAAATACACATTCCTCCCCGCAATGGCTAAAACATGAAAACATGCATTTTTGGGAGATTTGCCTATGGAGGGGGTTACACATTTTCACAAATGTGAATTTTTGCAGCTGTGAATTTGCACATATTTGGAGGGGGGAATCAATTTTATCAATGAGCAGACAATGGAATGAAAGACACCTGGCAAACCACAAAATACAGATGGAGCAGATCCATACATCCCTAGCTGACCCCAGCTGCAGTACATTAGAGCTCTTTGATCAGAGCCCTACTTTTTGCTTGCAAAAAAGAGGGGTTCTTTTTTGCAAGCAAGCACTCCTTCTCACAGGAACCCTACTGGCCTGCCATGTGAGGTGACGATGCTCCTAGGGGCCAGGGGGTTGCTCAGCTTTTGCATCAGAGGTAGAGTCCCCTCCCCTGACAGGGATGGACCTACAGTCATCTTCCCCAAGGCCCCAGGCTTCTTCTGCTCTGGTGACAATGATTGATATGGGGTGCTATCAGTTTCTGGTACCTCTAGCTCTTCCCCTGAGAAGCATTTCTCCAGCGAGGGCATGACAATGCCTATGTTCCTCAAAATGTGTACAAAACAGTCCTGTTGAACAGTGATAAAGATGGAATAGATAGCGGTGGTGGTGGGTAGTAAGGCATAGGGAAACCATGATTCAATCAGAAATTCATGAAATTCATGGAAATGAAAGAAAAGGAAATGGTTTCATGAAATGGCCCCACTCCCAGCTTTGTACCTCCAAACCATTTAGGCCGATAGCCTACATTGCCCCCTCCAACTCTATGATTCTATAATTCTCTAACTGAATTCCTGTACTGAGCAAGGGGTTGGACTCAATGACTTCAGTTCTATGATTCTGTGATTTAGTGGATTCCTCACCATCTTTACCTGGGAGTAAGTCCCATTGAACTCACTGAGGCTTGTTTGAAATTTGACATGCATATGATTGCACTGTTGATCTTTGATTTCCCCCATTCCCACCTACCTCACAAAATCCCTCTCCGTATCAGATGTCTTTTAAACCTTTCAAACAAAGTTTTTTTCAAATAATGCTTTCAAATAAAGAGATTTTTTCAGTTGAATTTGCTGCCTTCTTTGTTTGCCTTCTTTGGTGTTTGTACTGCACTATGTATTATTTTAATTATATTTTTACAGCACACTGTTAACTGCAAAGTTGAAGGACATTTTAAAATAATAATAAATATATATATGAATAAATAAATAAATTGGGGGGGGGGGGGAGGTTGTTGCAAGCTATTCTTTTTTTTTCCCTAAAGAAATCCAAGCATAAAACAAAATTCTTGTAGTTTAGGTTCTAAAATGAGGCTTGCACAGAACAACACACTATGGCTTTACATTTTTAACAAGACTGCTTCAATTACTGTCCTTTCTTTGGAGGGGTGTTTAACTCTGCACTTCTCAAATAAAATGAGCTGCTGGAGAAATGATCCACCCATT
The DNA here is from genome assembly GCA_029215795.1 of Anniella stebbinsi. Classification (NCBI taxonomy): domain Eukaryota; kingdom Metazoa; phylum Chordata; class Lepidosauria; order Squamata; family Anniellidae; genus Anniella; species Anniella stebbinsi. The sequence goes on along the minus strand of JARDYH010000003.1, from coordinate 45,323,708 downwards.
CTGTAAAATTGTGTGTTTTTCTGTGCATATTCAACTGCTATCCACTATAATAGAAGCTCCTAGGGAGTGATAAAGAAGCCACTTTTTATAATGGCTACCATTTTGAATTTCCCAAAATTCATAAAGCACCTCAGAACACAGCTTTCTTGGGAAAGCAAAATGGCAGCCACTGTGATTTTCTCCTATTACCTACAAGAATTCACTTCTCCCCCAAAATATAGCTGAAGCAAAATAGCCAATTTCAAGGTGGGTGAAAAAGCTGAGAAATGGTCCTTGTCAATTCAGCACAGCTGTATCTGGTAGATTGGGTCTCTGCATCTCTCTGGATCAGATAATTGGTTCATCTTGCCCAGCACTGCCTATAACTGCCAGTGGTGCTCCAAGGTCTTAGTCCAAGGCCTCTTCTAGTCCTAGAGTGGCCACAGGCAGGGCCAATAAAGGGGAAATACATCACCAAAAGAGAAGACAAAGAGGGCACATATTTGCATAACGTTTGCATTTGGTGATTTAGGCATATAGATGAATTTAGAAATAATTACTATAATTTAAATAGATAATTAAATAGAAATGGTGCTAACAAGGCTCCTGCGATCCCTCCCTTCCTATGGTTGTCTTTCAACAAGCATTGGACTGGACATCCCTTTGAATAGAGGACACCTTCAAAGAGAGGACTATCCTCTGTAAAGTAGGATATATGGCCACCCTATCCCTGCTACCTGTCATTCTTTTAACTGGAGATGCCAGAGAATAATCATGGATGCATGTTCTGTCACAGAGTAGTGGCACTCAGTGGTGTTCAGTGGTATCTCTCAGCTGATGCTTTGATAATATTGACTCCCAGTGAGTTTCATCAGATTTCTGGTGCTTTCTATTGGTCATATTGCTTCATTCAAATTATTCTGAGTTGCAATGCAAAGCATGTTCTCTTTGACACTTATATCATCTGAATTATTTCCATTAAATTTACTATCTTACCATTTAGTTCATAACATGTGATCTTAACATAATTTGCCCAAAGGATGCAATTTCTAAAAAGGTCAAACATGACAGAATCTGGAAGACATGCATGTGTCGAAGCATCTATAAATATTTATGAGAATAAAGGAAACGCCATACCCCGCGCCCGGCGCAGCCTGGGCACAGTGGGGCTGTTGCGGTGGGGCGCAGGAGAGGCATGGAGGAACGCCATTGGTAGCCTCCTTTCGCGCCACTGGAGGGGGAAGGGGAAGAGGAGCCTTTATAAGGGCTCGACCCCTCCCCTCCCCGCTTTCGTTTCAAACGCGGCTGGCAGAGCAGTTGGGGTGAGGCTGTGTAGCAACAGCCTCGCTTCCAGGGCAGGCCGCGGCAGCGAGAGCAACGGCCGGCGGAGCGTGGAGTCGGAGGACTTACCAGCTTCCATTCAGTGGCATTTGCAGCAGGCAGAAACAGACCTAGCTGGTGCATGTTGGAGGGAGGATTGGCTGATCCTCCCCATGGGAGCTAGGAAAGGAAGTGCATGGTTTAAACGCGCCTTTCTTGAGGCCCCAGGCTTGGGGGGAGCCGGCTGGCTCTTCCTCTCCAGCTAGTCTCAATGGGGCAGGAGCAGCTGGGGGCGGGAGAGGCCGAAGGCGGCGGCTTTTGCTTTTATTGTTGCCCTAACAGCGGGTGAGCTGTCTCGTGCTCCTTGCGCAGGGTTGTTAGCACTTTTAGAAAGGTGGGGGGCATTTCTTTCCTCCTGGTAGCTTGGAAGTACACCGTGCCAGCTAGCATTATTGGTGGGGAGACTTGGGCAGGTCCCTGGAGGATCAGGCGCTGGGGAATAGAGGCCCCTTAGGCAACCCCCCCTTACTTGGGCATTAGGAAATAGTTTACGCTCGGGAGGTAATCGGCTGCTTAGGGGGTTGTGCGCTCCCACCCACCCCAGAGAGGGCACAACCTGCAGCAAGGGTGTTGGGCCATTTGGTAACATTAACGCACACTTAAATAAATTGGAGTCAAGACCTAGGCCACAGTTTGGGGATAATGGCTCCCAGGAAAGGTGTTGGGGGTAAAAAAGGGAAAGGAAAAGCTTCCCGAGCTCCACCTAAATGGCCTAGGGCCCATTTCGACTCATCCTCTGACGAGGCTGAGAATCCTGATATTACTGCTATTCTGGTGAGATTACGAGTGGTTGAGCAAGAGAGAGTCATGGGTGCCACCGAACTAGAAAGCAGAAACAGGATGAAATGTGGGCCTCTGTGTCAGCTCGCTTACAGGTTGTTGAAGCGGCTCGCAGCCTGGTACCAGAAGGTGAAGGTGAGCCAGCACAGCAGCAGCATCAGGGAATTGAGCCTGCAGGACATCTGTCTACAGCTGAGGTGTTGAATCTTGGAACATCTGGTATCTCGGATCCAGCCTCACCCAATCCTAATCCTTCAGGTGGCCTGAGTAAACCACAAATTCAAGGTGAGATGCAAACAACAACACAGGTCAGCTCAATTCCAAGTTGGGGACCTCCCCCTCCTTGGAATTGGCATCCATGGCTGACAGGAATGGGTTGGGCAACGACGCTTCCAGGCCCAGGAGCTCCTCCCATGGCTGACTCAATGCCCTCAAATACACTCACACCTCTTACACCAACAACTCCTCAGACACAGGTCAGTGGTTGCCTAGCTGTGAGGGAGATACAACAGTTTACTCCTGGTTTGGTATCCCAGGCACCTGGAATGGAAGGAGTGGGTAAGGAACACACTAATAGTACCTTTGAGGGTGGAATGCAGGCGAACACCACCATGGCCTTGCCGCCTCCTCAGGAGGCAGCAGCAAGCGCTTCCGCTTGCGTAGCAGTGTGGCAAGGGCCAGCTGGAGCATCAAGTTCTTCTTCTGGCATGGGACATTTGCGTAAGGACCCATATGCGGGCGTGGACAGGGATGCTGTACCTACAGGGAGTACATCTACCCCGTTAGGTTACCACCTTTTACCGGCTACCGGGGAAAAGATTCTTAGAGGGGAATTTGTTGATGTCTTTTCACTGTTATTTCGCGAGCTGGAAAGTAAGGAAAAGGAAAAGGGTTCGGATAAGGATTATGACAAACTAAGGCGTAAGAAGGTAGCAAGGACCTGGACAAACTGGCTCCCAGGTTTCCTTATCTACATGGCGGTAATACAACAGAAGTTCCCAGATAGAGGATGCATTTTGACTAAGTACCTTGACATGCTATATAGAGCATACACAGAGTATGAAAGGGGGCATGGCTAGCATATGATGAGTCATTTCGTATGCAGGCCACTTTTGACCACACCCTACGCTGGGACGTGAAGGACCATGATTTGTGGCTCCAGTTTATGACCCCAGCCAGGCCTGGGTTTGGAGAATGGGCAGATAGTGGCTATATTCTGGTGAAATCACAGCCTTCACCATATTACCGCGGGACCGTGGGGCGAGGGGTTCAACCCCGCTTGCTCTGCTGGGAATATAGCTCCCGGGGGGGCTGCAATCGCCCTGCCTGCTGTTTCCGGCAGGAATGCCTCATATGCCATGGTCCTCACCCCAGCTCAAATTGCCACATGGCAAGAGGTGGTCGGGGGCTCAACTGGGATAACCAAGGAACCCACAAGCCAAGAAGTCAAAACCCACCTCCTAAAGGGCCCCAGTCCGGTCAGAATTGAGCCATTATTACGGCTCTTAGTGCATTACCCATGTCGGGATGCTGGGTATTTAGCAGAAGGTTTCAGGGTAGGTTTCCGTATTTCATTTCAAGGCCCCCGTGTTTCATCATTTTCCAGGAATCAGAAATCCATTACGCTTATGGAGAAATTAGTGAAGGATAAAATAAGGAAGGAAGTTGCTTCAGGTAGAGTAATAGGCCCTTTCACCAAACCACCTATTCCAAATTTACAGGTATCACCTTTAGGTATTGTTCCCAAGAAAACTCCGGTGGAATACAGGTTAATACATAACCTGTCAGCCCTGAGAGGGAGATCGGTCAATGATGCAATCCTGGACCACCTTTGTTCTGTACATTATGCATCATTTGACTCTGCAGTGGCAAGTAGCCCACATTGAACACCAGCTTGTACAGTGTCAGGCCGAGGCGACGGGACACTGGAATACATTTGCGCATATTTGTACACTCACGCTGTAGGACAGGTGTCACCTCGGCCACCAACACCTCAAACGTTGCGCGAGACATGCGGAAGCTCCCACGGAAGCGCTCGTCGTCCCAGTCCTCCAAGTCCTGCATCTCATTCCACACAGTGTCCATCCGGGGGAGCACCCAGTGGCACACGCTCTCTCGCTCGGCAAGAAGCTCGGCTGACATCGAGAGGGGTGGGGTGTGGTGCAGGGCTCCTTCGGCCGCGCCTTCGGCCAACTTCTCCGTGAGCAATGTGGAGGCCGCACGGGGATGCACCAGTGGCAGGATGGTGGCCCGGAGACAAGGCACAGCCTCCGTTGCTCCGAGCAGCCAGCGGAAGGTCCCTGTCCCAAACACTGGCTTCGCAGGCATGGCTCCACGTAGCCGGCATAAGCAGGCATGGAATAGGTCCTCCTCGTCGGCATTGGCATGGTTTTGCGTGGCCGCCTGGAGCGCTCCTTGCAAGCAGGCCGTCGCGAGCTCCCTCCGAGACATCCTTGCAAATGCCGAGCGGGCTGGAGAGGGGGCGAGCAGGATGGGAGGAGCTGTGAGCGAGACAGAGCAGGAGGGTGGAGGGAGGTGGGGCTAGAGGTGGAGCATGGGGCCGTCAACATCATTAGCATGGGAATGGGAGGGCAGGATTTGTTTAGGCTAAAGCACACCTGCAAGGCTGAGGGGAGTGACAGGAAGCGGCTCGAGTGGGGTGCATGATGGGGAATCGGCAGAGTGGGCAGTTACTACGCTGCAACTAGGGGGGATGGGCGTGAGCCTCCAAGCTGCCAAACAACCCTATGGCTGGCCGTGGATCCAGAGCGTGGAGATGGCGTGCCTTTTGGGCCCTCAGCCTTCTGCGGATGGCACGGCGGAGCGAGCGCAGTTTCCCTGGGACGCGAGAACAGAAGAGGGGAGAGGAGGGGCAGAGCCATCAGTGATACGGAGGCCACACTAACACCACTGCATTCCACCCAACAGCCCAGTTACCAACCTCCGCGCTGAAGGGCCCTTCGGCGTCAGACAAAGCACCCTGCTTGGTGGCCGTCGGACCTGTAGGGTGATGCCATCACGACCAGTTCTGGCTGCAATGAGTGGAGATAGGGCCGGGAACGAGAGGCATCCAGCGCGTGCAACAATGTTGCATAGGGATGCTGATGGACATAGCCTTGAGCATCTAGACTGGGCTGAGGGAGGCGGCAGCCAGAGGGACGCAGATCTAACGGGGTCCTATCACGTATAGGGGTGTGGGAGAGTATACAACTGCACGTCCCTATAGATCTATGGGGGATGGGTCTAGGGGCTCGTAGGACGACCTCGCCTTAGGCCATGTTGTCCTGAGTGGGCCTTTCCACCCACTCCTCCTCCTCCTCCTCCTCCTCCTCTGCCTCCTCGTCCCCCTCCTCCTCTCCCTCTACGTCGGTGTCAGGTGGGATGGCGTGGCCCCTCTTTGGGCGGCCGCCTATGCTCCAGTGCTTCTGCCCTCTGGCCGCCCCCCTGCCTTCCCTGAGGCACCTGCTGCTGATGACGCTGAACGTGGGGCCCGATATGGTGTGGCCATTGGTGGGGGCAGGTACTGCTGTTGCTGCGGTGGCGCCATGTATCCGTACAGCCCCATGTAGGGCGCAGGCTGCGGTGGCCCATGGTAGGCTCCATGGAAGGATTGGGCGAGCTCCCTGAGCACCTTGGTTTGGCGGTCGATGGCTGCTGTGCGCTCCTGCATGCCTTGGTTGATGATGGCATCAGTGACAGCCATGGCCTCGGTCATGCCGGTGACATGGCACTCCAGACCTATATGCACATCCCTCCCCACCTCCCGTGTGGCTTGGGCACACTCCTCCACTGCTTGTGCGGCTGTGCGCGTGGCCCACATGGTGAGGACGCACTCCTTGGTGCGTCTGGCCTCCTCCTCGGCTGCCATGCATGTGAACAGGTCGTGGATGCGCTCCCCAGTTGTCTCCGTGACAGAGACCAACTCCCTCGCCACCTGCAGCCGGTCTGCCCTGTGCCTGTTGCGCATCCGGACACACCTCTGCGCTGGTCAGGGGACGGGCTTCTTCAGCCGCGACCTCACCATGCTCGCCTATGTGCGGTGACGGCGACTCCTCCTCTAGGGGGGGCCCTCCCTCCATCGGCTAGTCCTCCGGCTGTGGGGACCCCTCAATCTCCCGCTCCAGCACGGCCTCCCCAGCCTCGAGCTCCACTTCCGACGGCGCCTCCGCCTCCATCGCCTCCATCTCCACGTATGTTTCGTCGGAGGCCTGCGTATCAATATGCAGCAGCTCTTCCTGGGACGGTGACAGTTCAGGCTCGAGCACATCGCCCACCTGTTGTTCCACGAGCAGCTCCATTTCATCCTGTTCCTCCTGGGACACAGGCCCCGTCTCCGTCACGACATCCAGGATCCCGTGCGGTATTCCCTGAACCATAGTTGCGTGTTTTGAGGACCCTAGCTGCGTGCGTGGCACTGGCACTGGCCGTGCCACTCACCCAACGGTGGCAGCCATGCTCCCCTTCACGAGAGTGTCCTGCGTATGGGACGGCCCTGGCTCTTCCTCCCCCTGCTGGGTCTCTGGCACCAGGGGGGTAGGTGCAGGATCCTCTACCTGCATGTCCGCACAGATGAGCCGTAGGAAGGCCGTGGGGCTACTGCTGCTGGAGGAGGCTGGCGTGGGGGAGATGCTCCTTGAGGTGGTGGCTGTCCTGGGCAGCACGGGTGACAGCCTCACAAGCACCGATGGACTTTGGGATGCTGCGGGCCGGCTCATCGGCCTCACCTTGGCCGGACATGCTTCAGCTGCTGCCCTCGCAACTTTCTTGGCAGGGGGTGCGGAAGATGGTTTCTGGGCTGCCTTGGCAGGAGGAGCGGATGATGCTTTCGGGGCTGCCTTGGCAGGAGGAGCGGGGGATTCTTTCGGGGCTGCCTTGACGGGGGGTGTTGGCCGTGGGTCGACCGGCCTTGCCGGAGGCTCCTGTTTCGGTGCAGTGGGGCCCTCTTCCCATTGCGCCCCTTGGTCCAGCCGTGCTCGTTGACGCATGTGCGGAGGCTTGTTGGTGGCGACCCCGCTGCCCGCCGTGTGCCCCAGGACGACGTCGTGATGCTCCAACAGCAGGCGTGACAGTTCGTCGTAGAAGGGCATGGTGCATGACTGGGCGCCAGTTCTTTTATTGTGAGTGATGACCTCCTTGAACTTCCTCTTGAGTCCTTGGAGCTTGTCCTTGCATTGCTTTCCATTGCGGTCATATCCCCGTTCCTGCATTTTCTCAGCTAGCCATGGGTAGAGCTTATCGTGCCTGGCAGTGGCCATGATCCTCCTGGCTTCTTGGCTCCCCCAGAGCTCTATGAAGTGGCTGATCTCCTCCTTGGACCAGTGCAGTGCTCTGCGTCTTTCCTGGGGGTCCTGGCTGCTCCCCTCTTCAAAGGATTGTGAGCCGGTGTCCTCAGCTGGATCATCCCTTGGCCCCTCTCCCTCTGGCTCCATGTTGCCAATGGGTGTCTGGTTCGGTGGTGAGGGTGGTCTGTGCCTTGGGCTGCCTTTCCCAGTCCCGTGTGGATGTGTGTCGGTGGATGTTGGTGGGCTCTAGTGCTTGCTGTAAATATGCCCTGTGCGTAGGCATTGTTGTCTTTGGTGGCCGGGGCCTCTTCGTGTCCTTGGGATTGTTGTGCATGCCTTCGTTGGTTTTCCACAACATCCGCAGGTGGCTGGCTGTCGCCCATGGGCACCAATTGCCTAGGCATTTGTAGCGTCTTGGGGATAGGCTTTGCCTACGCTCGCTGTCCAGACGTGTTGGGCGATTAGGGGGGAGCTATCTGGACGCTGCTTCCCCTGCTCTCGTCCTTCTGGGTAATGCAAGGGTGGGGGTGGTGTTGTGGTGGGGGTCTACTCTGGATGGGGTGTTGTTCCCCCTGTTGGGGTGGGGGGGCTACCCCTTGTTCCTGGGCGCCTGGGGTTGTTGCTTGTTCTGTCTCCCCCTCCCCCCCTTTGCCATGGCTCTGTTCTGGTGCACTTCCCTGTCCGTTTGGGTGGCTGACTGGGCACCCTGTGTGAGTGCTTGCAGGAGCTGGCTCCTTTTAGAGCTCTGTGGCAGCTGCCTGGTGGGGGAGGTGGGTGTCCTGGTTGCTATGGCGGCGAAACCAGCGCTCCGTTTCATCCGCGCCTGAGCTCCTGTCCGCTTTCATGCTGCTCTTGCCGCTCTCCTCTATGGTCTTTTGCGTTAACGTACTCACCTCAGTTGTTTAACCCATGCACCTCATGTGGCTGAATTTGGACAACATGTTAGTCAATTGACTAACTTTTAAACAACTCGCAAGCGAGTTGTTTAACTCCGTTGTTTAAAACTGCAACTTAAATAACCGTGGGTTGGTTAACCGTTGTGTGGCTGAATTCGGACGACACATTAGGTTAACCCACTGACAGTTGTTTAACTTAACAACTGTTGGTTAACGTGTCATCCGAATTGAGCCATATTCAGCTTTCTGTCAACAACCACACCCAAATCCTTCTCTGATGTAGTGCTTCCAAGCCATGAATCCCCCATCTTGTATGTGTACCCTACATTTTTCCTCCCTAAATGTAATACCTTACATTTCTCCCTATTAAAGGACATCTTGTTCCTCTCAGCCCTGTCTTCCAACCTGTCCAAATCAGATTGCAGTCTCATTCTGTCATCATGGGTGTTGGCCATACCTCCCAGTTTTGTGTCATCCACAAATTTGATAAGAAGCCCATCAATTCTATCATCCAGGTCATTAATAAACATGTTGAATAATACTTGCCCCAAGACAGAACAACTTCTCTAAAATCCAGCTTTATTTGTAGCAGCTACTATGTACTTCTCTACAAGATGCAATAAAGTTGGCTACCAACATAGATGGTTTTAAAAGGGAATTAGACAACTACATGGAGGATAAGGCTACCAAGGGCAATTAGTCACGATGGCTACAGGATCAGAGGCAATATGCCTCTAAATACCAGTTGGTGGGAAGCAAGAGCAGGAGTAGGCTGTTGCTGTCACATCCTGCTTGTGGGTTTCCCATTGGCATTTGGTTGACCACTGTTGGAAACAAGGCAATGGACTAGACAGGCTTTTGATCTGATCCAGAAGGGTTCATCTTATGTTCTTAATATAATACAAAAGGAGATAGACAACATCAGGATGGGGGGGATATATAATTATGAAGTACCGATCAAGTGAAAATGCTCATATATCTGAAAAGGGTATCAAATTCAGTCATATTTCATGTGGGAACTGACACACAATTCTGATTATCAGCTTACATAAGAATCAGCTGCTCTATTTAAATTAAACACTCTTTCATGGGAAAGCCTAACATTACTGTATAACTGAAGCAATTGCCTGACCCTCCAATAGGGAATGAAATGAGGTCAGTGTTTGTCTTACATGGAGGACCTCAACTCCATCAAAATGGTGGAATGAATCTGGGACGTACATACATAGCATTAATCAATACCTCCAGCCTACTTCCACACTTTATGGCCAAAATATCACCACAGTGTTTTATGGTTTTGGGAAAGAGCCACTTCATAAAGTTCAGAAGCACCAGAAAAGATCCAGCAAACTGTCAGCTGTGTGAAGTTAAGTGAAGCAATGACAATTCATCCCAGCTAAGATACATTCATTCGCCCACTCCTTGCTTATCATCCAATGTAGGCTGACCAGATAAAATCCAGGTCAGGGCTCATGTAACTTTAACAGTTGTAGAGAAAAGGGAATTTCAGTGACTGTCTTTTGTATGCAATTAGTTCCTGGTGATATTCCCTCTTCATCACAACAGTTAAAGGTGCAGGCACTATACTAGAGTGACCATATACAAAAGAAGGCAGGGCCCCTGCAACTTTAACTACTGTGATGAAGAGGGAATTTCACCAGGAACTAATTGCATACAAATGACACTGGCTGAAATTCCCTTTTCTCTGCAACTGTTAAAGTTATATGAGCCCTGACCTGGATTTTATCTGGTCACCCTAATCCAATGGCTGTGATGTGTGACACCTCATTCAGGATGTTGATAAACACATTATTGCAATCAGTTCCTTCTCAGAACGTTAAAGAGGTGCCAGATTATACACAATTCTTTCTGATGTTTGGAAATATGTATATAAGATCTGAAATCAGGAGATAGTAGAAGGTACTAAACATTTGTCAAAAACACTGGAGAAGATACTGCATATTTTGTTAATCTGTGAGATGAGTAGGCATGATGTGATCTGATACCACACATCGTAAAGCTAGCCATGGCCATGGCAAAGTTAGCACTCTAAAGATGATCTCCATGTTACAAGATGCCAGATTGCTAAGTGAAAAAGATACATACATGTGAACCAACACAGGATGAACTTGTTGAAACTTGACTCCGATTTTTTGTCAGGCTCAATAATGGAAGTACCAATGACTCCTGGAGTACATTACACGACTCATCATACATAAGGCTGGCAGCTATGGACCCAAGGGAATTGCAGCTTTAATAACATCTACCCACAGCCTATGAGCAGCACCAGTGTCATAGGCATGGTGGCCATTGATAATATCCCTCTGGAGGCATCCCTCCTCTTCACCATTGCAACCTGCTTGTTCACCTGCCTCTCAGTCTGGTCCAGACAATGGTGGTGGTGGGAAGGAGGAGTAGGAGATGCCACGGCCTACATGCTCACTTGCTCTCTTCCTGTCAAGCAAGCAAATGGTAGCATTGAGGTGAAAGAGGAAGAGGAGCAAAAGCAGCTGGTGACAATGGCAGTGAGAAACAAGACTCGCCAAAGGAGGGCCCATTGAGGGTGTCTTGCCCATGGGCCCTCAAAACCCCCGAGATGGCACTGCCTAAGAATGCTCCTCAGAATCATTCATGGCAGACACTGGAGCAACACAAGATCCAAGTTGGGCATATGGCTGTTTAATACAATGGCTTGGATCCTGAATAGCTTTTCCATGAATGGAAGGACTCCTTCCATTTGCAGAAGAACTGGTTATCCAGAAGGACCTCCTGCCCTTGGAGGGGGCGAGGGAGGCAATTTTTGCAATTCCCTTTTCTCCCTGCAGCCTCCTGTGCCACCTCCTAACAATCCAGAGCATATTTCCAGACGGCTCAGGGGAACGGAGTGAATGAGTAAAAATCACTTCCCCCTTTCTAAGAGTGGGATTCCACTCATAGGATCTCTGGATCCAACCAATCATCAGCATGTTAGCAAAATCATAAAGAATTTTCAAAGTACTTTCTTAAAAGATCAAAGGGTGAAATCTTATCATTACATAAAAAGTCAGACTTTACTAGAGTTTAGGTAACTTGTACATGCCTTCACTTTTCATTTATACCCTTGTTTGCTGCTGTAGCTTTTTCCCAGAAAATATCACACTGTTTCAATATAGAAATATTTAAAAATACTAACACCTGGGTTTCCTGTTATTGTTCCTGTTTTAAGAGGCCATGTTCTAGGCTCCCCACATGTTTCCTGATCTTAATTTTGGACGCCATTTGCCAAATAGTAATTCCAGTTTACATTAATCTGGCCCATCAGAGATAAACAGCAGAGTGGAAAAATCCAAAAATGTCTACTCTTTAACAATTGCTGATAACTGTGATGAGCTTCAAAGGAGGAGTTCAAGAACACACACACACACACACACACACATTTTTTCTTCTGCTGTTGTTTTTCTTGAACTGAAATAGATGTGCTACTTCCACTATACCAGCTCCCTGCTGCCCCATTCATTTCTAGAATCCAATTAAACCTCCTTTCCGTTTTCTGTTTGCTAGTCTATATAGGTCAAGCTTGTTTAACCCGATCTTATCAAATAAGGTCACGATTTCTCACATCAGGAGGAGCTCTGCTTTTTATTAATTCATTCATTTATTACATTTTAAATGCAACATTTTTAAACATAAAACACAAGATCCCATTAAAAAAGAAAAAGCATAGTAAAACCAACAACAGCACACAAAACCAAAATCAACAGCAAGGATAAAACAGTGCAAAGATCTAAAAAAACCCGCTAAAAAGAAGTCCTAAAATTCCTCAGAAAATTAAAAGATCTTCACCTGGTGCCCAAAAGTCTGAGATATAGGTGCCAGGCCAGCTTCTCTGCATATCAGTTTATTCAAAATTATATTTAATATGTGTGTGTGTATGTTTGTTTTAGTGGTATTCCAGAAGAATATAATTTCATCCAACAGGGCAGAGCAATGCAGTACCCCCCACATTGCAACTCAGGCTGTCTATCCAGAAGAGATACTATGGTCAATGGTACTGAAAGCCAATGAGAGCTCTAAAAGAACAAGCATGATCACACTCCCTCTGTCCCTCTGTCAGCATAGATCACCCCAAAGGGTCAACCAAGCCAGTTCCTGTTCCAAAGCCAGGCCTGAAACTGGTTTACATGGATCCAGTTTGTAGTGATATCATGCAACTTTCTAGAACAGAAGTGACTATGGGGTGATTCACATCACTGAGAATTACTGGACCTTGCCAAAAGGAAAAGGAAAAGAAAAGTTTAACGTACATGAGAGCTGTCATGAGGAAATACAATTGTCTGATTGCTCTATCACAGGGCAAGATGCGTTTTCATCATGTAATATGATGAGTAACATTTCCCATCACGTTGTGGGCAGAAAAATCTATCAAGCCACACAACGGAGCAATCAAACTTGCACAGCCAGCCGTAATGGACATGTATCCCATGGCAAGATGCAGGCTTTCCACCTGTCCACTGTAAAAATGGATGATCCAAATGAATCTCTGGTCATTTCTTATTACAATGATATTATTAATTGGCTCTCCTTACTGGGCATGCCTCCTCTTAAGAGATTAGAGCAAAAGCAATGCCCACAAAAACAAGAGAGAGCATAGCTGCCTTTCCCAACCTGATGCCCTCCAAATGGGCTACAACTCCCATCATCCACAGCCAGCATGGGCAATGGGGTAGATTGTTTGTGTAAAATGTGTGTGTGTGTGTGTGTGTGCAAAGTGGCCTTTCACTAATGTACAACCATCACCAAGATCTCGCTTGTGTACTCTTAGCTCTTTCTAGACATGAAGGCAGAGTGATTCCCCCACACCATCCCATGCACTTTGATATACAATCTGTGCCACCTTGCTGAGGCCAGGGGTGGCCCTAGATGAGCTGCCAGGAACTGGTGCCCTAGGTGAACCATGCAATCGGCGCCCCACCCCCCAACCCCAATCGCAGATATAGATTGAAGGTTTTGGCAAACTGGGAAACATTTTGCCCCTATTTTCCATTTAATGTTTTTAAAGCATATTCATTCAACCAGCCATAATTATTCATTTTTCCATCCATCCGTCTGTCCAACCGAAGTTTCTGAGATCAGAAAAAATTGAGACACTAAATTTTCATTTTTACTTGTTTTGTTTTTGTTTTTGTTTTTAATTTGTATTTTCTTTCCTTGAATTTGACACCCCACTTAACTTGGCGCCCTAGGAGACCGCATAGTTCACCCATATTAGGCTGACCATATGAAAAGGAGGACAGGGCTCATGTAATTTATCAGTTGTAGATAAAAGGGAATTTCAGCCAGTGTCATTTGTATGCAATTAGTTCCTGGCGAAATTCCCCCTTCATCACAACAGTTAAAGTTGCAGGCACTATACTAGAGTGACCATATAGAAAAGAAGGCAGGGCCCCTGCAACTTTAACTGTTGTGATGAAGAGGGAATTTCACCAGGAACTAATTGCATACAAATGACACTGGCTAAAATTCCCTTTTCTCTACAACTGTTAAAATTAGATGAGCCCTGACCTGGATTTTATCTGGTCAGCCTAACCCATATGGATGGGCCACCCTTGGCTGAGGCTTATTTACACCTGGAGGTTTATAGTGCTTAGATAGAATCCTAACCAGTCATGTGACAGGGGCAGAAGGAGGGCAGTCCTCTTGGGTGCTCCATGGACTTCAGTGGGACAATTTTAACTGTCACTACTTCTTTTGTTGGCTTAATGTTATGCCATCATCAAGGGCAGAAGGACCAACCTTTGAAGGAGCATATGAGATTCCAAAAGAGATCTACTGTCTGTCCCCTCCCCCAACTCTCACAGTTTTTGCCGCTTTCATTGATGGTGCTGCACACTGCTGTATAACATCGTGGGCACAGTAATGCTGCACTGGCATACATCCTGCTTGCCAGCATAACGTTTTGTTTTTGCTGGTCTAAGGGATTTAGCAGTGATCCTATCACTGCCCAGCAGGCATGACTTAATGATAGGATTATGCTGCAAGATACTGCAGGAAGTGGCAGATAACTTACACTGGGTAATAAGATACACTCAGCATGAAAAGGAAAGCCTATCTTTACAATGTATAGCAATAAAGCAGAATCAACACAGATTTGAGAAATAAAATACGTGCCCTTCATTCTCAGCCTCCAACAAGTAAAATTTGCTCTTGACAAATAAAATTAACTCCTGCCGATTAAACCAATTAGCCTAATGCTTGAAAACCCTCTTCATGGTACATTTTCAGTCAAACCTACATTGTGAACAAGAGAACATCCAGTGCCTTTATTTGAAATCCAGAGCTCAAGGTGTACTCCAAAGAGGTGCTGCTATGCACCCTCGTCAGTTCAAATGACATATTGCATCTGCTCCTTTGAACGACGACAATTCATTTTGTGCAAAAGCTGCTTCATCGCCTGGCAGAGCAGACATTATCCAGTTTAATTCTGGCTATAGCCAGCTGGATATGTTGAAAGAGCAAGAATGAATGGCAGCTCTCCTGGAATCAAGTTACATCCATTCTGACATGTAAACACACCTTCACCAGAATATTGATGAAACAGCGAGTGCAGATGGCACAGCCAGTCAACTAAGCAAGCCAAATTCAAGTTTGGTTCCTTTCCTTCCTTTCCACATTTTTAAAGTATGATTATATTAGAAAGATTAGTAATGTAAATGGATAGAAAGAGAACTGCCAGAGATTATCATCTACCTCCTCACACTCAACACAGGAGTGGAGGGGAAAAGACAGCCTGCATGCGATCAAACAACCTCTGCACTACTTAGAAAGGAAATATTATTTAAGTTTGAGAGCCTTTCACCGGCTTGTGACATATATTCTCACACCTCAAGCCAACAAATGAAACAAGAATGCTAGCTCTTCTATTGTTCAAGAGTACAGATGAGCAACTGGAAGTGCCTGAGCCAAATCTGGCCTCCTGAAGAGTATTGTCTGGTTGCCCAACTGCCAACCCAGTGGCAAAGAGAGCTTGCTGAAGAACTAGGGGCATTGAGAGTTGCTCACAGTATTCTTTGGAGGACTGGAGACCCTGACTCACTACATACTACTCAGCCATTGAAGTGGCACTCCCTCAACATTGGTTGCAGGCCAAGGTGACAGACTAAGGCAGGATCTACCTTGGTTGACCAGATAAAATCCAGGTCAGGGCTCATGTAACTTTAACAGTTGTAGAGAAAAGGGAATTTCAGCCAGTGTCATTTGTATGCAATTAGTTTCTGGTGAAATTCCCTCTTCATCACAACAGTTAAAGATGCAGGCACTATACTAGAGTGACCATATACAAAAGAAGGCAGGACCCCTGCAACTTTAACTGTTGTGATGAGGAGGGAATTTCACCAGGAACTAATTGCATACAAATGACACTGGCTGAAATTCCCTTTTCTCTACAACTGTTAAAGTTACATGAGCCCTGACCTGGATTTTATCTGGTCACCCTAATCTACACTACTGCTTTAAAACAGTTTAAAATGGTTTATAACAGTAGTGACAACTGTTGGGGCCCAGGACACACTCCGTATACAGTTTTCTAAACGTTTTCAAAGTGATGTATCGTGCTTGGTGTAGATAGATCATCTCACTATTTCAAAACACACAAAGGAAGCTGCAGTATTTTATTTTTTCTTAGGCTGGAACAACCAATTTGTCTATCAATTTTAATTGTTGTTCATATATTTTCTTGTAAAATGGCAGTAGCACTGTCTGGGAGCAGGGGATGCAAGCAAAGGCCGAGAAATTGACCTTGTCTGGAGCTCTACATACCAGCAAGTTGATATGATACCCCATCATACATTCCAGAACTGAGCCCTGGTTCAAATATAGGGTGACCATATGACAGGAAAAACCTGGTTTTGTCAGGAGTTTTGGTAACAAATCTGGGAAGGGGGGAATTATGAAATTTGATGAAAAATCTGGATTTTTCCCATTGTCCCCAGCCAACAGGCAGCTCTACTTTAATGAGAATTAACAAAAACACTTACAGCTCTGCCATTTTTAAACATAAAGAAATAAAACTTGGCACCATGACAGCTTTAGGGAAGGTCTTTAGCCATGCCAATTTTGAAGCAGGTCTGTTCATCCATTGATTTTTTTAAGGAATTTTGTAAAGTTTGAGATTTTAAAATTAATTTGTTTAAAAACCGCTGGAGCCATAGCCTTCAAACTCAGGTTGTCAAACCTCCTCTTTAGGGTATTGCACCTTGAGATTTTTCAGCCCTTGGCATCAAGGGAATCTCAAGTTTTTAGCTAAGAAGTGTTGTGTAAGCAGGGCACCTTTCCTGTTGCAGATCTGGTGGGCAGTTGGGCAACTAGAGCTCAGCAGAGGCGAGGCAGCCAGCCACAGATCAAAATGTGGGAAAGGAGAGTTCAGTCAAAGCAGCCCACAGTGCAAAACGGAATAGGCCAGAGGCCTTTTTCTCAGAGTTCCACAGCTTGGGCTATGAAGGGTCGTCCTTAGAGAAAAGCTCTCATGACCAACAGTGAGGTGTCAGTCGAGAGCGAGGCTCTCATCTTTGTGGATGTCCTGTTGATGCAAATGTTGGAACCTGGCATGTCATTGCTTTGCTTTGCTACCCCTTCCCTTCCATTTCACTTTGCACACTTATGAGCTAGGCTCTGTCTGCACTGCTGGCATGGAATACAGAAAGTTTGAAGTCTGTGTCGGAGAAAATTAGATAGATTTGTGGCTTGGGCTGGCAGGCATATCTCTTAGAGACAGATTTAGACTGAAGACACAACTCAGAGATAGCTGTATCTGAACCCTGAGAGGCTGGCATGCCACACAGAGCCTTTAGAGAGTGTCTAGAATCAAGTGTTGATGCAGGTGTTGGCTGGTTGGAGGCTTTGGCTGGCATCAGTTTCAGACAGAGTTACAGTTCAGAGACGGCTGTAGCTGAGCCCTGAGAGGCTGGCGTGCCACACAGAGCCTTTTAAAAGTATCTCAGAGTCCAGTGTTGGTGCAGACAGAGGTGGCTGGCAGCAGAGTTTTTTAAAAAACAAGAGTCACCAGATGTGACCAAGCTATAAGCTGGCACCCTACCCCCAGCCACGGGATACAAGTGCACAGCCTGGCTGGACTGTTGAGAGACTTTGGCAGAGAGATAGGGGGTATTGTTTGAGGCTGGAAGCTGGAGATGTTGGCTGGCTGGCATAAGGCAAAGAGAGGCTGAAAGCAACCCAGAGTCACCTGTAGCTTGGCCCTGAGAGGCTGTCTTGCCACCAAGAGTTTTTTAAGAGTGTGTCAGAGTCAAGTAGATGTGCAGAAGGAGAGGAGGTGGAGATGGCTGGTGGCTGAGTTTTTTAAAGTAAGAGTCACCAGACATGACCAAACAATAAGCAATACCCCTGGCCACAAGTGTATGGCCCAGCTGGACCATCAGGAGACTTTGGCAGAGGGAGGAAGAGGGAGATTGTTTGAGGCTGGAGGCTTTGGTTTGGCTGCAATGACTTAGAGAGACAATAGAGGCTGCACAGACAACCCAGAGACACCTGTAGTAACTTAGCCCTCCAGTGCTGGCAGGCAATGCAGGGCATTAGAAAGAGGGTCTCAGGAAGTAGACAGGAGTTCAAATTCTGTATGTGAGAAGTGGTGTCAACGCACAAGCCTTGAGAAGCTAATGAATATAAGTGAGAAGTTTGAATGGGCGAAGTAGTGTCTGCTGTCCATAGCACCCACCCTAATGTTAGAGTAGAGAAACTTGTGACAATCATACACAAGGTTAAAAAAAAATGAAATTTAAAAATAAAAAAGCCAGCCAGCCGGCCGGCAGCAAATCCTGTTAAAAGCAGCAGCAGTTTGCAGCGGAGTGAGGATACAGTCAGAAAAGATATTTGAGGGAAGGGGAGAATGTATCACACAGAGTACAGCAAAAGCTTCAAAGTACAGCAAAAGCTACAAAAGTAGGAATAAGTGAAGTTAATTGCAATACATTGTTTTTATTTCAGTGATTTTAACATTAAGATGTTATGTAGAACATATTTGTCTTAATTGTGTGCTGTAAAATCAGATATGTGACTAAGGCCTCATCTACAAGAATTCGGCTTTACGCCTGGTTAGCAGATTATGCGCGTAATCGCAGAAGTGCTTTATCGTTAATGCTTGTATGCAGGAGATAATTGAGCACTCAACAGGTGACCTTACCGGTTGTTTCAAATACGCTTTACAGGTAGTTAATGCAGAGAATCGCTTGTTCACATAGGCAAAATGCGCTTTAACGGCCGGAGCAAATTAAAACTCGCTATTTAACGCGCATTCGATAATGCGCATAATTGGAGAGAAAATGCGCCTCTACGCCCGATTTGCGCTCCGTTCTTGTAGAGGTAATTTTTTTAATGCACCTTGAAAGAGCTTTAAATGCTTCTTGTAGAGGCAGCCCAAGGCTATGTTCAGGTGGGCACACCCCCTTGGTGTAGACACACCCCCTAGGGCCAGAAACGTTGGTGGGTATGCCCCCTTGGGAGCCAGCCATGTTGTCCTCCTTTTTGGTTTCCAAAATATGATCACCTTAAATTAAACTATTCTTAAAACCTGTTTTGGTGTTCATCTGAGGGCCAAGGAAAAAACGTTACTTTAAATGTGTGTCTAGTTAAAAAAGTTTTTAAAAAATTACTTTAAATGTGTGGCAAATTCCAGATAGGCCAGTGGGCTCATCTGGAATTTGGAAAGAATCCTATGGGTGATCTCACAAAATGGCTGCCTGGCAGGCATAGCCCAGCACAAAACACCCATTTACCAAAGGCAAAATGGTGGTGCTAAAAGAAAGGTAATGTGCTGAAGAAGCTAAACGTAAGTTAGAGATCTGAGCTCCAAAACACAAAACCACTCTTCTGAACCCACAAGTTTCTGCCCCAGCATCCCTTTCACAGAAGGCAAACTGATGAGGCTCAGAGAGAAGTAACCTGACCAAGAAACTAAGTACAAAGCAGAGGTGGAGTCCGATCCCCAAATGCTAAATCACATATTTGTCCCACAAATGACATCAAAAGAACCATTTCACAGAAGGCAAGTGGTGATGGTCAGGGAAACACACACCACACCAAAACAGGCAAACAAGTCAGTCAATGCATACCACATTGCATGGAAGGATCTATGGGTGCTTCCAGATTGGCAGCTCCTAGCACATTGTGCTCAGGGCCAAACCAGACATTACTTTAAATGTGTGTCTAGCAGCTTTGTCTTCTTCCTTCCTTCCTTTCTTTCTTACTGTAAAGTAGGCACAGGGTGTCCAGTCCAAATCTTAAGCCCCCTACTCCCCATGCTAGGGTCCCAATCCAGACTGGGGGCACTGCATCTACTCTAGAGTAAAAATGAAAACAAGACATAGCTGCTAGACACATATTTAATGTAACATCTGGTTTGGCCCTTGGCAGAATATGCTAGGAGCTGCCAGTCTAAACAGCTGTAGATTGTCACTGTATGACTGGGTGAAGATGTTGTCACAGAATAAAATTGTGTCCCATGTTCACAAGAAGAGCTTGTTAAAGTGTGAAGATTTGAAACCAACATGCAGCTGTGTGGTAGGAGGAAGAAAGAGGAGGACTTAGTTGAAAACCCACATCACCCATTTTATTCTTCCTTTGTTACACTCATCAGTTTGGAGAACTAGAGAAATGTTTTTGTTTTCCCCCAGCAGACATAATTGCAAGGCTACACAGTCCTGCTGTCCGAACTGCAGCATCTTCTGCAGCTGGATGTTTTTGCTCTTTATGTCTCTGTTTCTCTGACCTTCATATTAGACCTCCCCTTTTGTAATCCTGTGGCCTTGAAGAGGGGTTTTTTGTTTTGTTTTGTTGGACTTCAGAACAAATCAATTTGCAGTAAAAGAAAATTCCTGTGGGAGTAGAGATTGTACTTTGCTAGTATATATATATTTTTAAAAAACCTTTAAAATCCCCACCTGCCACTTGACCAGCAAAAAGCTTGGATTCATCTCTGCCCTCCATTGCAGATTATGTAAAGCTATTTAAATCCTGAGTGACAGTATTTACGAAGACAGCTGTTGGGCTCTGCCGCTGTTCTTGGCGGAGGAAGAGGGCAGCGTAAGCTTGGAGATTGCGAGCCAGGGAGTAATGAAATACAACTCTATCAGATATTCCTTTAGCAAAGCCAGCTGCTCTGTTTTGTCCAGGTGGAAGTAAACAACATAACCATGCTGAAATAATATCACTCAAAACCCACGGCTCATTTGTCTCTTCACCCCACTTTTCAGCCCGGTATGGTTTTTCTAGACATTAGTGGCCTAGTTACTTTCATCATCATCACCTGATGCGAAAGCAGAGTTGGTACAAAGTCTGCCTCTCTCCCTGATGAGTTTACCTCAGTGTCATTCATTTTAATACATTTCAGAGTGGGGGGGGGGGGTTGATCTAAATAGCACTATTGTTTTCAGTTCATCAAATACTTAGCCACCTTGGCTTTTCTGACTGAGGTTGTGCACTTGTCAAGTTCTAGCATCCAGAGTGGGACTGAAAAAGCCATAGGTTTTTAGCAGTGCATTATCCGATACTGTATTCACATAAACACATGCCCTAGAAGGAATTGCCTCCGGCTAGGATTGAAGACTATGTGAGCCAACTGTCCGAATGATTAGTTCCTTGGGAAGGGGGGGATTTGTGAATCACCCCCACCAAAAAAAAAGAGGATATGTATCAACAAAAAAAGGACACTTTTTTCCATAAAATTTGCACTGGTTAATCTATATGGATAAATGCAAATTTAGAAATAATTATTATAGTTTAAATAGAAATACAGTACGTTACGTCATAGTATGGAAGTCTGTGATATTGGCAGGAGCTACACTATTGCTTTAAAATGGTTTATAACAGTAGTGACAACTGTTGGGGCCCAGGACACACTCCATATGCAGTTTTTGAAGTGTCATATCCTACTTGGTGTAGATCGGGCCCAGGACTTGCTCAGTCTGCTGTCCAGGTGCTGCTGGCAAGCAAATTCAAGGCCCAGCTCTTCCTTCTAAGAGTTATTTTCCCTTAAAACAGACTTGGACCAGCCCTTCAAATACAGGATGCCTTCAAAATAGAGGACTGTCCTCTGTAAAAGAGGACACATGTTGTTCCTCTTTATTAGTATCTGGTAATTCACTGTCCCCATTTTCCCATTTAAAATGTTAATGTATATTCATGTGAACTAAGAGTCCTCATATCTCAGCTGGTGTGGTGGGGGAAAGAGATGCTCCATGCATCTTGATTCAAGCGTCCAAATATAGAAATACTAAGAATGTGGATTCATTTGAAGAACAAATGGGTGTGAATGGGCAGGCCCACCAGGTTTAGCAGCCAACCAGTGCTGCTTTCTCAATACTGCCCCTTCATCCCAACCAACCACCACCCCGCAGCCACATTTTCACTTCCAGACCTATGAATGGGTACAATTTTTGTTCTTCACATTCACACTCATCCGTACCACTGTGGCTGCTGGAGGCTCACCTTTCTGTATTGGATAGTGAAACAACAGAGCAGATTTAGTAGCCACTCATGGTGACTGCCATTTCATTTTCCTAGAATGCCTTGGATGTTGCATTGTTCTGGAGCATTTTGGGGGTAAAATGGGGATGTCTGCCCTGTCTTCTCTCTCTCTCTCTCTCTCTCTCTCTCTCTCTCTCTCTCTCTCTTTTCAGAGGCCCTGGAATAATACTACTGTTTTCTGAGATATTTCTATAGCTCAGGGGTTGGGAACTTGTAGCTCTCCAGATATTGTTGGACAATCCATCAGCCCCAGTCAGCATGTCCAGCAACAAGATCTGGAAGGCTATTGGTTCCAGACATCAGGGATTGAACCTGGGACCTATACTTCATGACAGGCAGAATTCAACATGTTATTTCCTTGGTGATAAAGTGATGAGAGTGAACAAATTGATGTCAGAAATGGCAATATTCAAAAAAATGAGTGGGAGAACACTCCAGCATCCAAGAATGCTTTGTTACTGACCATTTTATTTATTTATTTATTTATTTATTTATACATACATACATACATACATGCATACATACATACATTTATATCTTGCCTTTTTTCCTCTTGCAAGGAACCCAGGGTGGCTCACATGTGTCTCTTCCTCTCCATTTTATTCTCACACCAACCCTGTGAAGGAGTTAGGCTATCTCATGTTAGGCTGAGAGTCAGTGATTAGACCAAAGTCACCCATGAGCTTTAAGGCCAAGTGGAGACTAGAACCCAGATCACCTAAGTCCCAGTCCAACACTCTAACCACTACACTAGGAGGGAATCTACACTTTAGGTTTATTAAGTTTAGAAAGGGTTATGACCACTCATTGGGTCACATGACGCTCTAACTGTAACGATTTATAGCAGTGGTTAATTATTACTTTCTAATAGTATATATTCCATTATTTTATTTTTATAAATCATTTTAAGTAGAGTACTGTGTCTTTCCTTACCGTATCTGATTAGCTGATTTCTAACGTCTGGTGTTCAATCACACAAGTGTGGGTCTTGCTTTCATTTCAGGCACCCAAATGCTTCCTGTTGCAGTTGGCTTCCCTTGTGGCAGTGATTAATTCCATGAATGCAAGGGAAAGGAAGTGAGGGTTAGGAGGAAGTGGGCATGGAAAATACAGTGCAAGGAAGGAACGATACAGAAAAAGACGCATAGAAAAGTAAGCAAGACCAAACAAAATGTAGATAAGTAGGGGTAAAAGGATCTACTGAAATGTAAGTATTAGATAAAGTGGCCTAACACGTTTTAAAACACAGTAATTAAAAATGTTAAAAAAGCATTTTAAATGTAACATGCTATTGTGTAGATTGGCTCTAGACCAGCTCTCCATTATTGATGAAGAATCTTTCAAGGGAGATCAGAATTAGAGACTTCTGATCACCAAGATGTTCAATTATACCACCAATGGCATGAATCGGGACAAAGTTTTCTTGAAAAAATAATTTTTAAAAAATCAAACTACATGTGTTAATCAGTTTACCCAGTGCCAGGATGTAAGAGTTATCAACAGCAACATTTGTGAATGACCAGTGTTAATAATGTGATTGCCAAACTATGCACTTCCTTCATTTCATTTCCTTCAGACCTCACTGTTTAGAATCCCCACCCTCCCAAATGTGTATGAAGACCTGTAATTCAAGATAACACTTCATGCATCTAATGAAGTAGACTTTTAGTCCGTGAAAGCCTATGGCATAATAAATAAATCTGTTAATCTTTATTACTACAAGAATCTTTGTTTTTTGCTGCAACTGACTAAGACTGCTCTGAAAATGTTCATATCTGGACTTTCTATCTCTCCTGCAGCTGTTATGAGCATAAAAGCTCTGTCTCCCCAAAAAGGTGGCTACTGTTTTTAGGGTCCAAATACAACATCATCTATTCAGGCTGTTGATCCGAAATAGCTGCCTTCTTTCTTCCTCACAATTTTTCTCCAAATGGCACATACCCCCAAATACACAGATCTGGAGTGGAACACAGAAATCAGTTTAAATAGGATTCTCATTTATCCTGTCTGTTTTTCCACATAATTCTTGTATTCCTCAGGCCATCTGGATAATCTAGATTAATGATACCATATAGAATGCAGTCGCTGTTGCTGTAATAATTTTCTTTGCTGACAGTAGGGGAGAAGGAGAGATCTGCCATTTCACATTATTTCATAGAAACAATACTTCCCTTTTTG